>OY986438.1:71699845-72309845 GCA_963920525.1 Dichetophora obliterata | reverse complement strand
CATAATTATCATTATTATCATTATTATCATTATTATCATTATTATCATTATTATCATTATTATCATTATTATCATTATTATCATTATTATCATTATTATCATTATTATCATTATTATCATTATTATCATTATTATCATTTTTTTCATTATTATCATTATTATCATTATTATCATTATTATCATTATTATCATTATTATCATTATTATCATTATTGTCATTATTATCATTATAATCATTATTATCATTATTATCATTATTATCATTATTATCATTATTATCATTATTATCATTATTGTCATTATTATCATTATTATCATTATAATCATTATTATCATTATTATCATTATTATCACTATTATCATTATTATCATTATTATCATTATTATCATTATTATTATTATCACTATTATCATTATTATAATTTTTATCACTATTATCATTATTATCATTATTATTATTATTATTAACATTATTGTCATTATTATCATTATTATCATTATTATCATTATTATCATTATTATCATTATTATCATTATTATCATTATTATCATTATTATCATTATTATCATTATTATCATTATTATCATTATTATCATTATTATCATTATTATCATTATTATCATTATTATCATTATTATCATTATTATCATTATTATCATTATTATCATTATTATCATTATTATCATTATTATCATTATTATCATTATTATCATTATTATCATTATTATCATTATTATCATTATTATCATTATTATCATTATTATCATTATTATCATTATTATCATTATTATCATTATTATCATTATTATCATTATTATCATTATTATCATTATTATCATTATCATTATTATCATTATTATCATGGGGTATGCCTTCAGCCAATCATAGAGGAAGACGAGTTCTAGATATGATTGCCAGGCAAGGCCTAGTAGTCGCAAATACTGGAACTGCCACCACTTTCCGAAGACCGGGATGCAATGCTACAACTCCAGATATCACACTAGTTTCTGAGAAAACGGCTCACATGCTAAAATCGTGGAAAGTCCTTGAAGACTTTACAGGCAGTGACCACCAATACATATCATACTGTGTAAAAATGTCAAGTCGCCCTGCTCGAAACACCACCAAAAAGAGCACACGCAAGTGGAATGCCTCTAAATTGAACCCAGATGCTTTTCTTGCCGAAATAGACGCAAACCCCCAAATAAGTTTTGCTTCAAATAACGCAAGGTCCATAGTAAACCAAACTATGAGAACAATCGAGAGAGCTTGCGAAAAGTCAATGCCGAAAATAAAAACGTGTAGGCACAAAAACTCCGTCTACTGGTGGACGGAAGAAATAGCAAAACTGAGACAAGCATGCTTGCAGAGTCGGAGAAGGTATACCACAGCAAGACGCTTAGGTGCAGCTTTATCCGAAAATGATGAGTTCAAGATTGCCAAGAACAACCTCAAACAAGCTATTATATCGAGCAAAAAAAGACAGTGGGAGGACCTCCGAAATGACATTAACAACGACCCCTGGGGGCTCGGATACAAGATTGTTATGCGAAAGCTCTTATCAAAACCACATTTTCCCACGCATGACGTCTTGGAGATCCCTCAGGATGATTCTCCTCCACTTTTTACAGAAGACGAGCTCAAACTAGCCGCGAGAACGCTAAAAAATAAAAAAGGCACCCGGCCTTGACGGCGTCCCATCAGAGTTTTTGAAAATACTTGCAATCTCGAGACCCAACGTACTGCTAAGCATGTACAACGCTTGCTTAACATAAGGCATTTTTCCAGAAATATGGAAGAGACAAAGTCTTGTACTCATCAGCAAGGGAAAAGGAAACCCAGAGTCTCCTTCGGCCTATAGACCCCTTTGCATGCTTGACACATCTGGAAAGCTACTAGAAAGGCTGCTTAAGCCTCGCCTTGCGACAGCAATTAACACTAGTGGGGGACTGTCCCCAAGACAGCATGGCTTTAGACCAGGTAGGTCTACAATTGGAGCTATCACAGAAGCCCTGACAAGCTTCGAAGATGCACAAATTAGGAACCACTACTCAAGGGGAATCGTCTTACTGGCGACCCTAGATGTAAGAAACGCCTTTAATAGCGTCAGCTGGAAAAATATAATTTACGCTCTGGAAAATCGCTTCCAAATCCCGTCGTATCTAATGAGAATGATGCGAAACTATCTTAAGGATTGTGACGGACCGTCCATCCACCTCGCAGCGTCTTGACATCCGCGTACCGGATGACGAGGCACTTCCTGACTTAGCGAGCGTCTGCATACCTAGCTATGCTTTAGCTTAGCTCAGGGAAAATGGTCGTGGGGTTGCTTCGTCAAGAAGTCGAGGGATGCGATCCGCACAAGTTAATTGTATGCAGACGTTAGCGGGAAAACGGAAAAGGATCATTTGAATTAAAATTCAGATTATTTGAATTTTAATTCAAATGGGCGGAAATAGGAAACGGATGGGAGAGAGGGGAAAAAAAATACCCGAAAGAGACGACGCAAACCAAACTGTTGACTCTATGCACCGAGATATATGAGGGAGGATGGTGTTATTTTCCCTCATAGTCTCTACCCGCCCAACCTGTTAATGAATGAACGAAGAAAAAAAAAATTCATTAACCCAAATAGTGTACCTAAGTGCAGCAGTCCCTTACCATGTCCTTACCTTTCATCGGTCCAAAGAATTTACACAAATTTAGTACATTAACATACTACCCATCTCAAGGGATTTACTATATATTACCAAAATCCAAATATAATTATACAAACAAAATTTTTTTTTTCAGTGTACTGAAAATTTCATGTGATATGTTAAGATAACTGTAACTTAATCAGAAAAGTAAGTATCGAAATATTTAAAAATCTAATTAATTTAATTTGGCTTTAGTTACAGATTAAATTTCGTTTAGCTTATTTTTAAGACAAATTTAATTTTTAGATTGGTTCAAAACCTAATTTGTTTAATTTATTTTAAGATGAATCATATTTCCGTTTTGTTAAAAAATATTTGTTGTGTTTATCTGTGCTAAATATTAATTTTGTTTTAATGCCATAAAAATTTAGTTTTGTTTCTAAATAATTGTTATTAAGTTTATCTCCGCTAAGTATTAATTTTGTTTTGTTTCAAAACTATCTTTGGTGCTTATCTCCGCCAAATATTAATTTTGTTTTAATTCAAAACAAACCTTGTTTAGTTTCGAAAATATTTGTTATCGAGTCTAACTCTGCCAAACTTTATTTTGTTTTGATTCAAAACAAACTTTGTTTTGTTTTAAAAATAATTGTCATCGCGCCTAACTCTATTAAATACTATTTTGTTTTAATTCAAAACAAATTTTGATTAGTTTCAAAAATATTTCTTCTCGAGTCTAACTCTGCTAAATATTATGATTGTCATCGAGTCTAACTCTATTAAATACTATTTTGTTTTAATTCAAAACAAATTTTGATTAGTTTCAAAAATATTTCTTCTCGAGTCTAACTCTGCTAAATATTATTTTGTTTTGATTCAAAACAAATTTTGCTTAGTTTCAAAAATAGTTGTTATCAAGTCTAACTCAGCTAAGTATTATTTTTGTTTCGATTCAAAACAAAGTTGGCTTTGTTAAAAAAAATAGTTGATATCGAGTCTAACTCTATTAAATATTAATTTGTCTTGATTCAAAACAAATCTTGCTTTTTAAATGTATAAAAATTTTTAAATTAAATTACTAGGATTAAATTCTATTGGCGAAAACCATTCTACCGTTTTATAACAGTGCAATTCATGTCACTTCATAAGTCTTCGTAAGCCGTGTGCAACATTAAAATTTTTTTTTGTTAGATTGGCAGCGGGCCGTACGCAGACTTATTTACGAAACCCCAGGAAAAATTCAAGGCGTAAAATGTTACGACTTGGTAACTCGAAGATAACAAAAACAATGACATTTTGTAAGTTTTTATGTTATACGAGCTTACTAAGCCATTACGAAGCGGCATGAATCACTCTAATCATATAGGACGACAAAAAAAACCTGGTGTTCCCGTGTTGGTGGTTGCACTTGGACACTGCTGGCGTGATTGGCGTTGCAGCTGGCGTAGCTGTTGTGCTGGCGCTTTGGTGGTGGTACTGACGTTCTTGGACACTGCTGGCTGAGACGTAGCTACTGGGGCAGAAGTAGGAGGCGAGGTGGTAGTGCTGGTGCAGTGTCACGGCTGACGATGTTGCTGTACTGGTGCAGTTTGTTGGTGGTTGCACTTAGTCACTGCTGTTGTTGTCGTTGCAGTAGATACCAACGATTCGTTGCAGTAGATACCAACGACGTAAATAGCTCAAGACCACTGATTTTCGCTTTTTCGGTAGCTGACGCTGCTGTTATTGTCGTTGCAGTAGATACCAATGACGTAGATAGCTCAGGACCACTGATTTTCGCTTTTTCGGCAGCTGACGCTGCTGTTATTGTCGTTGCAGTAGATACCAACGACGTAGATAGCTCAGGACCACTGATTTTCGCTTTTTCGGCAGCTGACGCTGCTTTACTGTCGTTGCAGTAGATACCAACGACGTAAATAGCTCAAGACCACTGATTTTCGCTTTTTCGGTAGCTGACGCTGCTGTTATTGTCGTTGCAGTAGATACCAACGACGTAGATAGCTCAGGACCACTGATTTTCGCTTTTTCGGCAGCTGAACAATAGACAGGATTTGTAAAATTTTTTTTTTTTTTTTTCAATTGATGAACAATGATACTAACCGATTATATTACCCGTTGTGGCTGCAGTCGGGCCGCCAAGGTTTGCTGAACAATAGTCCAGTCTAGTTAATTTTGCCAGTGCTTAACACTGATATTATTCGAAAATATTACCAGTTGTTTCTGCGTTGGTGGGAGTAAGAAAATAATAAAATATAAGATGTTTCTTATAAATTAAGATTTTTACTTACCCAGATCACCATCCGCGACTGCCCAGGTTAACATCAGCGAAAAGAAAGACAAAGGCCGGAAGTTCGCCAGCCATCGTTCTTTTCATTGACAGCCGTCACCTATGGTATTGTCGTTTACATACGCAAGTCTGACAGTACAACATGCGATGTTATAAGACATGGTTTAATGACCGCTTACACCGAAAGTTGGTGCAAACGAAGTTTGTGCAAACTGTCGAAAGCGGGGTTTGACCCTTGTTTTTCGATGCTTGCAAACAAACCGACATGACAGGTGGCAAATTGAACGTTGTCCAACTGTAGGCCCTAATTAACCACGGCAGACACGTTGTGGCTAATTATTTTGCAAACAAAAAGAAAAGGAAAAAAAAATAAAAAAAACATCATTTATAATTACTGACTTCCGGGTTGAAATCCCAGCTCAGGTTTGAATTCGAATTCAAATTCTAGACCAGCCGAGGGCACAACACAACGGATTCTACCGGGCAAGCCGATGAGAAAAACTCTTCCGGTTGATATGACGTAGTGTTTCCTCTGCTGAACTGAATTTTGAATTCAAATTCAAGCCTGAGCAGGGAAACCACTGTCGACTTGGCTGTCAGAATTGAGGTTGCGTTATGTCAGTGACATTTTTATCAAGGTTGGTTCACCAACCTCCGCTATCGCTAGCTGTCAACCGGCCATTTGCCGCTTGAGAAATTTTCACCCCCCACAGGATCGCAAACTTACTTAAAAACAGATAACGTCAGGGGCTGCACAAGGGTCAATTCTCGGCGCAGATCTTTGGAACGTAAGCTACGACGAAATATTTCGTATGGATATGCCCGATGATACATATCTTGTCGGGTACGCAGATGATATTGCTGCTATTATCACCGCACGAGACACCACAGACGCACAAAGAAAGCTCAATCAGGTCATGCTTAGAACAAAAGCGTGGCTGGATTCTTACGGCCTCCAACTGGCTACAGAAAAAACTGAGCTCATTCTTCTCACAAGAAAGCATATCCCACTAGAAGTAGAGCTGAGGGTATGCGCGAACACTATCACTACCCAAAAGGTGGTAAACTACCTAGGGATAAGGCTTGATAAAAAGCTATCCTACTGGGCGCAGCTACAATATGCAGCGACGAAAGTAGCCCATTGTCATTATTATCATTATTATAATTATTATTATTATCATTATTATCATTATTATCAATATTATCATTATTATTATTATTATCATTATTATCATTATTATCATTATTATCATTATTATCATTATTATCATTATTATCATTATTATCATTATTATCATTATTATCATTATTATCATTATTATAATAATGTCATTATTATCATTATTATCATAAATTTTTGATAGTTTGAATCATACTTGATTTTAAATACAAATTCTAGTTGTTTGATAGTTTAAAATCGTTTATTGAGCTTTAGGTCAAAGTTAGAACAACTAATTGTTGTAACGACTCTTTCGAAAGAAACAACAACAACTTTTTTTTTTAATATGAAAAGGAAAAAATCACTAGCTATTTTTACTGCAATTTCGGCCCTGCTAAAGGCTTCATCAGAAATCTTTGTGATCTAGCCTGAACAGAATCAAAAATCGTTGCGTCCGACGATCTTTGTTGTGGCAAAATACATGCAAAATGTAGAAAAAACCGCAGCACGTTTTCCGCAACGATAAATCGCAGACTTAGAATCTATTCTATTTCTTCTCGTGCGACCGACGATTCTCTCTCTGAGTGCCATTAGTGCTGCCATATTTTTACTAAGAATTGGCTGTGTTTAATGAAATTTGTTTCATTTTTTGTTAACTTCTGACATTTCTTGTTTGCTTGTGTATTATTTAATGAGAATTGTGTGTTATTTAATGGATTTTAATGAGAAATTAGTTGAAGAAGTGAACAAATTTGATTATTTATATGATTTAAAATCAACGCATTACAAAAATGCTTGCAACATTTTGGTTTTTCACTTTATAATAACTTGTTGTGAAGTTTATGTTTACAATAAAAACTAGCGCAAAAAGTAATAATATTAAGTGTTATCAAATTTATAACATAAGAAACCGGTTTCTTGAATAACTGGAGCAATTTTAGTTTTATTTCAGAATAATACATTAAAATGTAATTAAAACAACAATGTAATGTATTTCTGTTTCTTTTTATTTCCCAAAGATCTTTTTATTAATACACAAACAAAACAGTTTTAGCTGCTAATTTACGTGTGCTAACGTCAACATACTGTCTTAAAACTTTAAAGCTTTTATCAATCGAAAGATGTTTTCGAGTATATTTTTAGAAAATAATACTTTTTCCACTGAAAAAACTTCTTCCACCTGATATAATGACAATCAAAACAAAAAACATAGCGACATAGTTCTGTTGAACATCTTTCAGCAAACACGAAAAAGAATAGTATGCAAAAGTTACACAAAGCAGTGTGGCATTATTGCTGTTGTTGCTTCTTCAGCATTGTTTTTATAAGTTTTTTCCTCCTCGAACACACTGACAGACTGAATTAAATAGACTTGCAGCCGTCATTGAATCATTGTCCACTCAATTCCACGTTATCTTTTAATGAACATACAAAAAAATTCAAGTATAGTACCGCAAAGTGTAAGCCCAAGCTAATTGCTTACAAAAATCAAACCTGAATCGTTAATCGCAATCGCATCATTCTGGACACATTCTCTGCGTTCGACGACCAGAGAGGATCATCGGTCGCAACGATTTTTGATTCTGTTCAGGCTCATACCCGTGCAAGCGCGCACTAGCGCACATCACCACAGAAGCGATGAGCTTTTAAGTGTCAATTTATCAGTTTTTCTCTCATTTCGCATTCTCACATTTGTTGTATTTTTGCTTTACTTCAGTCTTTATGCTTATGTTTTTATTATTTTATTATTATTTTTTTTATTGAAATAGGACTTATATGTAAAACAAGATATAGCTTACTTAAAAATTTGTTGTTATTAAAAAAATTATAATGTATTTAAAAGGTTCATAGAAAATATTTATATGTGCCAAACCTAGTTTTGTTGATTTTATGGTATAAAATAGAAATATATAAAGATTTTATAATGGAATATGTCTTCCTTTTTTATATATGACTTGGTTAAGCTTAAAAGTCATGAAGTACATCAACGATTTGAGGATGGAGCCATCGATTTTCTGCCATTCACCTTAAAGAACTGTTTTCAGATACTTCATCGACTCGAACTGGCGCCTGTTTTTATAAACTTGGGCTAATAGAATTCCCCACAGGTTTTCGATAGGATTCCAGTCATGACTAACAGCAGGTCACTACAGTACGGGTATATTTCAGATTTATTGAAAGTCATTTGGGGCTCTGGAAGAATTTGTTGGTGCGCTGTCCTGCTGAAAAGTCCAGTTATACTGATATATATAGCATGTGAGCTCAATAAACACATCATCTTATAACTCAATAAACATTTGTGCATTCGATTTGCACGAAATTAATAACAAGGTAGACTTTCAAAGTGTCTGAAACCGGCTGAAATATCAATGATCCCCGCCCATGGTTACGCGAATACCTAATTTGTCGTGGCTATCGCAAATTGTGCCGGTATTTCTGGCAACCGTCGGGCCCGTCAAGGTTGAACTTTTTCTCATCACTTAATATGATATTCCTAAATTCTTTCTCATAAAATTTGTATTTTTCAGCATATGCTAGATTGACCGCAATGTGTCATGGTAGAAGCCTGGGTTGAGAGAAGGGCGATTCATAACTGACGTTGGCATTTTCATCCAAAATTTGTTGGATTCGGCTTCTGGTAACCCTTAGATCCAAATGCGCAGCAATTTCACCACAACTCACCCCTTTCTCCACAGCAAGACGTCGAATTCGTCTTTTGTGCCGTTGGTCAATCTCGGATTTTCTTTCACTACGCTTGATTATAACATAGTTGCCAGTGTCTCTTAAACAATTTGTTATGGAGTTTCAGTGACGATTTGTCCTAGCAGCTATAACACCTACTTTTATACCGGCTTTATTTAAGTCTTTTATATTTCAACGATCTTCTTCAGATACAGTATTGCCGCATGGTATTTTTATTTGTAAAATAAAATAACTCTAAAATGTGCTTAATTTTTTGTTCAAAAAATGTATTATCGTTATGTTTATGGTTTTTTTACCAATGTTATCAACAAAGTTTCGTAATTTTAATGTTATAGCAGTTAAAACACAAAAAAAGCAATTGTGCACATATAAATATTTTCTATTGCACACGCGAGATTTCACACTATTTTCGATTAACGGTACTACGAATACGAGGAAGAAAAGAATTCTCTGTTCGACTAATAAACTCCATCGTTTAAAAAAAAAATGTTGGCAAACTCAAAAAAATTGTAATTGTATTGTAATTGTATTGTTAAAATAAAAAATATTTGTGCAAATATAAATATGTTGGAGGAAATTTCCTCCAAAATTAAGTTCGTACTTAGCAAAAAGTACGAATTTGACTTTTTGCGGATCAACAGTGTAACGATTCGTTTTTCCTAAGGCTGGGGTCGGCTCGCCTGGGACCCAGGCTCCGTATTATTTATATAAATACAAATATTTCTATATTTGGAACGCCAAATCAAAACTCTGTATTTTATATCGTTATAATGTATTATTATTTAATTTTCTCTTGTTAATCAATACAATTTATACAAATCTTGAATAATGTCTCGGTTTGAATTCGACCTACATATAAGTCGGGCTAGGAGTGCTTCTGTGTTTGAATTTAGGATCTAAATTTAACTAAAGAAAATATGCTCGCAAATGAAAAGAAAATGGTTTTCAAGGACACTAGAGTGGCGTTAGGCAGCGACTCTCACTTAACACAAGCCAAGACAGGTTATTTTGGCGTTTGACGCAAGCGCATCACTTAACTTCAAAGCCGGAGGATAGGATAGATAGCCCAAGCTAATGGCGTAGCAATTAGCCCAAAACTAGAGTGGGTAAGGAGGTTAGAGTAGCTTTGTGCAGCGACTCTCACATAACAACAAAGCCGGATGGTGGGATAGATAGCCCGAGCCACGGACGTAGCAGTTAGCCCTTGACTAGAATGAATTAGGATAGAGTAGCGTTGTGCAGCGACTCTCACTTAACACAAGCTAAGATGGGTTATTTTGGTGTTTGACGCAAGCGTATCACTTAACTTCAAACAGGATGGTTTTTGGAGGAGGTAACTTGAGCAGCGACTCTCACTTAACTCAGGTCGGAACTAGGATGGACGGACAAGGTTGGGCAACTTGAGCAGCGACTCTCACTTAACTCAGTTGGATAGGTAGGTGGAAAAGGAATTATAGTAGGGTTCCTAATGTTAATGTTAATGTTGTGTGGTAGAGATGCGTACTGCGACCTAAATGAGATCTATTGTACCTCCTTCTCAAAGCTCCGCTGGGTTTGCGGATTACAGAATTTCATCCAGCCCTATTTCTCTAATGAATTTGAGAATATTCTTAGGTTCAAGGGATGAAACCTGCTCTAGACTCAGCTCATAATTCCCCAGTGCTAGTTTACGCCTGCGAGCCACGGCGTCGCAGTTTGTAAGTAGGTGTATTGGAGTCTCCTCTGCTTTTTCACAGAAACGGCAGTTACTATCGGTCTCTATGCCCAATTTCATCAGGTGGTATTTCAGTTTACAGTGTCCTGTAAGGAACCCCGTTAGAATCCTAAGATTCGGTTTGCCTAAGCTTATGCACAATTTTGCTCTCCGAGTGTTAAAATCTCTGAGGAGCAATTTGGATTGTCTTAGCTTTGGGAGGCTTTTCCAAAGGTTTGAACGTTTATGCCTCTCCTCCCTTCTTAGTTCTTCTTTTATAGAATGTGTGCCCAATCCGCAGAATGGTTCTGGTCCTATAAATTTTGTGGCTGCACCCTGTCGCGCTAGACCATCGGCTTCTTCGTTACCCTGTATTCCTTTGTGTCCTGGGACCCAAAGTATAGTAACAGTGTTATTCTTGCCTAGCTCGTTGAGTTTTGTTAGGCATTCCCATGTTATTCTCGATGATATCTCACAGGAAACTAATGCTTTGATTGCTGCTTGGCTGTCTGACATCACAACTATATCCTGACCTTTGTATTTACGGTCCAGATTGAATTGTGCACACAGCTGTATTGCTAGGATTTCCGCTTGGAAGATACTGGGTGTTGTCCCCATAGGTTCAAAGTGCTTGGTTCTTGGCCCGTACACCCCTGCGCCTATACCTTCCAATGTCTTGGACCCATCTGTATACCATGCTATACTATGTGGTTTCTTAACTTGCGATATCATCTCGCTGTCCCACTCTTTCTTGGTACTAAGCTTAATTCCGAAGTGTTTTTCGAAGTTATACCTTTTTACTATATCGTCTCTTGGTAGATCGATGTAGGGAGTCTGCTTTGCAATATCCTCCTTCTCTCTACTGCTGATAGTTTTACCTAAACCTGTCCCCTCTTTTGCAATGCCCAGCAGAGTTCGCTTGGCTACTCCCTCTATGACAAGGTGTAAGGGTGTTAGGTCCAGAATTACTTCTAGTGCTGCTGTAGGGCATGTCCTCATGGCCCCTGTGATGCATACACAGGCCAGTCTCTGCACCTTTGTTAGCATATTCCTCATTGTGGTTAGCTTGGTTCTCTCAGCCCATGCTATTGCACCATATGTGAGGATGGGTCTCACCATCATGGTATACATCCAGCGGAGAATTGTTGGGTTACAACCCCAGCTTTTCCCCGCCAGGCTCCTACATACCATGAGTGCGCGCGTTGCTTTGTTTATAGTTACCTCTGCATGTCTTCTCCAGAGAAGCTTTGAATCTAGTGTAAGTCCCAGATACTTTACTTCTCCTTTGAAGGGAATTTCAGTGCCATCCATTCTCATTGTTCGGAGGTTTGGCAGGCTTCTTTTGTTAGTAAAAGGTACTATGGTGGTTTTCGCTGGGTTGATACTTAATCCCACCGTGTTACACCACTCCTTTGTTACTGACAGTCCTCTCTGTATCAGGTTACAGAGTGTATCCTCGAACTTCCCTCTCGCTATTAAGGCGATGTCGTCTGCGTAACCCTGACATTTTATGCCATTCTCGGTTAGCATCGTTAATAATTCGTCCACAACAAGACTCCACAGCAGTGGAGAAAGGACTCCGCCTTGTGGGCAGCCTTTTGTTGTTTTGATTCTTTTAGTGGTGTTGCCCACTTTTGTTTCTGCAGTTCTAGTGCTAAGCATTTGGCATATCCATCTGCTGAGCATATCACTTACTCCTTTTTTATGTAGAGACTTCTTCACAGCTTCGTGAGAAGTATTATCAAAGGCTCCCTCTATGTCTAGAAAGGCACAGAGTACGGTTTCTTTGTTTTTGAAAGCTGACTGGATGTTACTAGCCAACTGGTATAGAGCAGATTCTGTAGATCTACCCGCCCTATACGCGTGTTGACATGGGTGCATTGGTGCCTTCTCCAGAATCTCAGTTCTTAAATAGTTATCTATTACCTTTTCCATTGTTTTAAGTACAAATGAGGTAAGGCTAATGGGTCTAAACGACTTTGATAGCGTGTAGTCTATTTTCCCTACTTTTGGTATGAAGGTGACTATCGCCCTTCTCCATTTCCTTGGGATATAGCCCAGAGCAAGGCTGCTTCTAGTTATTTTTACTAGGTGAGGCAATATAGTTTCTGCACCTTTTTGTAGAAGTGCAGGAAAGATGCCGTCTACACCTGCTGACTTGAATGGTTGAAAGGTTCTGAGTGCCCAATCTAGACGAGCCTTAGTACAAATGCTCGTTGCGAGTTTCCATTCTTCTTGATTTGGAGTAATCTGCCTGTCTGCTGTCTCATACTCAGTTACCGGTGTGCTGCCCGGGAAATGAGTTTCTAGAAGGTGACTGGCTCGTTGCTCTTCTCTAAGCGTATAGCTTCCGTCTGGCAATAGAAGTGACATTCTTGTCTCCACTTTGCCTTTAGCCATTGCTTTGTGTATCCTGGCTGCGGCTGGCGTGGAAGAAATGTCTTCGCAGAAAGTTCTAAAGCTTTGTCTTTTTTCTTTTCTGATTTCTTTATTGTACTCCGTTAGAGTCGCCTTGTAGTTGTGCCATTCTCCGTTGCGCTTTGCGGCATTAAAACTACATCGCACCTTCTTTCGGAGTCTGGTTAACTCAGCGCTCCACCAAGGAGTATGTTTTGTTCTTGCCTTGTGCCCTGTTGGGCAGCTAGATTCGTAGGCATTATATACTGCATTGTTTACCTGCTCTACATAGCATTCAAGTTCTAGGATGTTACTAATTCTACTCCTAGCTTTTACGCTCTGTAGGTTTTCTTTCAGGGTGTTGGTGTAGTTGTCCCAACTGGTATTTCTTGGGTTTCTTTTGGGTTCTATCTCTTGACATTTTGCCCCAAGTCTAAACTCTATTATTCTATGGTCAGACATTGAAGGTTCCGTTGATACCCTCCATTCTCTAATCATATCCCCAACCTCTGGGCTTCCTATGGTGAGATCTAAGACCTCTTCTCTAGCCCTAGTGACAAAAGTAGGTGTTACCCCCACATTGTAAAAGTCTAGGTTACTACTTAAAAGAAATTCTAAAAGGTACTCACCTCTGGTGTTGACGTCGGTGCTTCCCCAAATTGTATGGTGTGCGTTGGCGTCACAGCCGATGATTAGTGGAAGTTGCTCTTTCCTGCAGTGCTCCACTAGCCGTTTTATCTCCGCTGGGGGGATGTTTAGATCGTCCCCAGGAAAGTATGCGGATGCGATCACTATGGCGCGGTGCTTGCCATCAGTTTCGATGTTAGTCTCGATTACTGTTAGGTCCCGCGTCATAAATTCTGAAAGACAAATATAATTAGTATTTTTCTGCATTAGGATGCATGCTCTGGGATTGCTTGTTCTGTGGTCCCAAGTTACCTGACCCTCTCTGCAGTAGAGGCCACTGACTTTTCCCCTGTAGCACCAGGGTTCTTGGATCAGCACGAAGCCCAGTTGTTCTGTGGTAAACCTCCGAGCAATAACTGCTGAAGCAGCTTTTGCATGGTGGAGGTTTACCTGGGCAAATTTCGTGCTGGTTTCTGTGCCGATCGTCATAGCACCGCGCTGCTGCCCCGATCTTCTTCAGGCAGCATTGCTCCTACCTCAGTTGAAGGTTCTTTACTACCATCAATCGAGAGAGCGGCGAGGTTCATGCCCTCTGCCTGATCTCCGATTGAAGGTGTTGCGGTGATGACCGAGACGGAGGCGAACTTCTCCGTGACAACTTCACCAGTTATTTGTGTTGGTGGCGTTGCGTCTCTCCCTTCATTGGGAGTTACAGACGTAGTTTCTGTGGACGTAGCTTCTGTTACCACTATCGACGTTGCAGCTGTGGGCGCTACAGCTGTGGATGTTGCTGCTATGGACGGTTTGGTCGTTGGGGGCGATTTTGTGCCCAACACCGGAATGGTTCCAAAGCGAAAGCTGATAGTTGAGCCCCGTGACTTGATAGTTTCAAGTGACTCCCTATCTATTGAGAACGTAAGCATGTGCCCACTTCCCTCATCCTTAGAGCTCAGTATCTTCCAATACTTCGTATTGAGACCATCGTTCTGGGCGGCAATTAGTCCCATCGATCTATTGATCTCCGTACTTGAGCTTCTTGGCAAGAACATCCTAATAGTATGCCCTTTTGGAACCTCCTCCCCTAGGCAAGCCATCAGTTCTAGCCCTTTCCAGTGCTCGAGCTTTGGTGCTGATGCTCGCAGCCATTCTGCTGTTGAGGGATTCGAACAGTCGACCAGTAACATGCCCGGACGGAAGTGAATTCCCTCAAACTGTAGCTTGGTGGACCAGCCCTTCACTACTTCGCTCAGTATGGCTTCTTCTAGCTCCGAGAGCTCATCCGGACTTAGCATTTGCCGGGGGTATTCTTTGGGTAGGACCGCAATTTGTATGCCTTTTGTTATGCTGGCATAGCTGGTCCTCTTTTTCAGTGGTTCTGGTTTGGGTAACTTGGCCCCAGGTTCTGACCTACTATTACTCCCAGGAGCTATTTTTATCTTCTTGCTCTCTGGGCGTTGAGGAGGCGTTATCTCATTACAACTCCTCTTCGTTGTCTCTGGTAAGCCGGTGATTCCCCGATGCTCCAACGCTTTTTCACGAGCTACTTCGGGTGCCATGCCCTGTTCCAGGTAGCGCAGATACCATCTTACGCCCGCTCCACTTAGACCAACTCTCAGTGGGTCGTCTAGTCCTCCTGGCTCCCCACGCTGAGGAAGATGGACAAGGCGACGTCTACTATGGAAGGGCTTGTGTGTGTGCCCTTCTTTTGTTTCCCTTTTCTGTGCTGCTTCCTTGGATGTAGGGTTCCTAACAAGGAGCAATTTGTAAAATTACATTAATTTAAAGAAAAATGAGCACTCCTAGGTGGCTACCATGTAGTCGAATTTTGATATCTTTGGATTAATTTATACAATTTTTAACAAAAAAAAGAAAGACTATATGTATATTTTAAGGACACTTAATGACTGGGCCTTTCCCTGGCGCTGGTGTTGACTTTCCGCTGTCGTCCTGCTGTTGAGCGTGCTGGTGCTGGCGCTGTCGACGTTGCGCTGTCGCTAATAGTGACTGCGCAGTTGACGTGGACGTTTCTGCTGACTGTGCTGTCGTTAATAGTGACTGCGCAGTTGACGTGGACGTTTCCGCTGACTATGCTGGTGCTGTCGACGTTGCGCTGCCGTTGGTGGTGGTTGCGCAGTTGACGTTATCGTAGCGATCGCGGGCCGTGACTGCACGGTACTGTCGTGTCGCGCACTGATTTAAAAATGACTTCCCTCGTTGGCGTTGCTTTCCGTACTAGAGCTTCTGCTCTGTTTGACGGCACTTTACTGAATCTAGAGCTTCTGCTCCGTTTGCCGGCTCTTTACTGAATGATGTGCTCCGTCTTCAATCTTCTACTTTAGACCTTCGAGTCACATCATCACGAACCTTCCGTCTCTCTTCCGCCTGCATGCCATTATCGTGGTCTCCCTCATCGTGGTAATTTTCCACTGCAGGTGTTCATTGTTATTCGAGGCATCGTTCGATTGTCCCGTTGCCATGAAAATAAAAGAACAACAACCATTAGACACACAAATTAACCATTTATATTTTATTGCGTAGTAACACAGTGGATGATGCAATAACCCAAACGTTATTGCGCCACCCCTGTAGGAATGCTTGAACTCATTCCTTTGGTTGGGCCTAAGGCCTGAATGTGCAAAAGCTAACTACGATCAAATAATTAACCAGCTCAACTCGGTTTCAGGGTTTATTATATTATTAGAATATATAAAAAAAGATATACAAGTATGTATAAGGAAAGGAACTAGGAAAAATTGAAATTAAATTAATTCAATGTTAGTCATCCATTCTTCACTTCATAGTTGATGACAAAAATTACTCTGAACTTAAACCTAAACTTAATCCTATGTGGCCCTTGGGCCCTAGTCTAGTGGGGAAGGGGTCCTTTGGGGTTCTGATCCATCGTCTACGCCTCTTTCCCAAAGCCTGCCCTCGCATTCCGGCCTGCCTACTGGGACATTCCCTTCGTCTTTTGCTGGTCTACGACCCAGCAGGAATAATGAAAGAAAAACAATTTGAAATAATCAAACATGTAGGGCAAAACTTTAAGGAAGTTTTGGTCCTTACAACAGTATTGGTTTGAGTCTTCGCTAAGTTTAGCGTCAGATTGACGAATTTCTCTTCACGCTTTTAAATTCTTATGGACCTTCAAAATCCCAATTCGCGTTACTTATGCGTCGATTTTTTAATTTACAAAAAATTTCAGCGATTTCCTCTGGGTTAATATAAATTTCTTTGTGAATGTTTGATAGGGCTAAACCATTTAGCCGATTTTGTGGCATTTTTGTTTTGTTTTTATTTTTGTTTTTTATATGCTAAATTTTATGTAAGTGAATTAAAAAAATAACTAATTGAAAAAACTAATCAATAGAAATTTGTGTCAATAATTTATGAATTTTTATAATTTTATCACGTAGGAATTAGTGCATCGATCACATTGAATGAAGGATTAACATTGGTTATTTGGAAACACTGATTACATAGCTGAAAGACTGTAGGTATTTAATATTTTTTTTTTCAATTCAATTAAAAAAAAAATGCCAACGTTAGAACCGAATGTAGGCAGACATATTCAACGTTATCGAAATTTAAGAGCCAACCGAGAAAATCAAACACCTTCATAACATTTTGGACAAAATTACTTTTGTTTTTATGAAAAAGAAAGACCTTCAAAAATAATTTGCTTATTTATATTTTAATATTTTCGTTCCTTCTTTCTCCTTTCCAAAAATATAAATCTCAAAATGACTCGAACTTACTGCGGACAAAGCCGCGGGTAACTGCTAGTATTTATATAAAAAATTATATTAAACGTCTGGGGGCTTCAGCCCCCATAGTCCCCTCATTGGATCCTCGCCTGTAATTAGGTCATATTGTTTCTAAAGACGGTATTAAATCAAGCAAAAAGAAAATATCTGCAATGATGGAAGCACCATCTCCAAAGAATATAATGCAACTTAAATCATATCTTGGACTACTAAATTATTATTCACGTTTTATTTCTAATTTGTCAGCTGAAATAAGAAGCTTATGTGTTTTAACAGAAAGGGAAATTATTTTGCACTGTGATGCGAGCCCATATGGTGTTGCGAGTATTTTAGCACATTTAGCTCCGCTGAGCAAACTATTCGCAACTTCATAGAGAGGCACTAGCTATAATTTTTGGAGTGAAAAAGTTCCATAAATATATTTATGGAAAAGAATTCACAATATATTCTGATCACCAACCGTTGCGCGAAATATTTAATCCGAATAAACAGAATCCAACTTTGGCTGCTGGTAGGTTATGTCGGCGGGCAGTTTTGTTAAGCATATATATATATAAATATAAGCATATATATATATAAATATAAGCATATATATATATAAATATAAGCATATATATATATATATATAAATATTAGGGCGGGCCAAATTTTTTGTCGATTAAAGCCACTCCCTGGGATGATTCTATAGACAATTCTAAGCAACTTTGGTGAAGAAACCATAGGTCTATCTCGATTTTCGAGTCTCCCACTTTTTAAAAAAAGGTTTTTCCCCTATAACATCATTGATTCAAAATTCGATTTTTTATTCATCGTTATATTATCTTTTTTATGTGTATATGGGAGGTTTTTGGGGTCGAGAAATTCATTTCTGATCTTTATTTTTACCTATGACCACCGCCAGAGGGCGTTTCATGCATATTTTAACTATTTTTCGTCTATTTTCTGAGAAAAATTTAAATTTTTTTCGGTAATATTGATCTTTATTTTATTTTTTGTCAACAGAAATTCAACCTAAAAACTAAGAACATGTGCAAAAAAAACAAAAAAATTAATTTAGTGGAAGAAAAGCGAAATAAGTTATTTTTGAAAGTCTTTCTTGCTTTCCAGTCTGGGGTATTTTGCACGGCTTTCTGATGTAACTGCCATAACACTGTGTCGATTTTTTTGTAAAACACGTTTAGAAACGCTAGCCAGCAACTGAACATGTCTTTCCGTTGCTTGTATGTGTACCGGAATTCTTGGATCAGGCAATGGTGGATCATCGTATTCTATATATTGTTCCAAATGATCATACGGAATGGTATGCGTAAACGGTGGTTCGAATAAGACATCATCTTTATTTAAATCAATCATATTCGTATAATCTGTACAATTGAAGTTTATCAAAGGTTTTTGATAAACTCTAAGATGTGCCGGGTCGTACAGATTTCTTCGGTAGTGTAAAATTTTCTTGATTGCGATGTTTCGTGTCTCTTTTTTATCATCAAATAACATCGCTAACAGAATATTTTCGGAATGTGCGTAATATGAATTGTCTTTAATGACATTATTCACAACTTGGCGTAGATTTGTATCCAAATATTGTGTCCAACGAATGAATTTGTGAAATAATACACTACCGAAGACCACCGAATTATAGTACTTGATGTTGAAGTGCATCGGCACATACACTTTCATTATGTATGTTGCCAGAATTTTCAAATTCCTTGATGGATTTTCAGTTGACACATACAACCGCAACAATCTATTCGCCTTGGTGAGCCAACGTGAATGTGCTATTGGTCCTGGTTTAATGTGAGACAAATCCGCAGGAACAACACCATTCGAAATTGCATTGGCCATTTTGTATAGGTACTTTGAATCGGTGGATAATTCAAATGGATCTAAATTAGGTGGCATGTTCTCTAGCACGATTATCTCGAATTCATCTATAAGCTGAAAAAAAAAAGAAATTAGATGAATTAAATGCAATTTTACCATTTAATAATGGAAAAAATCGATGTGAAAAATGATATATACCGGAAGATTTTCACACGTTTCAATTTGTTTGCCCAACGTTCCGGTTGTTGTTCGTGGTCCAGTGGTCGATGATTTGTCCAAAGTGTTAAACAAATGACGAAATGGCAGCTCGTTGAAGTGCAGAAGGCATACAAACCAATGCAGCGGTCTATTTAAATGCAGTTCAAATCGACGCAAAATCCCATTTCTTACGCCAGTATTTGTTGGCTCACCATCACAGCATATGCCGATTAATGCATCGAGAGCAATTTCTTTTTCGACGAAGAATCCATTCAATGTCATCAATTTGTGTTCAGCATCTTCATTTTCGACTTTTGTGTAGCCTATCAATCGAGAATTTGGTTCCTTCAAAACAACTAGATGTGGTTCTTTCACCATCCTTGGATGCAACTTCTCATCGATTTTTTCCATTGTTAAAGCATCATTTTTTCGGCCGTCGAATGAAAATGCTATCAAATTGGATGCATCATACTGCTTACGAAGCAATTCTTCTCTGCATTTGGCTTTTTCTCGACGCACTTTATTTTTATCCATGATGATCGGATTGCCATGTGCATCTTTTACGTCAATGTCTTGCATAAGGGATGTTGCGAGTGCTGCTGCTATTCTATCTGACACACCAAATCGATCACACATCGCAGCGAAGTTCGAAGCATCGTATCTGGGAGTATACGGTCCTCGTATCAGTGGCGGAACATCTTGTGGATTTGAACTTGGCTCATCTGCATCAGTACTTGGTTCATATGCTAAATGGGTCTCTTCAACGCTTGTTGGTATTATTGTTGACGTTGGTGCTGGCTCTTCAACTACTGGCACGAATTCCGGTATCGTCAATCTTCTGACATTATTTTGATCTCGCATAAATTCTTTCAAATGATCTGGAATCAATCCACATGAGCATAATGCTGCCTTCAAGTCACATTGACATTTGCCGATGTAAAATAACTCTTTTGTAGATTGCACGAACGTTCTGAATGTGGCGATTTTTGGATGTTTAGTTTCGATTTGATACTTGTCAATCAATGTACCCAATTTTCTACCAACACTTTTTTTTGTTATAATTTCAACATTAAGTTGACTCCAAATTTCAATCAATTTGTCTGTTACGTGCGGTACGAATGTTTTATACGAAAACATTTTGTTTTCGAGTTTAGCACGTTCGGCCAAGAAAAAAAAAACATCTTAAAATATCCTGTTTCGTTGGCAGATTGAGTCCACTCAAATCACAAGATGCACCAAAAACAGCAACATCGTGCGAAGGCAAATGCTTCAAATGAGTTTCGTTACTTGTTGATGTTGTTGCGGTTTGCGATGTAGACGGCAATGCATTTAGATCCATTGCATACATAAGACTTAAAAAATAACTGAAATTAGTATATTTTAAAACATTTGGTTCGAATATATTTTTTCCACCTGCAAATTGGTAAAAACGCAATGGTAAAAATGATGAGAATTTTATTTATATTAGTTACGTTTCTTGTTAGATTAGTTTTTACACACTATGTGGGTGTTACTGGTGTTGCCTGGTTTCTCCTGGGTGCGTTGGTAGTCGGTGGGGATGATGTTGCTGCTGGTGGCGGAGCCTTGTGTCGTTAATTGCTGCGGCTGTCTGGTGATGTGCCGTCTGGTGGTGCTGTTGGTATGCCGGGTAATGCACTCTGGAGTATGCGAAAAAACTGACGCGTTTAAACAATTATAAATACGAACACAATTTCTGTACTTAATTTACTTTAATTTTATTTATTTAAAACCAACTAAATTCCATACGCAAAAAAACGAACCAACGCGGTTAAAGGAATGCGAGAGAAAAGCCAAAACGGGAGAAAAATCACTAAACATATGACAGCAAGTGTCAAAAGGCCGCACTGAACATCAACAACACAAACCCATCGCCGACCGTCAATACACATCAATGCAGTTTGCGGTGGGCGACGAGTTTGTTCAGTGCGGACAATTGACTTACTTAAAATTAAGAACAATAAATGTCAGAGATAAAAAGTCCGCAAAGCAGCAGAAATAATTTTGGTTAAAATAGGCATGAAACGTCCTCTGGCGGTGGTCATAGGTAAAAATAAAGATCAGAAATGAATTTCTCGACCCCAAAAACCCCCCATATACACATAAAAAAGATAATATAACGATGAATAAAAAATCGAATTTTGAATCAATGATGTTATAGGGGAAAAATAATTTTTTGAAAAGTGGGAGACTCGAAAATCGAGATAGACCTATGGTTCCTTGACCAAAGTTGCTTAGAATTGTCCATAGAATCATCCCAGGGGGTGGCTTTAATCGAATTTTTCGGCTCCATACAAATTGGCCCGACCTAATAAATATATATTTATAAATATAAAATTATCTATAAAAAAGCTTAAAAAATGACTAACGCGGATGCATTATCACGGCTTCCACTTGAACAAAATACAGGGTGTAAAGATGAGAGTATTCACTTTATTCAAAGCTTTGATTTTGAAAATATTGATATTAAGGATATTAGGGAGGAAACCCAAAAAGATTGGAAAATTCGAAATGTTAAAGAAATGATACAGGAAGGCTGGCCACAAACAGTTTCTCACTTTCTTAAACCTTACTTTGATAGGAAAATGGATATTATTGAAGATAATGGTTGTATTTACATGGGTCAAAGAGTAATTGTACCGGAAAAACTGCATGAACGGGTTCTCGAAAACTTACATGACACGCATATTGGTATTGTGCGAACAAAAATGTTAGCAAGAAGTTATTTTTGGTGGCCTGGGATGGATAGAGATATCCAAGACTTCATTTCAACATGTGAAGCTTGTGAATATTCTCATAATCATATCGAACTATCACCACAATTGGCCTAATGCACAGAAATTTTTCGAGCGTATACATTTGGATTTCTTTTATTTCAACAAACATAATTTTCTTATAGTAAATGATACGTAGTTTATGGATTGAACAGGCCTAGAACACTTTTAGATAATATAAATCCTACAGTTCGAGACAGCCCTAATTTTGAACGAAAAAAAGATGATAGTTGTTATAAAAAAGAAAATCAAGTAAAAACATTTTTTAAAAAGGGGGATAGGATATTATATAAACTGAAAACCCAGTTTTAATATAAATTATTGAAGTTAAATTGGGAAATGTTATGTACAGAATAAAAATAAATGATAATTTTTGAAATGCTCATATATCGCAACTAAGGAAAGCTAAAATTAATCTCCAATTAGGTTTCAATGAGCCAACAGATGTTTTTATTAATATCAAACCTAATTTAAAAGAGAATACAATTTAGTGTAGACGGTATGAATCAGATTTAGATGATCAAATCCCTATGCGTTCAGAACGTTTAAGACGGAAATTAAATAATGAAGAAAACCTAGTCTAACAGCCCTATTCTGGCAGCTTAACTAAGCTCACTACATTAACAAAATAGTTAATATTAACAATTTGTTAAGGTTTCGTATTCTGCTGCAAATTTAAAAGCTCTTTTCCTTACAATTTTGTTAATAACAGAAAGAGTCTTAACAACGAATGAGATGTATGTGCTTAGATAGAAAATTGTTGTGAAAATAATAAAAAAATACAAATTAAAATATAATATTGAGTTTAAATACATTAAACTGAAAAATGGAGGAATTTTTTACTTATTTTAATTGTTGATAATGAAATCTTTCAGTAGCCGTGGCAAATTTTTCAAGTCACAAGCTGCACTCGAAGCATCTGTTTATATAGCGCATCTCTTCTTTCAATAGGCATATCGATTTTTACCATGCATGGTGAACTTTAAAAGCTTTTTAAGCTTTTATGTTGTTAATGATTTTTAAGAATACCAACATTTACATAACATAACAAGCAGCTTAACAAGAGCTCCTTAACTATTTCTTGTTAAGTTAACAACCAGAATAGGGCTGTAATAATATAGAGTTGTTAAATATTAATTGTTTTAATATATTTAAATCGTATATTTAATTTTGTTATATGTTATAAAGTATGTTATATGTAAAATTATGTAGTTATTTTCTAAGTTAAGAGAAGTAATATGTATGCAGTTAATTATATATCTCTAATTGTAATTATGTAAACTTATACTCTTTCGTTAGATACTGTTATTGTTACTCTAAAACAATAATGTATTCTTCGTAGTTGTAAGTTCTATTTTAATAAGTCAGTCTTAAGCCAACTACCAAAGTGTTTCATTGCCTACTTGATACATAATAATTATCATTATCATTTCATTTTACTCACTATTTCTTTTTACTCACCATTCACTAAAAAGGACGAAATAAAAAATATTTAACGTCTTTATTCATAGAGAAATTGATATAAATTATTATAATAAAAGAAATCAGGAAAACATTAAAATAATGGGATATTCAACATAATAATATATAAATAACTTAATAAACACATAAAACTAAGAAATTGATAAAAAAACAATTATATTTTTTTTAAAATTTGTTTTAAATTTGGTTTCAAAGTCGGTTTTTGAGCTTTTTAAATTTTTTCGCAATTAATCGAATATTTTGCTGCAATTAATTTCAATTAATAATCGCGTGCGGCTGCTGAAGAGGTGATTGGCTACCAACGCCCTCGCCGAAACCAGTGGTACAACCAGGAGTGTCGCGACGCCACTGCAGAGAAAGACGCCGCCTACAAAGCCACCCTGCAGACGGTTGTAACGCGCACTGCTAAGGAGCGATACAAAGAAAAGAGGGAGGGAAGAGAGACATATTTTCAGGCAAAATTTTTCGAAAAAATAAGACGCCTTGCCGATGGTTTTAAAACAGGGGCCTCTTTCTGCAAGGATGAAAACGGGAATCTAGTGACAGATGTCCAGAGTACACTGACGTTATGGAGGGAACACTTCTCTAAGCTTCTAAATGGCGACGGTGACAACAATCCCGCCAATAGAGATGATATTCCGGAAACCCCAATTTTGGATGACAGCGTCGAGGTTGCCCGAGGCTGCCCGACTATGATGAAGTTCTGACAGCTATAGCTCGGCTTAAAAATACCAAAGCCGCGGGAGCTGATGGCTTACCTGGAGAGCTGTTTAAGGAACTACTTAAATGCATTAACGAGCTTCTATGCAGAATATGGTCGGAAGAATGCATTCCGAACGATTGGAATCTCAGTGTGCTCTGCCCAATCCACAAGAAAGGCGATCCCACTATATGTGCCAATTACCCTGGGATAAGCCTTCTTAATATCGGATATAAGGTCCTGTCGAGCGTTTTATGTGAAAGATTGAAGCCCATTGTAAACGAACTGATCGGACCTTATCAGTGTGGCTTTAGACCTGGAAAGTCCACCATCAACCAGATTTTCACGCTACGACAAATCTTGGAGAAGACTCAAGAAAAACAAGTCGACACCCACCATCTTTTTGTCGACTACAAAGCTACCTTCGACAGCCCAACAAGGAAGCACCTGTACTCCACCATGTCTGAATTTGGTATTCCTGCAAAACTAATACGACTTTGCGGGATGACACTGAGCAACACCAGCAGCTCAGTTAAAATCGGGAAGGACCTCTCTCCACCATTTATTACCAAACGAGGTTTCAGACAAGGTGATTCCTTATCGTGCGACTTTTTCAACCTAATGATGGAAAAGATTATCCGAGCTGCTGATCTGAGATGTAGTGGCACAATATTCTACAAGAGTGTTATGATGCTTGCGTATGCTGATGACATCGATATCATTGGCCATAATACGCGCGAAGTTAGTGCAGCATTTTCCAGATTAGAAAGAGAGTCAAGTCGAATGGGTCTGGCAGTGAATGCAGATAAGACGAAATACTTAGTGTCAACAAACAAACAGTCCCAGCGTCTTGGAACCCACGTTACCGTTGACAATACCTCCTTCGAGGTTGTGAAGAACTTCGTTTATCTGGGATCCAGCATTAATTCAACCAACGAAGCCCTCTCTCGACGAACGAAAATCACGCTCTATAAATCGCTCATCATGCCCGTCCTACTTTACGCATCACAAACCTGAACGCTGAGCAGTTTAGATGAAAAGACTTTAGGAGCATTCGAGAGAGAGATTCTTCGTAAGATCTACGGACCAATCTGCGTCAATGGCGAGTACCGAATACGGTGGAATGATGAACTGTATGAGCTGTACGCTGACATCGACATAGTCAAGCGCATTAAAATCGAGCGGCTTCGCTGGCTTGGTCATGTTCAGCGCATGAAAGACGATGCTCCAGTGAAGAAAACATTCGATTCGGTACCCAGCGGCGGTCAACGCAGAAGAGGACGACCGCATCTTCGTTAGAAAGACCAAGTAGAGGACAACCTGACGAAGCTTGGAATTTCCAACTGGCGCCAGCAAGCGAAAGACAGAAATGGCTGGCGCAAATTCTTAGATGAGGTCAAGACCGACTACGGTTGTAGCGCCAACTAAGTAAGTAGTAAGTAAGTAAATAATGTGTAAAAATATAGGCAGTTAATCCACGTTTGCTTCGTTTAGAAAAACTACTTAAAAAGAGGTATTTTTTAAATCAGTAAATACATGATTTAAGACAAAAAATATGAAGAATTAGTTATGTTCTTAATTTAAAATAATCGAAATTAAATTTTAATATAAAAAAATTCCATTGAAAATGTTTGGTTTTTGCAATATAAGTTTTTAAAGTTGTTGTACGATAAATCGTACAGATGTTCAAAATTGGTTAAGTTTATTTAACTTATTAACCCATTAATGACAACGTATGATATATCATACGCGATAGAAGCATTTTTTAAAAATTCCTCAAAAATCCTCAGCCACTGTAAAGCTTCTGCTTCTAACAGTAAGAGAAGGCCAAAAGTATAATTTTTCCAAAAAAATTTATAAAATTGACATTAGAAGCCTTTTTGTGTACTTTTTCGAGCCAGTTCGTGCAGTATCTAAAAAAAAGTAAACAATGCCACTCAGGTGAGTTATTTTGTTTTATAAACCTCAAGAAAAAAGAAAATATTATTAAAAAAGTGCATTAAGTTAAAGTGGCATGCCTACGCTACGAAATGAAAATTTTCCAATTTATCATTTTGTCTACATTTTTTTATTTCTTTACTTACAGACCCCTTATGCGTTCATAATCATGCGCTTCACCACACCCAAATCCTTAAGATTTTTTTTTAAACTTCGTAGTTTTCCGTCTAATATTAATACAAACTTTTGCTGAAAATTTCAAAAGCTAAACTCAACGGGTTCTGGTAGTGAGCATTAATGGGTAAATTAACTTTTTTTTTAGACTGAACCAACGCTCAGAGAAAGCCCCCTACAAATGTGTAAGCATTGTGTTGATTCGGAAGATGGGTGATAGTTAGTTGGAGGGTGGATAGATGGAGTAGTGTCGGTGAAGATTTGCTTTTAATTTGCACAGCTCAAACCTGCCGGGAAACACACTCGTAGGGAGACTATTCCACAGCTTAACCGTGCGAATAAAGAACGAATTATCACGGTAATGCGAGGTTCTATTGGACATCGATGCAATGGTAAAGGGGTGGGCTTGGACTGCTGCCAGGGTGGACCTGGGAAATACATGAGCAGGTGGCGTCAGTCCATGTATCTCCTTTACACACTTCCCATGGTAACACCTATACAGAAGGTTTAGGCAACCAACAATACGTCGATGCCTAAGAGAGTTGAGCGAGGATGAAATACTTTCTTCCCCTATCAAATATATCGCACGACGATGAATTCGATCCAGAAGCTACAAATAAGATCTTAAAGCCCCTGCCCATATGTGCGAATTGTACTCCATTTTCGGCCTAATATATGAGGTGTAGATAATGCGACGATCAGCTGAAGTGAAATATTTTTTGCACCGTTTTAGAAAACCTAGACACTTGCCCGCTTCTTTTGACAAATCGAAAGTATGATCATTCCAACGAAGATAAGATTGGATCGATATACCCAGAACGTCAAGAGCGTCTGAGGTGTAGATAATGCGAAGATCAGCTGAAGTGAAATATTTTTGCACCGTTATAGAAAACCTAGACATTTGCCCGCTTCTTTCGACAAATCGAAAGTATGATAATTCCATCGAAGATAAGATTGGATCGATATTCCCAGAACGTCAAGAGCGTTTGATTCCACAAAGTCCACACCATTCATAATGAGAGGAGCTAAGGGGCAATTCACACGCTTGTGGGTTAACAGACAGCACTGGGTCTTTCTTGCATTGAAGTCTACTCTATTGGCAAGACCCCATTCGGAGATTTTTTGCAGATCATTAAGGAGTGTGTCATTCATATTTTGCCTTTTTCTCTCAATCTCCATGGAGCTTGGGCGTTTTTTGAATAAATATGAATGACAAATGCTGTTTTCGTCCGCAAACGAATGTATTGGGTCATGCGTCAACGACAGAAGGTCGTTGATAAAAACCAGAAACAAGGTGGGCGATAGGACTGAACCATGTGGTACTGCTGTGTTGATGGCGTGCTTCTCGTACGAAATACCATCAACTACGACACGAATCGTTCTGTCTTTGAGGAAACACGTGATCCATTGAGCAAAGTTACCACCAAAACCATATGCAACAAGTTTTGACACCAGCGCTTTATGCCACACTCGGTCGAACGCTTTTGAAATATCAAGAACAAAAACCCTGCTCTCGCCGAAAAAGTGAACGCATTTATTTTATTCTTCGGTTAAGAACGCCATAAGATCACCAGTAGAGCGAACCCTACGGAAACCATATTGACGGTCACTGAGTAGTTGGTTGTGCTCCAGATAATTCACAACGTTGAAGTTTATTACGCTCTCCATAACTTTGGAAAGCGTAGAGAATATCGCAATGGGTCGGTAGTTTGCAGGGTTTGTGGCATCACCCTTTTTAGGTACCGGCTAGACATTTGCTACCTTCCAACAAGATGGAAATACCCCTGTTCTGTAGGAGATGTTGAAAAGGTTGCGCAAAGGCCGAGCCAAAGAAAAAACACACATTTTAAGCACAATTGGCGGTATGCCGTCAGGACCAGAGTTCGAGAGGACCAGAGTTCGAAAGTATAGAAAATTCACCCTCAACAAAGGGCAGTGGCTGATTGCTATCCGAGTGAGTGAAATTCTGTGGAAATAATCTAATTAATTAATTAATTTTATGTTTCGACCAACGCGTTATGAAAAAAACAATGCAATTCAATGCAGAAAAGAAGGACAGCAATATAACCACAGCAAACTTTTTTTTACGATAGCTATAAAAATAATTACATGAATTTAATTGTGAGCTTTAGATCACGTAAGATTGTTAAGAAGGCAACAACAACTCTGCATAATAGTCTTCGAGTGATTAAGCTGTGATCACCTCACTGTTAGCGTCGTATATGATTTCACACATGTTTGAACAAATTCTTAAGAAATTTACGCTCAAATCGGCTACTTAATCATATGACATTTAAAGCAGTAAGGTAAATATTTATAGATCATAACCATCAACTCTACCGATATAGCGATTTCCGAAACAGACTGTCTAGTCAGCTAAGTGATTGACTCTATGCAGAGTTGTTGTTGTTTCCTTCTTAAAAATCTTACTTGATCTAAAGCGCACAATTATATTCATGTAATAATTTAAATAATAGATCACAATTAATTAACTAACTATAAAAATAATTTACGAGAATACATGCAGTGAGCCAAAAAAAAAAGTTGTACAGTAAACGCTTCCATATTCAAAGTTGAATATCTACGTAGCCATTAAAGCTTTTAAGTTAAAATAAAGAAAAAAAAATGACAAATGCATTTTCTTTCTATTAGCATACAAGATTTATTTAAATAAATTCAGTTTAACACGAAATTAACTGCCAACCTAAAATGAGTCGATTTTTAAAAACCAAAAAAAACTTGTACACTTCTATGCCAACACTGTAAATGGAGTAATATATGAAGTCCCATTTTTTTTTTTAATTCAGTTTTATAATTTTGGTGGTTCGTGTTTATATCTTCATAATTCTTTGTACATTAATAAAATAATATCCATTTAAAAAATGTCAAATAAGCAAACCTCGAAAAATTTGCAAGTATTAATTATCAGATATTGGAAAGAAGGCAAGAGTACTCGTGAAATTGCTGAAATTATAAAAAAAAACACACACTACCGTGCAGTACATCATAGCAAAATTAAAAAAATGGAAACTTAGAAAGACTTTGTGGAAGTGGAAGACCAAAAAAAATATGTACATCACAGGCAGAGAGAAGTATTGCTCGATACATCAAGTTGGATGCCAAAACATCCGCAGTAACTATCGCTAAAGAGTTAAAAGAAGCTGAGATTGTTGACGTCTATCCACAGACTGTAAGAAATTTTTTGCATTCACTTGGTATTAGAGCATTCACGCCACGCAACAAACCTTTGTTATAAAAAAAAACCTTGCCAAACGCTTGCAATACGCGAAGGAATATATTCTTCAGTCTGAGTACTTATGGGACAAGGTTATTTTCACAGATGATTCAAAATTTAATTTATTTGGATCTGATGGACGGCGTTACGTTTGGCGAAAGAAGGGTGAAGCATTAAATAATAAGAATTTAAACAAAACAATAAAGCATGGCGGTGGTAGTGTCATGGTGTGGGGAGCAATGTGCACAAATGGCGTCGGAAATCTAGTTTTTGTAGAAGGAACGATGAACAAAATGGATTATTTAAATATTTCAAAAGAGAATTTAGCACAATCAGCTGCAAAATTAAATATTAATGATCTTAAAACTGTCCTTCAAGATATATGGAAGAATATACCTCAAGAAGTTACCAAGAACTTAGTTCATTCCATGAACAGAAGACTTAAAGCCGCACTGGATGCCAAAGGTGGGCACCCAAAGTACTAGTTTTTATCAAATTATTGATTTTTAAACACATTTCTATAGCTAACATTCGTGTACAAGTTTTTTTTTTTAAAAATCGACTCATTTTAGGTTGGAAGAGAATTTCGTAAAAGGACTTTACTTTTGTTATTTTATTATTTTTGTTTCTAATTTAAAAGCTTTAATGGCTACGTAGATATTGAACTTTGAATATGGAAGCGTTTACTGTACAATTTTTTTTTTGGTTCACTGTATATGTTTTTTGTTGAAAGTTAATGCCTTCTAGTTGTTAAATACTCTTCATCAAAGTCCAATCAAAATCCAAACCCTAATTTGGATGTTGGAAAAAACGCAGCTAATGAATTAAAAATTCTATTGATTTAAAAAATTTAACTTTTATTCGGTTTTTAAATATTTATTTTAAATTTTTATTGAACTTTGTATGTTTATTTCTTTAAACTTTTAGAAGTTTTTGTAAAAAAGTGTTCACACATATTTTTGTCATCTTTTTTCTAGATGGTGCGCGAACTTTTATATTTATGAAATCTTATGGAATGAGTCAAATAATTGACAATATTATACATATTCGAAACTAAAATTCTTAATAGACTACAATAACAAAAACCAAAAGTAGTTTAAATTAGTTTTATTAGCCAAATGTCATAGGTTTTTGTAAAAAATGTATCATGTTTTTCTTTGGGGGATAATGGAATATTAATAATACCATATATTATTGATAAATGCTTCTGATAACTTGAACTCGTATGTTTTTACATATTATAAGCGACATATATAGGATCCAATTGATCTGCTAAAAATCCATCACGAAGATGCATACGTTGCTTTTCGCCTCTGCTGTTTATTGGAACAACACCTAAAAAGAAAAAAAAGGGTAATTGAATTAACGACAATCGATACTATAGAGGTACTAAACGTGCGTCATAATGAAAAACATAAAAAAAATACTAATGGTTTCCGATAGTATTTGGCGTATATTGCCATCATAAGAAATACTGCGACGTATAGCATTAAAATCAAAATTTTATTGTATTTTTCTAATAAATCTACTACATTATTTAAGATTACGAAATAAAAATTGTGAAAGTCTAAATCATTACACACAAATTGTCGAATTTACATTCAGATGACGCATTTTGTCTTTCATAAAGGCCGCATTGATACCGCATAAAGTGATACTTTATGCTGAATGGATATTCTTGCGAAACAGCTGTTCGCCATTCGTTGTTTTTTTAACATCTATAACACCGTGTTACACACATTCTGTCCTATGAACCAAATTTACTTTTTCGGAAAGGGGATAAAAAATAAAAATACACGTGCATCGGATATTTTCATGTACACGTTAGAATTTTTTTTTTTTAAGTTTGAAGTATATATTTTTTTTAATGGTTATCGTTTTTTTTAAGGTTTCAGTTCGTTAAAAAAACAATTTTTTGTATTACTTTTGTTTTATAAAAATAAAGAATTGTTACATTAAAAATTTTAATATTTTTAAAGAAATTTAGGCCTTTTATTTTTGCGGTTGTAAGCATTTGCTTCAGTATCGCGACAAATAGACCAACAGTTTTCGCCAAGCATATGCGTAATGTCTTTTCCTTTAAAGCGCTTTTCAATAGCCGCAATGTCCTGATGGAACCTTTCGCCATGCTCATCGCTACAAGCTCCTAAATCATCCGGCGCTTGTAGCCTCGTTACAAAAATATCTAAAATGTTTGTTTTTTTACATCTTAGCCTTCCTTTGATTGACTTTCAGTCAACTGGACCTCTGTTTGTCAACTTTACTGTACGTATTCGCGATTACACACCAACGTTCTATCGAATTTTGCTTGATTTATTCTTGTAATTAAAACGGCGTTTTGCGATTTCTCAAAATCATGACTCGAATTCTTACCTTCGGTCTTTCTAAATCCAGCATCGAACGAGATTGTTAACTTCTATGAAAGCAAAAGTTTCTTTACTAAAGTTAAAAGTTTAAACAATTTTTGCAAAAGTGTCTTACAATTAGTTCTAAAATTAACTTGCATGGTAAGAAATTGATTTTATTTCTGAAGAAAATATGGACTAACTATAGTTAAATTCTAGATTTAGAAATTTTTACTTCAAAATTAGCAATTTGTTTCCTTTTTTAAATTTTGTACATTAATTTTCCATCGAACCTAAATTGAAAGTAAGTAAAAATATCTTCTTCCAGTTTCATAATTTAAATAAAACAAGTTTTCCATTTAAATCAGAAAAGCCTTTTTAAATATATAATACATAAATAAAATATCTTACAGATTGAATTGCTACGTTTTGTCTTGAAATAAAATTCACCACAATTACTGGAGCCAAATAACGATTTTTACTCATTTGGCGCCACATTCTCTCGAGGGTAAATTTAATTAAAAATTTTTTTTTCATATAGTCTATCTATATATATAAAATAGGATGTGTTTATGTATGTAACGTATGGACTCCAAAACGGCTGGGCCGATTTTGATGAAATTTTCAGGTAATGTTCATCTTGGTACGGTGGGTAACATAGCCTATATTTGGACCCGATAGGTGGCGCTGGGGTGGACTTATATCGAAAATTTGAATTTATGGACCAATTTAACTGAAACTCAGAATGTATGTTTGTTTGATCATAAGAAAATAATTTGTGTATAAATGGACCCGATTAGTGGCGCTGGGCTGGACTTATATCGAAAATTTGAATTTATGGACCAATTTAACTGAAATTCAGAATGTATGTTTGTTTGATCATAAGAAAATAATTTGTGTATAAATGGACACGGTAGGTGGCGCTGGGGTGGACTTATTTCGAAAATTCGATGGCGTGAAAAATATATAAATACTTTTAATTTTATTTTATAACGAGGGGAGTAGCGAAGCACACCGGGTTCAGCTAGTTTTCTAATAAAAATCAATCAACAGATTGGCACCAATTTTATGTTCACCTTGCATTAAATTGCATCCTCTCTTCACCCGACCTTTTCCCCATTCATCCAGCTCATGTTTAAAAGCCTCGTGGGATTAGTTCGAAATATCAGGCAAACCAGTCGGACGTCACGGTCGCGTGAGGAGCCAGGAAAAAATTTGGAAGACAAATTAGAACGATATACTTATCAGCGTTCAGCAAAAAGGTTAGTTGATGAATTCTTTTAGGTCTCATTAATATGTGGTAATAAAATGTGGTCTGGTAATATTAAAAATTAAAATGTGTGTTAGTGCGCGATTTTTATGACAAGCCAAATTTTTAAAGAAAAATAATTATAAGTTTTTATAAAGTATGTCATTTTTTACTTTGTCGCGAAGTTGTCGATGTGCTTGTTTTTAATTCAGTGCCAATTGAGGGTTATAACTTTTCAACACTTTTTTTTGGTAAATTTTGGTTTGGATTTACATTAATTCTTAAAGAAGTAAAGTGGCTAAAACATCAATTTAAGATATAATTATTTTTTTTTTGGAAAAGCTTTTGTTTAGTTTTTAATTTAAATCGAAGCTAATAAGACACAAACACATTCACACACAAACGACCAATTCGTTTCGTGAAATTCGTTCTATTTTAATGCTTTTTTGTGTCGAAATCTTTTCTGTCAGTCTAGCGAAATTAGTTTTCTGCATATTAGAAAACTAGCGGAAAAGTGCACGGTGTTGATTAAATGAATTCACGCAATATTTATTTTCCGATTGCTGATTTTATGCAAATAGAAGCATAACAAAAAAAAATTAATTTAAAGGGACAGTACACACCTGGATTTTTCAAAAATAAATTTTTAAAATGCAAATTTTTTTAAGAAAGGAACAAGATATCTTATTGAAACTTTGTATATTTATTTTTATGCAAAAGTAGTATACAATTCTATTAAATTTTTCCAGCGTGTTTTTCGGCTGCTGCAGGTTTTTAAAAATAACACCAAAAAATCACGGCGGGCGTGATTTTGGCCCACTCGAACGTCTGAAAATAAAATAAAAACGGGCTTTTAATCAGCATCAAAACCGCTATAGATTTGAACTAAAAGAATTTTTTTTGTCAAAAATTGGACCAAAAAACCCCTTGAAAACCAAAAATACTATACCGATCTTTCTATCCGTAGTTCAATTAATAGACTTATATGTGTACAATAACATATTAAAATTTTAGAACGATCAGTGTAGTATTTTTTTTATCACGCCCGCTAACTCAAAAAATGTGATTTCTTGAAAAAGCGATTTAAAGTTTTTAACACCGACTATACAGCCTTGACGCTCTGCACTTAAAACCTTCGCCATTTAACACAGAAATTGATTTCTAACTTTATATCATTAAAATAGATTCATTAAGGTCTTTTAAACAAAAATCAATCATAAAAAATGTTGATTTTTGAAAATTCGGTGTGTACTATCCCCTTAAAGTAAATCGGAACACACACACGCACACTCGTTTGCTTGCCAATACTTGGTCCGTCGCGTTTTATTAAAACACAGCTTGCTTTTTATTCTTTATTATTTAGAAATCACTTTATTATTTTGTAATATTATATTATTTATTATTTTGAAACAATAACATTAGAACATTTAGTTTAAACAAATAAAATCAAAGAACTTCAACAAATAATTCACACGAACACTGCAGCAAACTAGCGACCAGCAGAAAATCAACGTAAGTCGAACAGCTGGTCGACTTCGAAAAGGAGTTTCCAGTGCGACGAAAAAATTATTGCACCTGGGGCGATTTTATTTGTTGAATATTTTTGGGGATTTTAACGTTTTAAAGTTAAATTCAACATTGTTAACACCAAGTCGTCGGCAGTAAATATTTTTGATGATTTTTTTCTCGCATTTTTTTAATTTTTATAAAAAACGCGTGGTTTGGATTTTTAGATTTTTATCAAAATTTTTTGACGTATGTAACAATTTTGAATAATTGTAATAAAAAAGAGCTTCTACGTATTAGAAACTAAGAGAAAAATATTTTATGAAGTTTTTAACTTTAAATTCAAAATTTTTAAGTTACCACGAATTAGACCAATTAAAAAAATATTTCATTGCTATTTTTACGCTGTTGTTTTTTTTTTACATAAAAAAAACCACTTGTAATTCTTGGTGCAGTTTCTGCGAAACGAAACAAAAAAATTATTTACTAGCGGAAGTTTCTACTTATTAGAAACAAAAGAAAAATATTTTAAGCCTTTTTGAGCTTGAATTTTATTCACAAACGGAAGTTTCACTTATTAGAAAAAAATTAAAAATCGTTTGAAGCAGCTTCAGCTTAAATGTCCTTTTTTGGTTTTTGATTTGTTACGTTTTCAGCAAGTTATAAAAAAAAACCAGTATTCTGCGCAAAGTTTGTTTACATTACAAATAAAAATTTACATACAAATTTTCATACAAATTTGAGAAAGATTTTATAAGTTTTCATTCGTTTTCGGGTCTTTCCAAAGTTTTTTGTTCGGAGAAATAAATCATGGCTAAGATGAACTCTTTCCTGAGGCATAGCGATACTATTTTCTCAAGAAGAGCATACAATTTTTGCTTTGTGAATTCAAGAGGATAAATTAAAATCTCAGTGGGCAAAGGCAAAGGCGTCCTACGAATCCTGCTTTCAAAAATTAACGGCAACGAGTGAGTAACGACGATGATGAAAATGTTTCCGTTGTGAAAATTAAATATCGCGCATGTTATGAAGCATACGTTCATTGCCTCGCAACGAGGGGTCACAATGAACAGGATGCATCGAGAGTGGAAATGCCAATGTCGGGCCACAACATAAACTTACCACCATGTGATACGGAGCTGTTTGTTGTGATACGGATGTGATACGGAGCTGTTGAGATTATTTGACATGGCCGTCCTTTAGGGATATGTTTTCGACCATCTACATATCGAATAATCGGCTGACACCTGTTGAGAAACTTTTTCATCTCATTATGGGAGCAATCGATTGAGGACAAGGCGGAAATCCCCAATTGGGCCGACATTGATAAGTTTCTAACTAGTCGTTTTCATACATTAGAAACGGTGCAAATAGTCTTCTAAATGCGGGAGGTCCAAGCACGAGTGCAATATAGTCCACTCAACCAGAGGATGTGCAATCGCAGGCAACTGCAAGCACTAGCCGTAACGTTCAATCGTGTTTTGCCTCAAGCAGCAAAGGCATTTTGCTGGGAACCGCGATGATTAATACTTGCCATCGAGAATATATCTTTTCAGCCAGAGCACTTATTGATTCTGGCTCCCAAGGCTCGTTCATTTCTGAGAGGTTGCAACGACTTGTTCAGCTGCCTACTCAACGAACTTGCGCCCAAGTCTAAGGACTTAATAATAAGATATCTGCTAGAGTGCAAAAGACATGCACGCTGGTAATAGGGTCACCTATTGATGAAACAGTTCAATTGACTACACGTGCGCTGATACTTCCCAAGATCACGGGCTATCTTCCTACTTGCTCAGTCGATCCGTTGTTGCAGCAAGCTTTTCCGGAGCTTTTACTAGCTGATAAGCGTTTTTATTGCAGCGATCAAGTTGATGTGCTATTAGGTAGGGACTTATACCTACAAATCCTTCTTGATAGTATCCGTCGAAATATTCTTTGGTCACTTATTGCTCAAGAAACCATCCCGACAACATCTCAAAAACCTCCCTCTTCTGCTATCGTGCCGTATTTTAGTGAAATTTCTCATGACCGGCAGTTAGCGTCTTTTTGGGAGCTTGAGGAGGTACCGCAAAAGACTGTGCCCAATCTCACAGACAAATTTTGTGAGGACAATTATGTCAAAACAACCAGGCGTATCTCCGATGGTCGATACGTGGTGACCTTTCCTTTCAAGGAAAATTTTCCAGAAAACTTTCGCTTAGTTGATTCACGCTATATTGCGGCACGTCAATTCTTGCGCAATTAGGTAAGATTGGCCAAAAATATAGCCTCCAAGAACAAATACGATGGTGTTCTAAAAGAATACCTTTTGCAGGGCCACATGAGAGAAATGTCTTCTGATCTCAGTCAGCGACCATCTTCGAGTTATTACCTTCCTCATCACGCCGTCATAAAGCCTGACAGCACCACTACAAAAGTTCGTGTGGTCTTCAACGCGTCTAGCCCTACATTAAACGGCGTTAGTCTGAACGATGTCCTGCATGCAGGGCCAATTCTGCAAGGTGATTTAACTTTGTTTATACGGAAGTGGCGGTTCTTTGAATTTCTGTTTAATGGCGACATTGAGAAGATATACTGCCAGATACTCGTAAGTAAGAACCATTAGCAATTCCAGCGAATAATCTTTCGCGATTCACCAGGAAATCAGCTACAGGATTTTCAACTTAAAACCGTCACTTTTGGTGTTAACTGTGCTCCGTTTCTAGCCATAAGAACACTTTGCAGCTTGTCGATGATGTGGAAAGAAGCTTGCCACTTGCCTTAAAAATGGCGGGAAGTCATGACCTGGAGTCAGCAGTGCAAGCTCGTGAAGAGTTAGAAAAAGCGGCCAAATCAGCAGGTTTTTCATTGCGTACATCGACAGCCAATTCAGATGACGTACTGCAAGGAATTCCGAAGATTCGTCGCCTGCGTGAAGATTTTCTCGAACTGGAGGATACAAGCAAAGTTAAGACGATAGGTATAAGGTGGAATGCCAGGTAAGACCATTTTTATTTTAATGCGCGTCCACTGGACCAAGGAGCAGCTTGTCGAAAAGCGAAGTGCTGTCGGCGATAGCAAAACTCTTCGATCCCGCGGGATGGTTGGCCCCGGTCGTTGTCATCGCTAAATATTGATGCAGGAGGTCTGGTTGGATGGCATCGGTTGGGTCCCCATCTACTTTGCAACGTTGGCAAGCATTTATCGAGAATTATCCGCATATCAGCCACGTGCGGATTCCACGTTGGGTGGATTTCTCTCCAGAAGGCGAGCTCCCTGGGTTTTGCGATGCTTCAGAAAAAGCATATAGTGCCGTTGCTTATATTCGTATTAAGCGTTTGGACAAAGTAAGCATCCATCTCCTCGTAACGAAAACGAGAGTGGCACAGGGTAAAACGCTCTCGTTGCCCAGGCTCGAGTTGTGCGGCGCACTTATGTTGGCAGAAATGATTGAAGTATTTTTAAAAACGTTAGAAACCTTTAACAATCAGCTGTTCTTGTGGACAGATTCAACCATTGTGTTAGCGTGTCTGTGAAAACAACCTTGTACCTGGACTACACTCGCGGTCAAAAAAAAGCAGAGTTAATACTTTGATAACTAATGTTATTTTTCTTAAATTATAACAGAGTGTGCCAAAACCATAAATAAACAAGCATATCCAAACATTATAGAAATTCTTAAAGAAGAACATGTTGAGAATCCATCGCACCTGATTTGACTTCTCAAGGTCATCACAATTTTTTTCAACTTATTTTTAAAGTTGAAGTGTTCGAATTTTTTGTGCCGACATTACTTGCATTTTTAAAGCCATTTGGCCTATTGGAAATGTAAAATAAAATTCACTTTTTTCAATAGAATTTAGAATCAACGTAAAATAAGGCTATCTAAAAAGATATTCGATAAAATACAAAATAAAGCGTGTAGCGGAGCAAACTCTTGAACTTTTTTTTAAACTTTAAAAAAAGTGGTGTTTCTATAAATTTTAATTTAATAATATTCCTTTAATTCCATTTGTATTTTCACAAAAATTAATTGCACGTAAAAATGTCTTTCCATTTAACTTAAGAAAATCTAAATAATTTTATTTTTAATTTTTAATAGGCCAAATAAATGGCTGTAAAAATGCAAGTTATGTCATCACAACAAAATTTGAACACTTCAACTTTAAAAATAAGTGAAAAAATTGTGATGACCTTGAGAGGTCAAATCAAATACGATGGACTCTCAACACGTCCTTCTTTAGGAATTTTTATAAAGTTTGGATGTGCTTGTTAATTTATGGTTTTGGTACACTGTGTTATAATTCAAGAAAAATAATATTAGTTATCAAATTATTAACTCGGCTTTTTTTTTGACCGTGAGTGTACTTTCGTCACTAACCGGGTCACAAACATCAGTGAGAAAGTGGTTTCATAGAATTGGAGTCATGCGGATTCAGCGGATTATCCCGCAGATCTGGCCAGCAGAGGACTAGAATCACAGCACTTAAGAGATAGTTCTTTGTGGTGACATGGGCCCTTATGGCTGCAGCAAAACAACAGTTCGTGGCCAAATCGAACTGACGAGTTTGATACAGCGTTGGAATCAAAAACGATCAAAACTCATGTGGCCTGTGCTCAACACATAGGCTATTACGATTCTTTCACCAAACTCTGACAGGGCACATAAAAGTAGTTTCTGTTGCAATATCGCATCAAGAAGTCAAAGAAACCACAAGAAGACTTATTATTGAAAGCCAAAAGTTGGGGTATTCATCTGAGTATGCCCAGTTATTACAGAAAAATTAAATTGACTCAAAAAGTTCGATTTTAAATTCGAACCCGTTTTTTGATAACCACAAGGTAGAATGTGTGGCTTGTTAACTGTGACCGAACACATCTCTGATGATGAACGGCATCCAGTTATTTTACACTATGATTGCCAATTATCGAAATTACTAGTGACATTCACCCATGACATTCATGGTGGGAACCAGATTGTACTGCGACTAATTCGGATGCAATATTGGATTCCCAGAGTGAAAAATATGATAAAGTCAATCATACATATTTGTAAAGTTTGTGTTATCGAACGCAAACGGTTGCAGACGCAAATGATGGCTTCCTTACCCCTAGAGCAACTAAATTATCTCGCTTGTTTGCTAGCACTGGGGTAGACTTTACTGGTCCATATGACATTAAAAATTATACGGTACGTGCGTGTCTTATAACCAAGGGCTATGCCTGTGGCTGCTTTGCTACAAGACCAATTCATTTAGAGGCTACTAGCGATCTCAGCACTGTCACTTTTCCGGCAGCATTCTCGAGATTCGTATCACGTAGAGGATGCCCGGAGAAAATTTATTCCGACAACGGAACCAACTTTGGTGGTGCCTCCCGTGCCTTTCCCGTGACAGCCTTTCTTAGCGACTCCAAAGATAAAGTAGTGTCAAAGTTTGCTCACCAACATTTAGCTTGGCACTTTATTCCGGCAGGTGCTCCCCATATGAGAGGTTTGTGGGAAGCAGGTGTAAAAAGCTTCAAATTACACTTTCGAAAGGTAGCATCAGACATAAAGTATACATTTGAGGAGCTCTCAATATTGCTATCGCGTATCGAAGCATGTTTGAATTCGCACCTTCTGAGCCCTTTGTCATCGGATCCTCATGATCTGACTCCAGCGCACTTCTTAATAGGTGGCCCTCTACTGGCTCCAATTGAACCAGATATTACTGAGAGCCCAATGTCAATTATAAATCGTTGGCGAAAATTAAAGGCCTTGAATCAAAAATTCTGCCAAATGTGGAAAACGGATTACTTAAAGGAACTTCACAAGAGTTAAAAGTGGAAATCCCCGCGTGTATACTTGAAAATTGACGACTTAGTGGTTGTTAAAGCAGATAATCTTTCGGCCAATGAGTGGTGATTAGGACGAATAGAAAAGGTTTATTTAGGTTCCGATCTTCGTGTCCACGTGACCGATGTGCGCACTGAACGCGGATTTATAACGCGACCAGTGGTCAAACTTATTTTGCTACTGCCAATTTTGGATTAGATGTCTTCGTCCGTAGTGTCTCTTTGTGCGTGATGTCCCTCAGTAGGCTGTGAAAGAGTAATTAACGTATGCTCGGAACCTCACAAATATTTTTTTTTGTCAAATGCCTTTCATTTAAGTTTAATAACTTTCCACTTCAAGGGCTGTTTGAGGACAAATTAGTTTATTTACCCTTGAAACTTAACCGTCAGGCTCAACAAACACATAAATTTGTTGAGTTTAGGTTTTTTCTTGTTTCCTTTGTAACACATGCAACAAGCACTTGAACTTGTTGCAGTGTAGAATTACAATAAGCACTTGAACTTATTGTAACTGTGAAAGTAAAAGTACACACTTTATTTAGTTGCTGAAATTACTCTGGCTTTATTGATTAATTAAACTGGCTTATATATCTACACAAATGCTGTTGTAAGCATAATTATTAAACAAAATATTGCAGTACAAGCTATAACAAACTTATTCTAGTGTAAGGCAAAAATGTAGCTTCCGCATTATTGGGCTACTTCTTGTTGACACATAAAGTTATATTTTGGTTTTGCTTTATTTTACTTATAATAACCTAGTTATATTAATAGCTTATGTTTTGTTTTGCTTCGTTTATTTTGCTTATAATAACCTAGTTATATTAATAGCTTATGTTTTGTTAACAGGTGTGTTAACATTCTCCCCCGCGTTGAATTATTGGTTAATTTAATAATTCAATAATTAATAATTAACTCAACGTTGTGACTGCAAAGTTTCATGTTGTAGTGACATTGAATGTGGATTGAGTTCTTGGATGTGGCGTTGGAGGCTTAGGTTGTTTTTTCTTCTGGTATTTGTTCCAAAAGATTTTGATTGCATAGGCACTGATCCCAATTGTCAATACAAGTGCAATGCATACAGCTGTCCAGGTTTGTTTCTGTGTTGATTCTACTATTGATGGTAATTTAAGTAATTTATTTCTGGTTAATTCTCGATGAAGTGCTCCAAGTTCTTCTAGCTGAGTGGTGTATTGTTTGTTAACAAGTCCGTCGATGGGTTGTATTTTAATGGTTCCTATTGGTACACCGGTGCTTGTATAAGTTGATTTACGGGAAGTGGTAACATACTGATGCCCTTGAATGATTATTTGACTGTCTCTAATCACACAGTCTTGTTGGAGTTGAACTAATCCAGATCCGTTCAGCATTAGTTGAAATGTTTCTTGTCCACATACAGCACTCAGCCGAATGGGTTCCTTCGTGGCATACGTCCATTGGTTTTTGTTATTTAACTGATGCCATGTGATTGATTTATTAAGTTTTATGGTGTCACATCTTGGATTTGTGTCATTGTTGAAAAGATCCATTTCGCATTTGAATTCATCGGATCCTCTTCTATGGATTGATTGTATTTTTGCGCATAAATAGCAATCAGTTTCTATAGTTGTACATGATTGAAGGTCTGCACCTTTCATGGGAAAGAATTCATCTCTGTGGGGATTGATTCCCATAAATTCTGTTGATATTTTTACTTCTATTAACGTGTTATTTATTACTGTTGTTACTGGAACAATGTTGAATAAGTCGTAATATTTTTGATCAACCAAAGGGAGTTTAATGCTGAAAACAATGTGATCAGTTGTCACCATGCCTTTCACCTTCATCAGGCTATAAAGCAGCAACAAGTTGTCTTGGTTGACTGGTAGTTGCAGCTGAGGAGGTAGATGAGTCTTAAGTTTTCCTGCTTCTTCAGTTAGTTGATGAGGTGTAAGTATGAGGGGATTTATTTTTCCATGATGTGTGTCTGTTAGAACATCGATGATTGAAGATTGTATGCGTTGAAGATTTGATATTATTATTGACATTTGTAGACATAGAGCTGTGAGGGTCGCATCACTATTGCTTACTTCTTGATCTTTAAGTAACTTCATCATTTTGTCGATGTGGTTATCGATATCTTTAAACTTTTGCATTGTAATAACTTGATTTTTTGTAATAATGTTGATGGTAGAGTCAATAACTGAAGTTTGGTTTTGCAGGAGTTCGCGCAGGTAGTCATCATTGTTTTTTAATTGATTAATGGTATCTGACATTTTATTCGCATAGTTACAGTCGAGCACTCCGAACAGTGAGTTGCCAATGTTTCCAACAAAATCTAGTGCTCCTCTTTTTACTCGCTTCATAGATAGCATTTTAAACTCTGAACCGATCTCTTGCTGAGCATTTTGAAAGTAGTTCACAAAAAACTCACATATTGGGTTTGGTGCACTTTGATTGCAATGACGTTGCAGTGTTGTAATACCAGTGCGTAAGACATTTAATTCTTTATAAAATGGTAAAAGGTCGTAGTAGACAATCAAATTCCATCTTGATGTTATTATTTTTGCTGAACCTATTTCTTCGAAATGTATGCCTGGATTTAATTGAAATTGGGTTACATTAATTGGATTTGCTATAGCTAGTGGTAGCAGTAACAGCGTTACCAATATGGTTGTGACGATGTTTGAGATGGGTAAACGTCGTCGTTTTGATGGTATAGGAGAGATTTCTTGATCATCGTCCCTGTTGTAAATTTTTTTCTTTTGCAGCTCTTCGCTTGGCTCTGTGAAATTATCTTTAATATCTTCTGGAAAGAGCGGAGCTAGTCTATGGATTGGACGTTTACAATTTCCAGTAGCTGTTTTCACATCAACCTTTCTGACAATTCCATCCTTTCCGGGATATACATGTGTGATTCGTCCTAGTGGCCAGTTCAATGGTGGTACGTTGTCTTCTTTGATTATGACTAAGGTTCCTTCTTGTATGTTGGGAACTCGTTCTTTCCATTTGTATCGGTGCTGAAGGTCCGTCAGATATTCTTGACTCCATCGTGTCCAGAATTCTTGTTTAATCCGCTTGACTGCATTCCACCGGTCGTGCAATGTTGATTTGGACACACTAGTGTTTGCGTCTACTGGATTAGTCAGAGATTCACCAATGATGAAGTGTGCCGGTGTAAGAGCGCTTAGATCGTTTGGATTGGTGGACATAGGTGTGATTGGTCTAGAGTTGAGAATTCCTTCAATTTCTATGACAACCGTTTCTAATTCTTCATGAGTTAATGATGCCGTATTTACGCTTCGAAGAAGTAATCTCTTTGCCGACTTCACTGCTGCTTCCTAAAGACCTCCAAAATGCGGAGCTCTTGGAGGGATAAACTGAAATTTGATTCCTTGTGAGCAGCACGCGTTTATTATTTTTTCGCTACTCCCTTTTCCGAACAATGATTGATTTATTTCTTGAAGTTGATTGCTGGCGCCAACGAAATTAGTAGCGTTGTCACAATAAAGGTTAAGGCAATGACCTCTACGAGAAATGAATCGTTTTAATGAACCAATGAATGCATCAGTGGTCAGATCTGTTACGATCTCTAAGTGGACAGCCTTCGTGGCGAAACAGCAATAGACTGCAATATATATTTTGTGTGGTTTCTTTCCTCTTATTTTGTAGTGGACCCACAGTGGACCACAGAAGTCAACACCTGAGTTTATAAACGGCCTTGATGGGGAAACTCTAGTTGCAGGCAAGTTTCCCATGAATTGTTGACACATTGTAGGCTTTGTTCTGGTGCATCGAACACACCTTTGCACTATGGATCTTGCCATTAATTTTCCTTTGATAGGCCAAAATCGTTGCCGAATATTTGCCAATAGTGCTTGTGGCCCGCTGTGCATAGTGTCATTATGTGCATCTCGCAAAATTAGTTTCACTATAGGGTCGTTGTATGGCAGCATCATTGGATGTTTCGTATCATATGGAAGCAAAGATGAATTTAGACGTCCTCCTACTCGAATGATTCCATTTTCATCCAGAAATGGCGAGAGAGACGTGATTGAACTGTTTTTGATAACAGTTTTATTTGATTTCAACTGTTTGATTTCTTCATTGAAGTCTTGTTCTTGTACTATTTTTACTATAGTCTTAAGTGCTGCATAGAGCTCCTTTGGGCTTAATGACAGTTCTTGGGAACGCTGAGCCCCTTTGCAATTTTTTATATATCGTTGAATGTATCCAACAACACGCTGTAGGGTTTTAAACGATTCTCGTGCCTTTATGTAGTATATAATATTGTCTGACTCTCCTGCAGCTGTAGCTACCGTGGCTATGACTTGATTAACCTTTTTGATTTCAGGAAGGTCTTCTATGATGATATTCTTTTGAATGGATGAGGGCCAAGTGTAATCTTGTTGATGTAGAAAAACAGGACCATAAAACTACAGGTTGAACTGAGGTTTCATCATTTCTTCTGGATGAGCTCCTCTAGATAATATATCTGCAGGATTGTGAAGAGCAGAGATGTGATGCCATTGTTCAGTTAGTGAAAGTTTCTGAATCTTAGCCACTCTGTGGGATACAAATGTCTGGAGTGTTGATGGGCATCGATTTATCCAAGCTAATGCTACCTGTGAATCAGTCCAAAAGTGAGTAATGGTGTTTTGATACCCAAGATCGTTTTTAACTCGAGCCATTAGTTCGGTACACAGTAGAGATGCACACAGCTCTAACCGCGGAATGGTTTGTGTTTTAAGCGGTGCTACTCTTGATTTTGAGCAGAGAAGCCTGACCGATATGCTTTTGTTTTTAAACACTGTTCGAATGTATATTGCTGCTCCATATGCTCTTGCAGATGCATCTGCGAAACCATGAAGCTGTATTGAGTGAGGCACATTGTGTCCAAAAATGTGGCGAGGGATCCTTAATTTGTCTAATTGATCCAGGCTGTTGCGGAACTTGATCCATGACGTGTGCATTGCTATTGGAAGTGCTTCATCCCATTGAAGTTGTAGCTTCCATAACTGCTGAATGAATATTTTGGCTGCTACCACCACTGGTCCTATGAGTCCCAATGGGTCGAAAATGTGTGCTACGTCAGATGTTATGCTGCGCTTTGTGACACGCTGCACAGTATTTAACCTTGTAGTAATTTGAAAATTGTCGCTTGTTGGAGCCCATGAAAGCCCTAATGTTTTAATGGTTGACTCTTCTTCATTTCTAAAGTCTAAATCCACTTCCTGGTTTTCGATGGATATACTTTGAAGAAGCTTGGGATGATTACAGCACCATTTCCGTAAATGAAGCCCTGCTTTCGTCAATATCTCTAATAATTGATCTTGAATAGCCTTTGCTTCCTGAAGATTGTCTGCTCCTGCCAAACCATCGTCAACATAGAAATTTTTATCAAGTGGATGTGTTTCCCTATTCATAAGTGCTAGTTCTTGTAAGCATCTTGTTGCCAAGAATGGTGCTGCTCGTGTTCCATAAGTAACTGTTTGAAGTTTATACACGTCCATTGACTCTTGCGAACTGCTTCTCCAATAGATTAATTGAAATCTTTCATCATCAGGATGAATTCGAATCTGTCTATACATTTTCTCGATGTCGGTTGTGAAAACAAATCTTAGCATACGAAACCGGAGAAGTATTGCAAACAGATCACTCTGCACCGTTGGACCTTTGTACATTACGTCATTTAATGATAGTCCAGTTGATGTTTTGCATGACGCGTTAACATTGAAAAATTAATCGAATTTCGGACATTCAAAATCGCGCAAACCATTGGCAAATCTATTTAATAAACATGAAAGAGATCGACAACCAAGATGTGGAGGTGCAAACTCCTTTACACCGCGACAATGTAAATCGCGACATACGCGTAAAAACGTCGCAGCGGCAGCAGATTTTCGAGCGCCTCAAGGCACAATTATTGAACCCATCGCAGCTCAGTTTGATGTCCGCCATAAACTTGGAAATCAAGTTATCGCTTGCCGAACGTAATTTTGAGTCATTAAAGGAGCTGCAGACACAACTGGAATTCTTGGATGAAACGCAGCTGCAAGAAGATCATCGGAGCGAATTTGAAGAAACATATTGCGCTGTGAAATCATTGCTTGTGGAGAAACTGTCACAACTTCGAACAGCGGAGTTGGATGAAATCTTTACCAGCACACGCATTCAACAACAACAAACTTCGGCCGCGAGTTAATCTTCCGAAGCTATAGCTTCCTACGTTTATTGGGCTCCATCGCGAATGGCTCGATTTTTATAACATGTTTTCAGTGTTGGTGCACAACAATGCTGACTTGACCAACATTGAAAGATTTCAATATCTTCGGTCAAGTTTAACTGGAAATGCAGCACGACTTGTGCAGTCATTGGAGGTCACAGATTTCAATTACATCAAGGCCTTCGACTTGCTGATTGCGCGATTTGACAACAAGCGGTATATTCTCCAGTCCCACTTACAGCACATCTTCGACACGCAAAAAATAGCCCACGCAACTGTCTCATAGCTGCGTGATTTCATCGACACCGTTAACGCCAACATGCGTGCCATGCAGTCTATGGCAATAAAACCACAGATAGCTGACGGCATTGTGCTTCATCTGGTTGGATCCAAGCTTGACCCTGAGACCCAGTATAAGTGGGAGGAGGAAATTGCTTTGAGATGGGACCGAAATTCGTCAACAAACGCACTAGCCCTGCCATCATGGGAAGATCTATCCACATTTTTAGAGCATAGTTGCCAAACCATCGATATGATCGAAACCACGTCATTCCAACGCAGTTTCTTCGTCATCAAAGGGATGCATCGGATCATAAGCAATCCTCGTTCGTCGCAACTAATCAGCCAAGGTGCCATCTGTGCAACGAAACAGTTTCACCTTATTGCATCGTGGCCAGCAACCACAGCCATTATCATCATCGAGCATTTAACCGGCAACATCAACGGTTCTCCAGGTGCAAAATATTTAAAGTGATGTTGTCATTACCACCGCATTAGTTCAACTATTCAACCCAATGGGCGTATCCATCGTCGCACGAGCATTGCTAGATTCAATTTCTCAACTTCACTTTGTGACGGAAAGCACAGTTCAGTTTCTAAGGGTGTCGTCACGCAATAAGGTGCCCATGGAAATAAATGGAATTAGCGCATGTGCAACAAATGCGCAACAGGTATGCAGTATTGAAATTTAATCCCTTTATTATGCCTTTTTGTCTACAGTCGAGGCAGTCATCATGCCAACAAAAACTTCGAGTCTACCGCAACGTCATTTAGACATTAAGGACTGGGACATCCCAAAAAACATAAATTTGGCAGAAACAAATTTCAATAAGCCTAGACCAGTGGATCTGCTTCTGGGAAAAAACCAAACTTGGGTAGACTGTGTCTAGAGCAATCACCAACAGAGCTTCAACATGACAACTCACGTCATATGATTTTGTGAACTACGTCACATGAGTTTGTGAACTACGTCACATGTGTTTGTTAACTACGTCACATGACAACAAGAATACCAGATTTCTAGTGACGTGACACGAGTGTGAGAGCTCTCACATAGGCGAGGTGACAACAAGAATAAGGGCAAATATCAAATACGCCGTTCATCGAAAGTCTTCTTGAGAAATTTTGGAAATTGGAATATAATTGCCATCAAGCTTTGGGCCAACTCTCACAAGAGGAAGAAGAGTGCAAACGGTATTTCCAGCAAACCATGCGCAGATGCCCCACCACCAAAAAATTCATTGTTCGTTTACCATTCAAGGAGAATCCCACCTGCCTCGGACAATCTTACGAAATAGCTCGCAAGCAGCTGCTCTCAATAGAATCAAAAATGCAACGAGACAGAGAATTTGCGAAAAATTACTGCGATTTCGTGATTGAGTATAGTGAATTAACTCATATGGTTCTCGTATCTCCCCAAGAAGCATCAACAAAGGCATTGAATTTCATATCTCATCATTGCGTAACCAAAATGGACAGTTCTACAACAAAACTCCGTATCGTGTTTGACGCCTAATGCCGCATTTCAAATGGCAAGTCTCTGAACAGCATTTTTCGTGTTGGGCCAACAATTCAAGACTATATCTTCACAATTCTTACAAGGTTCAGGACCCACCCTTTCGTATTAATTGCGGACATTACAAAAATGTATCGCCAGGTCATCGTTGATCAGGAGGACGCCAAGTGGCAGTGCATTTTGTGGCGTGACTTAGCATCTGATGCCATCAGTGTTTATTAGCTGCAGACAATCACATATGGTACAAGTGGTGCACCTTTCTTGGCCACAAAATGCCTACAGCAGGTAGCCATTGAAAATTCAACAGCCTTTCCAATTGGCTCAGAGGTGACCCTTGGGGACTTTTATGTCGAAAATTTAATGACAGGCGGATCCACTCTTCAAGAAGTCGTCGAAATTAAAAGGCAGGTCATTGGATTTCTAAACTCCTGTGGATTTCCCTTAAGAAAATTTGCATCCAACGACAACCGAATCATCGAAGACATACAACCATCGGACTGTGGACGAAGATGGTCCACAGAATTTGTTACTTTGAACGACGTCGACTTTATTAAGGCTGTGGGATTGAAATGGTCACCTGAAGAGGATTGCTTCCTGTTCACATATACACATCAAACATCATCGAAAGTTAGCAAAAGAATTATCTTGTCTCACATCGCTAGTTTTTTCGACCCACTTGGGCTTCTCAACCCCGTCATCGTCACTTGCAAGGTTCTTATGCAACAACTGTGGAAGCTCAAGCTTGACTGGGATGAGAGTGTGCCACCAGAAGTGCACATGCGATGGGAAACACTTTTCTACCAATTCTCGTTAGTTCAGCAGTTTCGAGCTCCAAGATTTGTGCCCTTTTATTCTGATTCACACATTCATGCCTTTGCAGATGCCAGTAACAAAGCATATGGCGCATGCATCTATGCTGTAACAGAATTTGGATACATAAAACGGTCATCACTCATCTGTGCGAAGTCCCGAACTGCTTGCGACTGTGGCGCAAATCATCGCACCTAGTCCACAAAATGTTCACTGCTCGCCCAACTCCACCATCACGCTCGCTTGGATCAATGGCGAATCTTCAAGATGGACACCATTTGTGGCAAACCGTGTAACCAAAATTCAGCAGCTGACGTCCGAATGTCAATGGCACCACGTTCCAACATCTCTAAACCCAGCAGATATCGTGTCCAGAGGCTCAAACGTATGCGATCATATCGACAACAAGTTCTGGTTCAATGGCCCAGAATTTTTGTTACTGGACAGCAACAACTGGCCTTCTTTTCCGAGCGACATCATCGCCGCCAGCACAATGTACTTATCGCTGATAAAATGATAGACTTCATCGCACAGCACAAATATATCAACAACTACAACAAACTCATTCGAATCTTCGCCTTTGTAAGACGCTTCATCGCATCGTGTCGAAAGGATTCAAACAGCATAACAACTGGGCCCACTACAGCAGAGGAAATGAATGACACGCTACACGTAATTTGTCGTCAAGTTCAGCACTTTTCGTTTTCAGAAGATATCAAGCCTTCCAGTAAGTCGTCGCTCTACATTGGCGCCACTGTCACCATTTCTCTGTGATGGACTTCTTCGAGTTAGAGGAAGACTCAAGAATTCATCGTTATCTTACGAAGCCAAGCACCCTATTCTGCTGCCAAAATTGCACCCCTTCACAAGTACAATCATTGAACATTTTCATCGCCAAAACCTTCATGCCGGTTGCCAAACTCTGCTAAGCATTCTTCGAGAGAAATGTTGGATCATCAACGCACGCAACAAAATCAAACAGGTATTGCATAGATGCATAATTTTTTTATCACTATCGTCCAATTCTAGCAGAACAAATTATGGGATCATTGCTAACAGACTGCGTGGAGCCATCATTTCCATTTGAAGTCTCAGGAGTGGATTACTGTGGCCCTCTGCTTATGACCCAGCAAATTCGAGGAAAGGCACCGATCAAGGTAAATATTTCTGTCTTCATCTCTTTCACCACCAAAGCGGTACACCTCGAGCTTGTGCCCGACTTAACCACCTCAGCATTCATCACCGCCCTTAAACGCTTCGTTGCACGTCATGGAAATTTCCGAAAAATTTATTCCGACAATGCCACCAATTTTGTTGGAGCGGACAGAGCTGCGCGAGCTTCTGCAAAATTGTACATGACAACGACAAATCGAAGACGGGGAAAGCGCAGTCAAGCGGGCAAAATATTATCTTCGCCGTACAATTGGGTCACACATCTTAGCACATGATGAACTACAAACAGTGTGCTGTCAAGCTGAATCTATGATAAATAGCTGACCTCTCACCCCTCTGTCAAGTGACCCCGATGATCTTCGCTCGCTTACACCAGCACACTTCCTAATCGGTCGCAAACTTACCACAATTCCGGAACCATCTTTGTCTCATTTGAACGTCGGTCTATTAAAAACATACCAACTGGTCCAAAAGGTTCAACAACAATTCTGGGAGCGATGGAGTACAGAGTACTTACAAGAATTGCAGCAAAAACCAAAGTGGAGAAATCCCAACGCAAATTTGCAAACCAATGATCTGGTTCTTCTCAAAGATGAAGGAACACCACCGTTGAAATAGCCAATAGGTCGCATTGTAGAATCCATTCAAGGCTCAGATGGTCAAGTTCGAGTCGTCATCATAAAGACTCCAGATGGAACAGTGAAGCGAGCAATAGCAAAGATATGCAAGCTGCCAATTGATATCTTAAAATATTTATACTTGGAAGTGAAACTCACAAAGGGGGGGGGAGTACGTTCGGAACCTCACAAATGTTTTTTTTTGTCAAATGCCTTTCATTTAAGTTTAATAAATTTCCACTTCAAGGGCTTTAATATTTTTTCAATAACAGCCAACTTATAAATTTACATATATATGCAGCACAGCTACTTAGCGTTGAATACTTGTTTTTCGTCACTTTGTCACCTATCGCCGTCGATACCCCCGCATCATCATTATCGTCATTGTTTTTTGGAGACACTAAATTAACTCATCGTGCTAGCAACAACAACACACACAGTATCACCACCAACCACCATTCACTGTTCGTCATCATTTCGAGTTTCATGTTCAAAGGCACAACAACAACCACACACAGTCCGCTATCTTATGATTTCTAGCCCACCGCTAGTCAACTGGTCATACTAAAGTTCGTGCATAAAAAATGCATTTGCACACGGCTCTGCAACTGCAGAAATGCTGTTAATGTTTTTCTTTGTTCTGCTTAGGTGTCAAGCAGTTAATCATCAAACACAAAACTTACTTCGCTATCGTCATCGACTACGCACTCATCGTATTATCTTGTTTTTTATATTTTCAATAGTTCAAGTAAAGTCTATGAAATTGAACATGTTAAAATGTAAATTTTTTCGTGTGTTAATTAATCAAGCATCTAGGCGAGGAAAAAGCTCCTAGCTTCATCAACGTATTTAATTTATCTTTCAGCGCCATTATGTCAAGCATTTAATAACAGCTAGCTTGGAAGTGTCGTGTGCTTGGAGCGTCACCCATTACGGTCCTGCCTGGCATTTCTGGATGGCAACATCGCGGAGCGGATGTTAATTTTCCGGCATTGCTCTAAATGCCTATCGCCAGACCACCTCACCGACAACTGTGCCAGCAACGGTCGGTGCCGCCACTGTTCGGGAGCTCATCACACCATGCTGCATCTTGGTGCATTCCATGAATCCTCCAGATATAGTTAGGCCTCGGTTGTCTCGGTCACCACGTCAGAGAGGGACGACTGCCGAAGGGGAGTCTGTTGCCCGGCCTCGTTTGTCGGATTCAGCGATTAGCGGAGAGAGTAGACCGGCGGCTGAGCGTGAAGACGGTTACGGACATTCACCTGCTATACTGGCTCAGATCATTAATGAGGCCCAAATCACGCGCTAATTTCGCCCGAGCAGAGCATCGCAAACGTGCTCAAAGTCGAAGACGGCCAACTCAACGCCAATCCAATAGTGGCACTGAGCGCCGGCCCTCGCCATCACCTTTGCCGACTATGCAGCAGGCGACTCCGCTGCTCCCTACCGCGGTCGTCAAGGTGGTCGACAGGGGTCACATGCATCATGTTCGCGCCCTGATCGACCATTGCGCTGATATGTCTGTCGTGTCGCAACGCGTCGTTCGCCAGCTTGGGTTGCCAACGCGATTGGTTGGCTCGCTAGAGTTTTGTTCCCTAACCCTCAGGCCATGGTTATCGGAAACTTCGATCGCGTCACTCCAAGACGTAGCGCGGATGCGTCGATCAGGACGAGCTTTCCGAACTTGATGCTTGCTGACCCTGACTTTATCATATCATCCTCTGTCGGCATAGTGTTAGGGATAGATGTCTACCCGCCGAAAATTCAGCTAGGGATTTTTCCGAGTGACTGGAGGGTCTTGTGACTCAAAATTCAATTTTTGGATGGCTGGTGTCCGGCACAATCACCCAGTAACTCTCTTATAAAGTATTTTTTGTTTTTAGATATATAATTTTAAAGTGACTTTTTTGTTCTTGTGTGTGACCTTTTGTACTTAACTTGTTTTAATGAATTTGCTAAAAACACTGCACTTTGCTTTTTAAGATCTTAAGATGATAAATATTATAATGAGACTAAAACACTGAATTTATCAACTACTTTTTTATAGACTAAGATATTTTTACGTTATATTAAGTTGTCTTACAGTAATACTGCAAGGAGGCCGGCATGATTAGGCCGCAACCCTAAAGGTTAATGAAAATAGTAGATTTACTTACTGCTTTATCGACTCGTTCCAGTATCGATTCTCGATACACGAACGGGTCGCTGGATCGGCTTCTCCGATGAGTGCCTTTGGTGGTTGCAATTAATCACTTCAACAAATCCGAGTGTGAGCTTAATTTTTTTTTATCATCCGAAGCAGCTGTAATGTTTTTGTTTAACTTTTTGTGTTTTAAAGAAAAGGACCTGCCTCGAATTTTTGCCGGCGCTTAAAAACGCCACTGGCTCTAAGTGTTTATTATTTTTATTTATCAGCCGGCATAAAAATGCACTTAGGCTTTTAATAAAAAGACAAGCTGATTTAAAGCTCGTAGAATTAATGATCTTTATTTTCAAATTTTTGGTGCTTATAAAGACAAACAACGGTATTTTGAAAAAGTGCATAATTTTTAACATAAAAAGTAGTGCGTAAGTGTGTAATGCAAAATAAATATAACAAAATATATAAACATTGAAAGTGCGCGAGTGAAATAAATAGAAAATTAGCTTAGTGCGAAAGTGCGTCATGTAAATCTAATATATAACCACGGGTCATTGTGCGTGGTGAATAATAACAAACATAAATACAGTGCAACCAAATAGTTTGTGTACGTTTGGTTGCTTAACTTGGTACGCACTACACAGCCATCGTTATATACAGGGTCCACCAAATAACTTTTTTTTTTTTGAAAATTCTATAAAAAAAAACTACTGGATATTTTCTCAAATTTCTTTTTTTATTTGAAAGTAGAATCCTTCCGGTTAATAATGAAAAATAATTTCATTCAAATTTCTGCCTCGGCTGGCCATGCAGTAGCCTACACGATCGGTCCAATTTTTAAGCACATTATCGATTGTGTGCAGCTGTATTTCACCAATGGCTTCACGAATATTGTCCTTTAAAGCGTCAATTGTCTCTGGCTTGTCGGCGTAACACTTATCTTTGAGGGCACCCCACAAATAATAGTTCAACGGTGTCAAATCGCAGCTCCGAGGTGGCCAAACGACATCAGCTGATAATGCGATCTTCAAAAATAGGGCGCAAAACATGGAGTGTAGCTTCGGCTGTGTGGCACGTAGCGCCGTCCTGTTGAAACCAAATGTTGCCAATATCCTCTTCTTCAATTTTTGTGAACAAAAATTCGTTCAACATGGCCCGATAACGATCGCCATTGACTGTAACGGCCACTCCTTGCTCATTTTCGAAGAAAAATGGCCCATTTATGCTTCTGGACCAAAATCCAGCGGTGCAGCGGCTTTTCAATGTATGCGTGCGGGTTTTCTGTGCCCCAAATGCGACAATTTTGCTTGTTTACATACCCGCCAAGATCAAAATGAGCTTCATCTGAAAAGATGATTTTTTTGGCTAAATCGGCATCGTCTGTACGTCGATCGCAGGCCCACTTAGCGAAGCGAAAACGCATTGGATGGTCAGTTGGCTTCAACTCCTGAACCAATTGGACTTTGTATGGCGTCATACCAAGGTCTTTATGCAAAATTCGTCTCAATGATGTCTCCGAAATGTTCAATTGTTGAGAACGATATTGAATTGATGTTGATGGCGCTTCACGCACACTTTCTGCCACAGCAGCAATATTCTCGGGTGTACGCACTACTGCTTTTGGTTTTCACGCTTTGGTTTATCGATGAGGATGCCAGTTTCTTTCACTTTTTTCACAAGATAACGAACATACAGAGCTGACGGTGCTTCTCTTCTTCCAAAATCCGTACGCAATTTTCGCACACATTCTGCAACATTACCATGATTTTCAAAGTAATGTCGCAATATTTCCCAGCGTTGTTCAAGCGTATACACAACCATATTCGTTCAGCGGAAGGATAAAACTAATTATCTGTCAAATCAGACATGAGCAAAGTGTTACCATTCACGAAATAAGCACTAGTTGAAAAAAAAAACGTTAGATGGCGGACCCTGTACATCTATCTTTATTATTCACCTATTGAAGAAACGTAAGAATGAATAAAGCTATTTATTATCAAGTTTCTAAATACTTATCTGGGTTTGTTATTCTTCTTGCTCTCTTCCGTCTCCGTTTGCATATATTTCGAGCACAAATTGCCTGAGATTTATATGCAAACATAGCCACTGATTTTTTACAATTACAGCTCACAGCCAGTGCTCACAGGTGAATTGATCTGTCACCGGATCAATCCCGCTAGCGATTTGTTTATTTGTAAAATTGGTTTAAAAATTCAAAATTATAGTTTTAAAATCCAAAATTTAGCTTTAAATGTTTTCTTACATAAGATAAAAGAAAATTGAAAAATAAGCAGTGCATAAAGTAATTTTTCGCGAAGTGACATTAACAAAAAAACCAATGCAAAAGGTTATAAAATGTTTTTATATAAAACTTGAATAAAAACGATAAAAGTGTTAATATAAATAAGTGCTTATTAAGTGTAAGTATAAAAAAAACCTATAATAAAAGGCCATTATCTAAATTTAACATAAAAAATATAAGTTTGTTATAAACTTATTATATAAGTAAATTATAAAGAAAAAAAGCTTAGATTGCGGCCTTTATTTTAATTTAAGAGAGTGATTTACAAAAATGCGGAAATAAATACCACTTCTAATCGTCGGAAAAAAATAATGGGAGAAAAACAATAACAGCATAACACAAAATCATAAAGATTTATTTAACATTATTTGCAGCTTAATCACTCTTACGATGAAAGTACTTTTATCGTGAGAGCACCAAAAATAAGCAATGTAAGTATCTTTACTTTTTTTACATTCTTTCTTAATTTTGTTTTGATTTGTCACTCTCTTCATTTTTGACCAGTTTTAGTTAATATTCGCGCATTTTTTTATATTTTACCAAAGTTCATTGCCTTAATGTTCAATTTTTCAATGTGATTCTCGTAAATTCAAAATGTTAGTGTAGACTCTTGAACTTTTTTTCTATTCAAACTAAAATATTTTTTTAGTTTATTAACTTTATTTTAAAAACTTTTAATGACATAAAAAAAAAATTATCCAAAAATTGCTTTTAATGAATGTTATGAGTGAAAATTCTTTATTCTCATAGTAAAAAAAGTTTTGACAAGATTATTCAATAAAATATATAATCATTAGAACAATCTTTACTTATAAAAATAGTATTGGCATTTAGTATTAGAATAAATAGTTTTAAATGCCACTTCAATAAGTATATAAAACTAAATAAATTGTGTTTATATAAAAAGTGTTTTGTGGGGTGAATTGAATTAAACAATATAAGTTAAAAGCAGTTATAAAAATTAACAATGATTTATTAGAAGAGAAAAAAATTATTTCTGTTTAAAAAATAAAGAACAAACAAAAATTAGCTAATGGAGTGCAACAAAATTTCAACTTCCGAGTGGTCTAACTCAAAGATCTACAATTTTATTTTTCTTAAGAAAGTACTCAAATTTCTTTCAAGGCGTATACTTGCAGGGAGTCTATTGTAAAGTCTATAAGATAAAATCGAATAAAATTACGATAGAGGGTTATGCGAAAAACTGGAACAGTCACGGTAGAATTTTGGTTCGTTCTTAAGTTGTAAGTACCATATATAGGGTTCTGCATATACCAACTTTTTTAAAAAATATTTTTAGAACTTTAAAATAATAAAGATGTCTTAACGGTAAGATCTTTAGACGCCTAAATAGATTAACAGATGAAGTCAAGCGATTTACTTTACAGATTATTCTAACGGCAGACTTTTGTAATATTAACAGGGGGCGTATATTATTCAGATAAGCACCTCCCAGCAGCTCACACCATATTGTAATCTAGAATAAAAAATCCCGTAGTATATTTTAGTTAATGTACTTTCAAAACAAAAATGTTTTAGTTTATATTTAGATATTAAAAGGTCATAATTTTCTAAATTTACCATTTCTGGCATCAGTGCGTCTGCTTGTGTGATTTTCAAGGGATCAGCATAATTATTATTCAGTCATTAACGCTGATCATGGTTGGGAGGGCAAAAGTGAATCAAGGTCATCATTGATCACCACAAATAGACATAACTTCTTATTGACCATGTTTAATTTGATATTAGATGTACCTACTCTCTTCATCTTCCTATCTTTTCCTGTGTCTTTTTGTTTAACTCTCTCTTAAATATGCACGTAAATTTTAAATAATTTATAGGTAGCAAAATTTTTGTGAGTTGCAATACAATTTGTTTATAAAATTTATGCAATGCAAGTGTTTTAATTATTAACTTTTTACTTTATTTGAAAATTTTGAATTAAATCCATTTTTTTAGTAAATTATTCTGGTATTCTTTGATTTTACCATTTATGTTAACCTTAGAATTTACTCCGAATGTATCAATTATTATATATGGACCATATCATGGTGGTTGGTTTTTCTGTCTATTCATTCTTCTTATCATTACTTTGTCACCAGTTTTTATATTTACTGGTGCTGAAATGGCATTATTTTTCACTCTTTTAGTCTTTGCTATATTTATCAATTCTTTCCATTTTTTTCCAATGAGTATTTTAATCTTACTCTTAATTCTTGCGCATAATTGTCTGTGTTGTAATGTTGAATTTTCTAATTTATCATTTGGTAGGTTTTCTAATTCGCCAAATATAAGTTCAAAAGGAGTGTAATTAGTGTCAACATGAGGTGTTGTATTGTAGGCAAATGTGAAGTATGTGATCCAGTGGTCCCATTCATCATCTTTGCAAAAATTCAACAAAAATTTGTTCAGTATTTTGTGGTTTCTTTCTATAGAACCTAGGGTCTCATGATGATAAGGCGTGCTGAATATTTGTTTAATGTTAAGTTGTTTGCAAATCTCCGACATCAACTCATTGGTAAATTCAATACTCCTACCTGGTTTAAGCACCTTAAAATGACCATAGGTCAAAATTACATTTTCTATTAATGATTTGGCTACAGTCTTTGCGTCTTTGATCTCCATTGGACAAGCAATGACATACTTCGTTAACTCACATTGCATGGTTAATATATAGCGGTAGTTATTGGATAAGCGCAAAAGTATTACAGTATCTATTGATATTTTTTCGAAACTAGTTCCTGGTGTGTCTGTCAAAGTTAATTCCTCTTTTGTATGTCTGGTTTGTTTGTTTATTTTCCATTGTTCGCAATTTAATATATGTTTCTTTATCATTTTGTTCATGTTTTTCCAAATATATTTTTGTTTCATTTTTGAATTAGTTTTTCTAATACCCATGTGGTCTCCATGAGAGGAATTGTGGTATTCCTCAACTAGTTTATTCTGTATTTCTTTACTGATTATTCTTGTTGGTTCATTATATACCAAAATTTTTAAATTTTCATTATTTTTTCTTTGCAAATTATGAAATATCTCTTTAATTTATCCATTCTTATTGTTTCGAATATTTTATAATTTTTACTTAACGCGAGCTCGTTTTTATTTAACTTATGCATTTTTGACGACAGTTTCTCCAAAGTCAGCTGTGTGATCGATGGATTATCGCTGCATCTTACAATAACTTCTCTATTATTTATATTTCTTTGGGTACCCTTGCAATTTCTATCTGTTACGAACCTTAATTGTATCATTTTGTTAATATCCGATTTAAATGTGCACTCCCAAGCAAAAAGTGGATCAGACTTCTTGTTAGCTATGTTACTTGTTTTGTCGGAATTTGTGTTTTGTGTATGTTTATTTGTAACGATACTTCTTGTTATAGCCAGTATTTTGCTATCATCCGCCCCTGTCGGAATCATAGCCTGCAATTAATCGCTGTTCAGCACTATGCGAGATAATGCGTTAGATCTAGCCTAATACGTGTCATCTTTGATTATGGGTTTCCAAGGGAAAACAGAGACACCAAAGGTCTGTGATCTGTTACTACCAAAATTTTGCGACCGTTGAGGTATGGCCTGAAAAAATTTATCGCCTAATGAATGGCCAATAACTCTTTTTCTATTATTGGTTTGTTTACATTGTTTTTGTTGGGAGACTTGCTCGCGTATGATATTGGCAGATCTAAACCAACATCACCTTGTGATAAAACGGCGCCTAACGCATAATTTGAGGTGTCTGTTGTCAGTACAAATTGGTTTTCAAAATTTGGGTATTGTAGTATCGGAGGGTTGAGTAATTTTGTTTTTAACGTGTCGAAAGCATTTTGACAATCTTCAGTCTAATCAAATTTAATATCTTTTTTTAGTAGTGAGTTCAAAACTTTAGCTATTTCTGCAAATTTGGGTATGAACCTCCTATAATAATTGCATAAAGCAACAAATCTTCTGACTTCATCTGTGTCTTTTGGCACAGGATAATTTTCAATTATTTTATTTTTTGCAGGGTCAGTTTTAATGCCCTTAGCTGTTATGAGGTGTCTTAGGTGTACAACCTCTGGTTTGCTAAACTTCTATTGTGGTGCCCTAAACTGCATCCAAACACAATGATATCGTCTACGTATAGACGTATACGTATATATCTAAACCACTTAATGCTATTGTTAGCATGCGCTGAAAGCTGTTGGACGATATTTTTAGTCCAAAAGTAGGCGTTTAAATTGGTAATGTCCATTATTTGTTGAAAAGGCAGTTAGTGGTCGTGAATCTTCGTGTAGTCGTATTTGGTGGAAGGAGCTAGTCATGCCCAACGTCGAAATGTATTTAGCTCTTCCTAATTTGTCTAGTACGTCTTCTATTTTTGTAAGGGAAAACTTGTCGTTTACTATTTTTTCGTTTAGTTTCCTGAAATTGACTACTAATCTCCACTTCTTCTCATCATTAGTAGATTTTTTGGGAACAACTAAAAGTGGCGAATTGTAAGGGCTAACAAAGTGTTCAACAATGTTGTCTTTTAAAATCTTGTCTACTTGTTCATTGATCTCTGTCATTTGTGTCTGTGGAAGTCAGTGGCAGTTGAATCAGTAGTTTGAATCTCTTGCGTGTAAAAATTGTTCACTAATAATGGTTCTCCGGGAAGGTGGAATACATCTTGAAATTGTTTTAAAATGTCATTTATTGAGGTTTCTGCCTCCGGTTCGTTGCATTCAGTGTCTAGTGTTTTTAAAAGTTCCTGTAATCTATGTGCATTAAATTTGTTAGCCTCTTTGCTAGAAAATATATTGTAATTTTTTAAAGGTTTTGTTTCTATGTTTAGATCTTCTAATTTTATCTCTTTATCTGTCGTGTTGAAAACTTTTATATGTGCTACTCCATTTGCGGGTATTATACTATTTGCAATGAAAACTCTTTTATTTATTTCCTTATTAAGGACTATACTATCCTCATTTTCAATGGAAAAATTTAAATGTTATGTGCCAATGCACTCTATACTTTCATTAGTTATACCAGTTATTATTGAAATATTTCTTTTATCGATAATATTTGATCTATGCTTCTTTTCTTGCAGATAGAAATATCATTTGTATTTCTGCAATTCAATATTATAAAATTAGCTACATTTTTAGTAAATTGTAGGATCAGTTTTGGCCTCTGTGGGTAACGATTCCTGCTACCCGGCCATATCCGTTTCCCTGCTCATTGTTGCTGTTTCCAAAATTTCCATTTCTATTGAAATTATTATTTCTGTAATTATTGTTTATAAAATTATTATTATTATTTCTGTTATTTCCGCGGTAAAAATTATTTTTATTCTGAAAATTGTTGCTTCTGTAATTATTATTATTTCTGTAATTGCCATTTTGATTGTTGTTTTGAAAATTATTATTATTTCTGTAATTTCTATTTGAAAAATTTTGATTTCCATTTTGAATGGTATTATTTCTATAATTGTTATTATTTCTGTTTGAAAAATGTTGGTTTATATTATTGTAATTTCTGAAGTTGTGATTGAATCTATTATTTTGCTCATTATAGTTTCTTGAATTACTTCTGTATATGTAAAATATTGCTTCTGTCTGTCGAAAAATTTTGCTCAATAGTCAAGCATCTTTCAGTCGCTTCATTAAAAGACTTCGGCGGATTCGCATTTAGAATAGTGTGATATTCTGTCCTGACACCTTTCGTAAAAATACTAAGTGCCATACTTTCGTTGACTTTATATATTGCATATTTTGCCTCCTGACTGGGCGTTTCTAAGCTTTGTAGCTAAGCTAAATTGCTTAATTGCTCTCCTAATTCCATTATTTTTTCTCTAAATTCTGAAATCGATAAGTTGTTCTGTGCTATTGAACTAAATTCACTTAGCATTTGCTGTAGTGTTTTTGGATTGGGGTAAGATTTCACCAATAAAGATTTTAACTTAATCAATGTCGAAGGTTTATTCAAACGTCCAAGTATACTTCTCACTTGGGTTGTTAATTTAAAATTGTAGACATATTTAATAAAAATGGCCTTGTCTTCATCTTTTACTAAATCATGAAGCAATTCTGCTTTCACTATAAAATCCTTTAATTCTGTATAAGCTCCTTTAAAAACTGGTAGGTTTTTACCTACTACATTTATGTCAAAACTTGACATTTTTGGCAAATTGTTTTCCTCCTCCCAAACTGATGATAAATCCAAATCTATTTTATCCTCTTTTCGCATAATTAAATTTTTTATGATTTCAATTAATTCATAATAAATTTTATTAAATTTTAATATTTAATCTATACAATTTTCAAAAGACTCATATTTAATTGATCCGTTTTTTAATTCTTCAATTTTTTGCAAATTTTCCTTTTTATATTCTTCATTATAAATTCTATTTTTGCTTTCTCTTAAGTTTTTCAAGAAAAATTTTATGTTCTTTAATTATTTCCATAAATTAATGTCGTGACATTAATCCATATAAAATTTTTAATTTTTTAATTCTTATGAATCATCCTGTGATTTCATAGTGCCAATAAATCATGCATGCCAACATTTAAACATGTGTATGCAATGATTGATTGCGAATAATAGTACAAGGAAAAAGCAAAACTGACGTTTCATTTCAATGATTGAAAAATATGATGGCGGTCGTGTATAGTTTTCGCTTAGTGTGTAAAAAAAATTATAAATCGTGGCTTCTATATATAAAATAATAAGGTAATTTTGTGAAAGAATTATATTAATATTATAATTATATTAATCGTGTGCGTAATTTTCGTTTAGCATATATTCGATAAATATATGTATTTAATCGAATTTAAGTGTAGTGTTTCGAGCAACAAAGCAACAAAAAAAATATATATATATGTAAAAGAAGGAAATGTTGTTGTTGTTGTTGGAAAAATTTTTGTTAGGCTAAAATATTTGCCAAGTGTTTGTGTGTGAGGGCAAAGAAGTTCAAAAAGTTGTTGTTGTTATAAAACAACCACTAAAATCAAAAATAGATGTACAAAGTGTTTGTAAAGTGAGAAAAAGAAATATTAAGTTGAAAAAATTTACATCAACAAAGTGCAGCAAGTGTTTGTCAAAGTGTCTATATAGAAAAACAAAGACAAAGTTCGACCAAAAATATGATATGAGAAAAGTTTTTTTTTTTTAATTGTAAAAAAATGGATTTACCTCATCGTATTTTTTTTTATTAATTCATAGAAAAATATAGCTATTAAAACTTCAAAATAATAGATTCAATTAAGCAAAAAACATTTTAATTTTAATTTTTTTATTGGTTTTTACGACGGCTTTCCATTTGTAATTCTAATTCGTCGATTTTCTTCCATATTTTGGTTGCGATGTTCTAAGGTGGTGGAGGATCGCTATTAATTATATGCCTTCTAGTGGCAATGGCCTTGCGCAGGCTTACCAGCTTGCCGCTCCTCCTATGTTTAGGTTTAAAAGTCGTCGGTATCTTTGTTAATTTTTCATCCTTCTGTCGTTCCTGACGCCGCAAGTATTCCTCAATCGATATAGCTTTTGGCTGCTGTCGTGCGCAGCTGGACGTCAATCGATAAATTTGAGTGAAAAGTAAATAAATATATAACTAATATAATAAACATTAAAAGTGCGCGAGTGAAATGCAAATATATGCGCAAAAAATTGCGTAAGGAAAATAAATATATAACTACGTGTCATTGTGAGTGGTGAAAAACATAGTACATAGTTGCGTTCAATTACAGTGCAATCAATAAGTGTTACTACAGTGCGTATTTGTTAGTTGCTTAATTCGGTGCGCACTACAGCACGTTTTAAAATTAACTGTACAATTTGAAGAATAATTCAATTACTTTATATTAAAGGTTGATCACATAATAAATAAACTACAACAACTACAAAATAGCAACATATACAAGTCTGCTTAACTGCATATCTACAAACCACAAGCAAACAAATCCCACTTAAATCGCAATTTTTATAGTTTTAAATAAAAGCTAACAACAACAACACGACAAACTCTAGCTTAAACAATGTTTGATTATTTTTTGTTATTAGTTCTGTTCCCGTACTAACTTCAAGTAATTGTAATAGAATAGTTAAAAAATTCGGAAAATAAAAAATTAGTAGCAACTTCAAGCTACTTGAATCGTGTACGGAAACAGACCCTGCAAATAATAGATGAGCAAACAGTTTTTAAAATATTAAAAAATATAATGAATAAAAAAACAATAAGTAACGAAAAGTGCTAACAAAGACAACGCGAAAAATTCATGCGAAAAGGTATTCGGAAAATTTAGAAAGATTCAGTGTTTAAAAAAAATAACGAAAACTTCGACTCATGCTCAGCCAGTTCGTTGGACAGTCTCTTTTTTTACGATTCCGACCATAACATTGAACCGTCTACCTCCGCAAAAACAAACGACATTTGTAGCATGGCAGAAAAATTAAGATATTACTGCTTGCGGTGGAACGTGCCGCACAACCAAATTACCGATCTATTAAAAGTATTGAATGAGTGTGGCATAGTAATCTTGCCGAAATGAGCAGTCACTTTGCTAGAAACGCGAAAGAACGATGCGGAATTGCAGATAATGTTGAGTGGGCAGTTCGTTTATCACGGCGTGCAAAATTTCTTATGTTAAAAAGTGAAAAAAGTTTCCAAAACAAAAAAAAAACTCGTGCTAGACATTGGAATAGATGGCTTCAAAAAATTTAAAAGCTCCTCCCGCGTCTTTTGGCCAATACTCGGTGCCGTCGGGTTTCCAAACGACGCACCATTTTTGATTGGATGCTTTTTCGTAAAAGGGAAATCGGAACATGTGAATCCTTTATTATGCGACTTTGCGAACGAAGTCTGTTGACTGATTTGATCTATGTTTTGCAAAATGTTTTTTGCAAAAACATGGCATCCAAATTTGAGACACAACCATGCCCTTCAAAATCCGTGCTTTTACCTGTGACTTACCAGCTCGGGCATTTGTCACCGGTCTGCAACACCATAACGGTTTTTCAACGCAAGTTGGTGAGCCCAGGACGGATGAGTCCTTCGCAAGCAGACTGCATAAGTTGCACCATCATGCAGAGTTCAAAACGAATACTCTTCCTTTGGAGAAAATTCTAATTGGAATGGTATCTCAATTCCCGCTGGATGCCATGCACGTTGTTGATTTAAGTGTGATGAAAATAATTTTGAAGTTTATGCTTAAGACGGGAAAAGTGGTAGAGATGAACGAAAAACTGAACTTTTTAAAACAACATGTTCCATCCGAATTCGGTAGAAACTGCCGAGATTTCAATGAAATAAAAAACTGGAAGGCCACCGAGTTTCGCCAACTATTGCTTTACACTGAAGTTTTTATTTTTAAGGACTCAATAAGTGATGATCAATATTACCACTACTTACTTTTGCACACAAGCATTAGAATTCTTTCATGTGAAAAGTCCTATGCTGTTGACGCTAGCGTAGCTCAGCAAATTCTTCAAGAATTTGTAGATCTTTTTCCGCAAATTTATGGACAACAATATTTAAGTTTCAATGAGCACGGTGTGTTGAATCTCTCCGAGTGTGCTAAGCAATTTAGACCACTTGATAGCTTTTCTGCGTACAAATTGGAGAACTATATGCAGAATTAAAAAAAAATATAACAAAACCAAACTTCATTTTGCAGCAGATGTGTTCGAGAATTCACGAGAAAAAAATGTTTCTTCTCAGCAAATCCAAAAAGCATTTGGAGCCTTTGATATCAATAAAAAAAAGAGAAGGATTCATTATGTTTTATAAAAAATGTAGGCGCCGTCAAAGTAGAAAACGTCTCCCATTTAAACCAGACTTTATCATGCCATAGGTTTGAAATGGCCGAAGATCTATTTGATGAACCAGTTAATGTTAATGTTATATGGTGGAGATGCGTACTGCGACCTAAATTAGATCTATTGTACCTCCTTCTCAAGGCTCCGCTGGGTTTGCGGATTACAGAATTCAATCCAGCCCTATTTCTCTAATGAATTTGAGAATATTCTTAGGTTCAAGGGATGAAACCTGCTCTAGACTCAGCTCATAGTTCCCTAGTGCTGGCTTACATCTGCGAGCCACGGCGTCGCAGTTTGTGAGTAGGTGTTTTGGAGTCTCCTCTGCTTCTTCACTGAAACGGCAGTTACTATCGGTTCCTATGCTCAATTTCATCAGGTGGTATTTGAGTTTACAGTGTCCTGCAAGGAACCCCGTTAGAATCCTTAGATTCGGTTTGCCTAAGCTTATGCACAATTTCGCTCTCCGAGTGTTAAAATCTTTGAGGAGCAATTTGGATTGTCTTAGCCTTGGGAGGCTTTTCCAGAGGTTTGAACGTTTATGCCTCTCCTCCCTTCTTAGTTCTTCTTTTATAGAATGTGTGCCCAATCCACAGAATGGTTCTGGTCCTATAAATTTTGTGGCTGCACCCTGTCGCGCTAGACCATCGGCTTCTTCGTTACCCTGTATACCTTTGTGTCCTGTGACCCAAAGTATAGTAACAGTGTTATTCTAGCCTAGTTCGTTGAGGTTTGTTAGGCATTCCCATATTATTTTCGATGATATCTCACAGGAGACTAATGCTTTGATTGCTGCTTGGCTGTCTGACATCACAACTATATCCTGACCTTTGTATTTCCGGTCCAGATTGAATTGTGCACACAGCTGTATTGCTAGGATTTCTGCTTGGAAGATACTGGGTGTTGTCCCCATAGGTTCAGAGTGCTTGGTTCTTGGTCCGTACACCCCTGCGCCTATACCTGAACCAGTTAAATCATCAAAAGCATTAGGAATCCTTCTTTGTACTATTTTGAAACAAAAAGTCGAAGATTTTGGATTTGACGAAGTCAAATATAAATTTTTAACATAACTTAACATAACATAAAATGATAAACACATCCTTAAACTTGTTTTGCATCATTGTTTTAGCGATTTTACATCACAAAACTAAAAAAAAATCACTTTTTAAGCTTTGGAAACGGCCTACAATAACTTAAGACATGGAGAATGATATATGTGAGTAATTTTAATGCAAAAACAAAAGTAAATTGAATTGATTAATTATTTCTAGTTTTTTAGGATGATATATGTAAGTACTTAATTATATAAATTTTTTACTCTTAGTTGAAAACTTTGGCACAAGCGACAACATTCCTTTAATTCCTTCGACAATGCAGTACATAAACATTCTTTCTTCTTCAGAGACAACACACAAAAAGAGAACACGATTCGGAACCAGAGACAATTATTATAGCAAAGGTCAGATACTATTTATGTTATGCTAACAAAATGCCTCATTAATCAAATGTGTCTCTTTGCTAAAAAAGCATTTATTTCGTTAAACAAATTTTTAAAGAATATATTTTTTTAAAGAATATATTTTTATAGATTATAATGTTTTGATGGAAAGCGAATCACAACCTGCCATAAACTACAAATTTTCCAATTCCATTTCTATGAGAGGTTTGTCAGGTTTGGTAAAATCAAATTATATAATAAATTATCATGACATCAATTCTCAGACGTACTTTGTAAACTCAACAGCTTAGAAACGTCAATCAATAGCATCAATTAGAAAATTGAGACAATTTCGAAAAACTTGTGTCAAAATACGCTTTCGATTGTATGCGCTTATATGTGGGACATTTATGAAATCGGTAAACAAAAATAGCGTCCACTGCCAAACTTGCTGATATGAATATTTTCAGTATACATACGGCAATTCAACAAAAAAATCATTTAAAAATTTTTTTTGTTGATTATTTTTAGTTGAGAAGAAAAATGTTTAGTGATTTTTAATGTCATCGAATGGCTCTTACAAAAGTCTAGCTTAAAGTCAGAACAGGTTGCGACGAAAAAATTAGCTCAACATTGCGTATGAGTGATGTGCAATTATTTGCAAGCTTTAAAAGCGAGCCAGAAATATGTGGCTCGTCAAAGTTTGGAATATGTGGCTTCAGCAAAGTTGTTGGCCAGAGTAATAGGAAAAACTTTGCTAAATAAACCAAAGTTAAAATTCTAATTGTTCAAGAGTTATCAACATGAAAATTTATCGTAAGTTATACATTTATATATTACGAAAAAGCGCACAGTGCAATAATTTATTTTACATACATTAAAAAAGTCATATCTTAAAATTTCGAAGAACCAAGAATTACAATTTTTAGGGATATAGTAGAAGTACAAGTAAATTTTAAAAAATTTGTAAAGTTTTTATTATTATGGCATTTTGGTTAACTTTCCTTTGTGTAGTCTAACACCATTAGATAGTATTTACATAGAAAAAATTAATACTGAACAAAATCAGCGTTAGTTTACGGTGTTTTTAATAGAAAGTTCTTAACAATAAATTAAAATCATTACAAACATTTTTTTCTTCTGCACTAAAAATAATCATCGAAAAATTTTTAAAAAACAATTTTTTGTGTTGAATTGCCGAAATTCCAATAAACTGCGGTGGTCGATCTATATTTTGACCGATTTATATTAATTTGGTCACCCATTTTATTTTTTAATAGTCTTTTATTATTTGAGCAAAAACTAAGTTTTGCTAGAATTGTTTAATTACGGGCAATCACAAAAACCGATTTTTATGTTCAAAATAAAATAATACGGGACAACATGGTGTTAACCAAGCAGCTGCTGAAAAATTTTCAACGCATTTTCGCTTTAAAAAACGAAAATACTTTGTTTTGTAGTTACATATATAAAAATGTGCATTGTAGGTGCATACTATTTTGAGTGTGTACGAAAGATATAAAGTATGCAATACTTTTGTAATAAAAAATTAAATAAAAAATTATCTCATTTATTATTATAGTAAACTACAATTATTTATTATAAACTTTAATATTCAAATAATACTTTTTTATATTGAAATTTTTTCTTATGTGTATGAAAGTACTTTTGTTTCCTTTTAATAAAAAAATGAATTTGTAAAAACTTGAATTTTCATATTAATAAACAGTTTCGGTTTCGGCCGAATATTATAAAATGGCCGAATATTCAGTTTCGGTTTCGGCCAAAATTCCGGTTTCAGTCGGACACTAGTATAATGGTACGTCTTGCATATTTAAAATATTATGTAACTCTAACTCGTCATCCTTATTTTCATTACCTTCTATTGGTATGTTTTGTTAAGATTCGATTTCATGAAGGTTTTGCTGAGATTTTTGCTGTGGTCTTCTTGATTGCTTCTTGATTGCTGCCAACAACCGCTTTCCAGTCAATTGCAACTAAATAGTCGGAATTTGCTGCATTTCTGTTTTATTTATAGAAGTCCGAATCTAGGGAGAGAGCCCACTTTTAACAAACTGGACTCTCTCTCTGATTTGATTACGTATATTTTGGGGTCGTTTCTTGACAGTGAGTTCGTTGTAGCAGGCGATTTCAATGTTCACAACCCGGCTTGGTTACGCCTGCTAGGCAATATCTTGAGCTATTTGCTGAATCGAACCAATTGGTTCAACTAGTGAAGGAACCCACTTTTTTTCCCTCAAAGTGATATGCATAGCCATAATACCCTTGACCTTTTTCTGACTTCACATCATGAAAAATATGATGTGAGTGTCAACGCATCTATTGGTAACTCGGACCATTGTACCATCTCCGCTGTTTTTCCATATTCTTACCCCTGCACCTCTACGCCTAAAGCCCCGAAGACTGCATGGTTTTATGGAAGGGCAAATTGGAGTGGGTTAAATAATTTTTATAGCAGCTTCAATTGGAAATTATGTTTCGCTGATAGAAATGTGAATGCCACGGCTGTCATGGTACAAGAAATTATTTTATTGGGTATGCGGTCTTTCATTCCCAATAAGATGAGAAGCATTAAACCAAAATACCACTCATGGTTTAATGAGACTTGCAGGATTGCAGTCAGGCCCAAAGAGGAAGCCTTTCGAAATTGGCGTTCTAACAAGAATACTGATACTAAAAGATTTCGCATCGAGGCAAGGAATCGCTGTAATGCAATTTTAAAACGCGAAAAGTTTCTGCACGAAGTTCGCATTCGAGAACAGGTTCTTCTCTGCCCCAAAGGGAGCAAACATTTTTGGTCATTTGTTAAAAGAGTTAAGAACCAGACATCGTCATTGATTCCAGCTCTTTTAAAAGATGACCAAACCTTCACTGACTCGGCTGATAAAGCGAACCAATTGGCTAGATTTTTTGCACAAAATTCCACTCTTTCGTATAGCAATCAGCCACTGCCCTTTGTTGAGGGTGGATCTTCCGCAATGGAATTAATGCGTTCACTTTTTCGGCGAGAGCAGGGTTGTTGCTCTTGATATTTCAAAAGCGTTCGACCGAGTGTGGCATAAAGCGCTCGTGTCAAAACTTGTTACATATGGTTTTGGTGGTAACTTTGCTCAATGGGTCACGTATTTCCTCAAGGACAGAACGATTCGAATCATAGTTGACGGTATTTCGTCCGAGAAGCACGCCATAATCGCAGGAGTACCGCAGGGTTCAGTTCTATCGCCAACCTTGTTTCTGGTTTTTATCAACGACCTTCTGTCGTTGGCACATAACCCAATACATTCGTTTGCGGACGACAGCAGCATTTGTCATTCATATTCATTCAAAAAACGCCCAAGTTCTATGGAGATTGAGAGAAAAAGTCAAAATATGTATGACACACTCCTTCTACAAAAAAATCTCTAAAAAATCTACAAAAAATCTCCGAGTGGGGTCTTGCTAAGAGAGTAGAGTTCAATGCAGGGAAGACCCAGTGTTGTCTGATAACCCACAAGCGTGTGAATTGCCCCTTAGCTCCTCTCATTATAAATGGTGTGGATCTTGTGGAATCAGCCGCTTTTGACGTTCTGGGCATATCGATCCAATCTTTTCTTCGTTGGAATGATCATGTTTTCGATGTGTCGAAAGAAGTGGGCATGTACCTAGGTTTTCTAAAACGGTACAAAAAATATTTCACTTCAGCTGATCTTCGCATGATCTACACCTCATATATTAGGCCGAAAATGCAGCACAATTCGCACATTTGGGCAGGGACTTCAAAATCTTATTTTAAGCTTCTAAATCGAATTCAACGTCGATATATATTTGATAGGGGAAGAAAGTATTTCATCCTCGCTCAACTCTCTTGAGCATCGACGTAATGTTGGTTGCCTAAGCCTTCTGTAAAGGTATTACCATGGGAAGTGTTCAAGGGAGATACATGGCCTGACGCCACCAGCTCGTGTGTTTCTCAGGTCCACTCGAGCAGCTGTCCAAGCCCACCCTTTTACCATTGCATCAATGCCCAATAGAACCTGTCATTACCGTGATAATTCGTTCTTTAGTCGCACGGCTAGTCGCACAGTGGCGACCGTAGCCTAGTGGGTAGAGTACGTGGCCCCTAAGCTAAAGAACCGCGGTAGCCCGGGTTCAATTCCAGCTCAGACAGAAAAGTTTTTTCAATTGAATTAATTTTTCTGTTCGGTCGTCACCTCTCTGCAGACAATGGCAAACCTCTCTGCAGACAATGTAAAGCTTCTGGAGAACATAAGCCGTTCGGAGTCGGCATAAAACACGTAGGTCCCGTTCTCGGTCATTTGTGATCAAACTTTTAACAACACGCACAACACAATTGATCAATAGAAGCTAGGTCAAAGTCCTTCCAAGAGCTGAAATGGCCAGTTTATTTTATTTTATTTTAGTCGCACGGCTAAGTTGTGGAATAGTCTCCCTGCGAGTGTGTTTCTCGGCAGTTTTGAGCTGTGCAAATTTAAAACAAATTTTCACCGACACTACTCCATCTATCCACCCTTCAACTAACTATCACCCATCTTCTGAGTCAACACAATGCTTACACATTTATAGGGGGCATCCCCTGAGCGTTGGTTCAGTTTAAAAAAAAAAATCTTCACAGTTGGCATAATCAGAGGAATACATAATGTGCACAGATATAAAATTTTGGGTTAACTCATATACGGAAGTGTTTCGTTTTTTGTGTCGAATTTTTCTGAATAAGTTCTCAATAGAATCTTGCTAACATTTAATGGTTCATATATAAAACCAGTCATCGTATTTTCAAAAATAAATCTGACGAAATTGCAAGGATTGTATTTATTGTTTGAATATTTATTAAAGGATTTAAGTCCGATCAAGCAATATAAGGTTTTTGTCTTGGTAACGATTACACTGCAGGGTCAACAAAAAGACACACGAAATTGCCGAGACCCATCAACTTATTTTTTTGTCGTAGAATTTAGTGGCATACTCAGTTTTCCCAATCAGATCAAAATCTCGAGATATTTGCGATTGAAATTTAGTCACTTTTAGACCAATTTGGATAGCAAAAATTTTGACCACCTTCGATTTTGCTTTACCTTCCAGAATAAATTATACTTATGAAATACAAACACTAATTTGAGTAAAAAAATTTTAAAAATTTACGTTCAACATTAAAATTTGGTCAAAATGGAAATTTATTCAAAAATAGAGATCAAATTCGAAAATGAGCAAATCGGATAAAAACCACGCCTACCTCCTATCAAAAGTGGCTTTGCCAAAACGGTAAAATCTTTTAAAATTCCACAAAAAACTACTACTCAACTGATTTTGACATGTTTTTATTGCAAATTTTTATTAGATTACCATGCTATTTCATCATATATTATTAACTTTAGGCTTTCACTAATATGAATTTATGTATTTTTTTTTAAAACAATAAAATAAATGATCTCTTTGATGTATAGAAATTTAAAATTTTTATTCTATTAAATTCATCTTCAGTAACTGGAATATTAACTAGGTTTCAATTAATTCAATTTCAATTTCAATTAATTTAAAAAAAAAATAATTTTAATTTAACTAATTTAACAAGTAGTTGAAAATATATGCGGTTTTCAGTTGATTTATTTTAAAGTATTTAAAAAAAAATAATTGAAATTTAAGTAACTTAACAAGTAGTTGAAAATATATGAGGTTTTCAATTGATTTATTTTGAAAAGATCAGAAATCTTATATATGCAAAAAGGAAAGCTCGAAAGAAATGGCATCAAACAAGATATCCTGTTTATAAAACCCAACTTAATAACTTAACCAATTAGTTAAGATCAAAACTAAAAGAAATAAAAAACAAAGCTTTGAATAAATATTTATGCTCGCTAACTAATGACAAAACAACAGACTACTCTCTGTGGAAATCAACAAAATACCTTAAATGGCCAATTAAGCACATTCCGCCAATAAAGCGGATAGATGGCACTTGGGCAAAAACCAACGTGGACAAAGCAATAGTATTCTCAGAACATCTGAAAACCACATTCCAACCTTATGAAAGTAATTCTGTCGAAGAGCTTCCAAACATTACACAGTCTAACGCCATAATTGATCCTGTTACAATCAACGAAGTAAGGCATAAAATTCGCAGCTTCAAACCGAAAAAAGCCCCGGGTTTGACTTGATTACATCTGAAGTCCTAGGTCAACTGCCAAACAAATCACTGAGGCAACTCACCAAAATACTCAATGCATGCATAAAGTTAAAATATGTACCATGCTATTGGAAAGTGGCTGAGGTTATAATGATAGGTAAACCTGGAAAAAATCCACATGAGGTCTCAGCCTACAGACCCATATCTCTTTTGCCTATTATGTCGAAACTGTTCGAGATAGTCCTGCTTGAAAGACTTAAGCCAATCATTAACCGCAACAGCTTAGTACCAGATCACCAGTTTGGCTTTCGATATAAACACTCCACCATTGACCAAGTCCATAGAATTACAGATATAATAGAAAAATCACTAGAAGACAAAAAAGTGTGTTCTGCAGTGTTCTTGGATGTTGCCCAAGCCATGGATAAGGTTTGGCATGAAGGGCTTTTATATAAATTGAAAAATGTTTTTCCATCACAATACACAGCTATACTAGAATCGTATCTCACACAACGATTTTTTCGAATAAAACAAGAGAACTCTTATTCAGAGCTAGTGCCAATCAACGCGGGCGTTCCACAAGGAAGTATCCTGGGCCCAGTCTTGCATACCTTATTCACAAATGACATACCAACCTCAACAGCAAGCTCCATTGCAACATTTGCCGACGACACCGCGATCCTCGCAGTTGGAAAGAACGAAGAAGATTCAGTACGAAAACTTCAGCACTCTTGATTTAATCGCAAAGTGGACAATCAAGTGGAGGATAAAACTAAACCACAGTAAATCAGTTCATGTAGATTTCACCAACAAAAAAATCGTGCAATTGCCAGTGATCGTTTTTGGTTCACAAATTCCATACTCAAACACAGCGAAATACCTTGGTATGACCTTGGATGCCAAGCTGCGATGGAATGAGCACGTCAAAATGAAAAAACAAGAGCTTAATATAAAATACAATAAACAAAACTGGCTAATTGGAAAATATTCACCATTATCCGTATACAACAAAATGCAAATTTATAACACTGTCTTGAAACCAGTATGGAGCTATGGCATTCCCCTGTGGGGCTGTGCCAGTAAAACAACCATAGACATCATTGAAAGATTCCAAAACAAGGTGCTACGATGCATAGTAAATGCGCCTTGGTACTCGAGGAACAGCGAGTACTAGCTCCATGGAGCGAGGAATAGCTCCATAGTATGGAGCTATGGCATTCCCCTGTGGGTCTGTGCCAGTAAAACAACCATAGACATCATTGAAAGATTCCAAAACAAGGTGCTACGATGCATAGTAAATGCGCCTTGGTACTCGAGGAACAGCGAGTACTAGCTCCATGGAGCGAGGAATAGCTCCATAGTATGGAGCTATGGCATTCCCCTGTGGGGCTGTGCCAGTAAAACAACCATAGACATCATTGAAAGATTCCAAAACAAGGTGCTACGATGCGTAGTAAATGCGCCTTGGTACACGAGGAACAGCAACATTGTTGCACAAACTACAGCCAAGTTCGCAAAGGCCCACAACACCAGACTTTAGCAGCACGTCAACGATGAAGCAGCCATGCTTGCAGTCAAGACTGGTCCAACTCGAAGACTAAAGCGTATCAAGCCAATCGATATTCTTGGCAACAACCTAGGCTAGGAAATATTTCATTATTCCTTTTTTCATTTAAATTAATGTTATGTCGTTAAAAAATCCTTAAATCAAATTTAAATTGCTCGTTAGTATTTTTTTACTAGTTGCAGTATAAGGAAATGTTAGTCTATAAATATATTTTATAACGTTTCAATAAAAAAAAAATGGATTTATTTTAAAGTAGTTAAAGTAATTTAAATTCAACTATTTAACAAGTAGTTGAAAACATATGCAGACGAAAGTCAATTGACTTATTTAGCGGACATCACCATACAAAATATGCTAGTTCGTTCTATGAAAAAGTCAGAATTTCAACTAGTTGTTGTTGATGATGACATACTTAGAAATTATTTAAAAAAAAAATTGTAGCTTTTGGTGATTTATTTTTTCATATTTGTGAATTAATAAATCATAAAAGCACTCTTTCATAAAAAGGCACAACAAATGCGCGAAAATTAGTGGAAACACAACAAAACCACTTTTATATATTAAAAGGAACAAAAAAGTACAAATTTTGAAGTACGGTAATTAAAAAAAAAAACAACTATTTGGGCCGGTTCCCCAAAATAATCCTTGGTTTATGTTATGATGATTCCCAAAATATTTGGAGTATGGTATGGTTTGAAATAACATCTAAAAATGGTCTGTTTTAAAAAATATTGGCTGGTGTATTAGTTGTAAGACTGTCAGAAATTATAGGCAGGAAAAAATCTTAATCTGCATCAAAAAATTGTTAATGTCTGCAATCGGAGTGAGATCAACGCCACAGGCGGATCTAGAAATGATGCTAGATCTTCTCCCCATAGAAGAGGTTCTTAAGTGTTCGGCGACCAAAAGCGCGATTCGCCTCAACGAATCACAAGCGTGGAGAAACAACACTTTCGGACATGCATCTATTCTCTTGCATCTCATGCATCTGAATCTCTTTGGAACCGAAGAATCAAAAAGAGCAACCGACTATATGTGTGTGAGATTCGGCACAGAATACACCACATCCATCCCCAACAGACAAGAATGGGAAGAAACGGCCATAGAATTCAATGGCAATCTCCAATTATATACTGATGGTTCCAAAATGGAAAACGGAAATGGATCAGGTGTATATTGCGAAACACTACAAATCAAAGAGTCCTACAAACTCTCCGACTACTGTATCGTTTTTCAAGCAGAAATATACGCTATTGACAAAGCTGCACAAGCCATTCATAGGAAAAATCTTACCCCCACAAGGGTAGTTATTTTTGTGGATAGCCAAGCGGCCATCAAAGCGCTGAATAGTAAAACGACGAAGGCTCAAACGGTACAAAACTTAAAACTGGCACTGAACAGTATCTGCAATACCCACAACGTCACTCTCTGCTGGATTCCCGGACATAGCAATATCGAAGGAAATGACGCAGCGGATGAACTGGCTAGGCGTGGAGTAACCGCAAGTACAAACAGAGCTAATACAGATGTGTACATTCCAATAGGCGTCAACTAGGTTAGGTTAGGTTAAAGTGGCTGCCTCAAATTGAGACGCACTTAGGCCAATAAGGCCAATTGTGGTACCACAGGGGTTGATCTCCCTTCTCTATTCAAACCAGCTTGAGCTGTTCACAAAGCTTAGGATTCGGTATATCGATATTTCCGAGAGTTCTTCGAGGTCTCTGAAAAACCAGTTGTTTAGGTGAAGAAAACGTTTTTGAGCCAGCGCTGGGCAGGTGCAGAGAAGGTGTTCTGTAGATTCCACCTCCTCCTCATCTCTACAGCTTCTGCAGAAGTCGTTGTGGGGTATGTTTAATCTTTGAGCGTGCCTGCCAATAAGGCAGTGCCCTGTCAGGATCCCTATCATGGTGCCAATGTGATCTCTACTAAGAGATATGAGTTCTTTTGAACGCTTCAGATTGAGTTTGGGCCAGATTTGCCGTGTTATATTACAAGTGTTACCTGCTGACCATCTTTTGTTGGTGTTGATACAGGATAACTCATGTGTAAGGAGTTTACATGTGGTGAGAGGAATACCAAGGTTTGTCTTGTCTGAAGATAGTTGTTTGGTAGTACCTGTGCGAGCGAGTTCATCTGCTCTGCAGTTACCTAGAAAATCCCTATGTCCAGGAATCCAGCATAGGATAATTTTGAGCTGCTCTGCCATCTCGTTTAGAGATCTGCGGCAGTTGAAAACTGTTTCAGATGTTATTTCAACAGTTCCTAGGGCTTTCAGAGCGGCTTGACTGTCAGAAAGTATGCATATATCCATGGAAGATATATCATTTTTCTGAAGCCAAGTTAACGCTTCATGTATAGCAGCGATTTCAGCTTGAAATACACTGCAATGGTCAGGGAGCCTGAAGGCTATATTGATGCTTAATGTTTCTGAGTAGACTCCTCCACCTACTTTGCCATCTAGTTTTGATCCATCCGTAAAGATCTCAATGACATTGTGAGGTGAACGGTTTTCTTGTTCCCACTCTTCTCGAGAGGGAATGGATACATCGAACTTCCTCTCAAAGAGTAGTTTTTGTGTGATGTAGTCAATGGACCTAGGTAAAGGAGGGAGAAATTTTCTGATACAAGAATGTCCTAGTGTACCTTCTTTCCACTGGGAGGTGGCTACTAGGCGAATGGCTGTATTAGCGGCCATCTGTTTAGCTAGGATATCAAGTGGTGTAAGATGGAGCATTGTGTCTAATGCGTCTGTCGGAGTGGTTCTTAGGGCTCCGCTAATGCACAGTTCAGCTGATCTTTGAACTTTACGGAGAAGGTTATGGTGAGTCTGTTTTTCGAGTGCATGCCACCAGACAATAGCACCATATAGCAATATTGGCCTTACAACTGCTGTATAAAGCCAGTGAGTAACACTTGGCTGTAAACCCCATTTGCTACCCACCGCCTTTTTGCAAGAGTATAGGGCAATGTTCGCTTTTTTGGCTCTTTCGAGCAGATTGGGCTTCCAGTTTAGTTTCCTATCTAGTATAAGGCCCAGGTATTTTGCTTGATCTGAGAAGATAAGACTTGTATTTCCCAGTTTTGGAGGGCTAATTTGAGGTACATTGTGTTTTCTTGTGAAAACTACTAACTCAGTCTTATTAGGATTAACGCTGAGCCCACAGCTGATAGTCCAGTTGACAAGAGTGTTTAGGCAGTTTTGCATAATGTCTCGGAGAGTAGATATATATTTTCCAGAGGTAACAATAGCAACGTCATCGGCATAAGCTATCACCCTGCACCCCTCTAGTTCTAGTTTGCCTAGCAGTTCATTCACTGCTAAATTCCAGAGTAGAGGCGAAAGAACCCCTCCCTGAGGGGTTCCTCTTGGTACAGATCTTAGCGTGGATGCTGCTCCAAATTTTGCACTTATAATCCTGCCAACTAGCATTTGGTTTATGAGTGCTATCAGCGCGGCATCCACCCCAAGCTCCGTCAGCGCACTGATGATGGCCCCTGCCTCGACGTTATTAAAGGCTCCTTCTATATCAATAAAAGCTATCATTGTATATTCCTTCAGATAGAGGGATTTTTCAATGATGGAGATTATGGAGTGGAGAGCTGTTTCCACTGATTTGCCTTTGGTGTAAGCATGTTGAGCTAGAGATAATGGCTTCTTATCTATCATGGATCTCAAGTGAATATCAATTAATCTCTCGAGGATTTTTAGAAGAAAAGATGAGAGACTAGGCGTCAACTAAAGGAGTATAGACCTTAAAGCCAAAAATAATGCTAACACTAACTGGGCCTCCAGAGGTGACTGCAACATATCTCGAAGGCTCTGGCTGGAGCTAAATGAGAAGAAAACCGAAATCTTTTTGTATTTGGCCAAACGAGAAATCCGGATTCTTGTGGGAGTTCTAGCAGGTCATTGCGCCATTGGGGTAATGGCCAATAGACTGAACATAACAGCCCCAGACTTTTGTCGGAGCTGCAAGGATCCGGAAGAAACAGAAACAATAACTCATCTTCTACGCAAATGTCCAAGTCTACAGAATCGTCGACTCCGATATATGGGAAACCGATTTTCCAAAGACCTGGAAGATTTAGCGAACACCACTGCTAGATATCTGGAGGTTCATAAAAAGCACAGGCTGGTTTGAGGAAATAGAAATAATTATGGTTATTATGGTACTACGATGAAAATAAAAAAATGGATTCGCAATGGACCTATAGGCCCCCGCGGAAGCGCCGGTAACGGTGCACAACCCTATTTACCTAACCTAACCTTGCAATCGGAGTAAAGATAGTGCCGTTTTCATGCATATTTTTGATATTTTTTTATTTTGGTTCCATACAAAAACTTTTAAAATTCAAATAACTGCATAATTTTTTTTTTAGTTTCTTGCAAAATTTTTCAGTAGGTGTTTATTTTATAATTAATATTTTAGTTTCAATATCCGGCGGCCTCGATAGTCTAGTGGTAGCGCGCTTGACTGTCGCACAGGGGTCCTGGGTTCGAATCTTGGCCGGGCCATGGTCCTACGCTATAAACTTTCTTTCCTTATTTCTAATCAAATAAACTTTAAAACACGTCAATTAACGACGAATTGTTGTAGTTGGTGGTGGTAGGAAAAGTTTGTGGAGAGAAACGCTTAGTAACTTGATGTTGTTTCTACAAATTTTTCTACAGCTTCTGCCACATTAAGAACATCCAACATAAAAATTTCACTTGATTACTCTCTTCTTCCATTCTGTGGTATCACAAAGGGCCAATAATGGTCTTAGTGGGCTGGTCTTAAGATCTGCCCCGCCACCTTAACCTAACTTAACCTTCAATATATACAAGTTTAAGCAATTCTGACTAGGAATCAATGCAAGCACTCAAAACCTTTCCAACGATATCTTGAAAGTGAGGATTGTATTAGAAATAATGACGTTTCTTTGAATTTTAGTGAAAACAGTTTAAAAAAATTCAACAAAATACACGAGCATTATCTTAAATCCGAATGCAAAAAATAAAAATTTTTTGATGGAGGTTGGAAGAAATTTTTCATTACTATTATTTCTAACCAATTTAATAAAAGATTACTTTTTAAGAATTAGACTTTTGGCCAGCTTTTAGGATCAAATACCCCTTAGTGCTCTGTTGCAAATTTCATAACTACGCTTACCACTCGACTAGGACTTGATTAGCAAATTTGGCGCAAAAATTGATTGAGATACAAAATAGTTCTGGTTCTCTACTAAATAATTTAAAATTCTTGAAATAAAGTGCCACAAGGTCAAAAGAGCGTCAAAGGTATAAAACCACCTTTGATTTGTTGTAAAACAGCCAAAATAGATTTTCATTCTCTCCTAGAACATAAAATAAAATGCTTGCAAAGAAGTGCCACAACATCAAAAAACTTCAGATAAGTACAAAACCGGTTTTGATTTGTTGTTCAACAACCAGCATTGAGCTAGTTTTCATAACAAAAATTCTCGCTTTTAATTTATCCAAAATAATGCAACAACTTTGCAGGCGGACACTACCTTAGTCGAGTTTATTTGCTGTACCTTTAATTTTATCTTTTTTTTATCTTTTCATAAAAACGAACTTTTTTAATTTCTTCCATTAGATTGCAGAGCAAGTTTATGTTTAAACTTTCGATATGAAAATATATTGTTACGTTCAAAAGTCTTTTAATTCTTGTTCATTCTAGTTGTTTATTCATTCATGATCAATTTTAAAACTAAACTTATATTGACTGCTTCACTGCGTAGCCACGCGCACACACACAGACACATACCATGTGCACAAGTCACTGTGGTGAGATATGCTGAGGCAGCATATTCCCACAGTGACTTAAGCACCTGGTATTGTGCATACTCTGTGAGCGTGATCGATTACACTGTGCAACCGCTACACCTGCCTTTTGGGAAGAATGAATTTACAATTTTTTTTTTATTTGCATTTAAAATTCTTGTTATATTGTTATAAGAGAGAAAAAAATTTTAATTTATTCTTATTATTATTATTTTTTTATATTGTTATAACGATAGATTATATAATAAAAATTTTAATTTTTTATTATTATTAATTTTAATTTTTATTAATATATATGTCGAAGGAGATACTTGTGCAACCTTACTTTGTTCTGGAGTTGGGGAAAAATAAATTATGAGTTTTTGAAAATATGTCAATGTTAGAAAAATTAAAAGAGGGAGATATAAAAAAAAAAGATCAAGAGAAGCAGAAGCAATCTTAATAAAATTAAATATTATAAAAGATTTATTAAATAAAGAACATGGCTAATAAACAGCCGCTGCCCAAAAACAAGCCAACTACCTCTTCATCTTCGTCATCAGAAGTGGGATGCGACCAACCATTATCAAATCCAGCTTTGGTCGAAGAAAATTGGCGAATGCTCTTCTAACGCCAAAATGAAAATTTTATGGCTATAATTGAAGATATTAAGGGACCATCAGCTAGTCAGGATATTAGTCTACCAGAATTTGATCCTGGTAAGATCGATGTAGATGCACGTTCTTGGCTGTCAACCGCCAACATTTGCATGAGCGACAATCCATTGTCTGAAGCATCTTTAGTTCTAGCATTGAGCCGTGCATTGAAAGGAGAAGCTTCGGCATGGTTATCTGCAATGACACAACCTGGAATGACGCCTTTACGGAACGATTTGATATTAAAGAGACTACTGCTGCATCTCTTCTTAATTTTTTGAGGAGCAAGCCAAAAGAAGGTGAGAGTTTGGCAACTTACGCTGCTACTCGAGTTAATAACTTAATGTCCCGCTGGAGAAAACTAAATATAGAGCAAGTAGTCGTGGCTACTGTAGTTGCTCCGGCTCGCGTATACGACGGAAATCGAGGCAAGAGATAAGTTGCAGCAGGAGTTACAAGCGTTGTCTCATTTAAAAAGGAAATCACCACAAAACAAATAAAAGAAACAAGTGCCGAGTGCTCCCTTATGAAAGAATCAATGTTGTCAGGATTTCAAAGGGCGCGTATTAGAAACGTAGTTAAGTTGACTGGTATTGGTCAAACGAGTGTTTATAGTACTATACAAATTGAAACTCTTGTTTATGTTGACAACATTGCTCTTAAAATTATTTTTCATGTTTTGCCAGACAATTATCTTCAGCACAATATAATGATAGGTCATGAAGTGTTGACTCAGGGCGTAGAAATTTGTATTAATTCAAATCAAATTTGCTTCAAAAAAAAAAAAATTAAAGACATAAATGCACGCTTCGTTATAAAAAAAAATTAACTTTGATGATAATCAAGCTGATATTGCTATTAGGTACAAACCTAAACTTTTAGAAATTTTAAACGAATACAAAATCAATTTTGTCGACGATATACCAATTTCACCTGCAAATGTTGACCCTGTCGAAATTCGATTAGTAGATCCGCATAGAACTGTTTTTCGACGACCATACCGTTTAAGTCCTCAAGAGAGTGCCGTTGTTCGGGAAAAGGTAGATGAGTTACTCGCAGCAAAAATAATACGACCGAGTAGCTCTCCCTTTGCTAGGATAGGGCTTTCTTGTTAAAAAGAAAGATGGTACGGATCGCATGTGCGTCGATTATCGCGAGCTAAATGACTATACCGTTCCCGACCGTTTTCCTTTACCTCTTATAGCAGATCAAATCAATCGGCTTCATGGTTGTCGTTATTTTACCACGTTGGATATGGCCAGTGGCTTTCATCAACTGCCTGTACATACTGACTCTATCGAAAAAACTGCATTCGTGACTCCAGAAGATCATCATAAGTATTCATGATGACATTTGGCCTTCGCAATGCACCAGCTGTGTTTCAATGAGCTTTGGGTGTACTTTCTAACACTTACGCTGTCGTTTATATGGACGATATCCTTATTATTGGTAACTCAGATGTTGATGAATCTCTGGAAAGAATTCGTAGGGTGTTACATGCTCTCACGAAAGCAGGATTTTCATTTATATTTAAAAAATGTTTTTTTATGAAAGAAAAAGTTGATTATTTGGGATATTTAGTTAGTCGGGGTGAGATTCGACCTAACCCTAAGAAGATTGAAGCTTTAGTTTCCTTGCCCCCTCCGAAAACAGTGACACAACTTCGTCAGTTTATAGGACTTGCGTCCTACTTTAGGCATTTCGTTTTAAAATTTGCTCAAGTGATGGCTCATTTGCATGCTCTTACTGGTATAAGTAAAGGAAACATTGTATGGAGACCCGAGCATGAAGAAATTAGACAAAAGATTATTACTGTCTTGACTAATGAGCCTGTTTTAATGATATTTGATCCTGCGTGTCCTATTGAACTTCATATTGATGCAAGCTCTATTAACTATGGTTCTATATTGATTCAGAAAAAGGAAAGCAAAGCTCATGTAGTTGCTAACTTTAGTAAACGTACCACAGTTCCTGAGTCAAAATACCACTCTTACGAACTGGAAACTTTATCTGTTGTAAATGCAATAAAACACTTTCGACATTTTTTACATGGAAATTAGTTTCTGATTGTAACTGATTGTAACTCTCTTAAATCTTCTCGTAAAAAGGCAGATTTAACACCACGTGTACATCGATGGTGGGCTTTTTTACAAGCTTACGACTTTGAAGTCATATTTAGAGATGGAAAAAGAATGTGTCACGTAGATTTTTTCTCTAGAAATCCACTCCCTTCGTCTGATGATAAAGTAGATAAAGTATGATAAAGTAGAGCAAAAGCGGATAGATATTACGCACTTACCTCAAAACTGGCTACAATCTGAACAACAAGACTCCGAAATTATTAAGTAAATTGAAGAACTCAAAGAGTTCAAAATTGATGAGAACATAGCTAAAACGTATGAGATTAGATCTGGCGTATTGTACAGGAATGTTCATTGTAATAATAATTCTCGTTGGTTACCAATTATCCCTAGAGCACTTCGATGGTCAGTGATAAATTCTACTCATGCATTACATGTTGGTTGGGAGAAAACATTAGCAAAGATTTATGACATGTATTGGTTTGAGCATATGTCCAAATTTGTCCGTAAATTCGTTGACAATTTCATGACCTGCAAAATGTCAAAATCTCAATCAAACCGAAACAAAAAATTCAAACCGAACTGCACCCTAGTCCAAAAGTGCCCATGGCATATCCCATGGCATACCCTGCATATCGATGCAACAGGAAAACTTAGTGGCAAAAATGATAGCAAAGAGTATGTTTTCGTGTTGATTGATGGGTTTACGAAATTTGTTCTGCTTCACCATACCATTCGCCTCGACACAGAAAGCATCATTAAAGCTTTAAAAAGTAGCATTTCCTTATTTGGCGCTCCTAGACGCATAATTGCTGATCAAGGTCGTTGCTTTGCAAGTGCTGATTTTAAACAATTTTGTAGGTCTCATTTTATTGATTTGCATCTGATTGCTACCGGTAGCTCTCGCGCTAACGGGCAAGCTGAACGTGTTATGAGCACCCTCAAAAATATGCTTACAGCTGTAGAAATCAGTAAAGAACGATCGTGGCAGGATGCTCTTCCAGACGTGCAGTTAGCTCTTAATTGTACCATTAACAGGGTGACAAAGTCAAGTCCACTTGAGCTACACATTGGAAGGGTAACTAGGCCTTTAGAACTCTTATTTTTAAATGACGATCCCATGGTAGATTTAAAGGAGATTCGTGAACAAGCTGTTGCCAATATCGAAAAAAATTCATGTTACGACAAAGTTCGTTTTGATAAGAAGAAAGCTAAAGTTCAGAGGTTCATTGTTGGTGATTACGTTCTCTTACAAAATGAAGAACGGAAGCAGACCAAGCTTGATTCCAAATATAAGGGACCCTTTAGAGTTGTCGCAGTTTTGGAAGGTGATAGGTATTTACTCAAAGCGAATGATGGTAAAAGAACATATAAATATTCTCATGACAGATTGCGAAAAATGCCAACAAGTGGAATTACTAAAGATTTGTGTGGTGAGCATGAAAAATGATAATTATTTTAATTAAAATTGGTTTAATGTATTATAAAGAATAACTTTTGAGAAACGTACTCTATATATTGTAAAAAAAATTTTGATGGTATTTTAAATATTGTATTAAACATAGTTTATGATTTTAATTTCAAATCTGTATTAACTTTGAATAAAAAAAAAGTTCAAAAAGAAAACAAAGCTAGTGCAGCCGTAGCTCCAGTTTACTGTGGTAAGTGTGCGGTGTGCATGGAGCAATAAAAAAAAAATAATTAAATTAAGTATGAGAAGAGAAAATAAAAAAAAATGTATGACAAATCTTCAAAGTCTGCTTAATAATTGATAATGAAATGTTTACAATGTAATTTCGTAAAATGTTCCTTTTAATTTTCTGCAAAAAAATTTATAGTAATTTTAATTAATTTTATGTTTTGGTTGATTTATATAGTCAGTTATGGCCGAGATGAGCAGTGACTGTTTGTAATTTTCTTGATTTCAGGCGAAGAACACGAGGACGTGTAATCGTCAGGATGGTCGTGTCGAAGGAGATACTTATGCAACCTTACTTTGTTCTGGAGTTGGGGAAAAATAAAATACGATTTTTTGAGAATATGTCAATGTTAGAAAAATTAAAAGGGGGAGATATAAAAAAAAGATCAAGAGAAGCAGAAGCAATCTTAATAAAATTAAATATTATAAAAGATTTATTAAATAAAGAACATGGCTAATAAACAGCTGATGCCCAAAAACAAGCCAACTACCTCTTCATCTTCGTCATATATTTATATATATTTCGATTACACATGGTATTAATTTGATATAGATAGAAATTCAATTATTTAAAAATTATTTGGTAAAAATATGCTATGTGCAATTCACAACTTAATAAATTACATGATGTCAGGATGGCTATATAGTATACAAAAACTAATTAAAATTTTTTCGTCAACAATAACAATATTTATAAACATTTGTATTCATACTAATTAAATTTTTGTTGATTACTAAAAAAATAAAACTCAGTGCTTGGCTGAGTGCGTGGTAAATGTGTCACAAAAGAAATCGTGTGGTTTATTATTCTATTTATAATATTCTATATTTATATTTATTTTACAATAAAAAACTGATAAGATTAGCTGAACTTATTAAATTTATTATTATTATATTGTATAAATAACGAGGTCATTTAGAAAAAACTTTAATTTATTATAATTGTATATATTTCCTTAGTCTGTCCATGTGAACAGTGCTGGTCTTGTCATTGTCGTCGGCTATAACCGCATTATTTTTGTTATCAACCTTACTACTTTAAATGGGCCCTTGTACAGACTGTCCAGCTTATGGCCCTCTTGTTTAACCAGTACTAAATCTCCCACTGTCAATTCTAGACTATTTATATGTTTCTGCCACACAGAATCGGTTCCCTTTTTTTTAGAATTATATTTTTAGCTCTTCAATGGGCTGTTTGAATACGAAATTTGATTTCCTTGTCGTATGCATCGACATTATAGATGGGATCTACTTGTCTGTTTACAAGAAAATTATAATTATTTGAGGATTAGTTCGAATGGGCAGTAATCGTGCGATATTGATGGTGTAGTGTTGTAGCAATACGTATAATACTTTAGCCATTCATCCCAATCTGATTTGTCTACTGAAATGTATGATCGAACATACTCGTTAAGTGTTCTGTGGTTTCTTTCCACCGTTCCCAGGGTTTGATGGTGGTAAGCCGTTGAAGTAATATTTCCAACTTTAAGAAGTTTGGAAATCTCGTCAAATAAATGGTTTTTATACTCGGTGCCCATGTCCGTGATTATTTTTCTAATAGGCCCGTACACCAGTATGAAATTGTCAAAAATTGCTTTAGCGACAGTTTTCGCATTTTGTCTGCAATTGGCACTGAAACTAAATATTTTGTTAAATCACATATTATTGTAACGGCATATACGTTTCCATTTACCGATCTTGGTAATGGTCCAACTGTATCTATCAGTACTACATCAAATGCAGTTGCTGGTGTATCAGTAATTACCATTTGTTCTTTGATATTTTTGTGAGATTTATTTCTTTGACATTCGCAGCATTTCTTAACATATTTAGTTACATCTTTCGTCATATTTTTCCAGGAATACGCTTGTCTAATTTTCTTTAGTGTACGTGTGATCCCACTGTGGCCACCAGTTGTTGGATCATCATGGTACCTTTGTAATATGTTTTGTATGTCAGCTTTGTTTGTTAATTTTATTAATTGTGGTGTCAGTGTTATTTCTAATTTTTTGCAACATTTCATTTCCTTTTCTTTTATATTCTGTAACCCGGGTTTTTTCAAATAAATCGTCATTCAATGACTGCTGCAGCATTTTTAATGCGTTATCACTTGCTAATTTTTCAAGCAGTGGAAATAATTGATCTATGTCGATTTTTCCATTACAGATAAAATTGTCTATGCTCTTGTTGATCACATTTTTATTTCCTTTTATTTTTATACAGTCGCCCTTAATTACTAGGTTTGCGCTGTTTTTTCTATTTTTGCTACTGAACGCTTCATACACTTTAATTTTCGCTGACAAATTTTTATCTTTTAATTCCTGTTTTTTTCTCTGGTTGCTTTGAAAGTTTTGCCTTGTTGTTACTTTTAATATTTGATTCGTTGTATTTTTTACATTTTTTATGTTTTGGAATTCTATTCGCGACAGTGCGCCAGCGACATAATTTTCTTTACCCCTCAGGTATTCTACAGTAAAATCATGCTCCTCGAGTTCTTATCTCATTCTCGCTAATTTTGAGGATGGATTCTTTATAGCAAATAGGGGCCCAATGAATAGGCGCTAGTTCCTGCTCTATGGTAGACTTATTGCTTTCGCCTTTTGTGAACGATCTCGAGGCGTATGCAATCGGCAGTTGGTATCCATTGTATTCTTGACTAAGCACTGTACCACATGCGTATTTGCTTGCGTCTGTGGTTAAACAGAATTGCTTGTCGAAGTTCGGATACATTAATATATTGGGCTTAAAAGTGATCGTTTCAAATATTGAAAAGCATTTTCGCATTCTGTGGTCCATTCGAAAGTTACATTTTTTTTACATAGTCTTGTTAAAAGTCTTGAATATTCGGCGAAGTTTGGAACAAATCGTCTCTATTAGTTGCAGAAAGCAACGAATCTTTTGGTTTCATCGGCGTTCTTGGGAGTTGGATAATCTAAAATTATTTGGAATTTACTATTATCAGGAAGAATGCCTTTGTTTCTTTAAAAGAGGGTTGCCACCTAACATGTATTTTGAAAAGTTTTAAACATCATTTAACATTGTTAGGGGGTTGCTGATTTCGAATCTGAAGTCAATATTTTAAAATTAAAAATGGTGGATAGGGTTGCCACCTTAATTTTTTTATTTTTATGAATTCGGGTCTGGCGCGAACTAAAGGATAAAAATGGGTCGCTGAATCCGAATCCGTTGTCAGAATTTCAAAATTATAAAATTATAAAGGTGCCAACCCTGCACCTAATAATATGCATTTTTAAAAGTTTTTAACATCATTTAAAAATTCTATCATGGGAGAACCCTAAAAGTATTTTTCAAGTCAAAGTCAAAACCAATAAAAAGAAAACATAAACAAGTATTTATAAGTATAGTATTTGATTTTTAGTATTTTTCAATTTTAAAAATAGAATTTTGGAATAGAATAGCATCTAGTATTTTTGGAGCCAATCTGTTTCGTTTTTCAACAATAACATTTCCTACAAGAGAAAAAACTCTTTTCGAAGGTAAAACACCAACAACAAATATGCTCACTAAAAAAATAAGATGGCAACCCTATCCACCATCTTGAATTTTAAAATTCTAAGTTCAGATTCGAAATCAGCGACCCCCTAACACTAATAAATGATGTTTAAAACTCTTAAAAATACATATTATTAGGTGGCAGCCCTATTATTTCAGCGCCTGTAGTTCGCGCCAGCCCCGAATTCGTAAAAATAAAAAATTAAGATGGCAACCCTATCCACCATCTTAAATGTTAAAACTCTGACTTCAGATTCGAAATCGACGACCCCTTTACACTGTTAAATTATGTTTAAAACTTTTAAAAATACATATTATTAGGTGGCAACCCTGTTATAAAAAAATTACATAACTTTTAAATTCTGACAACGGATTCGGATTCAGCGACCCATTTTTACCTGATGTTCGCGCCAGCATAGCATTCGTAAAAATAAAAAAAAGTCGGTGGCAGCCCTATTACCCATTTTTAATTTTAAAATTCTGACCTCAGATTCGAAATCAGCAACCTCCTAACACTGTTATATGATGTGTGACTAGTGATGGGAACTATCAAGTGATTTCAACTATCGATAGTTAGTAACTGAATGATTTTAACTATCGAATGATTTTTTTCACTCATTCACTCATTTGATTTTTTAAGTTGGTATAAAGCCTATTAAGTAATTTTTGATATATGAAACTTATTACTGAAACAGATTTGGAATATCGAGTGATGTCAACAGACGTTTAAATAAAAAACGTTTCTATGCGTGACTATACTATTTAATATTAAGGATAAATTATTTCTGACATTTTTTATTTCTAATTTACTTTATTCTTAGCAACTCTGGGTTCTTGTAGAGCATAGCGCAGCAAAAATATTGGTGTTTCAGTAATATTAATACTTTATGCTTTTAATGGAAATATAAAAAAATTTTGCTCATAGATTTTCGTTTTAAATCAAAACAACAATAAATTATATTAACAAATAATGAATGTATTTGGGTTAAAGTTAAAAAAATTAGGCATTATTTTAACTAGAGATGCTCACTAAAGAAAGAATAACTTATGGCACGTATGCATTTTATACCCTCATAAACTTGTTATTTTATTTGCTCAAGGTACGTAAAAAAATAAACCAAACACAAGTTTGCGATTATATTAATTCGCTCTTTTCATTAAAAATAAATTATGCGACAGTTATCTCGTCATGTTTGAAGTTTAACTTAAAATATTGTCACAAAAAATAATAAAAATTGAGATCATATTCATAAGGAACGTAAAAAAGGTAAGTATATAATGTTAAAACCTTATATAGTCGTGTATATACGTATAAAGGGTCCGCCAAATAACGTTTTTTTATTTAAAAAAACGCATTGGGTGGTCAGTTGGCTTCAACTCCTGAACCAATTGGACTTTGTATGGCATCATACCAAGGTCTTTATGCAAAATTCGTCTCAATGATGTCTCCGAAATGTTCAATTGTTGAGAACGACGGTGAATTGATGTTGATGGCACTTCACGCACACTTTCTGCCACAGCAGCAATATTCTCGGGTGTACGCACTGTTTTTGGCTTTTCACGCTTTGGTTTATCGATGAGGATGCCAGTTTCTTTCACTTTTTTCACAAGATAACGAACATAAGGAGCTGACGGTGCTTCTCTTCTTCCAAAATCCATACGCAATTTTCGCAAACATTCTGCAACATTACCATAATTTTCAAAGTAATATCGCAATATTTCCCAGCGTTGTATTTATATCAGCGGAAAAATAAAACTAATTATCTGTCAAATCAGACATGAGCTAAGTGTTACCATTCACAAAATAAGCACTAGTTGAAAAAAAAAAGTTAGATGGCGGACCCTGTATATACAGGGTATCCCAGGATAAGTAGTCGACAGTAATGAGGTGAGTACAAAATTTTATGGGTTGAGAGGGGGGTTTGCAAACGACCCTCATAGAGAGCTAGAGCGAAAACATATATGTTACCCCCTGTGAGGTCATTACTTATACTGGGACAGCACGTATATATTAAATAAATTGGCACAAAAATTTTTTAACTGTAAGTCAAAATTACTATTTAAAAAAATTATTTGATTTAATTTTTCGCCTTTTAATCGATTTCTTTTATCATTTGTTATTTGTCCTGCCCTGGAGAAAACTCTTTCGGAAGGAACAGAAGTGGCGGGAATACATAAGTATTTGTTTGGGAGTTCATACAGCTCTGGAAATACCGAATTCTTACACTTCCAATAATTTGAAAGCGGCTTTAGAGCGCTGTATTAACTCTTGCCTTAGGTATTGCTCCAGTAAAATCTTGGCAGTAACACTGGGTGCGTGAATACTAATACTCTTTGCTTAGCAACTTTTTGATCCAGTAAGTCCCACAAAAAAACCGCAGCGGTATTTTTTTAATTTCGTTCTCTGGACTAAGATGTGAGTTGCTTTGAATTGTTATATTTTGCTGAGAAATAATATGCGTTATCTCGTCAGTCAGCCATTTTTTTAAACCTTGGATCTAAAATGGTTGCTTTTGCACAGGTTTTGTCGGACTCAAATTGACCTAGCCTCCTGCATATTATATCTAACAAATTTGCTCTTAGACACACTCCTTCCACAGTTTTAACTTCTTGGTTTTTTATACTAAATTGCAGCCCTCTTATCAGGGGAATCATAGACATTGTATTAAATTTTTCTCCTGACAACTCCGTAGTCATAGACTCCATTGGCTTCAATATAGCTATAGAATCGGATATTATATCCCATTCCAAAGCATGCAAAAATTCTGGAGCATTAGGTAAGGAAGTTATAACAGCAGAAAGGGGTTCCTTCACAAAATATATACGATCCATCATTATAAGGGCAGAATTCCATCTAGTAGGAACGTCTTGCTTAAGTTTAAGTTCAGCAACTCCCATTTGCTTTTGCATACTATTAGGTCTTTCTGTAGCTTGACAGCTACGACTAAAATGCGATACTATTGATCGACATTTATTTATTATGTTTGAAACTTTCACATCGGCTTTAATTGCGTCAATTGCACACAAATTTAAAGTGTGTGCAACACACGGATGATGGTGTTTCTTTAAATTGTCAACAATTGCTTTTTTTATGTTAGCGCATCGTTTTATTGTCACTAACGATGGTTATTATTTTCGTAGTAATAGCCCAATCCTCAAATATTTCTAATAAGACTTCAGCAATATTCTCTAAAGTATGCTTGCCAAAATCTTCTTTTGTCGATAAAACTGCTGATTTCAATTCATGTTCAAAAATAAAATGGCTCGTAACTGATAAGAATCCTTTTTGGCTGTCGGAAGTCCAGAGATCGGATGTTATGGCGAGATATGAGACTGATTTAAGCATGTTTTTTAGTTTATATCGAACTTCCATGTATTTGAACGGCAGCATTGTATTGGAGAAAAGTTTTCGATTAGGTAACGAATATAGCGGTTGTAATTTTTTTGAATATTCAACAAACCCTTAATTTTCTACAATTTAAAGGGGTTGCATATCTTTTGCAATCATTTTAACTAAAGATTCGTCTATGCTCTTTTTTTCGTTTTCAGTAAGCGCTCTGAACATGCGTTTGTTACAAATAATTTAGTTTGTACCTGCTTCCTTTTCTTGGTTGTTGCACCCCGTGAAGTTTCTCTACTTTGTACTGCAGTTCGATCAACCACCGTAGCCTCTTTTGCTGGTGCTGGGAAGCCACTTGTTCCTTGCAGTGCTGATCGATCTCCAGAAGCGTCTCTTGTTGGCACTGCAAAACAACTTCCTAATTGTACTGCTGCTCGATCAACTGAAGCGTCTTTTGTTAGCGCTTGAAAACAATCAGCTCCCTTTGCTGCTGCTTGATCGACCGAATACCCTCTTAATGGTGCTGGAGAAGAATTCTCCTCTTCTACATTGGTATCAGCAATTTCAATTTGCCCTGTATATGAAGTACTCGCCTCTTCATCCAAATAGACCACTTGAATAACTTCATTGTTTTGCCCTTTTATATTTGCCGTGTCCTTTAAATAGGGTGGATGCCTTCGCCGCAAATGATCGTTTAAATTGGATGTGTTGCCTGCAAACTTAAAGTGCTTTTTGCATATACTGCAGCGGACAAGATTTCCATTTCTCGTAAAAAAATTCCCAGGCTGTTGATCTTTTTAACCCTGGACGCATATTTTATTTAGAACTCATAAAAAGTAATTCAGATTAGAATTGTATTTTCTGTAGTGATGGGACTAATCGAATATTTATATGAGTGAATTTATTCTGTATTCGATATTATTCACATGCAACTCAACGAGTGAATCACTCATAGAAAGCTTTGAGTAGTTGCTAAACACTCAAACACTCTCACTCAACACTTGCTAACACTCACTCTAAACTATCGAATTAATGAATAGTTTTGAGCTATCGAATAACTTGACATTCTTTATTCGATATATCCCAACACTATGTGTGACCCATTTTTACCTAGTGTTCGCGCCAGCACCGTATTGGTTCTCTGACACAAATCATTGCCAGTAAACAAGCTTTCGTTGCATCGACAGCAGTGAGCTCTCTGACAACGATATCTTAGATCAACAATCTTCTATGATCTGTTTTGATTGCGCTATCATGTTTTGTTCGTCTTCGCTGCAATCACACAAGTGATTGCACTCAAATATTTAGTGTAGTTATAAGAGTTCAATTTGAAAAATAAAGTCAGTCTTGAAAAATTACAAGTAAAGAAAGAAAGTCTTATGTTTTATCACGAAAACATAGCCTAGCACGATTTCGTTAATATTAAAAGTCGTTTGGTACCTTTGTCTAAATCGGTTCAGTGGTTCTCGTGTGGCTTTTATATAAGGGCACAAAGGCTTTTATATAATAGTTTAGATACAAAGTTTGTAGTAACTCTAGCGGATTGATGCTATTTTTCAAGTCTCTTCTACACGGTTAAAAATCTTGGAATAAATTTTAGTCCAGCTAAAATACTACTGCATATTTTTTAACCTTGAGGTTTAAAATTTAAACTTTCACAAATTCTAACCCATAATTAAAACTTGTCTGTACTAAAATTTAAACCAAAGAAATATTGCAATGCTGAATATTAGGCTATTAGGTTCATATGCTTGTTTATTGCTTTTGTTTAGCCCAGTGGTTAACGTTGTGAGCTTACAAATTGGATGTCCCTTGCTCGAATCTCACTGTGTTTGTTATTTTTATTTTTTTTTTTGTTATATTTCAATCCAAGCTGGTTCTAAATTTTAAATCAAAGCTGTATCAAAACCATTTTTTAGTATTTTGCATATACTAGATTTGAAACCAAAGCTGGTGTGGTCATATATTAAGTACAGAAAAGTTTCAATTTTATTCCAAGATTTTTAACCGTGTTACAGAAACTTGGTTTTAAATGTCAGAGTTTCCACGTCCTCTTCCACAGCTAAAAAAACTTAATCCAATGCTGAACATTGCCAATAACATTCAATTCAATAGAATAAATAATTTTTTACATATAAAACCACAAAATTTCACAAACTTTTGCGTTTATTTTGTAAACACAATATATAAACGTATAATGCAGCTGAACAGCTCTTTCGAAATTATGTTCGAATTCTTCGTCCCATATCTTTACAATAGGAGAATTTTTTTCATGGGAGAGTTAACATTTTTGGGAGCTGAATCTGCAGGGAGTTTGTGAGAAATTAATAGTTTCATGTTGAAAATTATGTCTTAACATATCATATTAGTTTGCACATACCCATGTCATCGTTGGTTAAATTGGATACATACATGTCTGTATGTAGAGAAATGTCAAAATCTCCCACGCGGTTTTATCAGAAAATACCGCACAAAAATTGACGTGGTAACCTGTTCTGACTGCTTCGATAATTTTCATAATCAACCCGTAGCAAGTAAAGATTAGACTTGAGTTACAAATAGAAAAGATGAATACGTTAAGTCGGTAAAAGGTTTGCAAATAATTAAAGGAGTTTACAATACGTGGGTTTGTTATATAAGTTAATTTATTGCGAGTTTAAATTAATAAAAAAAATATTTTTTCTTCGCTATGAGCGACTTTATTATTTGATATCGTACTTAAAACTAACTTAACATTTTCTATAGCTTTATTATTACACCTAAACCTGCGCTGCCGCTGTTGCTGATGTTGTTGCTGTTGATTGTAGTATTTGTTGAAGTAGCTGACGTTGGCGTTCTCACGGTTTGACGAATTTAGCGGATGCACGTGGACTCTGTTGTTGTTGTGTTTTATTGTAGTGGTTATTAGAGTAGATAACGTTGGCATTCTCACAGTGTGACGAATTCATCGAATGCGCGTGCACTTGTAGACATAGTGTCAGCATATTTCCATAGTTTAAATATTTGTTACCTTAACTCCTCCCTTCTTAAATTCAAGCGTCCTCGCTGGGATGGTGTTTCTTTATTAAAAATATGATTTAGTCCTTCTATTGTAGAATGTGAAAATTTCGGAGTTTTTGGCCTGGGACCTTCTGGTGTTATTGGATTTTCTGCTAAGTTAATAGAGGTATCTTTTCCTTGTGGAGGTTCTTTGATGGTGTTAGTAGTTTCTTTCTCTATTTCCGTTATGACTTTTATTGCCTGTGATTTTTTTGCCAGCAGAAATCTTAGTATTATTGTAATTATTAGTGCAACTATTATGATTGCGAAGCTTCCGTTGGTCCATAAATGGATTCCATTAATTGATTCAAACGATTTGATGTATTCTGTGTTATTGATGTGGAGTTCTTTTAGCATTTGGAGTGATAGTATTTCGGTGAGTTCCGTATTTTGTGCAGATGGTTGAACTATTGCAGGAAGTGGTTTGACTTGTATTACTTCGTTGGAGGTGTAGATTGTGTTGTTAATTTCTATTGTAGTATTTTTATATTGCAGGATAAAAGATCCGGTTAAATTCAGTAAGTTGTCGTCTATTTTCAACGAGCCATTGTATTGGTTTAGCAGAATTGTGCCATCCGTTATCTCTTCGACGGTCGGAAGGTGCTGATTGTTTGTTACAGTGCAGTTAGGTGGTAAACTCTTAAGTAATTTTGGTATACAATTAGTTTTGCTTATATCTACAATATTTTTGCTATTGCAAATGGACAATTCGCTGAAAGTTTTACAATTAGTTTAAATTCCGAATATTTCTTTATTACATATTAAAATTTTTTCAAACGGTATTTCATTCGTTTTTTCCCCTTTTTTTAACAGGTTTTAGAAGTATTTTCTCGCATGATTCTTTTTTAGTAATGGGTAAACTTATAATATAAATTAGAGCAGTATTATTAGATGCTATTTTTACTTCACTAAATTCTAATGCTTCGATTATATTAATATAGGGCATTTCTTCTGTATCAAAAATTGATTTTGCAGCATTTATTTCTGCGTTTGACAAAATGTAGGTATTTATAATACCTGACTTGGCCCATTGTATTGCATAGTCAATATTAAGAATTTCTTCTTTTATAATATCTATTTTATATTTTATATCGGTTGCGTATTCATTTTTTATTATTGGATTAGATTTAAATTCTTTTAATATTTCATTCGTTACATTAGAAATTTCATTTATTCTTTCAATTGAAACTTTATTAATAACAATTTGTTTATTACTATTTTTTAAGAGATTATTCATTTTGTTTTGTATTTTTTTGAAGTCGTCATGGTCTGGATTACCTGCGATCCATTTCCATGCGCTTCCAATAAAGTTGAGTGAACGTTTTGGTTTTAATTTAGGTTGCAATCTATTGAAGAGGGAGCGTATCTGGGAGAGTTGGAGCGATATGAAAGGAAATAGTGTGTTTTGTGTGCTTATATTTTGTTTAACTGTGAGTTCTGTTCTTTCCAAAAAATTTCGGTACGGTTCCAGGTCAATTATATGAATTAATTTGAAGTTGCCGTTTTGTACTTTTGCTTGTCCAATATTTAGTTCAATAAGTTGAGAATTCGAAAAGTCCAGTATTTGTACCTCTGCACTGGACATGGACAGTAGTACTCTGTAAAAAAAGTTATTTTATTAGCTGTCTTAGTTCCGTATGTTACTCTTATGTACTATTTTCCCTGATTCTGTTACTACTGTGGTATGCCTATTTTCTTTCACTATTTCTTCTTTAAATTTTGCTGATAATTTCGTTCCTATTCTCTTGTTTTGTTTTACATATATTATTTGGCCTGGCAAGTATTCTTTTATTGTGTGTCTATTTTTGTTATGGTGTCGTAGGTCAGTTTGTTGTTTTTCGGTAAGTTTTTTTATATTGTCTTCTCGTGTTTTTTCATAGTCATGTGGGCTAAAACCCACGGTTCTGCCAAAGAAGAGATCTACCGGTTTCCTGCCTGTTGTGGAGTGAATGCTGTGGTTGTACTCGTTTGTTGATCTTTCGAGTAGTTCTTCAAAGTTTCTATTTGTTCGAGTAAATATCTATTTGTACCGTGTGACCGGGGTGATTAGGCATGGGTGTTTCGTTTAATTTTGGTTGATTGGGGTGTCTTTCGTATTTATTCTGTTTACACGTTACGCATTTTTTTGTTATTCTCTGAATTTTGCTGTTCATACTTGGAAAATAGTATTTTTGTAAGATTTGTAGTTTATTTTCTTTTGCGTTTCTATGTGCTCGGTTACGTGCGTCGATAATAATGTTTTCCTGTCGTTGTTCGTTAATTATGTCCTCTACGACAATTTGCGTAAATCTTATTTTGTAATTGTTAAAATGTTGTGCATCTGTTGTGCAATGTTGTGCAACTTCCTGTAATAATCCCATAACTCTTTCTGATGTTTGAATACAGTTTATGACCGAAGAGTTGAGGTATCTTTTGCAGAGATCTGTTAAATTTTCTTGATTGTATTGAGGTTCTGTAATTATATGCCGGTGATATCCGGGGAAAATTATCTTAAACTGGTATGTTGGTATTTACTCTATTTTTAGAAATATTTGATTTTTAAAAGCATTGATGGGTGTATAGACTGAGGGAATTAGGTTATGAGATGAACTTTCATCGCTGTGTTCGGTAGCCGTAAGGGTAAAAACCTGTGTGGGTGGAGGGCGAGATAACGAGTCTGCTACAACGTTTATTGTACCTGGTTGCTTTAAAGGATATTTTAGTTTGTTTTTTAGGATAAAGTAATTTGTATCTGTATGGATAACTCCGTTGAGCTCCTTAAGGGTATCATAGCCAATGATACCGTTAAAAGTTTCGAGTCCTGGTAGTAAAAAGAATTTTATTTTTTCCATTTGTTCATAGAATATATCAACGTAGGCATGATATGAAATTTTGACCTTTCCTGCTATAGAATTTGCGAAAAGTGGCTTTATATTTTTTTGGGGTGTTCTAATAAGATTTGGTTGAATATAATTTTTATTCGAACCCGTGTCAAGTAGAAATTTGTATCTGCGTCCGTTCTTCGCTGTGAACTCGTAATACGGTAGCGAAGAGTCCTTTAGTCTAAAAAAATGAACGTCGTCGGTTTGTTTCGTGTCTTCTTGATCTACTTCTGGTTGATGGTTTGGTTCAAAATTTTCTTCATAACATTCTTCGGAATAAAATCCTCATCGCATCGAATGCGCGTGCACTTGTAGACATAGTGTCAGCATATTTCCTTAGTTTAAATATTTGTTACCTTCACTTATATTTAAAAATATAACAGTAGCCAATTTTTATAATTAAAATCGCGCCACACAAAGCTACGAAATACAAGGAGGTGCTTCAGCATTTAAGAACTGAATACCCTCGAAGAGGTTAGTTCTCCTGTTGATCAAATAAAGAACATTTTCTAGAGCTTTCTATATTTTAAGATTCTCAAAGGTTTTTGCGTAAGAATTGACCGGTCTGGGCAAATCGTTTATAACCTCAAAAAGCAGCCTGTCGTATTACCTGCACTAGGACTTAGGCTTTCCTAATCCGGACATCGCAGCCTGAACATCAAGCAGTAACAACAGCTATCTTCATCTTCCTGCAAATAAAACATAAAAAAATAAAAAAGTCAACATAAAAAATAAAAAAAAAACAGCCTTTGGAAAAAGCCGCATATAAGAGTTCGAGCGCACTAGACAGCTAGCGCACCCCAAGCTCGTGCATATATCTTCTATTTCGAGCTTGGTGAATTGCGACCGCACCAACAACAATACCCTTTACAGAACTAGAAATTAATTATCTCTAAATCAACGCTTGAAATTTCACATAACCTCTCGTTGATCAGTAGATCATCTTAATCTTCATAAAATAAACTAAATATTCGGGTTGTTTAAACAATTATAACGACGATCTCTGCAGTTCGCAAAAACATACAGAAAAGTTTTCTTTTGTTGAATCATTGTACTTTAATGTACTCTTTAATGTACTTTAATGTAATTTTGAAAAAATAAAAAACAAACAACTCAATTTTATATAACGTTTGGTAAATCTATTCGCGGCCAAATTATTTCTACTCGGTAGAAAAAACTTGTTGCATATTATCGCATAAGTGACGATTTACATATCTTAAGATTTTGAGCATACTTTTACGTCATAAATTTGTTTTTGTTGCTATTGAACTTTAAACATCTTAAGATAATCATATAAGACACGAAAATTTTATTCTCATGTGAAACAAAAACATATTTATATGTATGAATGATAATTAACCATAGCAAAAGCAAAAGAAACATCAAGCATTGAACTAAATTAAGAGCAAAATATAACTCTCTTCTCATCATAGTGCATGACCACCGAAGCGACTCAGGCCTGCTGACATCGCCGGGACCAGCCAAGTAAGTTTTGCTTTTTTTTGTTAACATTAAATATGCATTTATATTTTGCTCTCTCGTGTTAAAATAACATAATTAAGAGCATGTCAACAATTAATTAAGTAACAACAACAATTAGTTGCTCAGAATTACTAACAGATCTAAAACAAAGTCGAGGTTGACATTTTTATGATCTTGATGATCATTCTTACTTGTTTTGGTAACTTATTTCTTTTGTTTTGCTAAAAGATAATAAGCAGAGAAATTTTAGTTTGTGTTTATTTCATTGGTTTTTGTTTTGCTAGCTATTTGTCTTTAATCCATCGGTATAAAAATTATTTATTTTTGGTGTTCTATTTTCTTACTCCATTTAAGGCTTGTGTATAGAAAATTTATATGTTAATTTAGTCGCGTTAATATAAAGTCGCGGAGAAATTAGACTTTATTGGTTAATTATGTTTCATATTGTTGTTAATTAGTAATGAGTACATAATATAATGATTAAACTAAATATAGTAATACGATTCAAAATGCCTAAGATTCACTACTGAAGTAAGGTTTAATTTCTTAATCAAAAACAAAGAATATTAATATTATGAACTGATATTAAATAAACAAAATAAGTAATAAAATTAATTTGTAGCTAATTATAATTTCATATATTTACATAAAAATACCATTATTCATGTTTAACTGTAGATTCTATAAATAAAATATTGAACTTACATCTGGAAAAATGAATCGTTAAAGTTATCATTATTCGCTACTAAGGGCAATGACATCTAAGGTATAAAGGGGGCTAAAGGGTTTATTAAGGGCTCATGAAATCTTGTTTAGTCATGAGAAGGTTGGGTGGGTATAGACCAGGATGGGATAACAACTTCTTTCCATCCCTCAAACTCCCACCAGATCTGCATTTGTAAGTATTTATTTTTGTTGTTTATCTTTCGCTTGTTTGTTTGACTCTGTTCCTTAAATTTCTGCACCTATTATGATTCCTGTAACCCCCTGTATTCCTGCGGCTTGAAGCAACCCCACTCCCAATATCCATGAGCTACGTCCGAAGCATAGCTAGGCGTGCAGAACCCGTTTCAAGGTCAATGGAATTGGCCGGTTTTCTATCGTGGCCAAGAGCAGGTTAATCGGTTCGTTACAAGTTTTCATGATAGGGCTGATTATGTATCTTAGTCTCTTTTAATGTATTAATCAAATTTTTGTGTTTTATCGGTGATATTAATTTAAATATTCTTGAAAGCAACATTCACAGTGACAGATACTTATTTACTTACTTATACTACTCGTATATCTTCATTGTCTGAAACTTGTATTGACCACATATTTGTTCGTCTTGAAAATTGTAATTTGTCTCTATAAAGCTCTGTGATCGACTTTCAGATCATTGTTTAACTGTCCTAAGTATTTGTAATTGTCAAGTAACGAAAAATTATTTGTCTATCTCTTCTTCTATTTATACTTCTACTGATTTTAGGTTATTAAACAATTCTCTTCGTTTTGAAACTTGGGTTACAGTTTATAATGAATCCGATGCCTCTAAAGCGTATACTGCTTTTATTAAGCAACTAGTTAAGCATGTTGAAAGTTGTACAAAAACTTTAAAGAAAAAGAATCGCGAATTGAAAAAAATTAAACACTGGATAACGAATGACTTGCTTCATAAAATAAAGACCAAAAACAAGCTATTTAAACGTAAAAAAAGATTTCCAAATGATTCTTTAATTAATTCTTCTTATAAAGCTATTTGTAAAGTATGGTCTAAAGATGTAACGTTATGCAAAATTAACTTCTACTGTAATGAATTCCAAAAAGCAAAAGGTGACATTCGAAAAGAATGGAAATTGGTAAATAATATACTTAATAAAGGGACAAATAATGAAACCATTCAAACATTGTTTATAAATAATTAACCTGTTTCCAATCCAAAAATTCTAGCAGATAGTTTTAACAAATTTTTTGTTTCAATAGGCTCCGAAGTAGTTGCTGATAATGCTAATGATATGCCCTTGTGTTCTTGTTTGTCCAGTGAACCCTCTTTATCTAAGAGTTTTTTTATGATGCAATTTCTTCGTTTGAGCTGTATAATATTATTATGTCGTTGAAAAATTCGAATTCTGCTTCTAATTATTATTTTACTAATAATTTCATTAAGAAAATTTCTTTTAATATTTGCGGTGTTTTAAGCCATTTGTTTAATTTAAGTGTTGAGGCAGGTATATTTCCGATTGATATGAATATGGCTGAGGTAACTCCTCTCTTTAAGAAAAGTGATCATACCAATATTAACAACTACAGACCCATATCTTTCCTTCCGGTGTTTGCTAAAGTGTTTGAAAAAGCTATTAAGGCTCGTATCGTAAAATTTTTGGAAAATAATTGTCTTCTTAGTAAATGTCAATATGGCTTTAGATCTGGTCTGTCAACAGAAGATGCTCTTTTGAATTTTTGCTCAAATGTCTACTCAGGTTATAACAATAAAAAGTTAACTGCGGCTCTTTTCGTTTATATTACCAAAGCTTTCGATACAATCAACCATGATATTTTATTAAGAAAATTGCATAATTTTGGCTTTAGAGGCATAATATATAACTGCTTGGTTTTTATTTATCAAATAGACAGTGGAATGTTAAGTTTAAAGGCAACTTTAGTTCTTCATTGCACGTTAAATTAGGTGTACCACAAGGCTCGGTGCTAGGTCCTATTCTGTTTTTAATCTTCATTAATTCACTTTTCTCTCAGAAGTTCAAAAGTAGTGCAAATGCGTTTATTTATTTATTTATTTATTCGTTAAGCTTAATACAAGCTGATTAACTAAGAACTAATCTTATTCTAACAGGGTCTTATCTTATTCTAACAGGGTTTATTTATTTATTTTTTTTCTCTCCTTCCCTTGTTTTAGTGTTCGAAAGATATCCAATTCGTGGTGGGCGTAATCCGCCCACCAGAAAAACGTAATTATAAGAACACGTCAAAAGGGAAATACGGAGAGAAAAGTAATAAAGGGAACTTACAATAATTAACAGGGAATATGTATCATATCTTAATTGTAAGAAAAAAATTATAGAGGGGGAAAAATGGCGTTGGAGTTAAGAAGAAGTGGCGTTGGAGTTTAGAAGGGCATTTCGGAGTCGAGATCTGCTCAGATGAAAATCAAATTCGCTGATCAAATTGTTAGTTACACGAAGCATCCTGGATACAGGTTCACTGCAACCATAGTCGGTACGATGGAAGTTGAGGTGGAAGAGAGGAATAGACCTAAGGTTACGTGGGTTGGTATTAAAGGATATTAATTGGAGTAGTGCAGGGCAGTTAATGGTACCGCATACAAGTTGATGAATGAAGAGTACATCTGCAACTTCTCTTCGTTTTGCAAGAGATTGCATGTTAATCAACTTCAGGCGGTCTGCATAAGGAGGTAAGTTGAAACTGTCAGAACCGGGAAGACCGCGTAGTGCGAACCTAATGAATCTTCGTTGAACGGCTTCGATTCGCACAGAATGGATGTTGTAGATAGGGGACCAAACCTGGCTGGCATATTCGAGGATGGGTCTAACAAAGGTAAGGTAGAGAGATTTAGTAACGTAAGGGTTGAAGAATTCTCTGGACCAGTGTTTCACAAAACCCAGTGCAGAATTGGCTCTACTAATGATATTATCAATATGAGACCTAAAATTAAGTTCCTTGTCACATATTACACCTAAGTCCCTAAAAAAGCTTACAGGAGGAACTGGCTTGCCGAGTAAGTAATATGTTCTTGGGGGAAGCTAGAGACGCTTGCGTGAATATGTAATAGCTTGACATTTACTAACGTTGAGCTCTAGAAGATTTTTTTGACTCCAAGTGGAAAAACTAACTAGATCTTCTTGAAGATAGTGAGAATCGTCGTTAGTTTGTATGCGCCGATAGATTTTCATGTCATCAGCATACACAGAGAGATTGGATTCTTTGATGATGCCATCTACATCAGAGATTGTTAAGACAAACAACAAAGGACCAAGGTGACTACCTTGTGGGACACCAGAGGTAGCTGAAAAAGAATCTGAATAGGAAAATCTAAAGATGACATTATAACGACGCTCTTCGAGATATGATTTAATCCTAGATATAAAGAGTGATGGAAAACCAAAGGCTTTAAGCTTAAGAAGAATGATAGTGTGTGAGATTTTGTCGAACGCTTTACTAAAGTCGGTAGACACTACATCAACTTCGTACCCGCTTTCCAACGAGCATAAAGCGTTTGAAACAAATTCTGCAAGGTTAGTGGTAGTCGATCTTCCTTTGAGGAAGCCGTGTTGGCTGGGAGGAAAAATAGATTTGCAATGGAAAAAGAGAATGTCATAAATAATGCTTTCAAACATTTTTGGAGTACATGAAAGTTTTGCAATAGGTCTGTAATTGGAAATATCGTTTCTTGGTCCTTTCTTATGCAGAAGTATTATGTATGAGCTCTTCCACAACTTAGGAAAAACGGAATTAGAAATAGAAAGTTGAAAAAGAGCCAATAGGGGATGAGCCAACACGTCCGCGAATTTTTTTATAACAATAGCAGGCAAGCCATCGGGTCCTGGAGAATAATCGTCCTTCAGATTATTTATCTTTTCTAACACATCAGCTAGTGTAATATCAACAGAAGTTAGCGACGTTTGAGGACAGTCCCTTAACAAAGAAAAATAAATGATTAGTGTATGACTGACTGAAAAAATTTGCAAATAGGTTTGCAATTATTTCCGGGTTGTTTGAGGAAATGTCCGAAAAAGTAAGGGTAGATGGGTAGTTGTCAGATTTTCTTTTAGTATTTATAAACTTGTAGAAGCTTTTAGGATCCGACAGCAATTTAGTTTGAATATGAGCAAGATAAGACTCGTATAGCGTTTCACAGAGTGCGGAAAAAAGGTTAAAGGCGTGAAGGTAATTTGTGAGATCAAGAGGAGAACGAGAAATTAAATATGCGCGCCATAGTTTGTTCCTTTTGTTGCGGAGTACACGTAGTTCCTTATTGTACCAGGGAGGACATGACGAAAAGTTTTTCTGCCTGGTGAAGGGGACAGAATGTGTGAAGCAGTCGAAAATTATGTCATAGAAGTGAGCAACTGCAGTATCAACGCTTTCATAAGCATTATCGAAGAGATGTTGGAAATCGATTCTACTGAATAAAATTTCTAGTTTTACAAAATCAGTTTTCCGAAAGTTAAAGCTGTACGAGTGCTCGAAATGTGTATTTTTGATATCAATGTAATATGATAAGGTAAGGGATAATGGTGGATGGTACTGATCGAGTGTTGAAAGTAGATGGTTACTTGCGGAGACTACGCAGTTATCTAAATCCGAAGAAAAAATTAGGTCTAGTTGTCTACCTAAATTGTTAGTAACTCCGCTCAACTGGTAAAGGCCGCAGTCTGAAATACAACTAGTAAAAAGAATTTCTTTTTCCGAGGTAGGATTTGAAGAAAGATAGTAGGATTCATCATCAGAGAGGACCCATTGAAGGTTGGGAAGATTAAAATCCCCCAGAAAAATAACGGTGTCAAATGGATCCATAAGGTCCAAAAGTGAATCTATTGCGTCTACTGCGAGCTGATAACCATTCACTGGTTGAGACGGGCGAATATAACAGCAAATAATGAATACATTACGTTTTGTGATGCAAGCTTTGGCACATATAAATTCAAAGTTGGCAGTGTGGGAGTTTTTTATAATGGTTGGATTGAAGCGATTGTGAATAGCGAGAAGAACACCACGACCTGAGGAGAGATCATCTTTGTCGAGACCATCGTCTCTGAAAACCACGAAATCGGACGCGAAGACCTCAGTATCCTTAAAGTCGGGCGTAAGATTGGTCTCAGTAAGGGCAAATATGTCGTAGGGAAGCTTAAGAGAATTAAGAAACACTGTAGAGATTTTGGTGCGTAAGCCTCTTACATTTTGGTAGTATAGAGAGACAAATAATGGGCTGGGAGAAGGGTTTTGAGTAGGAGTAATAATTTGGTTAGGAATAATATTGTTGCTGCTCTTTACGGGACTTTTGAAGATAAGAGATATGTTTTGACCTCACATGAGTAGCATATGTGTCAAGATCTTCTTTGACTTGATGGCTCGTCAAGCCAAGTAGCTCGTGGAATCTGGTAAATAAATGGCTTAACTCATTGACATCGGTAGGTAGACCTTCTTGCTGAATTAAGACTTTGAGGTTTGTCTTGGTCTTGCCTTCTATACAGGTAGAGATCGGTGCTTTATGCAAGTAAGCAAGATAGAGAGAAAGGTCATATCTATTCTCCGTGTCAACACAAGAGTTCATCGTAAGTTTCACTCTTGGTGGTTGAAGAGGGTCAATAAAAGATGTGGGGCTTCCAGCTTGATTAGAAGCTTCACTAGTGACTGAAACAGACGGAGATGGGTTTAAAGTATGGGAATGGATGAAGTTAGGATAGTGTATGTTAGTCTCATTTTTTCTTGCTGTTGTGTCCAAGTGAGGATTAAGATTGAATGAGACTCGTTTAGGGTGAGACGGCTGAAGAGTGCAATTGTTCTATTTGAAATAGATTTGATCTGAGGAGTGAAACTAGGAAAGATATTAGTTTTAAGTTTCCAATTGGGGTCAGCGCTAGGACGGGAATTAGGTAATTTATTTCCGTATAGTTTGTGGACAGGATAAGGCAAATTAGGATTTTTATTAAGCAGAGTTTTCTTTAGATTAGAATAAGACTTAGAAAAAGCGTTATACGTATTTGTATTAGAAAAATTATTATTACTAGCATTATCGTTATTAGAATTTTTATTAGAGTTAGAATTGGAATAAGAATTAGGGACGTTACATGACTTAAAATTTAACGTAGAGTTAGAGTTTGAGTGTGAATTATATTTATGGTTGGAGTTGAAAGGAGAATAGGAGTTAGAATTAAAATTAGAGTTAGCATTTTTCCTAAGTTTACTGGTAGTTTTACTTGCATAATGATTAGACTTGTTTTTAGAATTAAAATAAGAAAAACTGTTCTTCTCGCTGTTAGATCTACGTGTCAACGGCTTGTCTCCAGGCTTATTCATCCATTTGGCAAATATCCACTGGCCATGCATAACGCTGTCACCAGAGGAGCTGAGGAACAACCCCGCATATTCTGTTGGAATATTAAGTTTAAAACTGCAAAATTTCCTGGCATTGGAAGACATCTTCTGGCAGTTAGAAATTACGATACCAAATTTCTTTCCAAAGTAATTACGCATCCAGGATACGCTAGTTTTAACTGCTACGCCCTTAATAAACAATGTAGTTTTAGAGCTTTCGTTCACGTCCTCTAATTTTTTGATCCTGCTATCCCATTCGGATGATGTCCATGATGTTCCGAATTTACAAGGTTCAGCGACAGGATTAGCAGGATTAGCAACAGGATTAGCAGCTGGTTGCTCGTTTGGATTAACGAAGAGGCTGGTGGTGGAGAAAAACAAAGAGCCGATGGAGAAAGTGTAGTTGCTTCCAGGATTTCTTGAAAAATTGAAGATGCATCATGGTGGGGGGAATCTGGCAGGTTTTGAGTATGGTTTGGTGCGGAACTGATGACAGAAGTTTTTTGAGGAGAAACCAACTCAGGCATAATTTCCATTCCATTTGGTAGAGACCTGACCGCATATGATATTTCGGCAAGCGCAGCTCGAAATGCGTACAAATCGTCACTTATGTCATTGACTTTGTTGTATAAACTTTGTGTGAGTGGATCTGGCTGATAAGGTGTAGACAAAGGCTTAGTAGAAGCTGATTGCATTGCAATGTCTAAATCATTGTGTAGTGATTTGATACTTTGACGTATGTCTTGCAATGATTCAGATTTTTTCAGTTTATTAAAGTTTTCATTAATTTCATTTTTTATATCACTTATCGCGGTCTCGATGTACGAGTTTTTTTACTGTCATTTGCCAGTTCCGTTAATTGCTTAATGTTTCTTAATATATTTGTTACATTATCTTTAACGGTATTAGTCGAAGCCTCCAAAGTGGCACTAATGTCTTCCGATATCTGAGTCAAGCTATCAAATTTGGCAAATTGTTTTGATGCCTTATTAAAAAATTGCTTGTTTTCAGATAGCAAGCTAGCAAAAGAGTCGTTAAGGCACTTTATTGCAAGCATTATATGAGAGGGGGAAATTTCTCTGCACTCGTCACAGAAAAACAAAAAGTTTGTTGCATATTCTTGTATGTAGTTTAGGCTTCTTTTAGATAAACCAATACAGTTATAATGAAAAAACCTAGCACAAAGCCCATTGCAATTGATTTTGGGCGAACATTTGTCCTCAGTCGTGCAATTATCTTTTCCACAAGACATATTAAAATCTTAATTAATTAAACAGAGATATGGTTTTTTTTTTATTATTGTAGGTCAGCAAGCGAAAGAATTAAGAAGTGGAACAGAGATATGTATTGATTTTTTTTTATTATTAATTGTATGTCGGCACACGAATGTTTACAATATTGGTTAAATGCTTACTAATGTATTTTGCCGAATTGCTGTTAATTACTTTATGCCGGTATATTTTTGTTGATTTTTATTTTTTATGGTCTTTGATTTTTAGTATTTTTGCAATAATAGGTCACAAAATTTGCACAAAGCAATGAGTTAAGATTTTTTATTTTTATTTTGTATTTTTTGTATAACAATGGTAAGAGAGCTAGCGGAGCTATTTTTCACACGTCCGATCGGTTTGACTGATAACTATTGTTTGCTGATGACATGGCCTGTACGTTTACGAGTAACTCACCATTAAAACTTGCTGTAGATTTAAATCATGATCTGGCAGTTTTAAGTCATCGGTTTAAAGTCCATCGATTGGTACTTAGCAATAAAACAAGAATTATGTTTTTTAGTGCTTTAGGTAAAGAAGTTGCTTTTCCACAATTTTACTTTCATGATGGCAGTTGTATAAAGTTCATGTCTAGTAAAAATATCTGTCCTTCATCTGATGTTTTTTATACTTATTCTGAGGCTTTTTGTTGCTCTTATAAGTGTTTTAGTATTGAACCTGTTAATTCCTTTAAATACCTCGGATTAAAGTTGGATAACAAGATGAGTTGGTTGGAAGATACTCGAGCTCTAAAAAATTATCTAATGGCTGCCACTAGACATTTATTTTTGATAAGACCTTATTGTTGTTCTGAACTTCTCAAGTCAATTTACTATGGTATTTTTCAACCCAAATTGGAATACGGTTTAGTTTGCTGGGGCTGCGCTTATGCTAGACAAATTACTCCTCTTTTTATATCTCAAAAACATGCAATACGTCTGATTTGCAATAGATCTCGCCGTTATAGAAGTCTGATTCTTTTTAGAACATTGAGCATCTTACCATTAAAGCGTTTTTACTGTTTCAAGGTGTTAAAGATATTTTTTATCAAATCTGGGTATCTACTAAGTAGATACTCAATAAGCTATAACTTATGAATTAGTTTTCAGAATCTTGTCACTGTACCACAGTTTTCACTTCAATTATTTCTGCAGTTTTATACTTCTCTTTAACAGCTTACCTAATAGCATAAGATGTATTCGTAATAAATGTATGTTTCTTCGTAATGTGAAAACTTGGCTTTTCAGTCTTAATTAAAATTATGTTGATTGTTTGTTCAGTGTTGGTTAGTAGTTAATCCTTTTTTATTTTTTGAGTTTCTTCAAATTCACGTTTTTTTCTCATTATATATTTATTTTTATTATATTTATCACTTCTTTTTTTTGTGATTATTTATGTTATATATTTATTTTTTGAAACCACGTCATTTCACGTTATAAAATAAGATTATGTTTAATTATTTCATTATTTACTTATGTAACTGCAATCGTCTCTAGTTCCTTGTGAACTATAGATTGCAGATCTTTTTCATTTCAAACTATAACTTCTGTATGTTGGAAATGTAATTAATGAATTGTTTGCCTATTTAAGTTATGTTGTGTATTTTAATGAAAAAGATATAATAAATGCTACTGCTTCTTACTTCTACATGCTAGAATTATTTTTTAATTACCTGGGTCGACAACAACAACCACACCAACTATCAGTTGGTGTTCCTCAAGTATTGTATTTGTTATAAGCGGGACTAAATCCAGTGCTTCAGATTCATTTCCATCCAACTCTGCGACTACGACAAGCAAGTTAGTCCACGTGAAAACGGCACTGCAATATACATATATTTAATATATTTAAATATCTTTATGATAACAACTGATATGAACAGAAAAAATACACACCACTCTCCTATTTTTTTGTGGCACCGTAAAACTGCGTTTTCTATATCTATTGGATGATAGTTCATTCCTCGCAAAATAATAACTTCATCAAGAGCCCCCACAACGTAAACTGCGTCGTGGAGTTCGTGGTCCTGGGCGTTATTTCCAATAGATTGACTACATGAAATACCAGTGGCCGATGCATTTAAGAGTTTGTTATCCAAGTGATTCATTGAATGTATAGATTCACTATCACTATCCCTGCTAGTAATGCTTGATATCGTTTCATCTAGTACTGAAACAGTTTGAGAACATTCCGTTCTTCTCAGAAAACCTAAATATCCTGTTCTGGCATAAACTTCAGATATGGCGCCAGTTACTAATTTAGCATTAAAATGATCATTGTAATCCGTTTCGTCTCCGTAAATCGTAAAGTATCCATTGGCATTGTGCGGAGATTGAACCTAAAGTATAATTTTATTAATATTTAAAATATTTGGTTTTTTTTAAATTTTTCGCTTAGATTTTTACGACTTATACTTAAAAAACTTTTAGCACTTTGAATCAAGGTAAGGTTAAGGTGGCTTCGGGTTTTTTCACCGCACAGTGGAAAATAATAGTACACGACCATATCATAAATGTTTTTTAAAGTCTTTTCTGATATAAAATTTCAATTGTACCTAATAGTTTAATAGTCAAATTTTACTACTACGCAGAAATTTCATAAAATTCTATGTAAAAGGAACAGTTAATTTCCTATAAAACTTTGCAGAAATTGTTATAAAATATTACACATTTATAAAAAGCACAACTTATGGAGATTTTAGAAAAATATCAAGTTTTTAATTATACGGTAAAATAAGAGAAAGAAATAACTTTAAGTTAACCGAAACTTTTGGCAGTCACCTACGCTTCCCCATACTTAACTTTTAATATTAAGTTCTAGCTACTATCTGTATTAATTAAAAAAATTTATCAAAATGAGGTGCGGAAACGTACGGTTTCGGAAGTAATCGAGAAAAAAGTGAAAAAGTCATACAATGAAAAAATTTACATCGCTACAAAAAGTTCGAAAAGGAACCGGAACACTTGATTTTTGAAAATTATGTAGAGCTGTTAAACTATCGATAGTCAGCACCATCCATAGTGATAGTTTAAGCTATCCGCAGCTTGACAACTGTACTGTGGGTATCTTGCAACTTGTTGTTTTTTAAACTTGTTCAAATAGTTTTCAAAGAAAAATAAAATGTTGTTTTGTTGTCAGTGAAAAATAAAATTTTCAGTAGTATGAAACGATAAGAACGTTAAATAAATATAATTAATCTTTTAAAAATTTTCTCAAGAATTTTTTATTCATCGTTTCCAAAATTGGCGACCCCGGCAATGTAAAACAAGGAGGATAATTTTTCATCTCTGCCAACACTTTATTTTATACTGAACCAACGCTCAGTGGATGCCCCTATAAATGTGTAAGCATTGTGTTGATTCGGAAGATGGGTGATAGTTAGGAGGGTGGATTAATAAAGTAGTGTCGGTGAAGATTTGCTTTAAATTAGCACAGCTCAAACCTGCCGGGAAACACATTCGCAGGGAGACTACTCCACAACCTTACCGTGCGACTAAAAAATGAATTATCTCGGTAATGCGAGGTTCTGGGCTTGAACAGCTACTCGAGTGGACCTGGGAAACATACGAGCTGGTGGCGTCAGGCCATGTATCTCCCTTGAACACTTCCCATGGCAATACTTAAAACTTCCCTATCAAATATATTGCACGACGTTGAATTCGATCCAGAAGCTCCAAATAAGATCTTGAAGTCCCTGCCCAAATGTGCGAATTGTACTCCATTTTCGACCTAATATATGAGGTGTAGATCTTGCGAAGATCAGCTGAAGTGAAATATTTTTTGCACCGAAAAAATGATCATTCCAACGAAGATCAAATTAGATCGATATGCACAGAAAGTCAAGAGCTCCTGCTTCCACAAGATCCACACTATTCAAATTGAGGGGAGCTAAGGCTCAATCCATCTTCTTGTGGGTTAACAGACAACACTGGGTCTTGCTTGCATTGAACTCTACTCTATTGGCAAGACCCCACTCGGAGATTTTTTGTAGATCGTTAAGGAGTGTGTTACTCATAATTTGCCTCTTTCTCTCAAATTCCATAGAGCTTGGGCGTTTATTAATGAATATGATTACAGAAGGTCGTTGATAACAACCAGAAACAAGGTTGGTGATAGGACTGAATCTTGTGGTACTCCTGCGTTGATGACGTGCTTTTTGACGAAATACCGTCAACTACAACCCGAATCGTTCTGTTCTTGAAGAAACACGTGATCCATCGAGCGAAATTACCACCAATACCATGTGCAAGAAGTTTTGACACTAGCGCTTTATGCCACACTCGGTCAAACGCTTTTGATATATCTTTAAACATATCAAATGAAATTTCAAGAATTACTGTTAAAGCTCCACCTTTTTGGCTCTCCGAGCCCATGCTTTGGTTCAAGCAAATGGAGTCGCAGTTTTACATGGCAGCAGTAGCTCAGGATGCAACGAGATTTCATACCGTGTTGGCATCAATGAAAAGTAGTGCTCTTGCCAAAATAAATGATATAATAAATCCTCCAGCTGGCGACATGTATGAAACGCTGAAAAGAAGACTTATTTCTTCCTTCACAGTACGGAAGAAAAGTGACTGCGCAAGATGCTAAAAAATGTCGAGCTCGGGGATAGAAAACCTTCAGAAATGTTAGTGGAAATGCAAACTTTAGCCAGGGTCCGCCATCTAACGTTTTTTTTTCAACTAGTGCTTATTTCGTGAATGGTAACACTTAGCTCATGTCTGATTTGACTTCCGCTGAACGAATATGGTTGTGTTTACGCTTGAACAACTCTGGGAAATATGGCGAAATTACTTTGAAAATCATGGTAATGTTGCAGAATGTGTGCGAAAATTGCCTGCGGATTTTGGAAGAAGAGAAGCACCGTCAGCTCCGTATGTTCCTCTGGGATCCCCCGTAACTGGGATCCTCATCGATAAACCAAAGCGTGAAAAGCCAAAAGCAGTGCGTACACCTGAGAATATTGCTGCTGTGGCAGAAAGTGTGCATGAAGCGCCATCAACATCAATTCACCGTCGTTCTCAACAATTGAACATTTCGGAGACATCATTGAGACGAATTTTGCATAAAGACCTTGTATGACGCCATACAAAGTCCAATTGGTTCAGGAGTTGAAGCCAACTGACCATCCAATGCGTTTTCGCTTCGCTAAGTGGGCCTGCGATCGACGTACAGAAGATGCCAATTTTGCCAAAAAAATCATCTTTTCAGATGAAGCTCATTTTGATCTTGGCGGGTATGTAAACAAGCAAAATTATCGCATTTGGGGCACAGAAAACCCGCACGCATACATTGAAAAGCCGCTGCACCCAAAACGAGTCACTGTTTGGATGAGGGCTACCAGGAAGTTTGTCGCCTGTTTGTTCACGATTCAAAAACGAAAATCAGGTTTTTAGTAGACTCGAGTGCAGATTTATTATCAAGCTGTATGAAACAAACTCCCCATTCCCTCGTATTGTACGCTGCAAATAAAACAAAAATAAAGACGTATGGAACTAAAACGTTTCAGGTGTATCTTGGACTTAAACGAAAGCTTCAATGGAAATTCGTAATTTCTGAGGTAACAAAACCAATAATTGGCTTTGATTTTGTAGGCCACTTTGGTCTTCTTATTGATGTCAAGCACAACTGTTTAATCAATCCACCGCGTAAATACTATTATCAATTGTTCGCTTCCACAAACGGTCAAGAGTTTAAAGTGCTTTCCGGGAATGATAAATTTTTATCGAAGATTCATACCAGGAGCAGCCAAATAGTAAGCTTTACTTCACGAACGTTGTCAAGGGAATCGCAAGAATGACACTCGTCCTGTAGAATGGACTCCGCCAACGAAAGAAGCTTTCCAGCAATGCAAAGATCAATTAGCAAATGCAGCACTTTCAGGACAGTGCCAGGAGCAGCCAAATAGTAAGCTTTACTTCACGAACTCTGTCAAGGGAATCGCAAGAATGACACTCGTCCTGTAGAATGGACTCCGCCAACGAAAGAAGCTTTCCAGCAATTCAAAGATCAATTAGCAAATGCAGCACTTTCAGGACAGTGCTCTAACATCATTATGTGTCGATGCCTCCGATTATGCAATGGGCGGCATGCTAGCAACTGGTTAATGGTGAGTGGAAACCTTTAGGATTTTATTCAAAGAAGTTAAGCCCGACGCAATTGATATACAGCGATTATGATGGCGAACTGCTGGCAGCCTATTCTGCTCTTAAGCATTTTCAGTATTTTCTAGAAAATCGCAAATTTACAATTTTTACAGCAACAACCAGAAAAGGCTTCGCCGCGACAGTTGCGACATCTTGACTACATCGGCCAACATACAACGGATATTCAGCATATGAGTGGTGTGGTGTTAAGACAATGGGTACTCGTATTAATTGGTGTATTGGAGGCGCACACGACTTTTTAATCAGCCGCAAGGCTTTTGGTCATAATAGCCATATAGGCTATGGTTCTTATATAAGCAGCAAGGATATGTTTTATTTTTAAGTCACAAGGATAAGTTAAAAAAAAAACTAGAGATTTAAATGATTGTTTAGGCCTCTCGCCTGTCCATAAAAAACTGATTTTGTTATCAAAAATGTTTTGCTTATAATAAAGAAACAGTTTTTTTCTTAAATTATTTTAAACCCTATCTCCAGGACTCCTGCTTAAATCCCAATATTTTAATTTTAGTTTTTAAAAAATCTATAACTGACCAATCACTTTCAGTTTGTTCAGAACTCTTTATACTTCCCATCAAATTCATACTCTTCACCAATATTCATTGGTTCACTTTATTCTTGGCCTTGACTTTAAAGTGTCACTGGCACAAGTTCAGTTTATAGCTTGTTGTTGTTGCGTTATGTTTTTCTGTGCAATGCACTTGTAACATAACGCTCGCTTTTGCGTTTCCGCTTGTGCGGTAACTAGCGGCGCAAGTGTAAAGGGTGCTAAATGCATTGAAAAGAATTTGAGTGAAGTATTTTGTTTACGTTTCATTTTTGGTTTTGTTGTTTAATTTTGTCAACATATTTTGTTGATATCTTTTGTAATTTTTATTGTTGTCATGTGTTAGACACATGTACCAACTAATGATGGTCTTAAGGTGGTTGGTTTGTATTGTTATGTGTGTACGTATGTAAGTGCACTACACCCTCACTCTTAAGTGAAAATTTTACTTTAAAAAAAAAGTTGAATTTTTAAGATGTTGGAGAGTTGGAAAAGGTATTATTTTATGAAAACTATTATGTCAAAATTTTTTTTTTTAAAGATCAAAGAACCAAGGCATGCGCCTTATACAAAAAAGGTTTGGTCTTTGAACTAAAAGGAAAGGGATAGATTTATTTAGAGGAATTAATTGAAACCATACGTGAATTATTGATTAGACGAAACAACCGTGAAAGACAATTTGAATTGCTTTTAACCGAGGCTAGTGTTATGCCTTAACCTCGGCAATCATTTCCAGCCCTTAGCTGTTCCTGTCCTTTAATTCCACATTTTCCACAATTTAGTTGTGAATTTTTAGTTTTCCATAATTCTTAAATGTAGGAAAGAACAAAGAAAGTGAAAAGAGAGAGAGAGAGGCTCCATGCCCGAGCCCGGATTCGAACCAGGGACCTCTGGGTTGATAATCCAGCGCACTTTCCATTAGACTACAAAGGCCGACACATGTAAATATACAATACTTATAAAGTATTATCTATTCTTAGTTAGGGGAAACGCTACAGTTATTGGCCCCTATACAGTTATTGGCCATTTCAACTTTGGCATCCAAAAACAAGCAAAGAACCTACAAAAGTAGTATATTTAAAACTGCATTAAAGGCAACACTTTCATCCTCTGTAAAATATGTTCAACGAAATTCCGCTAGTTGAATTAGCTCTTTTTCGTTGTGTGATACTTTGCTGGAGGTACAAATGTAAGTAAGTTTATTAAAAAACTATTAAGATTGCTATTTTGTAAAGTATATGCCGTTATTCAAATTGTATAAAATAACTTCTTGTTATGCGTTACATAAAAATTAAGCACAGACAATATAATAGAAAGATGTGCCACCGCCATACAAGCAAGTGGCACAGTAAAATTTGAATGTGGATTTATCATAAATCCACATAAAAGCTTTATGAGAGTCAGCGAGCGAACGATTTAAAGCTTTTGAGAGCGAGAGAATAAGTAAGCGACAATGTGAGCAAATGTGAGCATTATATTGAAAAGCAAAAGAAATTATATGTAAAAATTTCATGCACGAAACATCTCAATAAAAAATGTAGCTGCCAACAAAATGTAGCCGAATTTCATTAGGTTTTACTTAAAAAATGAAGGCAATTTTTTTACTAAACTACCCTACGAACTATTATATAATTTAAAGTTATTATATTTTTCTGCATTATCTCTTATCTTTTTGTTATATAATTTCAAGAAAATAATATCATAAAGATGACATAATCTAGGCACAGATAATATAATAGAAAGATGTGCCACCGCCATACAAGCAAGTGGCACAGTAAAAAGTGGCACATAAAAGCTTTATGAGAGTCAGCGAGCGGACGATTTAAAGCTTTTGAGAGCGAGAGAATAAGTAAGTGACAATGTGAGCAAATGTGAGCATAATATTGAAAAGCAATACATAGAAATGATCAGTGTGACCAGAAGATTTTTAAAAATATATGCTTTTTCTAAAAAAAAAATATGCTAAATATTCCACTTTCAATTTTTATATTCCACAAAAATATTCCACTTTCAATTTCAAAGATATATATCTAAATAAGACTAAATATGCATATAAAAGAAACACAGAAGCAAGCTTAAAAACATTTATTTGATTACTATCACACTTAAATTTATAAAACATAAGTTAATATTAAATAAATTATATTAATAAGACGTAAACAAAGCAAATCGTAAACAAATCAGTTGATTTGTACTTTACAAAAGTCTTTTCAAGAATTATATTCTCTTAAAAATAGTCTAATACTTTTCTCACAGAGAAAACTTCATTTTTAAGTCAGAAACATATAGGTGTATTACATATTGTCACCTAAAATATAAAAACCCCAACAACATTTTTAATTTTTTGTAGGAGAAGCCAAAAACGTTTTTAAATGGGACATATTATAGATTTAAAAGCCGTTTTTTGACAAATACCTAAAAATAACTACTTAACAAATGAAATTATGAAGAAATTATCACTTTACAATCTACTATGTGCTATTTTAAAACGTTTTTGGCTTCTCCTATAAAAAATTATAAACGTTGTTATGGTTTTTTGAATATTAAGTAACGATATACAATACATATGTATACAAAATTAAAATTCAGGCACATCTTCGAGATCAATACTTAAATTGTTGCTTGTATTATTATCATAGAAGTTCGCATTTCTAAATTTTTTTATTAAGCTATCTGGTATTTAATAGGTATAACAACACTTTTTTTAAACATGTAGCCATGTTTTTACATTCAACAAATTATTTAAGAGTTTTTTTTGCATTCTATTTCGAATTTTCGTTTAAATAAGATTCATATAACTTAAAATTTTCTCAACCTCAGCATTGCTAAATGGTAAACTATGCAAGGAAAGCACAAATTTTGAAAAATCTTCTTCAGATTCCGAACTTTGATCAATAACTTCTATTCTGCTTTGTTGCTTTGAATCCACTTTTAAAAATAGTTAAAAGAAATAAATTTTGTTTGCAATAGTAAGGATATTCACGATGTGGTGCATTTTTGATAAATTTTTGATAAAAATTTACAATACTTACAACTTTGTGAACGAACCTTCAGTAAAGTACATATTTTATTTTTAAAATCAGCTAATTTTGGTATGAACTTCTGTTTGGAAATATTAATTTAAATCATCATTTAACTAAAGGAAGTCATACAAAAATTGAAATGAAAGAATAAATTATATTAATTTTTATTAAATAAACTAACAGCATAGCCGGTAGCTTGCTAAATGCTGAGTATAAATGCTTGTCCAATCATCTGATCTAGTACGCAACGAAATTTACACAGAATACAATAGTGTTCCATCGTTGCATTTTTTCCACAGGGTTGTATTTTGAAAACTGTGCATTTTGTTTTGGTTATATTACAAAATTTACTACAAATATCAAATTTATCAAAAATACACAAAACAAGGGGAAATACAACACATCGTGAATGCCCCTTATGTTATCTTAAGTATATTGCTTACTGCTGTAACATAATCCATAAAAAATCCAACCAAACAAAACATATAAGCAAATTTACTTCTCTTTTTAAGCTGCGTGTAGTTATTAAATGAATTGCAATAAAATCGACAATGAAGAAGTTAACCACAAAACGAATTCCTTATATTTCGTTTCACAAGGTGGTTCAGAGATGAAAAAATATAAAATGTCGGTAGCCAAAAATAACCACATAGTATTCAAATAGACATTTTTTATTGCAATTTTTGTTAATTTTAAAAAATATAGGAATACGCAAAATATTCCACTTTTTATGCTGCATATTTTTATAAAAAAAAATATGCTTCCCGACGGTAAAATATGCCAAAGTGGAATATAATATTCCACTCTGGTCACACTGGAAATGATATGTAAAGATTTGATGCACGAAACATCTATGTAGCTGCCAACAAAATGTAGCAGAATTTCATTAGGTTTTACTTAAAAAATGTAGGCAATTTTTTTACTAAACTACCCTACAAACATTTTATAATTTAATGTTATTTTATTTTTTTGCATTATCTCTTATCTTTTGATATATAATATCATAAAGATTACATAATCTAGGTATATTTTGTGTGTTGGCTTGGTTTTTTTTGCCGTTTTGCCATATGATATTTTTAGTGTTATATTATTGTAAGGGCGATTCCATCAGTTGAAGCCTAGCCGCGAATAATGTTGTAAGCAATATTTTTGAAGTTGTTTCTTTGCGGAAAAGTTTTTATTTAGCTACTTTTATATATTTTTTTTATATTATATAAAGTACTTAGAAATGCAATTTTTAATTGCTCTTATTTGTACAACAAAAACACTTTTTCAATCATTGAGTAAAATTCAATATTTTGGACCGTTTTTGAAAAAAAATTCAAGAATATATTCACCGACCTAACGCTACAGTTGAAACTATTTTTGTGAAGTGCTTTTATTAAAACTTTGATCAAAAAAAATTTGAATTTTACAATTGAATTGTATTTTACAATCTAATCTAGGATGCACACAATATGTGTACTCAAGTTTAGCGAAGTCCGTTAAGCCATTTAGATTTGTATAAATGTCAATTAAACAAACAAACCAGAAAATAAGTTTTATTAATATAGACTTTGTGTTAAATTTTATGAGTATAATATAACGAATGCAATTCGAAAAAAATTGAAGAATTTTCAAAGATTTTTTTGATTTTTTAAGTTTTGAAAAATATGTCCCCAGTTATGATCCTATAACTTCAAAAGTATTTTTTCATATTACAAAACTTATACATGTTTGCAAATAAGACGTTTATATCTTTCATTTAACCTATCATTTGATCTAACGATTTTTGTATAAATTTTCTTAATACTACATTTGTGAAAGAGTTTATGGTATATGGTTAATACTCAAAATTACCTCCTATACAGGCCAAATATGCGATATCGGATAGCTTTATAATTATATTTCGAAAGCTTCAGAATTCGGTATTCGACCACAATTTACAAGTAGCGTTTCCCTGATATCATGTTATGGGCATTGGGTAAGGGGGCGTGCCACCTCCTACACCACCCAAATTTGCGATATCGAATTGCTTTGGAGTTATAGGCCGCATAGCCTCGGAATTCGGTATTCGACCACAATTTACTAGTGCCGTTTCACTGATAGCATGTTATGGGCGTTACCCCTCCTACACAACTGAAATTTTTGATATTGAATAGCTTTGGAGTTATAGCTGGCCGCACAGCCTCGGAATTCGGTACTCGACCACCATTTACTCGTGCCGTTTCACTGGTAGCATGTTATGGGCGTTTGGCAACGTTGGGTGGCAGCAACACACAGTGTTTCAGCTTATTATTTATACCAGCGCGAAGATTTCGTTGTTTTGTTTTGATTTATTTTTGACGTATCTTTGTTTACGTTATTTCTGTTATTTTACTCATTTCAAAGAGTTTACTGAGTTGCAAATCCTATTATAACATAAAATTGCGGTTAAGGGATTTTTAAATTTAGCTAAAAACGCTAAGAAAATTGTTTGTAAACAAAATCTTTAGTTAAATATATGATAATTGGGTTTTTAAAGTCTGAAGAATTTGTTTAGTACGAACTCACGACGTCGACTTTGATGCAGGTAATTTTGAGTATTTTTACTAAAACCAGAATACGTAAATATCCAACCTGCTACAATCATACTTTTTACTTTAATATTTTCATTGAAATATTTTTTTTAACAGCAAAGTAAAAATAAAAACCAAATTATATATCAGTCATATTTTTGCGCATATTAATATGGGGGAAATGTTTAATAGACGGTATATTTTAAACTCCTTCACAAAAGTAGTATTCAGAAAATGTCTACAAAAATCGTAAAATTAATCGTAAAAATAATAGCTTAAATAAAAGGTATAAATGTCTCATTTGTAAATATTTATAAAACTTGTAAAATGAATACTTTTGGAGTTATAGGATCATAACTGGGGAAATATTTTTCAAAACTCAAAAAAAGTCGAAAAATTCTTCTAAAAAAAATTTGAACCAACCTGGAAAAGTCTTAATGATTTTTATTATCTAGAAAAAATACTCTATCAATCTTTTATTTTCAAATTGTTTACCACTGCTCTTAATTTGTTATTCACTTTTCAATAAAAAATACAATGAATAAACAATTTTATTTTTCACTACTATTTTATGAATAAAGTGTTCGCTATTAATTTTTCTAATAATTTTTTATTCATTATTTATTTTTAATTTATTATTAATTTTTTATTCATAGTTAATTTTTTATTCATTCTAAATTTCGTATTAATTTCTAATTTCTCATTCACTTTGGAATAATAAATATAATGAAAAAATCTTGTTATACACTTTTGAATTATGAACCAATTTAATAATAAATAAAAAATTAATAATGACTATAAAATTAATAATGAATAACACATGAATCAAAAAATAATAGTGTATAAAAAATTAATTATTGAAAAATTTGAAATTATTTTTGAGTTGCATTCTTTATAAATAGCATTCATGTGAATAAAAACACAATTAATTATTCTGAATAACGAAAAAAATAATTGAAATGAATCACTAATCAGTTTTTTAAAATTCAATGCGAATTAAAAATTTTATTTATAAACAATTTTGAATTCATTGGATGGATTTGTATGTCGTTATTCAGTTTTCCTTAAGATTCTGAGTATATATGCAGATTTTACTGCTCTAGCTAAATAAGAAAAATCTGCTTCGCAAAAAATAAGGGAATCATCATGAAAATAATGCAAACAAACAAAAACATTTGTTGCTGTCAAGCAGAGATCACAACTGCTTGGTTCCAAAAACAACAACAACGGAAAAAACAATTACAACATTAAATTTCACGATTCTCGCTAGCTATGAGAAACCATGCAGTGGTGAGCTATGCTGTGAAGCATTATGGAGTGAAGAGTGAAAGAGCATTGCAGAGAGAATGTGCATGCAAGGATTGGAAACTTTTCTCTCAAGAAAGCTTTTTCATGGCACTCACAAAAGCTTACGTTTTGATCTGAAAAATATTTGTTACTTTTTAATGCTCTACGTGGCACATCTTTAAACTATATAATCTTTGGATTAAGGGTGCAGTGAAACTTATTTTCTACACAAACTCAAAATTTTGTAGTGGCTAATAACTGCCACAATTATTTGAATAATTTATTGTTATTGGCCTCCTATGCCCATAACTATAATTAAAAAAAAAGTATAGCAGTGAGGGGACTGCCGACCGAAGCGAAAACCTATATATAAAATATTAGTATTCCCTGGAAGACGTTGTCCTGCCACGACCGCCTTACTGCTATATCAGAATTTTCATGCTAATATAGGGTTTCGGACTATCCTACATGTAGGATGGATTTGACAGATCGGATGGACATGTAGGAATGCGCGAAAGCCCATACTGCAGCTCATACTACATCTAGGATGAAAATCAAAAAGTTCTAAAATTTCCGCCATGATCTTGTTCTTCTCTGTGCGTCTTGTTTGTAGATTTCCCTGGTAATTGTTGTTGGCGCACTTAGTTGGAAATTTTTTGTAGACGTTGTGAATTCTAATTGTGTAGCTACAGTCGGCATATGAAATTAGAATTATTTTGTAGATTAGAATGAAGAAATTAGAATTATTTTTGTTAAGAGCTTATAGCAATTTATTAAATTTTTTATATATTACTGAAACTATTTCTTTTAAGCAAAAGTATTACCATATCAAAAATACATACAATTTAAGTAATTCATTTAAATTATTTCATTATTGAATTAATATAAAAAATTAAAGCTTATTTATATATATTTATATTATATAATTATTATATAAATATACATAAATACTCTTTAAATTTCCTCAATGAGCTGAATTGTTCATATATATGAACTATATATATACATTAGGGCTGGTCGATTTATTTTTCGACAATTTCCCTATGATTTCCGTATTCTATGGGCTATTCCATGAAAATTTGCCAAAGGAACCATACCTCTATCGTTAAAATCGAGTCCCCTACTTTTTGTTGGTAGATTTGTTCCCAAATTGACGTTCGTATGAAATATTACCTACACGTTCACATCCATAACTCAAAAACTATCGATCGGGTTTAATCGCCAGCAGGCGCGTTGGAAAGGTGAGCTCGTAAGCTTCGTAAGTCAAAAAAATTGAGCCAAAAAAATGGCCATGAAAGTAATATTCTTGGACAAAATCATGAAAAAAATGGAAAAATGGTCCAAAATTTGGACAAAAATGCCCGTAACTTTTGAACCGTTGGACCAATGTTGGAGATTTTTTTTTGTAAATTGATCAAAATGAGCTTACCTTTCCAACGCGCCTACTGGCGATTAAACTCGATAGATAGTTTTTGAGTTATGGATGTGAACGTGTAGGTAATATTTCATACGAACGTCAATTTGGGAACAAATCTACCAACAAAAAGTAAGGGACTCGATTTTAACGATAGAGGTATGGTTCCTTCGGCAAATTTTCATGGAATAACCTATAGAATACGGAAATCATAGGGAAATTGGTGAATTTTTTCACTCCCTACAAATCGACCCGCCCTAATATATATATATATATATGTATAAATGTATATATATGTATGTATGCAAATTCTCCGCTTTCAATTTATTTAATTCACGCCGGAATATAATGACAGAAATTTGCCTCTGCACTTGAGACATGCTGAAATGGTGCTTCTGATATATTGGAGAGTTGACCAGTCAATTGAATTGTGCTGCACTTGCTGATGCTGCTCATCACCAGCACTGTTAGGATGTTGGCTAGCAACAAATTTTGCACTGCACTTGCTGGTGGTGGCACTTGGAGAACATTCGAAAGCAAAGAAAGCCAATTAACTTTGCTGCACTTGCTGATGCACCGGGAGATCGTTGGCCCACACACACGCACACACAAACTCAAGCACTTTCGTTATTTTTTTTTATTATTTCGCTATTTTTTAAGTATTTTAAGTCTACAATATTACAAGTTTATTATATAAGTTGCAAGTACAAGCACTCGAATGAAATATGTCGCAAATTGAATAAAATGCAAATTAAATAAAATATTTGCGCTAAGACACGATCGAAATGTGAAACGTCAAAATTTGCAATTGTCAAACTTTCATCGTACATTTGACACAGCAAAAAAGACAAATTTATTTCAACACACACAAATTTTATTCAACCTGATCTTTTCTACATGAAAAGTTAATCCTACCAGTTTCTATCCTACCACGACTGAAAAGTTTCCTTTTGACACTTACCCTTTACACGGAGGTTACACGAGATAGTACTGTTAAGACAGTCACAACACATTCACAAATTTTTACCCACACACACTAACTTTTGCTACTGTCTGCTCTACTGTCAAGTTTTTTTTAGACAGTTTTCAGGACAGAAGCTAGGAAAGTAGAATGATATTTAGCATATCAAGTGACAGAATACGTGAAAATTTAATAGAATTAATGGAAAATTTGCAATACTTTGGCGTACTCGTAGTTTTAACAAAAATTTTCTTCATAAAATAGAAATTTTTTACTATTTTGTCTACTGTCTTGCCAACTGTCTTACCAACTGTCTGTACTCTTTCTCACAGACTCAAAGTTTGACAAATAAAACGTATTTTTCACTGTCTTAACAGTACTGTCTCGTGTAACCCCCGTGTTATGAAAAAATTTATTAATAAAACAATGGTTGTTGACAACTCTGAAAACAAAATGCTGCAGTGGTGAAAATTAAAAGCCACTGACAAATACAACAAGTGTGAAAATTGTCAAAATTTGTTGTACGATATATAATAAAATAAGAGCATGCATGTAATTATTTGAATGTTCAACATATTCCTTTATCACAACTTAAAGATTAAAATGTTAAAACACTTAATCCATACATTATTTTTTTTGTTTGCAAACGAAGTTCCAGCAGAAAAATGCAGAAAAAGAAGATCGTTCCATTTTTAAATCTCACCATTCATAGCAGCTGTTTAAGTAAAAGCAAATTTTTCAAAAATGTTGACGAATACAACTGAAGAAATTGCCAAACTTTAAAAGCATATATATACCAATATAAAGCGAATAATTAATAAGTTTTGGTTGTAAACATCTTATTGCAACCTAACTTAAGTATTTATATACTAACAAAAAGATTATATGCATTAATTTCAGGAGTTGCCAAGTAATTTCATTGTGAGCTTGCGGCCGATTAATAACAAGAGCGACGATAATTGTTGATATTTTTATGCACAAATACATGCAAACATTTTTGTGGTTATGTTTTCTTATTTATCTATCTTGTTATCTTTGCTGTCTGTATTGATGGCGAGAGTTCCTCGGAAAAATACGATGACGCAAAGTAAAGATTTACCCTCTACCAAAATCGTTCAACGCGCCTAAAAAAGTTTTCACTTAAAAAAAAAAAATAATAAATAGCGTTGTTAACAAAGAAAGGTCTTCTGTTATAATATTAAGCGTCCTATTCAATTGCTAGAATTTTAAAATCATTATGAACAGTAAAAGCCAAGGCCAATAACTGTGTTATTCATAAAGCTAACTTATAGAAAATTACTATAATTTTTTTATTTTTAATAAATTAGCTTACAATTATTTTCTTTTTATGTCTTATTCATAAGAAAAAATAATGCCGAAGATACCACAATACACAAAATAGGACCTTGACGAGGCTTTAGAAAAAATTAATACAAAAACAATGTCTTTGATAGCAGTCGCAAAAAATATAATATACCCTGAAGTACTTTACAGTTTAAACTAAAAAAATCCTACTTCAAAACCTCAATTTGGGCCAACACCTTATTTGCCATATGAAGAAGAAAATACTTTCGCAGAGTAGTTGATTAAAATAGCTCGCAAAGGCTTTCCCAGGAATTCAGACGATGTTCTCGACACAGCTCAAACATTTTTGACTGATAATCTGTTACTCCTTTTGTCAATAATAGACCTGGTCAGGGATGGCTAAAAGCTATTTAAACGTCACCCTAGTTTAGTTTAAAGAACCAACGAGGGAGTAACTAAAGCCAGTGCCTGCGAATCTGAAGCTGATATAAAAAAATGGTTTCTTGAAATAAGAAACTACTTTTCAAGTGAAAACCTGTTAGAGGTAATTCAGGATCCAAAACGTGTTTTTAACGCTGATGAGACAGGATTCAAACTCTGTCCTTCTACTGGTCGCGTGTTTGCCGCTAAAGGAGACAAAAATATTTTTGCTGTGGAACTAGGAAACTGCAAGGAAAATGTTACACTTCTATTTACATTTTCTGCTGACGGCAAGACGTGTTCTTCATTAATAGTATTTCCTTACAAACGACTGCCTAAAAAAATTGCGACATTAGTGCCACCTAAATGAGGTATCGGACGCAGTGATAGATGACGGCTGATGTTTTTAACTACTTTATCACCGAAATATTTTCTCCATATCTTGCTGAAAACAACTTAAAAAACCAGTCATTCTATTTATAGATGGTCACAAAAGCCATATCACTTTACAGCTTAGTTTGACTTGTAAAGAGCTAGGAGTTGAATTAGTTGTCCTTCACCCCAACACAACTCGCATTACTCAGCCAGCAGATGTTTCCGTCTTAAGACCTATTAAAAAAATCTACCGAAATGCAGTTCGAAAATTTCAATCAGAAAACATTGGAGAGGCAGTAACAAAGTTAAACATTGCTATTATTCTTAAAACTGTTGTAGATGATTTAAAACCAGAAACTATAATAAATAATAGTTTACAGGTCGATACGCAATACACAGACTTTGTCAAAGCTTTTGACAGTTTAAGCCATCAAATCCTTATCTTCGAGTAAGAGAAGTTGGGCTTTCATTCCAGCCTCTTGCGTTGGTTGCGTTCTTATTTATGTAATAGGAAGTTGATAGAAAAGGTAAATGAAAACTTTTTAGAGAAATCGATGCAATATCGGGAGTTCCTCAAGGTAGTCATCTGGGTCCTCTTTTATTTATTGTATATATAAACGGTGTTTCCTAAATTTTGAAACATAGCAAATGTTTACTGTATGCGGATGATATAAAAATTTTTATGAATATCAAGAGTTTTAGTGATTGTTATTATTTTCAATCAGATATTGATGCACTTATGTCCTGGTGTCGCAATAACGGGCTTAAATTAAATTTTTCTAAATGCAAAGTAATGACATATTCCCGCAAGCAATTAAACATTATACAGGCTTATGACTATGATTATAATAATTCATTTCAAAGGGTTGATTTAATAAAAGAATTGGCCATTCATTTTGATGCAAAATTTTCATTTAGTTACCATATTGACTATATCGTTTCCAAAGCAAACTCCCAGTTTGGTTTTTTAAAAAGAAATTCCAGAGAATTTAAAAATCCATTTACCCTTAAATCTATTTTTATGTGTTTAGTCAGATCTCTTCTGAATACTCTAGTATAGTTTGGAGCCCATACTATGAGTATGGAATGAACAGAATCGAAAAAATACAAAAAGATTTACTAAGTTTGCAATACGTCACATGTATTCTTATTATAATATGCCTGAATACAAAGCTCGCTGTCAATTGTTGGGTATGCAAAGCTTATCTGAAAGGAGGAATGCTCAAAGTGTACTCTTCATAAAAGATTTACTTGATGGTAAAATATACTGTCCCGGTTTGCTGGAATTAGTAAAGTTTTATATTCCAGCTAGGAATCTAAGAGAATCGAATCTGTTTTATATTGACTTTCACCGAACAAATTATGGCTGAAATGAGCCGATATCTAGATGCTTGTCATTATGCAATTTAATCGCTCACCAAATTGACTTTTCTGATAGCAGAGGAAGTTTTAAAATAAATTTGTATTATATAATCAGTTTAAGTTTAAATAATCTGTAAGGACATAGTCCAGTAGATTAATGAAAAAAAAAAAAATAAATCGAGCATGTGGTTTGTGTCCCTTTGATGAAAATGCAATAGATTTCTCCAAATGTCTAGGTACACAAAAAAATGTAGAAGAGTACAATTATGGAAACAAGCTCATGTCCCTAAAAGAATTTTAAAACATTATAGGGGCCGAAATGATAGACAAGATCAAAGCACTGAAATCTCAAGGTGTGATCCCGAATAATTAGTCTTCTACATTACTTAAACTCTGGTACTTTTTTCAAAGTGATCTTCCACAAAAAGAATCAACCGATATTGAAACACAATATGCTAATAATCCAACAACAAATGTAAGTCTTGCCAGTGACAATAATGTGACCACAGTAAAAATTACTGCAACACCTACAAGAAATCATGTGACCAGTGCCAGCCGTCGACTTCTGCCACTGTAACCACTTTAACAGAAACTACTTATCTTAATAAGTCAATTAATAACTACCTACAGAATGCCCCAGAAAAGAAGAGAAAGTTTATTCGAAAGACGGAAAAACCCCCTTTGCCATAACCTCCGAGAATCTTAGATCGCTCATTAAAAAAAAACTAGAAATGCAAGAAAAAATCAAAAATTGGAAAGAAAATTGTGCATTCCTATTAAGCACAAAGAACATATTTCAAATGACAATAAGCTTTCTGACTTTATATGTCATAAATATTTTTTGTTGAATGATGATGATTCTGAATCTTTTGAGGATAAAGATGATCAAGAAGACATCTTTTAATTGTTAAAGAAACGATCAAGTTTCAATTTAGATTTTGTTATTCGATGTGGCCAATTACTGTATGATCTCATGGCCAATAATGCAACGTTATGGCCAATTACTGCAGTTATAAGTTTTACGTTTTTTTATTAATTTTATTCCTCAAAATGTATAAAAGACATCCTTTCTAATAATTACAATAATATAAGACCATTTGTCATAATTTTCCAACTGAGAAATTTTTTATTAATTGGATTTTCGGATCTTGAAGTCGCTTAGCTGGCCAATAACTAAACCGTTTCCCGTATTACTATTCTATTGTTAAAATGTGTGTTGCTTTCGTAATTAGATTATAATTTATTTCTACTTGAAAAAAAGTTTTATTTTTGTTAACACATTATTATGGAATTTTCTATTTTTATTAAATATTGTGTTCGTAGTTCTATAAATCGTTATCCATCATTAAAATTTTAAATTATTAGATATCTTGGATTATTGTTTATTTATATGCTTAGTTATGTACTTGAAAATTTGTTTAACATATTATTATGGAATTTTCTATTTTTATTATTTATTTCTATTATGGAGTTTACTCCTTCTCTATGGATTATTTTATACGGTCCGTGGTATGGACTTGAAGATTTTTTCTTAGTTTCTAATTTAACAAATACATTATCTCCTTCTTGAAAATCTGAGACATTAACCGCATTCAGCGCAGACAACAGTTGGCAACTGTTGTGTGAAAATTCGCTGAATGGTCGAATTTTGGGAGCGCTAACTAAAACAGATCAGGAAGCTGATGCCATTTAATCGAGCGAACAAATTCTATGCTACATGAACACAACTGTTTGGTTAACTGTCAGATGCTGCTGCTGACGCTGTTAAATTAATAAACACAGAAATAATGCAGCAAATTTATCACAGAGAAAACAACATTTTCAAAAGTGGCAGAAACGTGCCACTTTTAAAAACGTTTAACCCAGATTTTGCACTTCTAACGTTTATTTTAATTTTAAGAACGAACATTTTAAAATAAAATAGTAAAACGTTTATTTTCATTTTAAAAACGAACATTTTAAAATTAGATTCTAAAATGTTCGTTTGATTTTTAACAATAAACATTTTAAAATGCAATATTAAAACGATATTTTTCATTTTAAAAACGAAAATTTTTATTATTTCCCATTAGTTCACAACATTTTCAAAAATTCCCATTTTCATTATTTTTATTAATTAAAAAGCATTTTATTGGTTTTCAAAATTATAGTTTTATTTCAATTATTTTATCATCAGCTATGCCCCATTTCGTTTAAATATTATTATTATTTCGATTATTAAATTATTTTAAATACTTAAATACTTACTCAATACTTAATACTTAGTTTGAGTGATGAAATCGAGAATGAAAAATATTTTGACATGAATTTAATAATTGTGAGCTTTTTAGATCAGGTGAATTTGAATATTTTATTTTCCGAACAAATATCAAATACATAAATCAATGAAACATATGTAACAGACAATTCTTAACAAGTGTTTTTAAACAAAGTATGTGAAACCATGTATGTGGCGGCCGTAGCCTAGTGGGTAGAGTGCGTGGCCCCTAAGCTAAAGAACCGCGGTAGCCCGGGTTCAATTCCAGCTCAGACAGAAAGTTTTTTCAATTGAATTAATTTTTCTGTTCGGCCGTCACCTCTCTGCAGACAATGGTAAGCCTCAGAGAGTAAAAACTGCCATTTAAACTTCTTGAGAACATAAGCCGTTCGGAATCGACATAAAACACGTAGGTCCAGTTATCGGTCATTTGTGATCAAACATTTCATAACACGCACAACACAATTGATCAATAGAAGCTAGGTCAAAGTCCTTGAAGGGCTGAAATGGCCAGTTTATTTATTTTATTTATGTGAAACCATCCCCCCCCTCGAATTGTATTTATATAATCATTTTACTATGTTATGTTAAAACGTTCGTAGTTGTTTTAAAAACGTTTAATTTTTCTTTTTTATTTAAAAAGGTGCGTTTTCAATTTTGTATGACGTAAAATGTTTTTAAAAATATTAATTTTACCCTACTATATCATAGTAAAAGATCCATAGTTGTTTTGAAAACGTTTCGTTTTACTTTTGCATTTAAAAATGTGTGTTTTCATTTTTGTATGGCGTATGTTTTTAAAAATATTTATTTTACTAAACTTTTTAAAATGTGTGTTTTTGATTTTTTGTTTTCTTAGTGTGAGTGAGAAATCTTTGCAATTGAATTAAATTTACATAAAAATTAAATATACTTAAATTTAATCTAACTTCTGACGTGTAGAGTAGCAGAATTTGCATAATTTTCTAAATTAACCGTTTATTTCCTTTCGTTAAATTATTTAAAATTGTTGTTAATTTACCAAAAATTAGTTCATACGGTGAAAAGGCTGCATCAATATGCGGCGTTGTATTATATGCGAATGTGTAATAACTAACCCATTTATCCCATTCATAATCATCAGCGAAAGAAATAAGATATTAATTAAGTATTCTGTGATTTCTCTCGAGAGCTCCTATCATTTCGTGATGATAAGGTGCTAAAAAAACTTGTGATATTTTAAGTATCGCAAACGTTTTTTAATAGTTCATTTGCGAACTCTGTACCTCTGTACCTATGTCAGATTTTAGTTTTTTGAAAAATCAGTATTTTGAAATTAACTGTTCTACTAGTGTTTGGGCTATTGTTTTTGCATCTTTTAACTCTATTGGGTGTGCAATAACAAATTTTGTCAGTTCACATTGCATAGTCAGTATATATGTACATATAACCGTTTGAAATGTTTAATGGTCCGACCGTGTCAATTGCTATGGTTTCGAAACTTGTATTCGGAATGTCGGTAATGGTAATTTTTTTTAATGTGTCTGGTCTGTTAATTACGAGCGCAATATATACATTTACTTATGTAGTTTTTTACCATCTGGCAAATATGTTTCCACACATAGCGTTGTTTTAGTTTAAGGATAGTCTTTCTAATACCTAAGTGTCCTCCTTGTGGTGTGTCATGATATTCTTGAAATATTTGTTTTGAATCATGTTTTTTTGAATCTTAATTTTTAGCGATTCTATATTATTTTTGTCAATCTTCTGCTGCAGCATATTATATATTTTCTTAAATTCTGCTTTTTGTATAATTTCAAATATAATATCTTTTTCATCTAGTGCTAGTTCCTTTATATTCAATTTATTCATTTCAGATACTAAATTCTTCAGAATCGGCTCTCAAGTCGCTGAATTATCATTAGCTCTTGCATGCATGTTTTTATTATTAATATTTATTCTTGATGATAGCTTCATCGAAGTCAAATCTGGATTCGTCGATTTATCGCTACATCGCACGTGCACAATATCATTTAATATATGGATAATAGTATAATTTTTATTAAAATTCATATTTTTTTCGCTTATTTCAAATTTTAGTTTACGTACGTTTTTAATATCATTCATGGATGTGCAATCCCATATAAAGAGTTCATAACGCTCCCGTTGAGATGTGCATTTATCCTTTGAAAGTTTCTTCTTTTTACTTCCCCTTGTTATTACCATGGCTTTTTTTAGATTGCTCGCTTCGTCTGATGATATAATTCTTTTAATTTTTCCGAATCTATTTTTATAAGCGATAGCACGTCGGCATTTGTATTTATTTTACCTAAATATTTAAATTACAATACTAATGTAAAATCATAATCAGATAGGTCTAGTCTGATTCTGGTCATTTTTGATGACGGATTATTATGACTAAATAATGAAACTAAAGGTCTGTGATCTGTAACAGCTATACGAATGGACGGTTTTGAAAAATCGGGATATTGGGGGTATTCACGATTCAGTGCACTTGCCTGTGCAGTTGAGGACTTGACGACTTCTGCAACTGTGCAGAAAGGTTTTCGTGAACACAACACCATCATTATTTCAAAGCTGTCAACATTTTTCAATGCAAATAATGTAAATGAAACACAACTTGCTAGTTTTATGTGTTCTTTATTACTAACTGTTTATCTTTCGTACAATAGCTTAGCTTCTATAGATCAGCATTTTGATTGCACAAACAACAAAATGCTGATCGTGTTGTTTTGTGCGAAATGTATTTAACTGCACTTCCCACACTCAGAACGGGACGTTATTTGATACGTCACTCCTCCCCTCTTCGGGTTGGTTCACGTCCTCGTGAACTTTTTTCTTTATTAAACATGTTTTGAATATAATTTTTATTTTTGAAAACTGACAGCAAATAAGAACACATACGATTAGGACAATTACAGTAAGTTCAATTTTAGTTTCAATTTCATTTATATGTATATGGAATATCAATAATGTCAGAATGTTGGTTATAAGACTCAAATGTTGCTTCTTTTATAGTTATTGTTCAATACGGAGCGTTTTCCGTACTGGCATTAACCATAAATGACATTATCGCTAAAGCTGTTCATTTATGGAATGCTTCACTTAACTTTTTTTATATACGCGGGGTTAAAACCGAGTATAATTAAACTATAAACTTTTGTAAAAATTAAAAACTCCAAAAGACTACCGACCACGGACCGAGAATTGAATAAAAAGACCACGACACTTTGATTTCCATGCAGCAAGAGAGCAAGAAAGTGTATTTAAAATGCTTTTATACATATTTGTGAGAGCTTTTACTACAGTTTTTAAAGTAAAAACTTTAGTACATACTAACTTGTACAGTGGTAGTTTTAAGGTTTTTAGACAATTAAAAATACACAAATTCATATAAATTCAAAATAATAATAATTCTTTCGACGTTGACTTAACATCCCGGCCCCCTTGAAAGACCCCTTTCAAGAAGACAATAGAGCAAGCTTATGCACAGGTCGACGGATGACTCCTTTAGATGTTTGCACGTTGACGACACGTATACGTTGATCAATTCCTGGCATGGTGGCAATAATTCGACCCATGACCCAGCGTTGTGGAGGTAAGTTGTCTTCATGCACTAGTACAAGAGCACCCTTTGTTACGTTGCTCTGGTTGTTAGTCCATTTGTTACGAGCCTGCAGCTCATTGATGTAGTCAGTTGACCACTGCTGCCAAAAACGTTGTTTTACGCCACTGATGCGAGCCCAATATTCAAGTTGGCTGATATCTTTATTAGGCACATGGCGTTCTGGAAGAGCTTTCAGAGCGCAACCAATGATGAAATGGCCGGGTGTGAGCGCTTCGAAATCGCTTGGATCGGATGACAGTGGAGAGATTGGGCGAGAGTTGAGAACGGCTTCTATCTCAACCATGGCTGTCGTCAGTTCTTCAAAAGTAAGACGCGCATTCATCATTGTGCGAGTGAGATGACCCTTGGCAGATTTGACTGCGGCCTCCCACAGGCCGCCAAAGTGTGGAGCTCTGGGGGGTATAAAACGAAAATTAATAAATTGATTTGTACAAAAATTAATAATATATTCTTGATTTTTTGGATTGAAAAGAAAAGTTTTTAATTCGGCTAATTTATTATTAGCGCCAACAAAGTTAGTGGCGTTATCACAGAAGATGTCGGTAGGTAAACCTCGTCTTCCAATCATGCGCTTTAATGCAGCAATGAACGCCTCTGTAGACAAGTCCGAAACGACTTCAATGTGAACAGCCTTTGATGAGAGACAGACAAAAATCGAAATGTAGGTCTTGTATGGCACCTTGCCCCGAATACGATAATATGTGTTGATTGGTCCACAAAAATCAACAGCACAGCGCGAAAATGGCCTAGATGGATTGAGACGCTCGACAGGAAGATTGCCCATAACCTGCTGAATCATACGAGGCCGATAGCGGATGCAGTGAGTACACGATCTAACAATACGACGAATGATATTTCTGGCGTTTACTATCCAGAACCAATGACGAGTGATCGCAACTAATGCCTTTGCACCTGCGTGGTAGTTTGTAATGTGCAAGTGTCGAACATAGTCTTCAACAAATTTGCAGTTTGGCAACAAAATAGGATGTTTTTGTCCTTCTGGAATGTTGGCTAGTTCGAGACGACCACCAACTTTTAGTAGATTAAGGCCTTCAATGTCTTGAAGAAATGGGTTTAAAAATTTGAGTGAGCTCTGGATATCTAAATTTTTCTTGATTCGACGAATATCCTCTTGAAAATGATGCTGCTGCAAATTCCAGATGATGCAAAAAAGAGCCTTTTCCAATTCCTGGGGGGAGAGGGAGTTAAAAGTTTCTGTTTTCGAAGACCGAATTTTTTGAGTAAATCTGAACATCCAAGCAATAATGCGTAAGGGTTTCAAGTGTGAGCTATATTTTGTTATTGTTTCCAAAATGTAATTGGGTTTTACCGAAGTGTGAAATGCCGATTTCTGTTTTTCCTTTTCGACTTCTGCTAAATCTAATAGCTCGGAATTATTTTTTGGCCACCTTTCAGAGTTCTGCAATAAAAATGATGGCCCAGTAAACCATATTGAATTGACAAGTTCAGTTACAGACGAGCCTCTTGACACAATGTCAGCAGGATTGGTACTCGACGGGACATGCCTCCACTGACATGTTGCAGTGAGATCTTGAATCTCAGAAATTCTATTTCCTACAAACGTTGACAAAGTAGAAGAGTGTTGTTTTAACCAATGAAGGACTATTTGTGAGTCTGTCCAGAGATATACATCATTAGTATAGTCTTGCAGAGATTCCTTGACCTTAGCGTAAAGCTGTGAGAGAAGCTGAGCTCCACAAAGTTCCAGTTTAGGCAATGATTTTTTCTTTGTGGGTGCTACCCTTGATTTCGCAGTAAGAAGTTGCACAGTTGCGTTGTTGAAGGAATCAACAACTCGAAGATACAGACAGCAGCCGTATGCACGAATCGATGCATCAGCAAATCCATGGAGTTGAACAGAGCGAGGGTTTGCCGCTAAGCAAAAACGAGGAATATGAATCGAAGATAAAGATGACAAATCTCTAATAAATGAATGCCATGAAGTTTCTAACTTCTGGGGCACTGATTCATCCCAATTTATTTTAAGAAGCCAAAGTTCTTCGAGAATGATTTTTGCGACAATTATCAGAGGAGCCAACAAACCAAGGGGGTCAAAAAGAGATGAGGCCAACGATAAAATTGTTCTTTTTGTACACATTCGATTAAAATCCATTTTTTTGTTAAATGAGAATAAAAAAGTGTCTTCATTCTGGTTCCATGCTATGCCTAGGGCGTTCGTGACGAAGTCATCGTCAAGATTTAAATCTTTGACAGTTTTATCTTCTCGAAACTCAATGTGGTTGGAGTGCCATTTTACAAGTTTCATGCAGGCTGCATTTAGAACTTGATTGATTTCATTTTTTATTTTTCTAAGTTCGGCGACAGTATCAGCACCACACAAAAGATCATCAACATAGAATGATGATTTAATAACTTTTGTCCCGAGAGGAAATTGTGAAGCGTACTGATCGGCTAGGTAATGAAGACTGCGCACCGCGAGATATGGCGCAGCGGCCGTGCCATAAGTGACAGCATTAAGTTTGTAGGTGTTGATCGTTTGATTTTCTGAATTTCTCCATAAAATATATTGAAATCGACTATCACGAGGGTCCAAGAGGAATTGCCGGTACATTTTGATGATGTCGTCTGTGATTGCGAAACGATAGAGACGAAAACGAATGAGTAAAATGTATAATTCATCTTGAATGGTGGGTCCTACCATCAGGATGTCGTTCAGAGATTTTTGAGACGTTGTTTTGCAAGATGCATCAAAAACTACCCTCAATTTGGTTGACGTACTTGACGGTTTTAACACACAATGGTGTGGAATATAATAATGCGATTCAGTATGATTAGGAGCTTCAACTAAGCTCATATGCCCTAAATCTTCGTATTCCTTCATGAATAATGAGTATTGTGATTTAATATCCTTATCTAAAGCCAAACGACGCTCTAATGACAAAAATCTTCTTAAAGCAGTGTTGTAAGAGTATCCAAGCGATGAGACTGTATCTTTAAATGGCAATCGAACCATTATTCTGCCATCTATAGTACGAGATACTGTCTCAGAGTAAAATGTTTCACAGCATGTCTGCTCATCTGTCCAACGATTTGGTGAATTTCGAATTTCATCGAGCTTCCACAGATGTTCTAATTGTTTGTCGACAACTTCTTCATGAACGCGTGATGTTGTGGTTATGGCTGACAATGACAGCGAAGTTCGGTATCGACCAGAAACTATCCATCCGAATAGTGTTTTTTGGAGGTTGGGTAGATTATTTCCAAGTTTTATCTGACCCACGGACAATACATCGAAGAAACTTTCAGCACCTAACAACAAATCAACGCGTTTTGATTTGAAGAATTTTTCATCAGCCAACGGCGTGTTTGAAGGTAACTTCCAAGACGAAATATCAATTTCTGAGTCAGGCTGATAAGAAATGTGGGAAGTAATGCAAAAATTGAGTGAAAATTCTGTATCAGAAAAGCGAGATTTTATCGAAGTAGACGTTTTTTGTTTAATATTTGTATGATTATTACCAATGCTAATAATCTCTAGAGAATGTTTTTCTCTAGGCAATCGGAGTTTCTGTGCAAACTCTTCAGTCACAAAATTGACTTGTGAACATGAATCGAGCAATGCTCTTCCAGTATGATAATTACCAGATGCATCTTGCACAAGAACTATAGCCGTAGCGAGAATGACCTGGTCCATCGATGATTTTCCACAATGAGCATGAACTGTTGCAGCAACTGCAGCATTCGATGTTGCATCTGGCGAGAATGGAAGAGACGGCGACGAGATCGAGGTGGCTGAATACCGGTGTAAAAGTGTATGATGTGGTCGTGAGCACACCCTGCACTTAAATGTAGACTTACAATGAGTAACCAAGTGACTTTTAGCGAAACAGTTAACGCACAACCCTAGCCGTTTTACATTTTGAAAGCGATCAGAAATGTCCATATTTTTAAAGCGAGGACAAGTATTTAGGGTATGGTCTGTTTTGGAACACAGAGGACATGAATGATTTGTGCATGAAAATGAGTAGCTTTGTCTTTGTGATTTATTTTTATTTTTTACGCTTACATTTTTATTTCCAACTGTATGAATTTCAGACGCATGAGAAGAATCTATGGATTCTAAAAACTGACAACGCCTTTCCAAATGCTTTGCGCATTCATCCCACTTAGGAAGATTGATGAAGTCTAATGAATCCTTCCATTTATTTTGGGTTTCCTTGTCAACCTTTTCCATAACCAAATAGATGAGCATTGAATTGCAGATATCTTTATCGTTACCCAAGGATAAGAGCGAAGAGTATAAAGCTGAAACATTGTCGACAAGTTTCCTAAGATTTGTACCATTGGCTTTTGCAATCGAATCAAGTTGAAATAAAGTTGTAATATTTTCCATAAAAATTAACGTGTTATTATCATAACGAGTTTTTAGTCTGTCAAGAGCCTTTGTATAATTTTCATTTGTTATTTGAAAGGCATTGACGGTGTCTAATGCTGGACCCTAAGACAATTGCGCAAATGATTAAATTTTTCTATATTTGAATAACCTGATTCACGATCAACAATTTGTCTAAATGACGTCATAAAATTTTTGTACTCAGAGTACTTTCCATCAAAAATTGGTAAATTCAAAGAAGGTAATTTCATGCTTGAAACAGGAAACGATATATTTGTATCTGATAGAATAGAAGTATGCAATTCTTCACCCAATTGAGTTTGTATTGCAGTTTTTATTGACACATATAAATCCTCAAGTTCACCACGGACATTGTCTTCTGGATTCAATTTTTCTATTTGTGTTTGATACGTAAGTATTTGTGTAAAATACGATTCGAGTATGCCTAAGCGGCATTTTAACTCTGCAATTGAAAGCAACTTCCCTTCCCCCTTTCCATTTGCATCAATAATATTTTTGATGCGAGTTATATTTCTCTTTGTTGTAGAGCGTTGATTTTTAAATTCATCTAAAGACATGATGTTGTTTTAAAGCCAAGATTAAAGAGAAGTATAATCAACGATATAAATTATGATTTGCAAGAGTATGTTATAGAGCGATGATTTCTGCAGACATGCAGCCGATGAATAAAACGCTTTCAAATGATTTCTGCAGACCTGCAGCCGATAAACTAAAGAGAGCGTTCAAATTGCAACTTCATAACACCACTACAAAACCAGCGAAGAGAAATCAAGCGTAGAGCCGCAAGCCATGAGTGTAGATGCGTAGAAGATTGAGTGATGAATGATCAAGCGATTTAAATCCAATTAAGAGATAGATGCAGCATACAATACATAGGCAGTACAAATTGAGTTTGTTTTTTGTTGGTCGAAGAGAGTGATCTTGTGTAGCGCGCAAGCCAAGAGTAACCACATGAAGAATTTACAAAGCTGATGTGTGGTCCAACAAAAGAACAAACGTTATGAAAGCAAGAGCGATAAAGCGATGAGTGCAACTAATGATCGAATGTTACTACCACTACATTCCAATATGTAGTGGTCCAAAGAGAGTGATCATGCAATAATGATCAAACAAGAGTGCGAGAAGCGATACATGAAGATATTGCATAAATTATGAGATTGATCTTGCCTTAATACAATCCACGTATGTTTATGAAAGAGACGACTACGTAATGTTATGAGTTAGCAACATGTTACGAAATGGTTAGCAACATGTTTCACGTGTTTTATTAGAAACATGTCTCAAGCGTAATGGTTTACGTATTATGTTGAACGTAACATATAAGTTTATGGATGATATGAATTTTGTAGAAAGTTATAATAATTTATTATTAATATTTATAAAAATATGTAGATATTTAAGTCAATTTTATGCAATACTTCCTGAAGCGGTACATCCATTAAATCCTCGGCACTCTTGTGACAGCAAAGACTGGAGCAAAGTTGAAGTGTAAAGCTGAGGTTTGATGACGGTGATGACCGAGCCGCGATTGCACGAGCGCGATAAAGTCTTTAATTAGCCTACCGCGAGAGTCTTTTTTGGCACGAAAAATGATTGTGTTATTAACACACAAATTAACTTCTTTAAGTAGCACTTATGAGTTTAGTTTTTAATTTTTAATTTTAACAAATTTTACGATTAATATTGTCCACGATTAATCAGTAATTTTACTTTGCCCCACGTTGGGCGCCAAAATGTTCAATACGGAGCGTTTTCCGTACTGGCATTAACCATAAATGACATTATCGCTAAAGCTGTTCATTTATGGAATGCTTCACTTAACTTTTTTTATATACGCGGGGTTAAAACCGAGTATAATTAAACTATAAACTTTTGTAAAAATTAAAAACTCCAAAAGACTACCGACCACGGACCGAGAATTGAATAAAAAGACCACGACACTTTGATTTCCATGCAGCAAGAGAGCAAGAAAGTGTATTTAAAATGCTTTTATACATATTTGTGAGAGCTTTTACTACAGTTTTTAAAGTAAAAACTTTAGTACATACTAACTTGTACAGTGGTAGTTTTAAGGTTTTTAGACAATTAAAAATACACAAATTCATATAAATTCAAAATAATAATAATTCTTTCGACGTTGACTTAACAGTTATCTTACAATTAGAGAAATATATCAAATTATTATTTTTAACCCTAATTTCTAAATTATTACAATTATGTTTAACATTTGTTTCTTCTAAATTTTTTGTGACTATAATATTAGGTTCTACAAATAATATTTCTTTTTCATTATTTTCTTTGAATTCACATATTGCTTTATTTTTGTTAAGTAAATGTTTAATACATGGGTCAACAATTTTTTTAAATTTATTTTCATTTATTTCAAAAATAACGTTTTCAATCAAGGTAAGTTTTTTATTACTTCTAAATATAAGTTCGGTATTATTATTAATTGTTGGAATTGGAATTATCTTAAAAATAGCATATGTTTTCAAAGTCTTAGGAATTTGAGTAACAAAGTATAAACTTTCTTCATATTGCCAGAGCGACGTTTTGATGAATTCAAATTGTTTTGTATTAAGGGTAGCAATTTTATTCGAATCTATAAGTTTTGGATTAAGAATACCATAACGGCTTAAGGAGAGACCTAGCTGAATTTCCTTCAAGTGTTCATAAAACCATTTGACATTGTCTAAAAATGTATCCACTATTATTTTCTTCGTTAATTGATTTTGCAATATGTTGGTGGCATTTTTAAGCTATGAACGTCATCTGTAGTTAATGACCCTGCTTCTAATGTTTCGAGTCTAGCTAACATATCTTTTTTGTCTTCATCGTCTAGAGTACCAAACAAAAACTTCATACTACTACCAATAATATTTATAAGACCTCTTTTATGCCTAACATGGAATAATTTTTCCTCTATATTGGCAAGTTTTAAGTATTTTGAAATCATACTAGTCTGTAGGAACGTGTTTTCTTTATACTTGTTTTCTAAGGCTAAATATGCTAATTCAATTTCTGTTTTGTTAATGATAGTTATAAATTCCTCGTATTCGGTGGGGAGGTCAGTTGTGCCTTGCTGTAAGATAACGTATCCCTTATTGTTGTTTATTTCACGAACTTGTACCGTCTGAGCTGTTGTCGTTGTGGTTAATATTGTCATTAGTATTAGCCATACTAGTGCGATCAGCGTCTTCCTGGCCACTTTCGTTCCTGCAAGAGTTTATTTTATAAATTTTCTTTTTACGTTTAAAGTGTGATTTATATTTTTTTGATAATCTATTTTTAAATTTGACAACATAATGGTCATTATCCACTTCATTAGTTTTTGGCATTGTGTGGACCCTTTTAAATGGGTTATGTTTTTTACCTAGTCTTTTCCGCGAGTTTTCTGCGTCTACAAATTCTGTATGAATATCATATTCCTTTCTATTTTCATTTATTTTATTGATCTTACGTTGTTTTTCTAGTTGGGTATTATAAATCGGAGTATATTTATTAAAAAATATATTGTAAGGTGTCTGTCCGGTTGTTGAGTGGCTGATTGTGTAATTGTATGTAAAAACGGTTTGTTCCACTGCATAGTGTTTTGTTTTTTTGTCTTGGCAAGTGTTAATAATTCTTAATTTTTCATTAAGTGTTTTATGTAACCTTTCAATGTCTGCTATACCTGTTTTTCCAGTAGTAATTTCTAAGTTAATGTTTAAATTTTTAAACCATTCTTGAAGGTTAATACTAATTAGTCCACTGTCTTGATCTGTTTTCAATTTTCGAGGTGGTCCCATCGAGTTAAAGACCTTCAGTAAAGCTCTCTTCGCTTCTAGCCAGTTGGAATGATCTAGCTTTTCTACCATAGAGAATTTAGAATGAACATCGATACAAGTTAAGTAAGCATCACCATCCCATTTCCAAATATCTATTACGTATTTTTCCCTTATCTCATAAGTCGGGGGAGTTATTTTAAATGGCATTTTGTGTGAGATGTGGTCGTACTTGCATTCATTGCAAATTTCACATTTACTAATTATGTTCGATATTTCGGCAATGTATCTAGGATAATAGTATTGTTTTCTGAATTCTTTTTGTACGGGTCGTCCATAAACTACGTTACTGATTTTCCGGTTTTTTTTACCCCTCCCTCCCCCTGCGTTACTTTTCGTAGTGCTTTTCAAAACCCCTCCCCCCCATAAAGTAACGTGACATATGAAATTAATTCATTCGAATGATTACACAGGGGAACAAAAAAGAAGTTTTTTTCTGCGGCATAAGTTTTTGGAGCCAATTAAGATACATGGTATAAAAAGTGAACCATTTTCAAATCAACACACACTGACCACTGGTGTTGAACATATACAATTTTCTCTAAAAAAAGTTTGATACTTTGGTATTATTCTTTAAGTTTTGTTGAATGTGCTATCGGAATTGAAGCTAATTTGTTGCCATTATGCAGTAACACACATTTTAAAGTCCAAGAATATTCTGACAGTATACGATTTTCTCCTCCTTTGCAAAGTATCGAAGAATATCTCGTTATATAGTCCGGTAAGTTTTAACTGATACGCCAGGCTGAAGACAACGTTTTTCTTTAAGTCTTGATACTAGAAGCTCCGCTGATTTTTTGGATAACTTTAGATCTGGAATTTTCCCCTGTGTATTTCTTTAGCAGTTTTTTATCAAAATGAAATAACATCATTAAATTTGAATTAAGGCCAAACACGCCAATAGATTTTAATGAAATATGGCTTCTTTTCTTTGTAACATATGTGTGTTTATAACTTAATATCAAAAAAAGAGCTATTTTGACATATTTCAATTTTTATGAATTATGAAATAATAAAAAAGTTAAAATTTTGCATAAAATAATGTTTTTTTCAGAAGAACTTTCTGAATATTTCCGAACTTTTCAGATAATCAAAAAACATTGTGCATGTAACTTAGGGGCAATTTAGCTGCGGATTTTCGAATTTTTTATTTAACCAAATCAGACTTACTGTTCTGGAGTTATGTTTAAATCTAAGATGAAACCTCCTTAATTTTTAAAATAGCGGTTTATCGCGAGAACCGGAGTCAATTCAAAGAATCTAAATAATAGGCTAAGATCTTTATCAATGTATATACTAAAATTGACTACCAAATCCCATGCCGCAGAATCAGTGTTGTTCTGTGTTATATTTTTTGACTAGCTCTGACAATTTTCACTAGTATTAGTGACTAGTATGACTACATACGTTAAAGGAACAATTGGAAAAAAATCAATAATTAATATCATCTGTAAAGGCTATTCCATCTGCGATCCAAGATTCGATGCTCTCAATCACTGGGATAGAAGAAGCTGGTAGCTTTGTTGAGGATTCTTCAAAATAGAATTTTTCATCGGATTCTATGTCGACCCATTCAGGTGAATCCTCATTTCTAACGCAAAGAAATTAACCTGGTCTTTGACAGAGTACCCTTAAAGGCTGCACCCGAGCTACACCAAGTTCTGTGTTTTTGTGTAAATGCTTTCTGAAAATTGATTTATTTAAATAGTATGTTTTATTCCGATTTATTGTAAACGATATAATACAAACTTATGACAATTCATAAAAGTTTTAAAAACGAAATACAAGCCGCAGGTAGGACATGACCTTGAACCGATTTCTTCTTTCTGAGAAGGACAGTACATGTCATACGGTATCTCCTTTGATCAAGAACATTCAGGCCTTAAAGTCAAAGCCTGTCGCAAAAGCAAAGACCCAAATTTTTCAGACGTGTGCTGAGATGGTGAAGGAATACCAAAAGGTTCCTGTGTCAAGGGAAAAGGCGGTGGAAGAAATCTTTGAAACAAAAGTTAACCATCAATTTAGACGATCAAACATAAACATGTAAGGTTAAAAATTTTTGAAATGATTGTGTTATTAATTAGAGGTTTTTCGTCGATTTTTTAATTTTTGGTAACGTTACAATATCTAAACACCTCCCCCCCCCTAAATTGGTAACGTAGTTTACGGACGACCCCTTATCTATTCCTTGGTGTAGTCCTTCCAAGTGTTTTCTTAAAACAATTTCTTTAAATCTATCGTAAGAAGTGACATCTTCCATAATTTTCATAGCTCTATAAGTTTTATTAGTCGGTGATTGTTTTATTAATTAAACATAGATTGTTTGGAAAAATATAAAATCCCTGTCATTCTCAAAAAATATTGCGTTCGTATTTCCAGCTAGGTGATTAATAATTACTTCTTTGGCAAATTCTTCTGTCATTTCAGTATAGTAGAAAGTTGTTTTAGTATTTTTAAATATTTTTTCGGTTTTATTTTTATTATTATTATTCGATTTTTCAAAAACGAATTGACGTTTGAAGGTGTTCAGGGGTCTTTCGAAAATTCCGATATAATATGTGTCATCCTCTTCTGCAGAATGTATTGTTGCTACATTTGAATCAGTTTCGTTGTTATTGCAACTTTCAATTTTAACTCTCGATAAAGCATCAGCAACATGGTTCTCCTTACCGGGTATAAATTTTACGTCAAAGTCATACTCGTTGAGTTTTATTTTCCAACGCTGAAGCTTAGCGTTGGGTTATTTTATATTGTGTAACCATTGAAGTGGTCTATGATCACTATTAACCACGAATTTCCTACCATATAAATAGGGACGGAAATATTTTGTCGCCCAAACAATCGCAAGTAATTCTTTTTCTGTCGTTGAGTAGTAATCTCATGTTCATTGAGAGTTCTACTCGCAAAACAAATAGGGTGACCATCTTGACTGAGAACCGCGCCAATTGCAAAATTGGATGCATCGGTTGTCAAGGTAAATTTTTTATCGTAATTGGGATATTTTAAAATGGGATCGTTGATAATGAGGGTTTTTATGGTTTCTACTGCTTTGATATATTCGCTATCGCAGTATGTAACTTTTTCGTCTTTTTTTAGGCATTTTGTAAGCGGTTTGGTTATCGTTGCGAAATTTTTTATCAATTTCCGATAAAATCCTGCAAGACCTATAAATTGCTTAATTTCTTTCTCGGTTTTTGATACAGGGAAATCTTGAATAGCCTTAATTTTAGTTGGGTTTGGCTTAATGCCATTTGGGGTAATGATGTGGCCCAAAAATTCTGTTTCATGTTTTAAAAACTCACATTTGTCTAATTGGAGTTTTAAATTTGCATCCTTTAATTTTTTGAAAACTTTTTCTAGTGATGTTATGTGATCTTGCAATGACGTGCTGAATATAATGACATCATCTAGATATTCTAGACAGTCAACACCTACTAATTTTCCTAAAACTGAGTTAATAAGCCTCTGGAATGTGGCAGGCGCATTCTTGAGGCCGAATGGCATTCGAAGAAATTCGTAATGACCATCTTGGGTAGAAAAAGCTGTCTTTGCCCTACTTGATTCTTCCACTTGCACCTGGTGGAAACCTTTGGCAAGGTCTAAGGTGGTGAAATGAAGACAACGGCCTAGCTTATCTAAAATATCGTCAATGTTAGGAGTGGGGTATCTATCGTCGATGGTGATGTCATTCAACTTACGGTAGTCAATTACTATGCGACATTTTTGTTCTCCGGACGCGTCTATTTTTTTGGGCACTACCCATAGTGATGCAGAATATGGTGATTGGCTATGTTGAATTATACCTTGATCGAGCATTTCTCTAATCTGCCTGTTTACCTCCGATTTGTGGATCTGGGGGTATCGGTACGATTTAGCATAAATAGGGTTCTCGTGTTTGGTAATAATTTTATGTTTGATAACATTTGTAAAACTTAGTCCATTTTCATTGGAGTGCATTAATGATTCATATTTTTTAAAAATTATTTCCAAACACTGCTTTTCTTCCATATTTAAATGGTTCGTTCTAAATTTACTTTTTCTTTCGCTTTTATTTATTAAATGTATCCCTGATTCCTTTACAATATTGTCATATTCATAATGTTCTTCATTCAGAAATTTATAAGTTTCACCGCCTAATATTAATAATTGTTTTGATAAATCTATAACGGCATTTTATTGTTTAAGTATATTGTATCCTATTAAGCCATCGTATCTTTTAGAAAATTCATATATAAAAAATATTAGCCTTATATTGTCTTGGTCGTAAATTTCCTGAATTTTATTTAAACAGACACTTCCTGTGGCGGTTTGTAATTTAATAGGGTCTACTTGTTTAGCTGTAGAGGGAATGACGTTGGTTCTTACAAGGCTTACAGAGGATCCTGTATCTACAAGGAATTTAAATAACTTATTCTCAATTTCTAACTTTATTATTGGTAGTGTTCCGAGGCTCGCAACTGAAAATTCTGGGTGTCTTGCTCCATTGGAACTGGTGCACCATATCGTCTAATACGTGACTGGTTCGAATCGTATTCTCTCATACGCTTGAAAGGTTGGGTTGTGTTAAATTGATGGTATTGTTGCTGAATCTGATTGTCATTAGTTGGTGGAGGGTATTGATTCCTAAACTGTGGGTACGATTGTTGTTGATATTGTTGATAATTATTTCCAAAATTTGGATTTGGATTAAATCTATTCAACGAAAATGGGTTGTTTATATTAGGCGGATATTGATAATTGTTGTTTGATACACTTGAATTTTTAGGAATTGTATCGTTTGAAACTAATTCATTGTTCTCCCGCAACACTTTTATGGTTTTTTTAAAATCAGTCACAAGATTTGCATTTAAAAGAGCAGTGAGGTGGTTTGGAAGTTCTTTTTTTAATATTTTGAGGCTTGTCAAATCTGTCTCGGTATCTAGAAATTTTTGAGTTTGAGCTGTTTCACTACTTTGCTCAATACTATCTTTTATTTTACAAACTTTGGTATTTACCTCGTTGCATAATTGTTTCACATTTCTTTTAAACTTACTATTATTTAATCTAGTATTTGTGTAGATATAGGAGTTGACTCACTAAACTCGTCGATTAACAATTGTTTCAGCGTACTCCAATCACTTGGTTGCTCCCTCCTCGCAACTAGGAGTGCCGGTCCTCGTAGTAGTCTCAGTATACAGTTGAAATAAAGTTTTTTCTCATCTTGTGGTATGTTGTTAAGGTTTGTTGTAATCCCCTCCACGTCTTGAATAAATCATGCCAGCATGGCTTGGTTTCCATCAAACGGTTGGAAGAGCTTTATGTGCTCTAGTATTATGTTTCGGTTTTCCATAATTTTTTCGTGTTCTTCAATTTTAATTCTTTGAAATAGTTCTGATAATTCAGTGTTCATCAATATTTTTTTTCAACAATAATTAAGTTACGTTGTGTTGTGATTTTCGCTTAACTTTGATCCAATCTATGTTAATTTTCGTTTAACATTTGGTCTGTTTAAGCTTTATGTTAATTTTCACTTAACACTTGGTTCGTTTTAAACCGACTGCGCCAATAATGTAAATGAAACACAACTTGCTAGTTTTATGTGTTCTTTATTACTAACTGTTTATCTTTCGTACAATAGCTTAGCTTCTATAGATCAGCATTTTGATTGCACAAACAACAAAATGCTGATCGTGTTGTTTTGTGCGAAATGCATTTCACTGCACTTCCGACACTCAGAACGGAACGTTATTTGATACGTCACTTGCACACAAGTGCACAACTGCTCAAGTCCTCTCCTAAAGTTTAAGGCAATAGTAAAAAAGCACTTTTGCAGATTTTTGACGTACGTACATTTTGTTTTTGTAAAGTGCACAAGTCCTCAGCTGCACAGGCAAGTGCACTGAATCGTGAATACCCCTATTATAAAATAGGTGGTTCTATTAATTTCTGTTTTGGTGTTTCAAAAGCTGTTTGACATTGCTCTGTCTTAATAAAGTATTTAGGCATTGTGAAATTGCTGCAAAATCTTTTATGAATCGTCTATAATAATTGAAAAAGGCAACAAACCTACGCACTTCCTCAGCATTTGAAAGAATTGGATAATTTTTTATTGTTTCGTATTTTGCTATATCAGTCTTAATACCGTTTTGTGTAATTCCGGACGTAAAAATTTTCATTTACTTGCATTTAATTTAAGGTTTTATTTAGATAATCTATCAACAATTTTAATTAAATTATTGTTGTGGTGTTAGAGGCTACATCCAAAAACTATTATGTCATCTATATATAAAAATGCTTCTGAGCTTAAACCTGTAAAAGCTAAGGTCAACATTCTTTGAAAACTGTTTGAAGATATTTTGAGTATGAGTCCAAATGGTAATCTTTTAAATTGGTAATGACCGTCATTAGTAGAAAAAGCTGTTAGAGGTCTTGAATTTTTGTCTAGAGGGGTTTGGTGAAAAGAACTTGTCATGTCGAGTGTGGAAAAGAACTTTGCTCTACCAAGTTTATCTAAAACGTTTTCTATCCATGTCAATGGAAATTTGTCATTTACTATTTTATTATATCATTTTCTAAGGCCAACTACCAAACGCAATTTCTTTGTGTCTTCAGCGCTTTTCTTTGGTACAAGTAGAAGTGGTGAATTGTATGGGCTTATGGATGGTTCAATTATATCATTATTTATTAGTTCTTCAACCTGTTCATGAATTTCTTTGTTTTGAGTGTATGGTAATCTATAATTTTTTTATGTATGTTGGTGTATCATCTATTGTTGATAACTTTTGTGTATAGATATTGTTTATTGTTAATTGTTCCTCTTTTAAATGAAAGATATTTGATTGTATTGTTTTTGATCTTCATATGTTAACTATTATAAAAGATTTTTGCTATTCGTCTGACTATGTTGTAAGTTGTTCTTATGAATTCTAGTGCTTCTTATGGTGTTGATGTTAATTGTAAGCTGTTAATTGATATTTTGTGTAAAAAGCGTGATGGTTTGTCTATAGTCCATTTTAATGCTAGAAGTTTAAACGAATCAAAACTTGATTATGCAAGAACCGTTTTTTAAAATCAAATATGGAGGTTATTAGTGTCTTCGAGACATGGTTTATTTCTGAAATTCCCCACGCTAACCATAATATCCCTAATTAGACAGAACTGGTCAGAACGAGGAGGCGGAGTTGCTATTTATTGCAAATCATGCCTAAATTCAAACCTTATTAACAAGTCCTGTGAGTCTGAGGTTGAATTTAAAAATGCATAAATTTTTTATGCCAGTTTTAAAATTTTTGTCTCTTGAGTCTACAATCCTAACAGAAGTTATAGTGTCGAACCTTTTTTCGTTGATTTTTGCAATCGTGTGACTAACTTTGACTGTTATTCCATATGTGGTGATTTTAATGAGAACTTGCTCAACAAGGTTAATGTATCTAATAGTTTATATGACAAAGTCAATGCGGCTGCAATGACAATTATTATCTCCTCTCTACGGACTCGTTTTGCTCCTAATGCAACCAGTAGTCTAATCGATGTTTTTATACTTTCTGATGAGTCATTTTTGCTTCTATTTGTTGACCTAATTTCTTTTATCTCTGACCATGATCTACTTTTTTGTACCATTAATTGTAATACTTGTCGTAATAATGCCCCAATGACTGTTTCTTACCGTGACTACAATTCAATTGATTACTCATTGTTGTATGATAATTTATCTCATATCTGTTGGAATGATTGTTGGTTCTGTGAGAATGTGGATGATAAATTAAATATTCTTGTTTCTCATGTCTGCTGTGCTTTTGAAAATTTCGTTCCTCTTCGTACTTCAGTAATCAAAAATAAGTCTTGTCCTTATTATATATACCAAGGTTCACGTCATTTGTTAGCTTAGCCATAAAAAAGGAATAACTTTTATAATAAATGGAAAAACCACCGTAATGCTGAAAATTGGGAACATTTTAAGCGTGCCCGCAATGAAGCTGTATCAGCAATCAGACATTCTAAGAAAACAATTTTCCAACGTAAATTGAATTGTAACCTGCCATCCAAGGATTTATGGAGAAATATACGTAGTCTCGGCGTGTGCGGTAAATCTGATCTGAAGTGTGATATCAATCCTAATTAGTTAAATAATTTCTTTCTTTCGAATATCATAGCCTCGAAGAAGACAAATTTTCTTTTAAGCATGCTACTGAAAATGATGTTCTTAATTCTTTAAGGAACATAAAATCAAACGCTATTGGAGATGACGGTATTTCATTGAAATTCATTAAAATCATATCACCCTTTATTATAAAACCTTTAACGCACATAATAAATCACTGCTTTACTACCTCTTATTTTCCATCGTCGTGGAAACTATCCAGTTATACCAATTCCTAAAGTAACACACGCATCAACAGATATGAAAGATTATAGACCCATTAGTATTTTGTCTGCTCTTTCCAAAATCTGGGAATCTATTATGGCTGGCCAAATTAATCAGTATTTAAAATCAAATAATCTCCTATCACTATACCAATCTGGCTTTCGGCCCGAACATAGCTGTATAACAGCAACGCTAAAAGTTCTTGATGATATTCGTTCATCTTATGATGCAGGTCATGTTACTTTGTTATGTCTTTTGGATTGTTCTAAAGCATTTGACTCTGTGAACCATTTTGTCTTAGTTAAAAACTTAAGTGTATGTTTGGTTTTACTAGTAGTGCTTTTAACTTTAACCAACTATCTTGATGGAAGAAAGCAAAGAGTAAAGATTGGCAACCGTTTTTCCGATTATAACGATGTTAAAATGGGTGTGCCCCAAGGCTGAATTCTTGGGCCTTTGCTCTTTAGTATTTTTATTAATGATATTTTTAAAGTGTGCAATAACGTAAGAATGCATGGCTATGCTGATGATATTCAGTTATATACATCCAATCGCATTGGATTTGTTGAGGACTTATGTTGTAGACCAAATGAAGACCTAACTACAATCGTAAAGTGCGCATCAGATTATGATCTATGCCTTTATGCCAAAAAATCATATGTTCTTCCTATCTCCAGGGATAAACTTGACCACCAACAAATACCACCGATCTTTTTCAGTAATAATTGTCTACTAATGGTTGATAAAGTTAAAAGTTTAGGTTTTTATATTAACAGTAGACTCTCATCCTCTGATTATGTTAACAATATTGTTCAACCAGTTTACTACACGCTTCGAAGCTTACGAATGTCTGCTAAATTTACTCCGGTTGAGACAAAAAAGAGGCTTGTTGTACAATTAATACTTCCAATCATATCTTACTCAGAACTAATATACAGCAATCTTAACTCGCACTCTTCGTATAAAACTGAGGTTGCCTTTAATGATGCAGCAAGATACGTGTTTGGCCTGAGACGCTTTGAACATGTATCTGAAGAGAGTAGAAGCGTTTTAGGTTGTAGTATTATAAACTACTTAAATGCGAGAAATTGTTTATTTTTGCATAAATTAATTTCCTGTTAAACTCCCGCATACCTCTATGAGAAGTTACGCTTCAGTGTTTCTACTCGAACACACAACCTCATAATACCTAAATTCAGTTCTTTACATACTAAGCGACTTTTCTTCATTAATGCCATCAAACTTTGGAATTCTTTACATTTTAGTTTAAAATCTATTGTCAGCACGAATAAATTTAAGTCTTATGTTATGTTATACTTTTCAAACATCTAACTATCTATTACTTCTTCTTTCTAATTATTTATTTTCATTCTTTATATTTATTTGCATATATTTTCTACTTAATATGTTACATCTTTGTTTTTATGTTTATAAGACTGTATATTTATTAAAATCATAAATTAAAGTTTTTTCTAAATGACCTTGTTATTTATTATGTTGATTTTATATGATTTAAATACAAATTCTAAATATTTGATAGTTTAAATCGAACTTGATTTTATATACAAATTCTAGTTGTTTGATAGTTTAAAATCGTTTATTGAGCTTTAGGTCAAAGTTAGAACAATTAATTGTACTAATGAATTAATGTACTTTGGAAAGATTCGTTAGTACAATTAACTGTTTTAACTTTGACCTTAAGCTCAATAAACGGTTTTAAACTATCAAACAACTAAAATTTGTATTTAAAATCAAGTATGATTTAAACTATCAAACATTTAGAATTTGTATTTAAATCATATAAAATCAAAATAATCATAAATAATATATCTAGTATTTTAAGTTATTTAATGTTGTCAAATTTTAAGTTAACAGTTGATTATACATATAAACTTGTTGCACTATTAAAATAATAATTATATATTAAGTATTTTATGTTATTTAAAGTATTCAAATTCTAAGTTAACTGTTGATTATGCATATAATTTTGTTGTACTGTTAAAAGATCTCCTGTATCTTATTGTACTAATTAATATCAAATATTCGAGATGTTAAAATTGTTGCTGTTATTTGGGTTTCTGTGGTTGTTGTAGGAATTATTATTGTTATTCTGGTGTCGATTGGGGTTGTTGTTGCGATTGCTGTTACTGTTGTAGTTATTGTTGTTGGAATATCTACGGTTTGGATAGTTATTGTTATGTGCGTTGCATCTTCGATAGTTGCTTGCATTATTGTTATTATTTTCTTTGATTTTTATAATATAGCAATTAGTTGCTTGATTGTTGTTCTTTTCTAACTCAACTGCTAAATTAGTTGCATCGGTTAGAGTTTCTGGCTGAGCTGCAAAAATAGTTTTCTTTAGGTCGTCGTTCAAACCATTTTTGAATCGTAGCTTTCGTATATTTTGATGATGAGGTTTTTTGTGCGTCATCGCCTGTTGTTTCTGCTATATGTGAATTGTGTTACTGTGTTTTGTCTTTGTGTTATTGTGTGCACTTGGGTGCTAACTAAGTGTGTACTTGGACTGTGGTTAGACTACTTTTGCATAAACTTTGTAGTGCTGTCTTTAAACTTGTTAGAGTGTTAATGTTCGCAGTGTATCCTAACGTAATCTTCACGTTTGCGATTAATTTTATGCTTACGATTATTTATATTAGCTTTTTTTGTTATCTGTTGAATATGTGTCATATAATAACTCTATCAATTTCAAAAATCCATTTTAGTCTCTGTAATTTCCTGAGAAAATAGGGATTATTTTCATTATGGTTTCTATGCTGAATTCTGCCATGTTTGGTATATTATCTACTAGCTGTGATTTTAATAATGATATAGTTTCTTTTACTAATATGAAAAATTCTTCCGTTAGTTTTAGCAGTTCAGAGTTTGATTTTATTGCCTGTCTGTATGTTTCAAATTCATTTCTATATCTATTTATTTCATCCAATTTAGCTTCTATCGTTCTGTTTGTGTATTTTCTTTTGGTAGTTTATTTTTAAGATTGATTTTTATTGTTCTGACTTCTCTCAAGAGTTCGGTTAAAAATTGCATTTAAAGAAAATTTTTTTTATATATATTTTTTTACTTAAACATTTTGTGATCTAGTCACGTATTTTAAAACGTAATTTTTATAATATAAATTTAACTTATAGAATATGTATGCTAATATAACTAAAATAATTATTGTTATATTGATGGTGGCAGCTGTTGATTGGAGTTCTGTTTTTGTTATTGCTGATCCGAGGTTTTTTTCTATGTTTTCGTTGATTACGATTCTCTTCTTTTTTATTGTCTAATATTCTTAAACCCGCCAGAGGACCTTCGGGGAATCTGCCTGTCCCAAGCCAGGAAAAAGGGTGAGGGTTTGTTATTGGATGGGCAGTTCATGGGGCACGGCCCATGAACTGATCTCATAATGAGTTCATTCTTGAGGCACGGCTCTTGAATGTTCATCTGATAACTGTAAAAGAAAAAGGTTTACCTTGAGCCTTGGTTGTTGGTTGCCAAATTCTTGGAGAAAGCATGGTTTTGATATTAAGTTATCATAACACCGTCATTGCAATATGCTTTCGATGGACGATCAATCCAACATAACTTGAAGAGCGGGGACAGTCATCCATCAATGATAAGGAGACCTGATCTATCGTTGTTCTGCAGACCTTATCTTAGAATAAAGGTTTTATGTAGGAAACATTTAATCTTTGGACCGTTGTATAAGCCAATTGGTATACAACGGCTCATTCTTCCTAGTTTTCTGGAAAAGGCTTTTTATTAAGTCTTAATTAGGTTAACGAAGTTGCATAAGTAGAATTGTGGCTTACCCGGTTTTACTGAGAAACCAATGGTTATTTTTTTTTTAACCTAGTCATGTACAATTCTAGTGGCTGAAGGTGTCACAGTCAAATATAAATGTTCTAAGAACTTTTGGTCTGTAAGACGAGATGTTGAAGAGCCTTGTCAGGTGGAGCCTTGAGCCCAGGTATCGACTGTCGTTGGGTTTGGCCCACGTAGGATTTTCAAATCGCTCTGGCTGTGGTTAGGCCAGAAAGGCCGGTGTGAGTTACACTTAAGTTGAACTCGGGCTAGTGATTCCCTTAAATTACTAAGAGAATGATGGTAGATTGAATCTCGCTAATTTCAAACAGTAAATGTTAGGAAGGTAAGCATCAACCGGATCAATATACTGTGATCTTTGGAATTTGAGTACAGGTGACGGGGAAACCTAAATAGTCTGAGTTGTGTCCATTGAGATTTAGGAACCTGATGATATGATGACAGGCCTAATGTAGTTGCCGCCTTAGTCTTTCGTGTCAAGGAGTGACGGCCCTTGATATGATGTAGCTGATTATTGAGGCTAAAAAAGTAATGGGTTATATTATTGGTATTGATACTGAGATAGCCCAAGGTTATTAAAATAACCAAGTTATGTATAAATTCAAGTAGCTGAAAGTGCCACGGTCATGAATTGCGTCAATCTGACGATAAAGGTTCTGTTGCATGTTATTAGGGGAACCTTTCAAAGTGGTCTTTCTTGAATTCCGAATGGGCGTTGGCCGACGCTTCATATTTGTCACAAGCTTTGGAGCACCGTTGAATTAAGCCTTCGCGGCAGGGGTCAAAGTTAAAAACATAGTGGCTTTCTGTCTAATATTCTTAAGTACCAAGCTGCGTCTGACGTGTTTTGTTTTTAGTTACTTCTCTGTATATTTTTCTTGTCTGTATATTTTGCGCATAGTTTTTTCCATGGCTTTAAAAATTTTCTTGTGGGTCCTTAAGTGTATTGTTAATTGTGATCTTGCTATTTTCTCTTCGCAAATGAAGCAGTACATTGTATTCCAATTTATTTTGTATCTAGAATTTAAGGTCTTTTAGATGTTGTATAAATGTGCATTTTTCTTTTCCTTATGTTATATTTATCAGCCGGTATAAATTGTTCAGTTGGTTTCGAACCTGCCTGCCAGCTCTAGTTCGACGTTTTTCTGTAGGTTCTTTGCGGATTTGTTGGCGTTGTTTGAATTCTTCTATTGTCAGCTTATTGGGCCCCGGTATTGGTGTTGCTTTGTATATTGGTGCTTCTGTGGTTGGTTTGATGATCTTGATCTCGTTTCGTTGTTTTTCTATAAATTGTACAGTTCGTTGAATTTTTCGTCGAAATCGTCGATGTTCTTAGTTTCTACCATTAATATTAAATTTGCTAGGTCAGAAAAATTTTATTTTTGTGCAACAGGATCTGATGTTTGAATGATCGGTTGTCCGCAAGATTGGAAAATTCTATGTTTGTTGACGCAGGATCAGAAGATTCTATGGTCGTTTATGCAGGATCGCCATGTGGTGTTAAGACAGAAAACCACTATGTTTTTTAACGTTGACCCCTGCCGCGAAGGCTTAATTCAACGGTGCTCCAAAGCTTGTGACAAATATGAAGCGTCGGCCAACGCCCCTTCGGAATTCAAGAAGGACCACTTTGAAAGGTTCCCCTAATAACATGCAACAGAACCTTTATCGTCAGATTGACGAATTTCATGACCGTGGCACTTTCAGCTACTTGAATTTGTACATGACTTGGTTATTTTAATAACCTTGGGCTATCTCAGTATCAATACCAATAATATAACCCATTACTTTTTCAGCCGCAATAATCATCTACATCATATCAAGGGTCATCACTCCTTGACACGAAAGACTAAGGCGGCACCTACATTAGGCCTGTCATCATATCATCAGGTTCCTCAATCTCAATGGACACAACTCAGACTATTTAGGTTTCCCCATCGCCTGTACTCAAATTCCAAAGGTCACAGTATATTGATCCGGTAGTTGCTTACCTTCCTAACATTTACTGTTTGAAATTAGCGAGATTCAATCTACCATCATTCTCTTAGTAATTTAAGGGAATCACTAGCCCGAGTTCAACTTAAGTAACTCACACCGGTCTTTCTGGCCTAACCACAGCCAGAGCGCATTGAAAACCCCACGTGGGCCAAACCCAAACGACAGTCAATACCTGGGCTCAAGGCTCCACCTGACAAGGCTCTTCAACATCTCGTCTTACAGACCAAAAGTTCTTAGAACATTTATATTTGACTGTGACACCTTCAGCTACTAGAATTGTACATGACTAGGTTAAAAAATAACCATTGGTTTCCCAGTAAAACCGGGTAAACCACAATTCTACCTATGCATTTTCGTTAACCTAACTAAGACTTAATAAAAAGCCTCTTTCGGAAAACTAGGAAGCATGAGCCGTTGTATACCAATTGTCTTATACAACGGTCCAAAGATTAAATGTTTCCTACATAAAACCTTTATTCTAAGATAAGGTCTGCAGAACAACGATAGATCAGGTCATCTCATCATTGATGGATGACTGTCCCCGCTCTTCAAGTTATTTTGGATTGATCGTCCATCGAAAGCATATTACAATGACGGTGTTATGATAACTTAATATCAAAACCATGCTTTCTCCAAGAATTTGGCAACCAACAACCAAGGCTCAAGGTAAACCTTTTTCTTTTACAGTTATCAGATGAACATTCAAGAGCCGTGCCTCAAGAATGAACTCATTATGAGATCAGTTCATGGGCCGTGCCCCATGAACTGCCCATCCAATAACAAACCCTCACCCTTTTCCTGGCTTGGGACAGGCAGATTCCCCGAAGGTCCTCTGGCGGGTTTGGTGTTAAGACAATTGGTATTCGTATTAATTAGTGTTTTGGAGGCGATCACGCCTTTTTAATCATTTTTAAGCCACAAGGATATGTTTTATTTTTAAGCCAACAAGACTAAGTTAAGAAAACTAGATATTTACATTTTTGTTTAGGCCTCTCGCCTGTCCATAAAAAACTGATTTTATTATCTAAAATATTTTGCTTATAATACAAAAAAAAACAGTATTTTTCTGAAATTATTTATGTCTACTGATGAGCACTATCGAATGATTTCAACTATCGATGGTTTGCTATCAAACAATTCGTTCGAATATTTCGTTTATTCCTTTATTTCAACAAATAAAAAATAGTTCTATCGAATGATTTAAGCTATCGCATAATTCACTCATTCAGTCAAATAAAAAAATAGTAACTAGTAACAAAAACTATAGTATGATTTTTACTATCGAACAAATTATTCATTTATTCGAATTATAAAAATAGTAGCTAATACAAAGATCAAATGATTTTTGCTATCAATTCAAGTATTCATTCATTCGACTTAAAAAACCTCTAAATAGCTATTAGCTGGTGTGATTTCTTTATAATTTCCATTTAAACACAAATCAAGCAGTGTTGTTAAACGTTTTTTTCCAGTTAAATTTGCAGTACTCAGGATTCATGAAGGTAAGCAAACGAAGTGCAAATGAAAAAACTATCAAATAAAAAAAAACTATCGAATGAATGAATAATTTTGAACTATCGAATAATTCGAATATTTTAATTCGATAGTTCCCATCACTATTTTTATCCCTATTTCCAAGACTCCTCCTTAATTTCCAATATTTTGATTTTAGTTTTTAAAAAATCTATAACTGACCAATCACTTTCAGTTTGTTCAAAACTCTTTATACTTCCCATCAAATTCATACTCTTCACCAATATTCATGGTTCACTTTATTCTTGGTCTTGACTTTAAAGTGTCACTGGAACAAGCTCAATTTATAGCTTGTTGTTGCTGCGTTATGTTTTTCTGTGCAATGTACTTGTAACATAACGCTCGCTTTCGCGCTTACGCTTGTGTGGTAACCTGCGGAGCAAGTGTAAAGGGTGCTAAATGCATTGAAAAGAATTTGAGTAAAGTATTTTGTTTACGTTTCATTTTTGGTTTTATTGTTTAATTTTGTCAACATAGTTTGTTGACATCTTTTGTAATTTTTATTGTTGTCATGTGTTGGGCACATGTACATACTAACGATGGTTTTTAGGTGGTTGGTTTGTGTTGTTATGTGTGTACGTATGTAAGTACACTACAGTGGAGAGGATAGCCTGGTAGCTGAAGCACTCTCTCGTATAGAGACGATCTCATTACCATCACCCCTGGATTATGAGTTGTTAGCAGAGGAGCAGATTGAAGACTCGGAACTGCAGCGATTTCTAATATCTTTTAACACAGGCCTTATTTTAAAGAGAGTGAATATTTCGGGAGTAAATTGTGAGCGGTATTGTGACATTTCTACTTCTGTTATTCGTCCATACTTAACGCTAGGGCCGTCCAGAATTCTTGCCCGTGCGTCGACAGAGGGCAATCAGTTGGCAACATTAAAGGTTTTGCCTACACAAAACCTAGTCAACCAAACACTTCCAGTAACTCTGGACCCAGATGAGCAGAAAAGCACATAAATTCGTACCACGTTAATGTAACCCAAAACCCCATGAATGTCAAACCCAATTATGAAGCAGATGGAGCTATTTGCAGGCTTTGCTATAGCCAGCGCACTCTTCGGGAGTGCCCAAGTCATCCATGAAAGTGGATGACCGCCTAGCCACATTTCAGCAAGCTGGATGCTGCTTTAACTGCCTAGCAGTCTCCCATGGAGTAAATAACTGTAGAAGCGGATATAACTGTCGATACTGCAATAAGAGGCACAATTCCTTATTGCACGGAAGTATCACTGATCCAGAACCCACTCCAAGCATGAGTTCTCAAGCCAAAGAAGCGGCTGAGCAAAGAAGTCAACAAGTCAAGCATTCACAACACAAGTACAGTCCACTAGCTTGGTACTCACCCACCCATCAAATGAGCTCGAAGAATTTAAGGCAGTTTCTTCACACTTTGCGGCCAGCAGAAAGAAGACTCTGCTAGGAACGGCAATGGTCAGCATTGAACACCAAGGAACCACACACACAGCAAGAGCCCTCATTGACTCTGGATCTGAGGCAACATTCATTACAGATCGACCGAGAAAACGAATTGGTCTTCCAACCCGATCAATAGGTGCGCAGGTAACGGGTCTGAACCAGACAGTTTCTGCAAACCCGAAAAAGTGCTGAAAGCTGACATTGCGATCCTCAATGAATCCAACCCTTAAAATTGAGGCCCAGGCCCTGGTGATGAAGACTCTCACATGTGATTTACCCACACACTCGATTGATTCGAGCATATGTGAGACCCTGTCCGGCCACAAATTGGCAGACACCCAATTTTATATGTCTCGACCATATGATATGATTATCTCTCGATATGACTATCGGCTGTGATGTCTATCAACTCATTATTCACCGTGGTGTTCAGCGCAATATAGGCGGATGCTTACTAGCGCGAAAATCCGAATTTCGATGGATTCTTTCTGGATCGGTTCTTGAGTCAAAACCCAACAAAATTGTGTCGTTACACAACGCAATTAAAAGTAACGACTACTTGACTCTGTTCAAAAAACTGAAAGAAGAACCCAAGCCCAACAAAAAGAACTCACATTGCAAAGAATGTAAAATTTAGAGACATATTGCTATGACAGAATATCTAAAAGCAGAAGACTGGTCCAATAATCCAATTGGCACCACCCAAGACTTTAAACCCACGAAGTCATCTGCCATAGCACCCAAAGAAATCAAAACCAAAATTTCTTCACTGCCACGAGCTCCTCGAGTCATCGCTAATAACTCATCCACCCGTGGTTCTCACACGATAGATGAGAGTTTCGATGAACCGACCTAGAAGAAAAAAGTGAAACGAGATAGGTGTAACCCACTAAGCCATGAGAAACGATCTCCGATAAATACACCCCGCTGCTTACTCGGAATCCAATCTAGTCAAAAAGCGCGATCCCAAGATCACTTTTTGGACTCGAGTAAAATAATTTAAGCCGAACCCGATATGAGAAACTTCAGCCATAATTAAAGAAATTTTTACTTATTAAAAACGTTGTGGTTCTACCCTCCACTCAACTCAACTCAACTCTACTCTACTCTACTCTACTCTACTCTACTCTACTCTACTCTACTTTACTCTACTCTACTCTACTTAACTCTACTCTACTCTACTTTACTCTACCCTACTCTACCCTACCCTAATCGAAATAACAAGTGAGCATATTACACTCTTATGTTATAAGATATGCACTGAATATATTAAAAATTAATATTTGTATTTTGATCACTTAAAATATCTGTATAGAACCCTATTAATCTTTTTCTAGTTTTCAGACACTGCAAGGCGGGCGGAATGTTTACGTCAAACTTAAACACCGTGTATATTAAACACGTCCGCTCGATTTACTCGCTACAAGTCGCACGAGCGCTGACGGTTGTAGTTCGGCAACAGCAAGGTTGCGCCAGCGTCTTATGTTTATTCGTTTTTAGAATACTCGAAGCAACAAGACGTATTTCAACTGCAAACAACTCACCCATCCACAAGAAGAATTCACAACAAGGGAATATCAAATTTCACACTTTTAAGTACAACATATACTGTGTAAACTGGACATCACCACATAACATCGACAACAGAATCATAATAACAACAACCCAGCAGACGGAGACATCACGACAAACTCAACAAGGAAGACTACAATCAGCGGATCAACAGCAAATACAAACACCCATCAACACTCTACACAGTCAATTAAAACACAACTCATATTAAAACACAACAATTGTTCTACCAAAAGGTATACAATAAATATATTTTGTCACCCACTCACTCTAATCCCAATTTGCATTTCTCATTTTCCGCCAATTTCACACACGATCGTTTGCTACCCGAACAATATATAAATAATGTACAGAGAGAGAGAGAGAGAGAGTGAGAGAGAAAGAGAATGCACAACAATAAGGGAATATATATGCTTCAATACTACAGTTTATAACAATTTTTTGTTCATCATTACTTGTGATAAGCTACGGTACTTAGAGGTTATATTTTCACTTTTCTGAAATACATACCCAAATTTCTCCAAGATGCGAATCTCCACAATGTCCCTTTGTCTCAGGATTTGCTATTATAACCTTTACGCCAGGTAAAAGTTTCCCTGATTCCACTATGCAAAGCGAGTTTGGTGAACCGCGTTCCACTAAAGCCACTCTATTGTTCCTAAGTGCTCTTAAATCAACGAAGACCTGCGAACTTTCTGCGGAGCTTGCCCCTTGAACACATATGGCTGGATTGACTCGGCATCCAAAAGAGGTTGAAACACAGCGAGTGTTTAAGCCTAAGGCTTGAAACAATTTACAGAACTGTTGAGTTAATTGAATTCGCGGCCGTTCCTCTGCTACAACAACGCACGTACGCACACATCTTAAGTCAAGGTTTCGCTGTTGTAACAATGGAATTGAATTACTTAACGCCTTTGTACATAATTCAATTACGCCGTATGAACAAAAAGTATCACGGACTCTGTACTGCGAAAGAGTCGATAACCAAAGGCTAGGATTTGCTTCAACTTCATATGGAGCAATTAAAATGGAATGATGTCCACTGTAAACACCAAGAAGGGTCCACATAGCAAATCCTAGTCCGCAATATGGATCCAAGCACAGAGCAACGTGACGAGACGGATATAATTCACATGCCAGTTTCAAACTAGCACAAAGACTAGATAAAGATCTGAAAAGATATTTAAAGCTTTAATAAAAGGATAAAAAAATATGCATAGAAATAAATATTTTAACAAATAAAACAATAACATATCTTCACTGTTAAGCTGTATATTAATCAAACAAGCATAGAACTACGGTACAGTAAGATTAACACCAGGATCTTCTTTCATAAAAATTTACAAGATGACAATTTTCAATCTTCAGCGACAATTTTATACCGAATATGTTGATGTTTCATAAAAAGATTGACGAAGTTGTAATCTTTTCGGAAAAAAAAATTATCATTATTTGGTTTTGTAAGATATATGTATTGAGCAACGATTTCCCTTACAATTGTCAGGAAATTTGTGCAAATATATCACTACAATTTTTTTTTTAACAGAAAAATTTGACCAGTTTACAAATATGGTAAGATTCTTTTGTTAATGTCTACAAGCTAACAGGAAGGTGTCATAAAAAAAGATAAGAAAATTAAAACCCTTAAGGAAATAATAATAAAAAAAAAACAAAAAAATGAAGAACTGTCACTCAAGTGCGACAATTTTTTCAAATAGTCGCCAGTCAAATTTTATAAAATTAGTCCTAGATCAGAGCATTCTTGTTCATGTGCTACAAACCTTTCATTTATTTTTAACCAAAAATTGTAAATTTTTTATTGCCCATTTCATTCACAATAATAAAACTTTGTGACAAATGGTAGGGGTCAGTGATCGGGAAGGGTTCAAACTACCGGGGAAAGTTTTATCGGTAAAAAAGAAGTTATACGTGTCCCGGCGTTTCGCTGGGTCTCATCTAGGAATCGAGATATATCGATTTGAAGTTAGAAAGTATCGTATAGGTAACTTTGTCACGTTTTAGGCTCTTTTGTTTGACATAACTCGAGAACCACTAGTCCGATTTTGCTCAAACAAATTTAAAAAAATTGAAAATTACAATTTCTTTAATATTTTTATGTAACGTTTTGCTACATAAGCAACAGTTTCGCAGTTATAAATAAATATATGAAGAAAAAAAAATATTTTTGCCTAAAAAATTAAATTTTTTTTTAAATTCATAAAAAATCCAAAACGGAAAAAACTGTCAAGTCCTATTACTTCCACGCAAAGTCACATAAACTTTAAACAAAATGAGGCATACATCATGAAAATCAATGTATGCGTTTCGCTTTTTCAAAATTAAGTAAAGGTATGAATTTCAAAAATTTGCTCGAGATATGCACAAAATTCCTTGGAAAAAACATTGATGACTTTTTTTATGATTCTCAGAATTAAAAAAAGGAATAAACAAAAGGTTATTTCATTTTTATGAAGTGCACTTTTTTAATTATTTGGGGTTTTCCGTAGTCTACCTGCATGATTTTTTTACACAAATTGCACCCAGATTTATGAGTGGTCATGTTTTGGAACGTTTCGAAAAATTTAAAACGCACACGTGCTGAATCAGGTATATAGCCACCCTTAAAAGATGCGCCAATTCATAAGTACCTGTCAGTAAAATATTGAAACTTACGTAGTATTTATAGGTGTTCATTGATAGATTTTGTCATTCAACAAGTGTCTCCGAACGCGTAAAATACAATTTTTAAAGTGACGAAAAAGTAATAAAGTATAAAATCGAAATAAGTGCAAATTGTCCAGAAAATCTCAATTTATTTTGTTACGTTTGTGGCAAAAGAGCTTTTTCCCCAAATACTGGATTAGTCACTGAGCAAGTGGAGCGCGCTTTTAAACTTTATTTTGATTCCGAAATAATTCGCGGCATTTCGTGGGTCCCAGACAAAATTTGTAAAACAATGATCTTAACATGTGGATCCAAGGGAAACGCAGTTCACTTCGTTTTGGTGTACCAATGATTTGAACTGATCCAGGAGAGCACAATTCCGACAACCGTTATTCTTGTGCAAACAAAATAAATCAAGTAAATCGTGAGGGCCTTAAACAAAGAGTTTAAGGCCCTGGAAATTCCAAGCTTCATCAGGTTGTCCTCTACTTGGTCTTTCCAACGAAGATGCGGTGGTCCTCTTCTGCGTTGACCGCCGCTGGGTACCGTTTCTTCACTGGATCATCGTCTTTCATGCGCTTAACATGACCAAGCCAGCTAAGCCGCTCGATTCTAATGCGCTTGACTATGTCGATGTCAGCGTACAGCTCATACAGTTCATCATCCCACCGTATTCGGTACTCGCCATTGACGCAGATTGGTCCGTAGATCTTACGAAGACTCTTTCTCTCGAATGCTCCCAAAGTCTTTTCATCTGAACTGCTCAGCGTCCAGGTTTGTGATGCATAAAGTAGGACGGGCATGATGAGCGATTTATAGAGCGTGATTTTCGTTAGTCGAGAGAGGGCTCTGCTTCTCAATTGCCTACTGAGCCCAAAGTAACACCTGTTGACAAGAGTTATTCTTCGTTTGATTTCAATGCTGATGTCGTTGGTTGAGTTTATGCTGGATCCCAGCTAGACGAAGTCCTTCTCAACCTCGAAGGAGGTATTGTCAACGGTAACGTGGATTCCAAGACGCTGGGACTGTTTGTTTGTTGACACCAATTATTTCGTCTTATCTGCATTCATTGCCAGACCCATTCGACTTGAATCTCTTTCTAACCTGAAAAATGCTGCACTGATTTTGCGCGTATTATGGCTAATGATATCGATGTCATCAGCATACGCAAGCAGCATAACACTCTTGTAGAATATTGTGCCACTACGTCTCAGATCAGCAGCTCGGATAATCTTTTCCATCATTAGGTTGAAAAAGTCGCACGATAAGAAATCACCTTGTCTGAAACCTCGTTTGGTAACAAATGGTGGGGAGAGGTCCTTCCCGATTTTAGCTGCGCTGCTGGTGTTGCTCAGTGTCATCCTGCAAAGTCGTATTAGTTTTGCAGGAATACCAAATTCAGACATGGTGGAGTACAGGTGCTTCCTTATTGGGCTGTCGAAGGCAACTTTGTAGTCGACAAAAAGATGGTGGGTGTCGACATGTTTTTCTTGAGTCTTCTCCAATATTTGTCGTATCGTGAAAATCTGGTCGATGGTGGAATTTCCTGGTCTGAAGCCACACTGATAAGGTCCGATCAGTTCGTTTACAATGGGCTTCAATCTTTCACATAAAATGCTCGACAGGACCTTATATCCGATATTAAGAATGCTTATCCCACGGTAATTGGAACAGATAGTGGGATCGCCTTTCTTGTGGATTGGGCAGAGCACACTGAGATTCCAATCGTTCGGAATGCATTCTTCGGACCATATTCTGCATAGAAGCTCGTGAATGCATTTAAGTAGAGCTTCGCTTCCGTTCTTAAACAGCTCAGCAGGTAAGCCATCAGCTCCTGCGGCTTTGTTATTTTTAAGCCGAGCTATAGCTGTCAGAACTTAATCATAGTCGGGCAGCCTCGGGCAACCTCGACGCTGTCATCCGAAATTGGGGTTTCCGGAAAATCATCTCTATTGGCGGGATCGTTGTCAGCGTCGCCATGTAGAAGCTTAGAGAAGTGCTCCCTCCATAAAGTCAGTGTACTCTGGACATCTGTCACTAGATTCCCGTTTTCATCCTTGCAGGAAGAGGCCCCGGTTTTAAAACTATCGGCAAGGCGTCTTATTTTTTCGGAAAATTTTCGGGCCTCATTCCTGACAAAGAGTTTACATCTCTGTTAAAAGTGCAAAAAGACCTCTTCCGCATTCGGATGAAATACCAATTCCACTGCTTCTAAGTCCTGACAGAGAAACTTATTTTTCTAATAAAACAATGGATCAATCGGATTTCACCTATGAACCAACACCAGAAGCCGGCCCATCGAACAAAATAATTCCAATATCACAAGCAAGAATGGACAAGATTGTTGCAGAATTAAACTAGTCTCAACGTGAAGCAGAAAAACTTGCCCAGCTTTTGAAAGAAGGCAACAATTTAGAGCCAAAGTCACCGGATATCGAAGACGACAATTGCTATTCCAACGGTACTACACACTCAACAAAGGGAACACATTTGTTTACTGCCACGATATAAAGGCAATCAGTTCCTGATGGCGATGGCCATTAATTACGTCGAAGATGATTGGCGAATGTTCATCGATTCTTCGAAATCAAGCCTAAAAGTCGTTTTGCTACATAAATATAATAAAAAAACCAAGCATTCCCATTGGCTACAGCACAGACATGAGCGAAACATACGATTCCATGAAAATAATTTTAGATACAGTTTGCTACACTGATCACATGTGGCGGATCAGTTGTGATCTGAAAGTCGTGGCGATGCTAAGAGGTCTGCAAGGAGGCTATACGAAAAACATGTGTTTCTTGTGTCTTTGGGATACGAGATTTAAAGGAAACCAATACGAAACTCATGGCTGGCTTGCTCGGATCCAAAGGAGAAAGGACACAACTGCTTTAATGATACACTGGTGACAATGGAGAACGTCCTCATGGCCCCTCTCCATGTCAAACTGGGAATCGTAAAAAATTTCATCAAGGCCATTGTGAAGCAACCGAAAATTCTTGATTGTTTGAAAAATATTTTCCCACGAATCAGCGAAGCAAAATTGAAGGAAGGTGTTCTGAATGGGCCGGATATACGAAAGCTCATTAAATCAAAGGAATTTAAAGGTGCTTTAGTCGGTAATGATTACTTTGCGTGGAGGGCAGTGAAGAAAGTCATACGATATTTTTTGGGAAGTAAGCGAGCACACAATTACCCCGCTATAAATAATCACTATTAAATTTATCAAATTTATTTTTTGCAACACTAATTTTTATTAAAAGAAATTATGTAAAATTTTTTTCAATTGTTTGCTTAGAGCGGGTCGAAAGGGCGGCAGAGGTGGGCGTACAGGTGTTCAACTACGCCCATTTTATCATATCGTGATTCTCACATTTTTATACAGCCGTAACCAAAATTTCAAGTTTATATCTCAACTGGAAATATTTTTGATCCCTAACACTGCGACCTGAGTCTTTTAAAGGTCGACCTTCCTTCATCCGTAACCATGGGAATTACAAGGATTTTAAAACTACAAAAACAATGAGGTTGGCGAACCCGAAAACGCCATTACTACAACTATAGCTTTAGTGGGTACTAATCCAATTAGCGCTGCTGGACATATAGATGTCACGGAGCTTGACGAGAATCTAGGATCTTCAGATGCTCTTTCCATCAACACCGACGAAGAGGAGTCTTTGCCGGTCTCTCAAAAAAAATCAGATGTAGGTAGCTCCGAGAGTGACGTAAAAGTCAGACTTTCAGGACTACATGCACTGGGATAAGCAATAAAAAAGAATTTGAGTAAGGACAAGGGCAAAGAAAGGGCGGATTGCCTTGCATTTCCAACAATTCCGAACAATTCTGTAGTCTGACTAAAGGCTACATTGTCGAAGAGGTTAAGATATGGGAACACAAAAAATTTCAGTGCCACTGGAACGATACTAAAGACAGAGGTAAGCTAAGAAATTTATAACTCTCAGTAAGGCTAAATCGAAAGATTTACTCAAGCTAACTAAATCAGACCTCAAAATGTTTGCAAGTTATTTCACAGTCACTGCTCACTCAGATATGCATGGAGGATGAAGAAACTCCATAGGGCATACTATGCGAATCTCCGTATTAAGGTATGACCTGCGGTTGAAATTTTTTTTTTTATTTTTTGATTTTTCTTTAATCCTTCAAAAATAATGCCTTAAAAGGATTTTCAAAAATGAAAATTATTTTTGGAGTTACAGAGCTATATACGTATATATACACTCGCACCGAAGTGCAGTAATAAAACTTTAAATGCGTTTTTCTCGAAATCGCTTTTTTCAAACTTGGGTGTCGTTTTTCTCGAGAACCAGAAGTCGAATGAAGATGCAGCGGGCTGCGTTTTGTAGGTAATCACTTAAGGCAGGTCCTAAACTAGGATAATTGGTAACTCTACTACCGGAGTAGAAGTGCGGCCAAAAACTCCGGTAATTTTTGAACTTTTTTAAAAATCGCGCCATTTTGTCAATTTTTTATGTTTTGGAAACCAACAAAATGCCGGCCACAGAATTTCGATACTACATTTGGTTATCAAGAAAAACGACAACCATTTGCATTCTCATTTTTCATAGCTCTGGGAGAGGGGATAAAAACCATCAAAACATAAAAAAGTACGAAAAATTTAGAAAATTACGTCTACTTTCACGTTAAAAAAAACCCAAAGTAGATAAACTGAAAAACGACTGAGTTACAGCAATTTTAAGAAAAGTTTTTTTTGTCGGCTTGAAACGCAGGTCATACCTTAATGTAAAGTGCAAGCGTGAGTTGCTGATTGCATTCAATACTATACGTATAAGATTTTAGTATATCTGATTGCATTCAATAGCATACGTATAAGCTTTTAGTATAAAAACCGGTGGGATGACATAATGCCACAAACGGACATAATGTCCATACAAATTCAAATTTAAACAATTTTACTGAACACGTTATCTATGTATATCGAATTTTTCATGAAAAATATCAGTTTTACATGACAAAAACCACATTTCGTACAAGGGCAAATCTTTTTATCATAAAATAATAAACTGGGAGCCAAGGCTCCAATCATGATACGCTGTTGACACACGCCTGCACACAAAGAAAATTATACATATTCCAAAGATGGGATAAAAACCTTTCTCGCGCATGATAATGCCCGAAACATTTTCAAATTTAATTTTCATGTAATTTAAAACATTTTTTTCTCAACAAATATTCTTAGTAATTAGTAAAAAAAATAATGTGAGATCTCCTTTATCCCTAAATAAAATCGCATTAATTACTATTTACCCGCCAAATTTTCCTCTTTTCAAATGGGAATACAAAATTTCCAAATATTTTCCTTTTTAAATGAATACAACCAGCAAGATTTTTAGACAATTTTTTCCAGTTTTGGAGGCCTATATTGCGAGTGGTCTGAAATTTATCAGATTTGGATTTAGGAGGTAAAAATTGCTATTCTTGAAATGTTCCCCGCATGGACATCAACTGATTTCTCTTTTTGCAACATGCATCAGTTCTAGCAGCATTCAAGTAAAATCGAGTTTGGAAACATACCTATTATATGGCCTATTAAAAAAATTTATTTTGTTTTAATTCAAAACGTATGAATAAATATATAAGGAGGTTCATGTATAGATGGGTTTTGGGCTCCATTAATTTTCTAAAGACATTTAAGAACCTCCCTGCAAGGCTTGATTCTGAATCCTGGATGTAGTATAAGCACGTGACGCGAAAAATCCAGAAAATTTTTAAAATGGGTGGACGTCTGCTCAAAAACGTGAATTTGAAGAAGTATAAAATAAATGTTTCTAATCGAGTTTCCTATTTAAGTTTTAGTCATAAAAAAACTCTTGACCATAAGATATTCTAATGTAAAAGCGTTTTCTTAAAAAGAATTTGCCATCAGATTTTTTAAAAATTAGTGCATGATTTATAATTAGCATACTTTATTCAATATCTCCTAAATTTTTTTTTGCTTTTGAATCAAAAGCTTTCCATCGCCTAGATTGCTGCGGGGAGTGACAAAAAATGTTCCTTATTTATCCTCTACTCGAAGGAAATTTACTGCCAAAATTTCAGCTTAATCGGCCCAGTAGTTTTAGAGATAAAGCATTTTTATTGATTTGTGGGCGGTAAAAGGGGGTGTGACAAATTTTTTTATCATAATATTGCATTGCCACCAGACTTACATATGAATGCTAAATTTCAGCTTAATCGGAACAAGTTGTAGAAAAATGGCTTGCAAGTTTTGAGGACATACATACATACTAGGGAGTCCAATCCCGGAAGCTTTTCTTGATCTCGGGATCCAGGGATTAGTTCGGAATTGAAAATTTTAAGAAGTAAATTATTCAAAATGTTTTTAATACAATTTTTTGTTATTTATATATATTATTATATATATTATATATTATAAAGTAACAAAAACAAAACACATTAAGGATATTCACAATTGCGTGATTTTCAGTGTAGGTAAAAAACACCGTGGTATTGATACCACACTTTACTGATCGATTTTTATATTTTTTCTTGTTTTACATAAAATCTCTAAAAACCAAAAGTGTGGTAATTTTAAGTAGCCCAATGATATGTTTAATCGAACGTGGTTTTTAAAGTTTCATGAACAACTGATCGTTTGGCAGTTATTTTCTAATTGCAAAAATGGAAGAAGCTAAAAATGCAATTTACACTTTTTTATGCCATATATTAATAAAGTATATCAAATTGGATTGTTAATATATTTGCATAATAACAAAAAGCTATAGTGGGAGGTACTCGACCACAAATTCTATTTTAAAGGGTGCTCATATTGTGCTTTTCAACTATGGCAAAAAAACCATACTACTTACCACATAATTGTGAATACTCCAATTGCTAATAAACACAAAAAACATAAATAATATTAATGACTAGCACATTGTATTAATTTAACCCTTTCAGTGGATTTTCCCAATATATTGAACACTTCAGACCATAATTTTTATATGTATTTATTTTGCAAAGCTTTATTTAAATCAAATCGTTTGGTTCTATGAAAAAAATGAACCAACATGATAAAAATAAATTTAGAGACATATTTGGCATTAAAGTCAGTTGGATTTTCATTTTTGTGGCGAAGAAAAGTAAAAAAAATTTGTTTGGCTTATTTTATAAGAAAAAATCAACCGAACGAAGATTAAATTTATGTTTTTTCATCTTTTTATGACTTTAATGATAAGAATATTAAGAGGATTTAAAAAACAAAGATCTAAAGCTTTGAGAACCCTTTAAAAGATTAAAAAAGACTGTGCCGAACAATAGCAAAACAATTTTTTTTTTGTACAAGCTTGTAAAACGAAAGTAGCGCAGGTTAAAATGAAATTAATGTTTTTTCATCTTTTAAGGACCTAAATGATAGGAATATTACCTGAAAAGAATTTTTTTTTCTTAGTTTAGTCTAGCCATTGAAAGGGTTAAAGAACAAAAAATATAAAAAAAGACAGGACAGTTAAAGGTATTACTTTATAAATGTTACACTTTTTTTGTACACCGTCTTTATGTTTTTTGTGTTTAAGGCAAATTAAGGCTGGAAAAGACTTTTCAAATTAAACTTTTTGTTTTAATTATTTTTTAAGTAATACATTAAGCAGATCAACTCGTTTTATTTTTATTGGAGAGTTTTATTCGAATATTATTACAAATATAACCCGCTGATGAGAAGCACCGTTCTAATTCTATGCTAGTTGGAGAAATAGTTGCACAATAGTCGTAAGCAATTTGTTAGTTTCGATCACGATTGCCTTCACCATAAAACCAATTTTTTTCTAAGTCAGAATATCTGACAATTTTTAAATACATAGCTGACTTCCCGAAGTTGCAAATTCTTCTAAAACTTTACAAAATCTTTGGTCCAGTGATTCACACTCAACGTCCTAACAATCTTTTTCAGCCTCAATAAAAGTTTTTTCTAATTCTATATTCATTTACATGAACTTTTGTAATAGAAATTTTTTATTTAAAAATCCCGGGATCCAGGAAAGACAATCCCGTGATTTAAAAGGGCTTAAATCATCCGGAATCCCGGGATTGACTTCCCTAATACATACATACGAACGAAGCAAGTTAAATAAAAACTTATAAAAATAAAAACAAATAGTATAACAAGTTGCTGAACAACATCAAAAATGTTCATTTACCTTACAACTACAAAAAATTTTTTACAGTGTTATTTAAATAAAACTAAGTTTTTTCTAAATTTTGTTAAGTTTGTGTTTCTTTAAAATTAAAATTATTATATCAAAAACGTGTGTGTCAATAAAAAATAAATTTTGCGGATTATCTACATAAAATAATCTATCAGTCTATTGTATTTATTTTCACATTATTAAGTGCCATCAAGTTCGTTGCAACGCTTAAGACCAAAAATGGAAAAAAATTAAATTTTTTAAATTGGATAGAGTGCAAGAGATTAAAGAACTGAATTTTTGCAAACACTGATAACGGCATTCGATTAATCGATTAATTTTATGTTAGAATCGGTATATTTAGTAGAAGTGGGATTCATGAATACATTTTTGCACACTCACGCACACTCACGAACATGTTGTTGTACATTCACTCACACTCACGTGTGAAAATTTTTTAATTTTTCACAATCACGTGTGATCACGAACCATTTTTGAACATTCACGAAAGCTCACGAAAATATTTTTCACATTCACTCACATTCACGTGTTCACGAATATTCACGAAAATTCACGACAAGAAAAAAAAAACAGAAAATAGAGAAAATATAAAATTCCAACTGACAAATAATGCTATTGAGAGCAAAACGTGGCAAAATTATTGGAAGTCTGTTATTTAAGTAACTACCTATAACAATTTTAGAGAAATTTTAGAGAAATTGGTAAAACACATATAACTTAAAACGTTGCTGAACTGGTTGGTATACAGAGAATTATTAATGCTATTTTCTTCAATATAGGAAGATCACTTGCTTCTTTCCAAAATTTTAAAATATCGCATTCTGCTTTGATTTGTTTGAGTAAATAATTTTTAATTTCTTGGTCGATATCATTATGTTGACTTGACGTAGTTGGATATACGTCCATATATTCATAAAATGGGTTATTTTTGGAAGTTGATGGTTCATTTTCTATTTCGACAATTGTTTCTTTAGGAATGTCTTGCGCCATGGATTTAATAGTTGCATAAACCATATTTTTCTCATCTTCTGTGCAAAACTTCAATTCCTTAAATGGAGGATACAAAAACAACGCAATATAGTGTACGAGTTCCGGTTTTAATCGTTTTTGAATTGCACGTTTTGCACAAAGTTTCAGTTTTTGCATTAATTTGGAGTCGATAATATCTGCTTCACAATGTTTTATCAGTCTTTCATACCAAAATAAATACATGTTAATTGTGGGAATAGATTCCATGCTCAAAAATTCAGAGCATTCCGTGAATAGTTGAAGAAATTTTAAAATGGTTGTCAAAAATGAAAAATCTATATTAGATATTCCTTTAAGTTCATCGTTTTCATTCAAAATTGTTTTAATTTCTATTTTCATTCGTTCAACACTGTGCAACATGTTATATACAGAGTTCCATCTGGTTTTAACGTGTTGTTTGAGCGAAAAAGTTAATTTCTTATTTAAACCAGAATGTTTAAAGTATCCAACTAACTTTTTACAACCATCTATCAATCGTTGTACATCAGAAAACTTATCCTTAAATAGGACGTCTTCCATTGCCAGGTTAAGATTATGACATGCACAGGATATCCTTTTATACGACTTGAAAGCAGCAACGACATTGGCCCCATTATCAGTAACAAATACGCTATTTTCAATTTTGTCCTCAACATGAAAATCTTTTAATATATTTTTGACGAATTCTTATATATGAGCTCCAGCCTTTCGTCCTGCAAATCAAATAACAAATTATTGAAAATTTTCTGTATGAAATTGCATATTTAAATCTTATGCTTACCGATATCGAATTCGCGATTGCCTAAGATTTTTACTTTAAGCTCGCATTGTGTATTAATAAAATGGCATGATAATGTTAAAAAAATCCCTTTGATTGTACTCATCAGTCCACATGTCAGTTGTAAATGCCATATTTGCATTGCTTAGGATACTTATCAATTCATCTTTAGTATCATTATATTTTTCATGAAGAATTCTGCTTGTCAACGTTTTGCGAGACACCAGTACATCTGCTACTGGAATATTACCATGCTTCGCTCCAACTGCTATCAAAGCCTGTGCAAGTTCTTTGAATCCCTCACCTTGAAAGAAAAAGTTCAACTAATTAAAGAATAAAATAAAATCGAATACAAAAGACTAATTACCATCAGTGTCAGAAAGCGGCCGCAAATCTTTTACAATAAAATTCAATTGCTTCTCACCAATTATGTGTTTGGCTTCCGTGGAGATTTTTGCATTCACCAAAAAATTGGAAACTGATGCTTGAACATGACCTTTTGCAAGACATTTGTGTCTTAACAATCCTCCTGTCCCACTTTTTGGTGAAAATTTTATCAATGCTTTGCATTTATTGCATTTGACAAAACCCACGCTTTCTTCGTCTTTTTGAACTATTTTAAAGTTTTTCCACACTTCACTTGTAGTTCCACTGGGTTGAACAAATGTATATAAATGCTCGTTTTTTTTAATATCAATTTCAATGTCCAATTTTTGTTTTTTAATACTCATTTTGTAATTTTAATTGTGGTTTATTTATTTTGCAACTTTGACAATCAAATGTCAAAATAAACAGGTTGTTTCATGTGACTTTTTTTCGCGCACTAAGGGTTACCAGACTAATCATAAAAACAGTGATGCCAAAAAAATCTGAATTAGAGTAAAAAAAATATTTTATTTGTCGTGAATTCTTGTGAATACGTTCACGAACAACATTTTCACACTCACTCACGCTCACGAAGAGGCTGTTGCACATTCACTCACACTCACGTGTGAAAATTTTTTAATTTTGCCCATTCACGTGTGTTTCCACGTGATTCCATCGTGAACACACTGTATATGTGAATCACGCCCACCTCTAATATTTAGTTACTTTTTACGAAAATTTAATACCTTAAAAAATAAATATGTAAGGTTCTATAAAAAGATGTAAAAATGGGTTTTTGCTTTGAGCGCACTCGGCTTAGGAGATATAGAAATCAAAATTTAATATTTCTGGTCCTCTTAATACATTTTTTCATATTTACCCCTTAGTGCACGGATCATAAGAACTTTTGCATTTCAGTAAAAAAAAACTCATCTAATATGTATATCATATATTGTTCATTTATTGTTTAATTTAGTAAATTAATAGTACGCGTTAAAATATACATATAAAACTATATACACACATTATACAGTAATATAAGCACTTATTTATATTTGAATACCTTAATAAATAAGCCATGTTTATCATTAGTCCAAACAAAGGAAAATACAAAAATAACAAACGTCGCAATATTATGCAATGCAGGCGTAGACGGTAGAAACACATTGGAAAGCCGCCCAGGACCTGCATCAAAAACTCTGGTTAGTTGATGACTAGCGCATACGACTACAAGGATTTTGCCAAGATCGAGCAAACAATTACTGCGCAGATTTTGCAGCTTCAGGACTAGGCCCCATAATCAGCGCCATCAATTATTCAAGCCTCTCCCATAGCAGTCAACAGGCAAACTACAAACACGATGACATCAGGATTAAAACTGCCTAAGGTCGAACTTCCAAAATTCGATGACAGCTACCATAAGTGAAGACAGTTTCACGATCTATTTATGGAACTGGTCGACAAACAACCAATTCGAGCTTGGCAAAAGATGTGGTTTTTGATGTCCTGCCTATCTGGTTAGGTGGAAGGACTAATTCGGCATTCACAGCCTCAGCAATCGATTACGAGGGAGCTTGGGCGGTGGTCTAAGATCGATACTAGAATCCTCGGCTGTTGGTAAGCGCAACATTAAGCAGACTACTCTCCCAGTCAACAATCATCAATGATTATGTATCAGCGATCAAACTACTCCACGACATCACCAAAGAGTGCATTATGACTCTTTAAGGCCTAGGAGTGAGCACCGACAGCTGGGACCCCATTCTATTGTATAGTGTACATCCAGACCCAAAACCTACACAAAACCACGCACACATAACGGGAGCAATCCTTAATCCAACCGAAGGCAATACCATCTCTAAAAGAATTCCTGAATTTCCTTGAAATCAGGTTCCAGTCATTGGAAGCATAAGGAGAAAGACCTTACAAGGACTCGGCAGAACAAGGGCGACATATGGGCTATCAGGCGTTAAGTGTCTCAGTGGCGAAAGGTTCAACTTGCATAACATGCAACCAATATCACGAGCTATTCCAGTGTCAAGACTTTATCAAGATGATACCAAGCCAGCGGTTAAATGCAGTCCGAAAAGCAAAGTACTGTGCTAACTGACAGAAAAGTGGACACAATGTCAAATCTTGCCTGTCAGGCACCTGCACAAAATGCCATAAGAAACACAAAACATTGCTTCATTTTGGAGGTGCACAACGCTCGCAGACATTAATCAGCGTCAACCAGTTGCAGTCTCCCGAAACTACGAAAAACTCTCCGGTATCACTTACAGCTGTTGAAGACCGGCAAATACAATCAACCATAGTATTGCTCAGCACGATTTCTGTGACCATAATTGATAAGTGGGGACAACAAATTTATTGTCGAGCACTATTCAACCGAGACAACGGTTCATAGCAAAGTGGCTTGCGAACAAAATCGGTGCAAAAAGGAATCAGTGCACCATTGGGATAGAAGGCATAGGCCAAACACAGATCCGTACCGCTGAAACGGTCAACTCGTAGCTGCAATCAAGGACGACCGACTTTACCAAGAGAATTGAAGCTCACATTCTAACAGAGATTGTTTCCAAGCAACCATCAAGTAGCATGAAAATATGCGATTGGAAAATTCTGAGCAACCTCCAATGAGCCGACCCCAATTTCTATGAATCCAGAGGCATCGATTTATTCCTTGGAGCAGGGAACACTATGCGTTGGACAAATACCACTAGGAGATGGACAGCCTGTGCTTCAAAATACTCTTTTCGGCTGGATAGTTGGTGGTGAATACATTAAACAAGATTCAACCAGCACAGCTATTACTTGTGACATCTGCACCGAAGATCAGTCACTCACCGAGGCAATGGAAAAATTCTGGCGGTTTGAAGAATGCGACTCAAGTATGGCCAACTTAACTGTGGCCGAACGACGATGTGAACAGGATTTTCTTCGAAATACTCACCAACTAATGGTCGATTTATAGTGAAGTTACCATTTCAGCACGACCCAAGTCAACTTCGTGAATCCAAAGACATAGCTTTACAGCGTTTCACAGCCATTGAAAGCAAATTATTGAAAAATCCTGAGCTCAAGACTCAGTATGTAACTTTTATGCGAGAGTATGGAAAGTTCGGTCATATGAAGGAAATAGCAATAGATATCATCAAAAGTCCACACTTTATCCTTACCACATCATGCCGTCCTCAAGCCAGATAGCTCAAGAACTAAACTTAGAGTTGTATTTGATGCATCAACAAAAACATCAACCAATTTATCATTAAACGAAATACTTGTCACAGGGCCAGCCATACAAGACTACGTCACAAAGCTTTTACGCTTTCGGCTCCCTAGATTGGCTTTTACAGCCGACATCGAAAAAATGTACCGACAGATATGGGTGGACAATGACCACCAAAAATATCAACTTATTTGGTGGAGAGAGGACCCATCACATCCACTAAAGTGTTTTAAGCTCACCACGATAACCTCTGCACCATACCTGGCTATGTGCACCTTGCGAGCGCTGGCTGAAAAACAAGCTCAAATGTATCCGTTGGCAGCAGAAGTAGTAAAAACTAATTTTTATGTAGATGATGTGTTAAGTGGTTCTGACAAAATCACTACTACACTTGAAATGCAACGGAAACTACGCCTTATGTTGGGCTCCGCAGGATTCAATCTACGAAAGTGGTGTGCAAATCACCCAAAATTTATTTATTTATTTATTTATTGGCCAACCAAGGCAATTTACTTATTCTAACAGGTTTTTACAAATTTATTTACTTATTCTAACAGGTATTTATTTTTTATTTTTTATATATATATTTTTTTTTCCTTTTCTCCCCTTTCCTTGTTTTGGTGTTCAAAGATGTGCAATTCGAAGTGGGCGTAATCCGCCCACCTAATTGACATTATTTCACGAACACGCCAAAAAGGAAAGGAAAGAGGAGAAGAAAAAAAAAAGGGAATTCAGAGGTTGGGTTGATTAGGCAGAGAAAGAGACTTGTATAGAGAACGCTTGAATAAGAATTTGGACATGGAAGGTGAGTAGTGGTCGGATATATTATTAAATTTTCTACAGCAACGGTTGATGGGCTCATTACTGGCATATGCAGTATGATGCCGATATTCAGTTAACAGCCGAGTATGCCTTGTACGTCTTAAAGGGTCATTGAGGGTAATCTTGTTAGAGATATATTCGCAGTTAGTTACACCACTCAGAGCATCGAAAGTAAAGCATGTATCCAGTACCGTTCTTCTTGTTGATAGCGGTGTCAAATTTAATAGGGTGAGTCTGTGTTCATATGGTGGAAGGCTTCCATAATCTCGGGGGTTATAAGTTTCTCTCAAAGCGAATAGTAAGAACTGTTTTTGAATGGATTCGATTCTATCACAATGGGATCCAAAAACTGGATTCCAAATTATGCAGCCATATTCGAGTATTGGGCGCACTATTACACAGTACAGGGATGTAGTGACCCATACATTCTTGAATTCGTATGCTCGTCTTTTAATAAAACCGAGCAGTTTACTGGCCCTGGATACAATCTTATCATAGTGTAAATTAAAGCGCAGTTTGTTGTCCAAGACCACTCCAAGATCAACTATATAATTGACCCTGTTAAGTTCATTATTATTAAGTCGGTATTTGTGATTTACAACTTGGTTTCTACGGGAAAAACTTATCACGCTACACTTTTTTACATTGAGGTAGAGTTTATTTTGGGTACACCAGGTCTCAAGAGATGAGAGTTTTAACTGTAAGAAAGTTACATCTTCCTGCGATTCAATTACGTGGTACAATTTTAAGTCGTCCGCATACATAAGATGTGGAATATCCTTCAACACCATGGACAAGTCGGATATGAAGATATTGAAGAGAAGAGGACCAAGGTGACTACCTTGCGGTACTCCAGAGGAGACTTCAATTTTCTTCGAAACAATTCCTTGAAATTTAACATATTGGGATCTACCATGGAGATAAGTTGATAGCCAACTAAGTAAAGATCCAGAGAAACCAAATTTTTCTAATTTATGTATTAAGATGCCGTGATCAACACGATCAAAAGCTTTACTGAAATCAGTGTAAATAGCGTCTATTAGGTATCCTTTCTCCATCTTGCATAAAACGTCAGAAACCATTATCATGAGGTTAGTGGTTGTGGACCTTCCTTTTCGAAACCCGTGCTGCTGCTCGTTTAGTCTCTGGTTGATAAGGTACGTTAGCTTTTCGCAAATAATTTTTTCAAATAGCTTTGGGACGGCCGACAAAATTGCTATGCCTCTATAGTTTTCAACTGAACTTTTTTGACCGTTTTTGTATATTGGTATTAGGTGGGAAGTTTTCCAAAAAGAGGGAAACACTCCAAGAGACAGTGATTTGTTAAATATAATATATAAGGGCACAAGTAGTTGGTCTAAGCATCGCACCAATAACTTTGGGGGAATTAGGTCTGGTCCAGGTCCCTTGGTTGCATCTAAACCCTTTATTGCATTCGATATGTCTTCTATTGACAAGCTAAAGTTTTCAACCATATGTTGTGAATTCGGAGTGGGGGAAAAAACATCCGACTGAGTAGTTGGTGGACAAAATACATCCTTAAAATGATCCGCAAAGAGGTTACATATTTCTTGAGGGTTGGAAGAGATAATATTACCTTTATACATGGATGAAGGGTAACCGGCTGATTTTCGTTTCAGATTGACAAAGTCGAAAAATGTTTTGGGGTCTTGGACAATTTTCTCTCCAATTAAGTTTGTGTAAAACTTGTAAGTTTCTTCAGATTTGAAAGAGAACTCCTTGATAGCTCATCGTATCTGAGCCTCATTTCTTCGGTAACATTTGCGGTAGTTTTGATGAGTTTGTAAATTCGGTTTCTCTGGTTTCTCAGGTATCTGAGATTTGAATTTAGCCAAGGTTCTGAAAGTTTGTTTTTTTCTTTATTTTAGGCACATATCTTTCGATAGCTGTATAAATGTAGTTATAAAAACTCGAAACAGTGCTATCTAAGTCTAAGTTCGATAGAGCGCAACTCCAGTTAATACCATCTAGAAGAGATGTTATGCTTTCGTAATCAGCATTAAGAAAATCGTACGGAGAAAATCGGAGTTATTGAAGGACTGGGTAAAAGAGATATTTATATCAGATAACATTACTGTTAGGGCTGTATGGTGAACAGTGTTAGCAAACAAATTTTCTGCTTCGATGGTTGGAACAACCCTCACTTCGTCGTACGAGTTAGTAAAGATTAAATCCAACCACCTACTATTTTGGTTTTGTGTTGCAGAGACTTGCTGTAGATCATTGCTATAAAACGTACTTATTAATGTAAAGTCTATGGAACTAGAGAGGTTTACAGGAAGAAGATAGTTGTCATTTTCATCAATGACAAATGATATATTTGGACGGTTGAAGTCACCAAAAATAACAATCCTATCATCTTCATTTAAGGTTTCCATAAATGTAGTGATTGTTTCACATAGCTCATTGTATGATGCTTCGCTAGAGCTTGGGGGGATGTAAATGACACCAATGTACATAGAGAATTTTTTTCCTATATAAACTCTTACTATACGGTGTTTAAAGAGTTTGTGAGTAGGGGTTTCTATAAGCTCACTTGAAAGAGAATTGTGGGTAGCAATTAGTACGCCGCCACCTCGTGAGAGGCCTGTTGAGGAATAGTCGCGGTAATTTCGGTAGATAGTCCATTTGCAGTCCAGAATTTCTTCATTTTTAAAAGTTTCGTTTAACCAAGTTTCTGTAATTACCAGAATCTTGAAGTGACAAGATTTAGCGTCGATAAATAGTTTATTTACTTTACCTCTCATACCACCACAGTTGTGATAAAAAATTTTAAGAGAATTAATTGAGTCGGCAGGTAGGCATGAATCCTTGGACATTACTTGAGGAATGTTGTTAGGTGACTTTGACTGGTTTTTAGCAATAGGGGTAGTGTTAGGGTCAAAGTTAGGGGCAATAATACTGTTGGTGCTCCTTACGGGACTTTTGCAGAAAAGATACATGTTTAGACCTAACGTGAGTGCCATAGGTGTCAAGGTCCGCATTGACTTGACTTATTGACACTCCAAGTTGCTCGTGAAAGCAATTAAACATATGACGCAAATCGTTCACATCGGTCGGCAGCCCTTCTTGTTGTATTAAAACTTTTAAATTAGTTTTGGTCTTACCCTCTATGCATGTAGAATCAGGGGCTTTATGCATATAGGCGAGATACAGACGGACGTTGTTATAGACGCTGTTCTCTCTAAGACGAGAAAGGGCATATCTGCTTTCAGTGTCTGCACAGGAGTTCAATGTTAATTTCACTCTTGGAGGTATTAGAGGGTCTAAAAAGGTTTCAGGGTTACCAGGTTGATTGGAACGGATGTTATGGAAAGGAGATGGGTCTGAAGTGCGGGGATGGATGGTTGGTGGGTTAGTTGATGATTTAGTGTCTACGGAGGGGGATGAAGACGGGTCGAGAGAATGGGAGTGAATGAAATTCGGATAGTTGGTAGATGTGTTTGTTGGGTTTTCTCTTGAGTCGGAGACGGGCTGAAAGATACACGGCGACGTTGTGTGATAGGTTGTGTGGGAGCTGACTTTTGATATAAGTTTGCAGGAATTAGATTACCGTTGTGCTTGTTGTTGCTGTAGTGAGTTGTGGTATTTTTAAAAGAATTGTCATTGTTGACCGATCTGGGCTTATGACTGATCTGTGGAGAGAAGGTGGGAAAAATATTGGTTTTAAGGTCCCAGTTGGGGACAGAACTGCGATGGGGTTTACGAGAATTAGGGTTGGAATTTAAGCTGGAGTTTGGAATACCATTAGAAATAATATTATTTGATTTTGTTTTAGGCTTATAACTATTGCTTATCTTATGATTAGATTTAGTGTTTATGCTAGGATTAGAAATAACATTAGAAATATTTGAATTAGACTTAGGTGCATAACTTAGAGATACGTTTGCCTTAGATATATTTCTCGGTTGCCAGGTTCTGCCAGGTTTGTCCGTCCACCTAGATATTTGTACATTTCCGTGTTCTTGCATACCACCGGAAGGACTCAGGACCATCCAAGCGTATTTAGATGGTAAGCTAAGTTTAAAACTGCTTAACTTGGCACGAGTTGGAGATGTTTTTTGGCAATCGGATATGGTGAGGCGGAATTTTTTTAAAAAGTATGTACGCACCCGGGATATACTTGCTTTAGAGGAGAAGCCTTTGATAAATACAGTGATGCACTCATTTTGGTTGACCGAATTTAACTTTTGGATGCGGCTTTCCCATTCTGGTATTGTCCACGAAGTTCCAAAACGTTCGATAACTCTTCTAGGTGCAGCGATTGGAGTTGTAAGCATGGTGGTGTCTGATGCAATGGTAGAATCAGTAGTTATACTATGTTGCCTTGTAGGTAAAGCGCCTGTGGTGGTGGGGATTCAACTCTAATGGGGGCTGATCTAACTTCATCTGCTATATCTGCGAGCGTCACACGGAACACATCTAGATCGTCGCTGATGTCACTCATTTTTTGAAATAGTATTTCAAACATAGGATCAGGCTGCAGAGGTGTTGATTTAGCTGCACTTGAATTAGATTGTAGTGCAATATCCAAATCATGTCGCAAAGAAGAAAGGTTACTCATTATATTTTTGTTGGAGTCGTCATTTCTTAAGATTGCGAAGCCATTTTTTACTTCTTTTTTAAGCTCATTAATCGCTTCTTCATAATGTAAAGCTTTCTCACAATCTCTTACTATTTCAGTTAATACTCTGAGGTTCTCTGAAATAGTTGAGATGTCAGAGTTATTTGCTTTACACATGGACTCTATTCTGGCTACATCATCAGATAAGTGTGTGAAGACGTCGAAGTTAGGTTGGTTACTGCAGAGTAGTTTATAGTTTGAGTGCAATGCCTTTAGAGAATCGCTCAAACATTTAATGGCGAGCATCACATGTGAAAGCGACAAATCCCTACACTCGTCACAGAAAAATTTAAAATGTGAAGAGTAATCCTGAATGTAGTTCAGACTCCTCTTTGTCATGCCCACACAGCAGCCGTGGTAAGATTTCCCGCAGAGATCATTGCAGCTCAGTGTTAGTGCATTTTTGTCCTCGATAGAGCAGTTGTTGTTGGCACAAGTGAATTACATTCTTAAGTTCTTTATTAAGGTATTTATAAGGCACGAAATGATGACACGCACAAATTTTTTTATTTTTTATTTTTTATAGGTTAATGCTTGACTATTGTTTTGGGTATAAATAACAAATTGATTCTGCTGGGTCAATAAAAGCACATTAACTTAGTGAGTTAATTTTATTTAATGGTTTGTTGTTATCACTTTCGATTGTTTTGCTTTTATTTGGATTTAATTTAATTTAATTGGGTCACTTTTTCTGTTGACTGTTTATTAAATAGCCCGCTGAACTTTTAGCTGTGGACGAGTGAAAACGCAAACTTTGCACTTTTGATAAATGGTTTAATTAAAGGTTCTGTAATTTAAATACTGTTAAATGCAAAGAACTTCACGAAAGAAATTTAAGAATATTGCGGAGCTTACAAAAACACGACTGAACTCTTCGACGGTCGAATTAATACTAAATTACTACAAGATTTTGCACCCACGGAACAAGAAGTTGCACTCGACTTTAACAATTTTCTCAATGAGAGCATCGAAACAATGAGGATCACGTGGAATCCTAAAAATGATAATTTCAAGCTAAAAATCCTGGGAACCACCACTGTTCATAGGATAACCAGACGCACAGCTTTAAAAATATTTCTACAGCAGTTGTGGAAACTGAAAGTGTACTGGGATGTCGCACTCCCACAAGATCTTCACACTACTTGGCTTAGATTCAAAACAGATTTCAAATTATTGCAAGGCATCAGCATCCCTCGTCATATCTTCGGTAGATGATATATTATGCTGTGCATAATGTCTGTTGACGAGGTTTAATTTTTCCGATATCAATTGTTGTGTAAAATTATTGTCTAATGAGTACTATGACCAATGGCACGCAAAGTGTTCCGCAATATTAATGGGAGAAAATATTTGACCTTGACTAGTATTTAGGAGCTTAATGGATGATGTTTTATATTCCCCAACCAGTGTTTTTAAATCAGACCAAATTTTTTTGGGATTAGTTGAGGGGTTTATTCCGCTGGTAAGATTTTCTAAAGAAAGTTTTTTTGCAATCCTAGCTTTTAGTCTAAAAAGTGCGTTAGCTTTCTCGTATTTAATTAAGTTGATTAATTAACGAAATTGTTTAAATTCTGACCAAGCTCCTTGTTTCGCGGTTCTAAGAGATTGAAGTTCTGGACTCCACCAGGGTACATTAGACTTAATGAGTTTGAATTTTGTTTGGGGTATTGAAAAATTTGAAGCAGAGCGAATTATTTTTGTGACTTCAGCAGTTTCTTGGTTAACATTGTAAGATACGGTGATGGATGTGGTTTCTTTATAGCATATTTGTTTAAATTTATTCCAATCTGCAAAATCAGTTTTAAATTTAGGTTTTAGCTTACAATTTGTGAGTGGAATTTTAAAGTTAATGGATGTCATTATAGGAAAGTGATCACTACCATACAAATTTTCGAAAATTGTCCATGTACATTTAGGAGCCAAGCTGGCGGAGCAAAGTGTTAAGTCAACATGGAACAGCGAGTTTTGTGTTTAAAAATGGGTGGGAGAACCGTCATTTAAAACAATAACATTTGATGATAAGATAATATTTTCAATAGCTTTATCACGGGGGTTCGTTGATGGGGAGTTCCAAAGGGTACTCCAAGAGTTTAGGGCTCCTAAAAAAATAATTGGTGTAGAAATAAAGTAAAAATTTTGGAAAATTTCTCTGGATGTAAAAGCTTGATTTGGAGGGATGTAGCTAGATATATAAACTGTTTTAATACCATAATCAGATTCTATTGCAATAGCTGCAATGTTTGAGTTAATATCTATAACTCTGTGGGGAATTGTTTTATTTACCATAACTCCTACGCCTTGCTTATTGTGTTTTGGGGAAGGTTGTGGAAATAGCCACAGTATTGTTTAGAGATTTTTGGATTGCTATTTAAAGCAATGTGAGTTTCTTGCATGCAGATAATCGATTGTGAGTATTGTTTTGTTAATATTTGTAGTTCATGATGGTTGTTGTAGTAACCGTTCATATTCCATTGTAGCACTGATATCATTATTGCTGTAATTCGCTAAGTTCGTCATCTGAGACAATGACAGTGCCTACGGGAAATTCTGGAATAGCGATAAAAGGTGATATTGATTGATCTAATTTTGTTATGTCAAGTTCATAATTTTCTGTATTATTTAGTTCGTTGAGGTTAAATGGATTTTGTAAACTTGAGTCTATTTGGCTGTAGAAAGAATTTAGAGAGAATCACCATAGGAGGGACGATCACCGTTAAAGAGGGTAACTCTGTTGAAGAAGACACGAATTTAGCATAAAGAGAGTTAGATGTTCGTTGAGAAGAGAGAGAAAAATTGTATGCTGGTTTGTTAGAAGAGTGTGAGAAATTAATTGAGGTGATGATTTTGGTGTGATTATGTTAGATGGAAGATGTGGAGAAGAAATAACGGTATTCCCACGTATTAGGGAGTTATTTTCTGTGTTGCTCTTAAAATTTTCTGTTTGCTTAGAAGTAGTTTGCAATGTATTAGACATTGATGTAGCTGGAGGTTGTTGGATGTTTGCTGTTGTTATTTAAATTTTGTGATATTGAGGAGTATGTTTGAGTATAGTTTATGGGTATTGGATTATTTTCTCTGTACTTTTTAAGAGCTTCGGTCATAGAACACTTGCTTATTGTTTTTATTTTTAGAATTTCTTTAGCCTGTAAAAATTAGCTGCAGTCTTTGGAAGCTGAGAAGTGTTCAACTGAGCAATTTGCAGAGAAGATCCAAGAGCAATTTTCAGGAGTGTGAGGTGGAAGGCTACAAGTTTCGGATGCCGTAGGGCGCTTGCAGTTATTTTGTGTGTGGCCCAACAATTGACATTTTCTACAGTGCATGGGATTTGGAATATATTGCTTAACCCAGGCAATATCTAAAGAAAGCAAAAGAATTCCACTAGGTTGTTTCATACCATTTATGTCTTTTAAAAATTTTTAAGCAGCTACGATGCCTTGAGATGACAGTTCTTTAACAATTTCCACCTCTGGAACATTAATATGGCATGGAGCGAAAACCGTTCCTTTGCAATAGTTTAGATTTGCATGGTATTTGCAGTTAATTAAGCACAAACCGTGTAATTTTTAACAGCCAATACATTTTTCAGCAATGTTTTTGTTTTTACTAACAGTAAGAGGCTACCGTCACGCAGTTCTGAGATCAACAAAATTTCTTTGCTCATTACATTTACAGATTTTTGAATCGCAAAGCACGAATATTGTGGTAAAGGTTTGTTTGCTTCCGAGACTGATATAACCATAATTTAGGGTCTTCATTTTTAAAGGTGGAAGAGATGGGAAAATTTCAGAGTTTATAATGGATTTTCTTTTCTTTTCTTTTGGGTTATCTGGGCAATGCAAACCGATTATACCCAAGGTTGGGTCCCTGGGGCTATTGTTTTACCTTATTAGGTAATAAATATTATATATTATTGTTTATTTTATTAAAAATAGTATAAAAGTATAAACAAAAAGCACAGAGAAGCGAAGCACGAGGCCGAAAACTATTAATACGCACGAGAAGAACAACTATGACTCAAGTTCGCAAGGAAGGTCTGCTCAACACGAGTGTTAGTCAGAGAATAATAATTTTAATGTTTTCAATGATTCAATGGCAAAAAATGCAATTCTTGGCCTAATTTTATTTTAAAAACAATTCCAACATTTTTATCCAAATGTTGAACAATTTCATTTTCAAATTGCAAGGAGCATTCGTTTAAGATTACTTATATATTTGTATACGTTATATTTGGAGGATAAAACAGATGTTTTGTTTTTATTTTTACTTTACTGTTTTTTTGACAGAATTTACTTTAAAAACATCAGATTTAACTCCATAGAAATTGTTTGAATGTTTTAGTGAAAAATAATAAACATCTGTTTCAATGAACGTGTGGCGTGCGTGACCGTCTGTTACTCCATCCCCCTGTACTTTGGTATGAAATTGCTTCCACAGGTTTGCTAAAAAAGATTTTTATAGGAAATATAGCTGAGCATTTGCATGTGTAAGTGGGTTTCAAACGAAGTATCTATAATTTTCAATTCACTTTGTGTGCACTTAAATGGTTTCCCGGAGCTTCAGCTGGAGTAAGTTCTCATTTAAGTGAAAAGAAAAAAAAACTAGCAAACACTTTAACTCTGCTGGCAACTTTTAACAAAAAAAAAAAAAATATGCACACATTATGGCATTAAGAAAGATTAAATAAAAAAAAATAAATAAAAATTTACCTCAAACCAACCCAGGCAGCGCTACATATTTTGATTCTGCCCTCTTGGCCCACCCAAACCATGACTTTGATAAGGTTTTTCAGAAAGCCCCATATTCCTAACAACAACCACCTTCAGATTTTAGTCCAATAAGCTACAAATTTAATTTTTCATTATATAGGATTTATTCCTTCAGAACATAAAAGTTTGTTTTTTCCATTTTTTTTCTTTTACATATGCATTTCTTCTTTTATCTCTCCAATATATAAGCTGTCTTATTAAATATAATTATTTTCTTTATTTTATCTAAGTTTAACAAATAGTATTTACATTACAAGTGACCCTGTATAATATACAGTGTATATATTTTAAGTTTAACAATTAGCTATTTGATGTTACACTTATATATAAGTAAGTTAAAAGTTCATTGACCTAAAGCATATAGAAAAAAAGAGTGCATATGATAAATGAAACCAACTATTGTTTCAGTTCCACAACATTCCCTAACTCTATTATTTTCTTTTTACGTTGACAATTTGTTTTTCTCTTTAGTTTGGCATTAAGGTGAGTATAGCATAATTTTTCTATAATAAATACAATAATAAAATCGTCTCACTTACATTTTTTTTTGTTCATGCTGCAACAAATCCGTAGAAGGCCTCCGACGAAATGATTAGCTGTGATCTTGGGGACGTAATCGGAAGAGAGAGTTAATTACACCATTCTCACACACCAACACAAACTTCCGAGAGAATCTTTTGTTAAAATCTAGTAATTGTTACAGTTGTTTTTTCTTGATTTAGTTATGTAATTTTTTTTTGTATTGCTTTGTTCATAAGTAACAAAAACAAAAGAAGTGAATTCAAGAAAAAACAGCTGATCAGTGAACTATTAGGTAAACTTATGACCATTTTTTTAGATTATAAGTTTAAGATTTATTATTTTAGAATAATAAAATTATTCTGGCTTGGCAAACTAAGTATATATTAATGTTTGGTTTTGTGTGGCAGAGTAAATTTACGAATTTGAGGTTATGGTTTAAGGAGTACACGTTTGTTATATCTTTTCAAGCAAATTCTTCGGCTCCCAGATAATAATGATTGATGAACCTGCAGCATAAAAAATCTGCAGGCTCATTATAACAGGCAGAAAAAGTCAGTGAAATTTGGATTTGTTTTTGCACCTACTGTCACAAATAAAATTTAGTTTTAATTTGCTTCGTATATATAATTGAAGCCGATTACTATGTTGGATTTTAGAAATTACAATTAATTAAGTTTTTGCGCGTTCACTTTTAAAATCAAGTTAAGGATTATTAAATTGTCTACTTTGTTTGGAGTTTCGTATCAAAAAGAAATATTTTAGTTGCCGGAAATACTAAGAACTTTGTTTTTTTTTAAGAAATCCATGTGGACTAATTCATATCGAGTGAAGTAGCTTCTAAATGAAGTTTTGAAAGCTGTGTAGTGTGTACAAAGGCTTGATTAACGTGCGTAACGTGAGGTGGCGCATCGGGACGTAGCGTAGTGGGACGTTGTCTCGAAGATAAGCGATTACCGAAATCGTAGTCCAATGTAACTTCTCGTCTTCAATAAAAGACTGCTTGTTTCTTTTTTTTTTTTATATATATATATATATATATATAGTATTAAAATTTACAATTTCGTGAAGTTAAACAAAATTTTTCTTGTGTTCTACAGCTGTCAAACTGTCAAAAATCGTAACGTGCCGTATAAATCTATCATTAAACAGATTTTTACTTGACATTATGCAACGTTGCGCTACGTTACCTTCTGCTTGGGTGATTAAGCCAGATGATTCCGGCTGTATGACTTCAACTATTAACAACCCAGTACAAAACAGATTTTGCATAACAGTTGCAAAGTCTGAAAAAGGGTTGTGCTAAGCATATCGATCTTTAATATCACTTCCATGGTATATAGCTGTTCGTCCCGTGTCTTCGTCCTTTAATTCGTATATACAGTTTCCTTTCACTTCTAAGACTTTAGCTTTAAATTTCTTTGAAGCGTTAATAAGAATGAGATTTCGACGGTACACTCTATCTCCGACTTTAAACGTTTTTCTTGAACTTCTTAGGTTATATCGTTTTGCTGAGACCTCGAATGCGGTCGCAATGTTTTTTAAAATCTGACTTCGAATGATTTTAAGTCTTTCATGCTTTTCAACGACAGTGCCATCAAATGATTGTAATCTGCGCACTAGATCATATTCGCCTGCATGAGTAAGCATTTGCTGGCCAAATAAAGAATAGTATAACGAGGAACCTATCGTCTGATGGTGCGAGCTTCTAAGTGCCTCTACAATATCTATCAAATGTTTGTCCCATACTGTTTGATCTGCACCTAAATACGATCTAATTCCGGCTACAATGGACCTATTAACTCTTTCGCTTGCATTGGCCTGAGGACTATATAGTGCTGTGTATATGTGGTTAATTCCACGTTCCTTCAGCAAATTGTTAAATTGATTAGACCTAAATTGTTGACCATTATCACTAAGAATGATGCTAGGTGTTCCAAATACGATGAAAACGTGTTCTTGCAGAAACTCACATATAATGGAGGCTGAGAATTTCTTGATAGCTTTTAGAAGCGGAAATTTGGTTAAATGATCTAAAACAATTATTATTCCAATATTACCATGTTTGGATCTGGGGTAGGGACCTAATAAGTCGATATACAGTTTTTCGACCGGACGTTGGACGGTGTATTGGGTACACATGGGCGGACGTAATATAAAATTTGGAGCTTTGCTTTGATGACACACATCGCAGTTGGCAATATATTCTTTTACATCTACTGTCATATTTGGCCAGAAGATTTGGGGGTGAGTGAGCGCTTTGAATAACTTTACCAACCAACGATTTTGGTATCCACAATTTCTAATTATACATTTCGTTGTAGATATTTCCATCTGAATTTTCAGTGCGCTTATATCGTGGTTTTCAAGTATTTGCAGATCAGGTAATTTATTTTGATTTTCTCTAATATGGCGTTTAAGGTTTTCGTATTCTTCGGATTGAAATTCTGTCGATTTAAGATCTACCAGCGGATAAATTTCCAATTCACTAACATCCTCAAAATTTTGACGAGATAAACAATCAGGAACAACATTTTGGCTTCCTCTTCGATGCTCGATTGTTAACTTAAAACCTTGCAGCTTCAATGACCACCTAGCGAGTCTACCAGATAAATCAGGCTGGCGCATCAGCCAAATTTGCTAGCATCACATTGAATTATAAACTCTTTCTTATAGTCCGGGCTTGCCAATACAGGCGCTGTGGAAAGTTGTGTTTTTAAAAGTTCAAATGCGGACTGAGCTTCTTCATTCCATTTAAATCCTTTCCCTTTCTTTAGAAGGTTGGTTAATGGTGCAGTGATTGATGCAAAATTATTGACAAATCTGCGGTACCACCCCGCCATTCCTAGGAACCTCCTTTATTGTTTTACTGTACTTGGGAATGGATAATCGGTTACGGAAGCTATTTTGTCAGGATCGGTCCTTAAGGTGTGTTGTGACTCTGTTGTGACTCACAACGCGGCTTCCCCAAAATGCTATCTGTTTATAAATGGTTAAGTGCCTGCAATGAGAACTGACCTACCACAATTTTGGCGATCAGCTTTCATTGCATTGCAGCGCTTTAATTTAATTTAATGCCAAGGCCGGCACCTTCAAAACAGAAGCAATAAAAGTAAACACTGACGCCAGTTGGGCGATCAGCTTTCATAGCAAGCGTTATATTAAAGACAATAAAATAAAGCCAACAACTTACTTATGTGCGGCTAGTGCCAAAAATGCTGACAATGCATTTTCGGGAAGTCAACCAACGTAGAGGTAATATAATTTAAATTGTATTTTATTGTTGTAATTAGCATGCGTACTTTTGTCGTCATGCAATTAAAAACAGAGGTAAAATATTTTAAATAATATTTTATTGTTAGATTCAGTACTTTGGGAAATATGACCCAATTACACATGTTATACATGTTTGTATGTTTGTTCGGCCTAAGTTGGCATTGTTAAATAAGTATGTAGGAATGTAAGACTGAATAATAATGTTTACTTTCTGAATGTCTGTATATTTTAAAGAATAATTAATTGGAACTAGAGTAAATTCTTGAGCCAGATATAACCTAGGCCAAGAATGCAAGACCAAATGCAAGATTAACATTTCCTAATTGTTAAGAAATTACGTACAAGGAAATAATTGTAAACTAGATCAATAAAAACTAAGACTAATTATTGTGCAAGATTGCCTTCCACATCTCGCACAAATGCTGAGTACACCTAATTATCGTAAAAACCGAGGTGTTAAACATAAGTAGTTTTAAGAGAATAGTTAGTTGATTTTAAAACTGTGCAGAGAGTTAATCTTTAACTGTGAACACAAATAAAACTGTGAAAATAAAAGTATACAGTCACCAGAGTGACCGATAAGAAAAGTACAAGAAACGTTATTTTCTCTAAATAAAACAAAGGACCTAAAGAAGGACCAGAGGACTTTTCAACATAGATCGACATGAGTAAGTATAATAACATTCCGGCAACCTGACGGCTGCCTACTGACCGGCATAACTCACCATGCCTACCATAATAAGGTGAGAAAGTATAACCAGGATTTGGGACGAGTTCCCAGTCTGACAAGTAGGGCCACGATTAGGACCTATGCGCATCCTCACGGGAGGACGCAACAAAATTGGCGCAGCCGGTAGGATCCTTCTGTTCGCAAGGACAGCAAGGATTTTAGGATCCTTATTGTATCAGGAACAATAAGGATAATTTTTTTTAGCTTTGTAAAATTTTTAAAGAATGGAAATTTTTTTTTTGATAGGATATTTATAAAAAGAAAAAAATAATGGACATAAAAAAAGTAATAGCTAGGATCCTTCTGTTATAGGAACAGTAAGGACATTTTTTCTTTTGTAGGGATTCAAAGTGATCAGTGGGAATTTGTTGTTAGAGGAACAACAAGGATATTTTGGAATTAAAATTTTTTTTTGGAATTTAAAATTTTTGATTGGATCCTTATCATGTTACAGGAACAATAAGGATATATATTTTTAGTTTTGGCAACATTTTAAACGAATGAAAATTTTCTTTTGAAAGGACAAGCACACAGAGTGTGAGAAGAAATTGCAGGAAGCCCAACGGAAAATAGAAAGTTTAAAGTTGGTAAGAAGAGACCGGGAAACAATAGTAGTACCAACAACCGTTAAAATGAATATAAGTGAAATAGCCAAAACGGTGAGTAACTTAGTACCACTATTTTCAGGTACTGAGTCACCGGCAGAAGTTTATAGGTTTATACAAGGATGCGAGTTGGCTTTCAAAGAGGTGAAACCAGTAGAGGCACAGGACTTCACAGATTGTGTGAAATTAAGGTTACATGGGGAAGCATTTGAGTTTTGCAGGAGTAAGAAATTTGGCAAGGTTGAGGAACTATATGGGGCAATCAAAGCGAAGTACCTTAAGGAGTCAACGTATAACACGTTGATAATGGAACTATCGCATTGCGTCCAAAGGCCGGGAGAGAAGTTAAGTTCGTTCGCAAACAGAATAAGCGACATAGAGTCTCGGGGTAGAGATCTAGTAGGTGATGACGGTATCCTGTAGGAACAGCTAAGTAGTTCAGTCGTTAGTGCGTTTAAGGTGGGCGTCTCCGACCCGAACCTACGAACGATTTTACTAACGACAACCGGTTTGTGTCTCGCAGCGTTAGAAAAAAGGACATTAGAAATGGAGATAATGTTAAAAGGAGGTGAGCTGGGGAGAACCGCACAAGGCCATAATAACTATGGGCAAGAGTACCAGAGCAAACAGGGAATTAGGTTTCCCCGGGAAAGAAATCAGGAACAAAGAGGGCAGTATAGCATACAGGAAGAGGATGAAAAACAATTGACAAATAGCAGATTAGCTATAAGGTGCTCATTTTGCCAGGAGAGAGGGCATACCAGGGACGTGTGTATAACAAGGAGAAACACACCATATTGCGAAAAATGCCAGGAATATGGGCACGAAAAGGGGTGGAAATGTGCCCAAGAATTTAAACCCAGAAGTGATAAAATGGAGGGAAAAAGATATGAGGGAAATTTTTTTAATTCAAAAAACCCATTCAGAAATAATGAGGAAAAAAAACACAAACAGGGACCAAATAAAGGGATTGAATGTAGGTGGTGTAACAAGTTAGGCCACGTAGAAAAAGACTGTTACGCTAAGAGAAATTGGGAGAATAGGCAGGGAAACTTTCAGGGGCCCCGCAAAGGCCAATAAGCTGGGACCCCCGAAATAAAAGAATACTTAGGCCGACCAAGATAGTAACAGATCATTCGACATCTGAAAAGATTGTGAATATCTGTACATCCAAGCCAGGACAGAGTTCAGTAACAGATCATTCGACATCTAAAAAGATTGTGAATATCTGTACATCCAAGCCAGGAGAGAATTTAGTAACAGATCATTCGACATCTGAAAAGATTGTGAATGTCTGCTCGTCCCAGTCGGAAGAAAAGGTAGCGATTGTAGGTCCGAATTCAGAAGAAGTAATTAAGTTGCTACGGGCAACATCAAAAAAATTTTTTATAGCAGTTTAATAATAATACAAATAATTATATATATGGTGAATATGGCCATGGTTAGCATGAAAAGAGCCCATAGGAATATAAAAAGGGAAATAAAAGAAAGAAGAATACTTTTCGAAAATATTATGAGAGCGGTAGAGAAAAGTATAGAAGGGAACTTCAAAGGAGTAATAAAATCATTAAATAAAAATATAATAAAAGAAAAATTCGAGGTGGTATTCGAAAAGTTAAATGGAAATATGATAAAAGAAAAATGCAATGTGCTATTGGAAAAATTAAATGAAAACATGATAAAAGCAAAATCTGATATGGTATTCGAGAAATTAAACAAAATACCAAAGGAATACAATGTGGAATTAGGAAAATTAAGTGAAAATATAACAAATGATGGTTTGTATAAAAATATGACGGTGTTGGAAAAGAAAAAGGGTGAATGTTTTGGAATCTCCAAAGTAGATGATGTGTTTATAGAAATTCCTTGCAAGAATGCTATAAATGGTAGACTCATTCTTCTTGTAGATTCCGGAGCAGACACGAGTTTAGTGAAACAAAATGCATTAAAAACAATTGAAAACAGGGGAAAAGAAATAAAAAATTTGTGTGGAGCATTCGGTGGTTTCGTGAAAACACTTGGGTCAGTGAAGATAGAACATGACGAGGTACATAATCTTAGTTTTAAGTTGCACGTAGTTGCATTAGAACAAGGACTGCCTGCAGATGGCATATTAGGCCGGGATAATTTATGGAATAAAACTATAATAAATACGATAGATAAAACACTAACTATATACAACAGAGAAGGAGGTAATAGAAAATTACAATTGAAACAAATGAATGAGTTGAGTTCAATTAATAACAGTGAAAAAATACAAATAAAAGCTAGAACCATACAAACAGTAAGAATTAAAGTAGAGACTAAAACTCCGGTGGTAGTTTTACATAAACAGGAGATTATGCCAGGGGTTTATTTAGGAGAAAGTTTAACGAAGGTAGAGAACGATACCACTTATGTATCAATTTTGAACTCAAACAATGAGGATGTTATCTTGCCAAGGTACTATAAACCGAAATTTTCCAATTATAATATATTTAAAATGAAGTCAGGCTCAATGTATGGAGTAAACGAGTGTAAAGTAAAAGAAAGGATTAAAAAATTAACACAAACAATTAAATTAGATGAAAGTTTGAACGTAGAGGAAAGGTCTGCAATCGAAAATTTAATAACGGCATATCATGATATTTTTCTATTGGAAGGGGATACATTAACATATACCCCAGTAATAGAACACGAAATTCAGGTTCAAGCAAATCAGCCTCCAATAAATCAAAAACAATATAGATTACCTCAAGCGCATAGAGAAGAAATTCAAAAACAGGTTGAACAACTGTTAGAAGACGACATTATTAGGCCGAGCAAATCACCTTGGAATTCGCCATTGCTGTTAGTACCAAAGAAAGCAGGAAGCGATGGTATGAAAAAGTGGAGATTAGTCGTAGGTTTTTGGAAAGGTAAATGACGCAACAATTAAGCAAGTTTTTCCAATACCAAGGATAGATGAAATATTAGATCAATTAGGGCACTGCAGATATTTTTCAACATTAGATTTGGCTAGTGGGTACCATCAGGTTCTCATGAGTAAAGAAGACAGACAAAAGACAGCATTTAGTACAGCATTTGGTCATTATGAATTCAATAGAATGCCATTCGGACTCACCGGAGCTCCAGCGACTTTTCAGCGATTGATGAATAATATACTGACAGGATTACAAGGAATAGATTGTTTTGTTTATTTAGATGATGTGGTAATTTGTGGCAAATATCTACAGCAACATGGAGAAAGATTAGCACAAGTATTCCAGAGACTTAGAGAAAATAGCTTAAAATTGAATACGGAAAAGTGTCAGTTTCTTCGCAGAGAAATAGCTTACCTGGGACACAAATGTTCGGAATTAGGAGCGCTACCAGATCCACAAAAATTAAAATGCGTGAAGGATATTCCAATACCGAGAAATAGGAAAGAGGTTCAGGCATTTTTAGGCTTAGCTAATTATTATAGAAAATTTATTAAAAAATATGTCACAGATGGCATCACCCATAAATAATTTACTGAAGAAAGATAATAAGTTCCAATGGTCAGAGAAGTGTCAGGAAGCGTTCGAAAAAATAAAAGAAGCAGTGACTTCATCACCCATTTTGGCATATCCCGACTTTAGCAAACCGTTTTTATTAACGGACGCAAGTGGAGACGCATTAGGGGCAGTATTGTCACAAGGGGAAGTAGGAGAAGATCGACCAATTGCGTTTGCCAGTAGATCATTGAATAACGCTGAAAAAAGGTACTCAACAATAGAAAAAGAATTTTTAGCGATTGTTTGGGCGACAAAAAATTTTAGAGCATATTTGTTGGGTAGGCCATTCAAGATATATACAGATCATCAACCATTGAGGGGTATAGCAAATCTGAAGGATCAAACGTCAAGACTAGCAAGATTTAGACACAAGATGTCAGAGTACGATTTCGAAATAATTTATAAACCAGGTAAAAAGAATTTAAATGCAGACGCACTGAGTAGAATACCACAGCAGAACCAAGAGATAGTTGTAGTTCAAACCAGATCTAAAGCAAGAGAAAAAAAGCAGCCGAAGAAACTAAAGAAAACACGGGTTCACTAGCGGAAGTGGATGAGGGGATAGAACAACAAGACAATAATAACATAGAAATCCTAACAGATAGGAAGGATATAGAGAGAACATTAAAGGATTTTCATAATTTGCCATTAGGAGGACATCAGGGAGCGCTGAGAACGTACTTTAGAATAAGAAAACAATACAAATGGAAGGGAATGCAGAAAGAAATTAAGCAGTATGTGAAAAAATGTAATAAATGTCAAGTAAATACAAGTTCTAGACTCACCAAAATGCCTATGGTATTGACTGACACCCCAACACGTCCATTTGACAAGGTTTTTATGGATATAGTCGGCATATTGCCAGAGACTGTATCTGGTAATAAATACATTTTAACGTTTCAAGATGATTTTTCGAAGTATATGGCATGTGTTGCGATACCAGATGCCGAAGCAAGCACGATATCGAAAGCATTTTTTAACGAAATTATAACTCGCAACAATACACCAAGGGTGTTAATTACAGACAACGGCTCAAATTTTATTTCACGCGTGTTTTCAGATGTATGTAAAATGTTAGGTATTAAAAAGTTACATATTACACCGTATCATCCGCAGGCAAATGGTTCCCTAGAGAGAAGTCATAGGCCTTTGGCAGAATATTTAAGAGGGTTTGCCAAAGAAGACGGGTCAAATTGGGATCAGTGGCTATCGTCGGCGATGCACGTTCACAATAACACACCGCATACGACAACAAAGACTACACCTTTCAAAACTTTATATGGGTTTGACTCAGAAATGCCAACGAATTTAAGGCGAAAGTGTAGTCCGATGTATAATGCCGAGGATACTTCAAAAGTTATGAAATATCAAATTCCGAGAGCGCACGAACTGGTAAGACAGAACCAGGAGCGTGCAAAAGAAGTATCTAAAAAATATTATGATAATACTTTAAATGCAGTAAAATTTAAAATTGGGGACAGGGTGGTAATGAAGAATCAATCAAGGAAGAATAAATTTTCACCAATATGGATAGGACCGTATGAAGTTTTAGCAATAAAAACCCCAGTAACTACCGAGATTTCGATAAAGGGGAAATCAAAGAAAATTCATAACAATTTACTAAAATTGTTTCATGGGAATTAGAAATAGAGAAAGACAGTTAAGGTGTTAGAATTTTAAATAAAACGAAAAGGAAAAATATTTTTAGGGAAAATCCAATAACATAAAATAAAGAAAGTACGGGAATGGGAAAAATAGTATCAGATTCATATGAGGAATACTAAAATTATGAGAGAATAACAAGTATTATATTAAAAAAATTTATTAAAGTTGTGAAGAAAAAGGTTATTATAAAACATAATTAAAAAAAAAAATTAAATAGAAAGAAAATTAGGAAAGTAGTGAATGCAAAAGCAAATTTGTGGCCAGAGTACGGCAACGAAAAAATAAATGGAGTAGAGGAAACTACTTACGGAAGGAACAGTTAAGTAAAGGTTATGAAATCGAGAAATAAAAGAAGGGAATATAAATGGAAGAGAAAAAAAAATAAAAGGCATTTAAATGGAACAATTAGAGAGCCAAGGTATATCAGAAAAAAAAATTTTAAGAAGCGGAGAAAATCTGAAGTTAAAGGCAAATGTGTTGGCATCTTCAAAGTGAAAGACCTTGTTACAGAAATCCCTCGCAAGGATTAAATTCTAGTAAAACGCATTCTACTTGTAGATCGCAAAATAGTGCCACTTTATTTAAAATAATTCCGTAAACTTTATTTTGGATTTAAAGTTTAATGTAAAGTAATAAAGAGGAAGGTTCGCATAAATCGGGATTTTTTTTAGTAACAGAAGATAGCAGGAAAATATAGCATAAGGATAAGGGAACTGTGAAAGATAGTAGCAGAATAATCTAAAGTAACAAGCAATTGTCTTGGAATTTTCAAAGCGAATGACGTAGTTACGGAAATCCCTGGCAGGGATTTATCCTGGTCACGCATTCTAGTTGGAGATTCCAGGATAGTGCCAACCTATTTGAAAAGATAAATAAAGAAATTTTGATAGCTTTCCATTAAGATGCGGTAAAACGTGATAAAAACAATTGGAAATTGAATTTGAAAATTGAAGTATTAAAAAAAAAATAAATAAATTAGTTAAAAATGAAGACAATTGATAGGATAATAATAATTTTTAATAGGATAATAATAATTTTTACATAAAGAAAAATATAATTTTACAAATTAAAAGTAAATTGAAAATCACGAAGGTAAAAATTGAAAAAATTTAAATATATACCATAAAACAAAAAAAAATTATTTAAAAAAGGAGACAATTGACAACGTCCAATGAATACGCAGTAAAACAAAATACATAAAATGGAAGAATAAAATACAGAAAAAATGATAAAAGGAAATTTGATTTTACGGTTTGAAAAAAATAAGTTTTTTTTTAAAGATAAAAACTAAAGTTTTTTTTTGTTATTGTAAATACCTAAATTTGAAATGAATTTAAAGACAAATAAAATGCACTTAAGCATTGAAATATTGAAAAGAAGAATACAAATTCGCATAAAAATATCGAAAAATTCGATATTCAAAATAAAAATTAAAATAAAAATTCTCATTATGCGGAAATATTGAGATTCGATAAATATATAAATGAAAACTGTTGAATTAAAGCTTTAAGATTAAAATGAATAATAAAGTAGTATTTTTAAAAAAGAAAAAAAAAGTTAAGGGTTTACAAAGAAGAATAAAATGATTAAATATAAGTAAATACATAATTGAAACATGTCAAAATATCGATGAACATATTTAAAAGTTAACCATTGAGAAATAAAGGATGTTAAACGAAACATGTTGAGATATGAATAAGTTTATCTAAAAGCAAACTGTTGCAAAAGAATATTTGAGTGAGCCCATTCATACATGAAAATATAAGAAAAAAAAATATCAGTAAAAAGATATTATTATTATATATAAAGGTCACTGAAAAGAACAAATAAAACATGCATATATTGTAATAGTTGTTATAATTAGCGCAAAATTTAAAACAGTACAAAAACATTTTGGCGCAAGATTTAAATTTAAAATTGGCTGTAAATTAAGTAATTTTGAAATGAAAATATTAAAATAAGACATAAGTATTAATTTTATCTAAAAATGAATGTGAGGGTTACCGATAGTCTTGTATGCATCACAATAGCAGGAGTGCAACGATCATAGATACCAGGATAATACTTTGGGTCTAAAGATGCAACGGAATTCTATGACTAAAGCCGAAAGTGGCCAAATACAACCTTATTTTTGCATTCTGATACGAGGTCACGTACAACAAGTAATTATAATGGAGTTTTAACCAGAAATATGATAGGCAGCGAGAAGAAACTACAATAAACAAGGAACGACATTAGTTTAAAAATGTCAACAGTCCTGAGTCATCGTCAAAAAGACACAGTAAAATGGAACAGAAGTGCAGGTTTGCAGTACATAATGTTAATTAAGCGAAGATGTTAGACGTATCGCAACAATTTGAAATTATGTTTTTTTTAACATTTTTCAAATATATGCTGGCAGTTTTTCTGTGGAGCATAGTGCGAAGGAATAATGGAACCGACTTTATAAGCAAGTGGAATAAGGCCGATAAGTGGTCCAAGAGCCCACCACACAACGATATAACACAACAATAGAAAACATTTCTTTCAGCGAGAGAGACAGAAGAAAATAAAAACAAACTAAACTAGAACTCAAAATGCTGATATAAAAACACAACAAAATTTAATTCAACATAGATAGAACAGCAACTTCAATTATAAATCAAGATACATGATGTAAAACTACACCGTGGACCCAGCAGAACAAACCAAATTGGCATTATTGTACGAAAGAAAAAAATCCTTGTACCAATGAAAGGCAGGAAACACGCCGTGATATTTTTGTATGCACACCGATGGACAACGGGGGGGGGGGGGAGAAATAAAAACAACAGAAGAAACCAGAAGATGACTAAAAGTAATAGACACCACACACCAGGCAGTAGCAGGCCAACGAGGATCAGATTACACCACAAGGGATGCATTCATACAAGACAGAAGTGACTTTAAATATATTAAAAGTAGTAAAAAATTGCTATAAATACAAGCAGAAATTTATACAATTAACATGTACATAACAAGAATAGGCAATGAATCTAAGAAACTTTGTAAAATTAACAACTTAAGAATTAAGAACATAGTACAATATCAAATATGCTATTAATAAAATTTAAGATATGTAATTACCTAAATTAAACAAAATTAAATTAAATCAAACAAAAAATGATCAAGAAAAATGAACTAGCATATAAAATTGTGATTATTTAGCACATAAAATTATTAGACAAGCAAAACAAGCATACAAACAATAGAATTTAAAGTATATTGACGAAAATTTTAACCTCTTCCAGGTAAAAATTTTCTTTGTGTAAGGGGGAGGAATGTTGTGACTCTGTTGTGACTCACAACGCGGCTTCCCCAAAATGCTATCTGTTTATAAATGGTTAAGTGCCTGCAATGAGAACTGACCTACCACAATTTTGGCGATCAGCTTTCATTGCATTGCAGCGCTTTAATTTAATTCAATGCCAAGGCCGGCACCTTCAAAACAGAAGCAATTAAAGTAAACACTGACGCCAGTTGGGCGATCAGCTTTCATAGCAAGCGCTATATTAAAGACAATAAAATAAAGCCAACAACTTACTTATGTGCGGCTAGTGCCAAAAATGTATTTTGCAAACAATGCATTTTTGGCAAGTCAACCAACGTAGAGGTAATATAATTTAAATTGTATTTTATTGTTGTAATTAGCATGCGTACTTTTGTCGTCATGCAATTAAAAACAGAGGTAAAATATTTTAAATAATATTTTATTGTTGGATTCAGTATTTTGGGAAATATGACCCAATTACACATGTTATACATGTTTGTATGTTTGTTCGGCCTAAGTTGGCATTGTTAAATAAGTATGTAGGAATGTAAGACTGAATAATAATGTTTACTTTCTGAATGTCTGTATATTTTAAAGAATAATTAATTGGAACTAGAGTAAATTCTTGAGCCAGATATAACCTAGGCCAAGAATGCAAGACCAAATGCAAGATTAACATTTCCTAATTGTTAAGAAATTACGTACAAGGAAATAATTGTAAACTAGATCAATAAAAACTAAGACTAATTATTGTGCAAGATTGCCTTCCACATCTCGCACAAATGCTGAGTACACCTAATTATCGTAAAAACCGAGGTGTTAAACATAAGTAGTTTTAAGAGAATAGTTAGTTGATTTTAAAACTGTGCAGAGAGTTAATCGTTAACTGTGAACACAAATAAAACTGTGAAAATAAAAGTATACAGTCACCAGAGTGACCGATAAGAAAAGTACAAGAAACGTTATTTTCTCTAAATAAAACAAAGGACCTAAAGAAGGACCAGAGGACTTTTCAACATAGATCGACATGAGTAAGTATAATAACATTCCGGCTGACCGGCACTTCGGCATTCCGACTGACCGGCATAACTCACCATGCCTAGCATAATAAGGTGAGAAAGTATAACCAGGATTTGGGACGAGTTCCCAGTCTGACAAGTAGGGTCACGATTAGGACCTATGCGCATCCTCACGGGAGGACGCAACAGGTGCCGTTACCTACTATGTAGACAATGTACTTAAATTCTTTTCTGCAGAATTTTCTTTTCTGAACATTAATTTAAGTCCAGCGGACCTCAGATGATGGGCAACTTGAGCGAGTGTATTCATATGATCGTCAATATTTTCAGAAACTATCAATAGATCGTCTAAATACACGAAAACCTGGTCCTTAAGAGTGCACGAAATAACGCGTTCTATGAGTCTACATAACGCTAGAGGTGCGTTACAGAGGCCAAATGGCATAACTCGGTATCGATAGAGGGGACAATTTGGCACCGTGAAACAAGTCTAATCACATGATCTTTCCGCCAAGGGAATTTGCCAAAAAGCACGGCGTAAGTCAAGCGAACTTATATATTCAGCTTTCGGCAACCTACTTAAAATGCCCTCAATATATGGGAGGGGATAGGCATCCTTAATGGTGACGTTATTAACTTTTCTTGAATCTAAGCACAAACGGACTTTATCGGAATTTCTTACTAGCACAACCGGACTGGACCACGAACTGTTAGGTGATTCCTCTATCACGCCAAGACTAAGCATTTCAATCGATTTCTTTATGAACAATTTTTTCTATGGCAGGTGATATTGGAAAATATCTTTGCTTAATCGGACGGACATTTGGCTCTAATTCAATAACGTGTTCTATAAGGGTAGTTTACCTTAACCCTTCGGTTTCAAATGATGAAATAGATTTTTAGTCGATGTAAGCCGGACCTCTTGTTCAAACACTTAAGGAAAGCACATTTTCTTCAATATTAGTCGAATTTATATTTTTATCAATAATATCACTATCGATTTGGCATATGATATTCGGTGCAATTTTAAATTTACTCCAAAAATCAACACTCAAAATAACATCCTGAGATAAACTGGGAACTACATAAAAATCAATGTTCTGCGAACTATTTCGAAACTGCACATCTAGTGAAATGTTCCCAAAAACTATCTGTTTTCGCTCATCTGCGGTGCAAACTGATGTTTCTCGTTTTACAAAATCTTGTTTATTGCATATTACACTAGCCAAGCTACTACCTATACAAGATACTTTTGCCCCACTATCTAACAACCCAAGATACTTTTTGTCAAGAATGGTTATATTTGCATATGGTCTCAAATCGCATGGTTTTGCTGAATAGAGCAAATAATATTGGATATTTCCTTTTTCGTCCGTTTGACATTATCCCAAAAATCTTTTAACCGAGCTGTCGAACGAACGGTAGGAGTCTCAAAAATACCATTAGAGCTATCTAAAATTTTAGACCGTTTTTCATTATAAATTTTAAGGCGTTGTTCATACGGGGTTATCTGTTTGATTTTTAAACAGCTTTTATGATGGTCGTCGGGTGGTAGGAGCAATTTTAATTGGGATTTGTGTCTTGGCGAGGACTCGTTTTGAAACCCTCGCTCATTTTCGCGTTTCCCGACATACAATTTGAAAAATTTGGTTTATAGATTCCTATAGCACCACATCCATAACAAAAAACGGTTCTATCTTCAACGCAGTCAAAATACTATGACCATCCTTGCGACAATTCCAGCATTGTCACCTCTTCTATGTCACTTACAGGAGCAGTTTCAATTACTTCTTCAAACTCTAATTCGTTATCTACTGCATTTATTTGACGACGAGATACAACGTTTCGATTAAAATTTATACCTGCAGAAGTTTGAACATTTGATTTAAATATTTCTGTGGTCACATGGAATAATGACTAAACTCAAAATATCGTAAAAAAGCGATATGGAATTTACTTGATTGCCAATTTTTGAAAGTATGCAGATATCCATTTATTGCCCAGAATTGATCAACACTTATGTCTGCACATATTTTGTTTGTAACGGTTCATATATTTAAAAAAAATGGGTCGAAGTTCGTGCAATTAAAATATCGTTTTTTACGATATTTTGAGTTTAGTCGTTATTCCTTGTGACCACAGATTTCATTTAGTAAACTTTCTCCCCTTATACAAAGTCTACGCAATTCTGCAACTGAATTTATTGACACATACAGAAGTTGTTGTCGAATTTATGGACGTAAACCTCGTTGCAAGATTTCAACAAGTTCAAACTCTGGCAAATTAATGATGTAAATTTTCTGCAATTTTAAGAACTTTGTTTCAGTAGTCATCAAAAGATTCTGTGCTACCCTGACGTCTTGCGCGCATTGCTTCTTTTATGTCAGTATCTGTTCTATGTTCTGCAAAGTTCATGCTAAGAGCTGCACATAAGGAAGTCCATACTATGCGATCAACTGTCCGTCGATACCTCCAATACCAATTCTTTGCTTCTTGAATAAATAAACTTTGTACATGCTCACAAAGAACATTAAAGTTTCCTCCTAGCGTATCAAGCACTTGGGACTCTATCCGATAAATAAAATTGTCTACAGATAATTTAGTAGTTCCATCGAACTTAATATCCCAACTGTTAATTAAATTTACAATTCGTCCATAATTTGTTAAAACAGAAAGGTCACTTTGACGATGGTTTCCGTTTATATTAGCATGAACACCTGAGCCAGTATTATTTGAAAAATTAGGAATATCTCGTGGAAAATCTGGGATTGGTATGTTATTGTTTACAAGTGGTGTTCTATTTAAATGAGCGTGTGCTGTTTCTTGTCGATGGTCATTATTTAAGTTAAGTCTACTCATAACACTAACCAAGGAACTCTCTAGTCTTTGCTCAATAACCTGTACCATTCGGGCTTCAAAATCCTGAAAAGCAGCTGCTTGCCGAGCTGATACTACAGCGCTTACAATAGTCCTAATTCGATTGTCATCAGAACTATTATTATTAACTATTTCGCACATTTGGGCAGGGGCTTCAAAATCTTATTTGGAGCTTCTGGACCGAATTCAACGTCGTGCGATATATTTGATAGGGGATGAAAGTATTTCATCCTCTCTCGACTCTCTTGGGCATCGACGTAATGTAGGTTGCCTAAGCCTTCTGTATAGGTATTACCATGGAAAGTGTTCAAGGGAGATGCATGGCCTGACGCCACCAGCTCGTGTGTTTCCCAGGTCCACTCGGGCAGCTGTCCAAGCCCACCCCTTTACCATTGCATCGATGCCTAATAGAACCTCGCATTACCGCGATAATTCGTTCTTTAGTCGCGCGGTTAAGTTGTGGAATAGTCTCCCTGCGAGCGTGTTTCCCGGCAGTTTTGAGCTGTGCAAATTCAAAACAAATCTTCACCGACACTACTCCATCTATCCACCCTCCAACTAACTATCACCCATCTTCCGAATCAACACAATGCTTACGCATTTATAGGGGGCATCCCCTGAGCGTTGGTTTAGTCTAAAAAAAAAAAAAAAGAAGCACTATTAGTAGGTAAACTCACGGTACAAGCTTGTGTAGGAGCTTCCTGTGCTGTCAAACTAACTCCATGCGAAGGAGAAGGAAGACTAGTGTTATGCGAGACATTGGTTTCAGCTGCTCTTCGCGCTCGAGTACTAACACCAGCCATTAGTGTGGTGATAATACCAAAATCCCTACTACTGCACTTGGCACGACACTGCGGACATGTTGAATTACGTTTAAGCCAGGTTAAAATACAACCACGATGAAAACTATGACTGCAAGCAGCACGTAGCAAATCATCGCAGTCATTTAAGGTCTCCCGGCAATTTGAACAAAAAGATTTAATTACTGAAGAAATATTTTCATTACTTTGACGTAAAGACATTGCCATTTCTTATGACATATAAATAAAAAAATATAATTAGGCAAATTAGGACAGTATATATATATATATATATATATCTATAACAGTTAGATAATTTTTGAGATTAAAGAAATTTTTCTTTAAAGAAACCACTTTTTGAAAAGTGGTTTTGTTTCGTGGAAAAATGTTGGGTTTGATTCAAAGTAAAATATGTATAGAAAAATAATGAAATCGTTTAAACACGGATATAAAAGTTATTTAACCTTTCCAATGATACAATTCCAATGCTCAAAACAAAACTGTAAATTAAACTGAGTCTACTAAATTAATTATACTAAAAAAATGTGCAGAAAAAACACCATTAAAAAGAGGGTCAGTAAAACATGCATTTAGCTTATTTATCCCTACTATTCCACTTCATTCCAATGCTGACGTTCTATCCGATAAAATTAATGAAAAATAATTATCTAAGAATAGGAGAATTAATTTCAGATCAGCAATTTAAATACAGAGATTCTTATTAATACTGTTCCATACCAATAGATAAAAGATTTTAAAAAAGATGTCTGCTTATGTTACTCACAAGACCTACTAATAAAAAACATACAATTTCGGACCCCACGAATCAACGTTGGGCGCCACGTTGGGCGCCATTTTGTTATGAAATTGCTTCCACAGGTTTGCTAAAAAAGATTTTTATAGGAAATATAGCTGAGCATTTGCATGTGTAAGTGGGTTTTAATCGAAGTATCTATAATTTTCAATTCACTTTGTGTGCACTTAAATGGTTTCCCGGAGCTTCAGCTGGAGTAAGTTCTCATTTAAGTGAAAAGAAAAAAAAACTAGCAAACACTTTAACTCTGCTGGCAACTTTTAACAAAAAAAAAAATAATATGCACACATTATGGCAAGGGTAACCTTCACAGACATTAAGAAAGACTGAATAAAAAAAAATAACTAAAAATTTACCTCAAACCAACCCAGGCAGCGCTACATATTTTGATGCTGCCCTCTTGACCCGCCCAAACCATGACTTTCATAAGGTTTTTCAGAAAGCCCCATATTTCCAACAACAACCACCTTCAGATTTTAGTCCAATAAGCTACAAATTTAATTTTTCATTATATAGGATTTATTCCTTCAGAACTTAAAAGTTTGTTTTTTCCATTTTTTTCTTTTACATATGCATTTCTTCTTTTATCTCTCCAATATATAAGCTGTCTTATTAAATATAATTATTTTCTTTATTTTATCTAAGTTTAACAAATAGTATTTACATTACAAGTGACCCTGTATATATTTTAAGTTTAACAATCAGCTGTTTGATGTTACACTTATATATAAGTAAGTTAAAAGTTCATTGACCTATAGCATATAGAAAAAAAGAGTACATATGATAAATGAAACCAACTATTGTTTCAGTTCCACAACATTCCCTAACTCTATCATTTTTTTTTTACGTTGACAATTTGTTTTTCTCTTTAGTTTGGCATTAAGGTGAGTATAGTATAATTTTTCTATAATAAATACAATAATAAAATCGTCTCACTTACATTTTTTTTTTGTTCATGCTGCAACAAATCCGTAGAAGGCCTCCGACGAAATGCTTAGCTGTGATCTTGGGGATGTAATCTGAAGAGAGAGTAAATTACACCATTCTCACACACCAACACAAACTTCCGAGAAAATCTTTTGTTAAAATCTAGTAATTGTTACAGTTGTTTTTTTTTGATTTAGTTATGTACTTTTTTTTTTGTATTGCTTTGTTCATAAGTAACAAAAACAAAAGAAGTGAATTCAAGAATAAACAGCTGATCAGTGAACTATTAAGTAAACTAAACTAAAAATTATATGAAAACGTAAACATAAATTAAAGTATTTTTACCAAAGAAAAAATTTAAAAAAAAATTATGCAAATGTGAAACTGTGTTTTAACATGTGTTTTGTTTTTACATTAATGCCCCTATTATGTACGTATTATGTATGCGATGGTATGCGATGTTGACTCGCTTCAACTACATTTTTTCCATATAACGTATTGCATATATTTTAATTGAACCATGTAGTTTGCTACCATCTATTAAGAATTTTCAAACGACGTAGTTCAACTGAAATGTATGTAATAAGTTATACGAAAAAAAATTAGTTGAATCTAGTCAACTTAAGTTGAGTTGTAATACATAATAGGGGCCTAATTTAAGTTTTGTTATTGCTTATTGTTTTATATAAAGATATTCATAATTTCAATGTGAATTTGAAGTTACGTTGAGAAAAAAAAATAGAATGAACATAAATTTTAGTTTTTCATAAATCAATCTGTGATATGGAATTTAAACTAAAATTAATTAATTGTGATGATTGTTATGACCATTTTTTAGATTTTTTTTTCTTTCTTTTTGTTTTAATAAAATTATTCTGGCTTGGCAAACTAAGTATATATTAATGTTTGGTTTTGTGTGGCAGAGTAAATTTACGAATTTGAGGTTATGGTGTATGGAGTGCACGTTTGTTATATCTTTTCAAGCAAATTCTTCGGCTCCCAGATAATAATGATTAATGAACCTGCAGCATAAAAAATCTGCAGGCTCATTATAACAGGCAGAAAAAGTCAGTGAAAATTGGATTTGTTTTTGCACCTACTGTCACAAATAAAATTTAGTTTTAATTTGCTTCGTATATATTATTGAAGCTGATTACTATGTTGGATTTTAGAAGTTACAATTAATTAAGTTTTTGCGCATTCACTTTTAAAATCAAGTAAAGAATAATTAAATTGTCTACTTTGTTTGGAGTTTCGTATCAAAAAGAAATATTTTAGTTGCCGGAAATACTAAGAACTTTGTTTTTTTTTTTAAGAAATCCATGTGGACTAATTCATATCGAGTGAAGTAGCTTCTAATTGAAGTTTTGAAAGCTGTGTAGTGTGTACAAAGGCTTGATTAACATTGGGACGTAGCGTAGTGGGACATTGTCTCGAAGATAAGCGATTACCGAAATCGTAGTCCAACGTAACTTCTCGTCTTCAAAAAAAGACTGCTTTCTCTTTTTTTTTATATACATAGTATTAAAATTTACAATTTCGTGAAGCTAAACAAAATTTTTCTTTTGTCCCACAGCTGTCGAACTGTCAAAAATCGTAACGTGCCGTATAAATCTATCATTAAACAGATTTTTACTTGACATTATGCAACGTTGTGCTACGTTACCTTCCGCTTGGGTAATAAAGCCTTAAGCCAGATGATTCCGGCTGTATGACTTCAACTATTAACAACCCAGTACAACTTACAAGCAATAAACATAAGTGGGTCAGAGGAGTGTAGTGATCTTCAATCGCTTGGCGACACTTTGTTGCAACCCACTCAAATAAATAGCACTTTGATATCAAGTGCCTTGGCTTGGCGAACAACCCTGAGCCAAGCGTATTCCTCAGCTGGCGATGTCGTTATCGCTGGGAATAACACAGCGGTAACCTGAGCCACCGCTGACCAGAGTCATAGCTGGCGCGCAAAGCTAACAAAGTATGATGTTGTTGTTGTAACAGCCTCAAGTGACGATTCGTCACTAAGCGATAAAATGCTTATCTTTATAGCTGGCAGCTTGTGGTTGTTTTAAGCTGCAACAACAAGCGTGTCTTATAACATGAGCGTTAGTTGCCTGGGCACTGGTTTAGCTACCCAGCTCACAGGCAATCGCGTATTGGTGTGTGGGTAATGAGAATGCGGGATGATGAGGCGATCTAGTATAAATGCCAGTGTCTCTGGGAATATATGCTAGAAATATAAAAATGCATATCGGGAATTGTGTATTTGTAGTACTAGCAATGTGCGCTTACGCTGTATTGTACATCGCGCTATAATACATATTTAACGCGTTGTGGTGGCACGGGCCACCATGAATAATGTTAATTTAATTGGGTAGAGACCTGACTGCATCTGATATTTCGGCAAGCACTGCACGAAAAGCGTACATATCGTCACATATATCATTAATTTTATTATCTAAAATTTGAATGAGTGGATCTGGCTGATAAGGTGCAGGTAGATGTTTGCTAGAAGATGGTTGAACTGCAATGCCCACATCATTGCGAATTAATTTAATACTGTCACGTATATCTTGCATTGATTTCTGGAAGTTCCGTTAATAGTTTTACGTTTCCCAATATATTTTTTATATGTTCTTCAATGGTGTTAGTCGAAGCCTCCAAAGTGGAGCTAACGTCTTCAGATATCTGAGTCACGTTATCAAATTTAGCCAATTATTTTGATGCCTTATTGAAAAATTGTTTCTTTTCAGATAACAAAGTAGCAAAAGAGTCATTAAGGCACTTTATTGCGAGCATTATGTGAGAGGGGTAGATTTCTCTGCACTCGTCACAGAAAAACAAAAAGTTAGCTGCATATTCTTGTATGTAGTTAAGGTTTCTTTTCGATAAACCAATACAATTGAAGTGAAAAGTTTTAGCACAAAGCCCATTGCAATTGATTTTAGGCATATTTTTGTCCTCAGACCTGCAATTATTTTTACCACAAGACATTTTAAAACGGAGTTTTTTTAATTTATTTTTTTATTTTATTGATTCTAGGTCAGCAAACCAATGTATCAAACTTGGTTAATTGCTTGAATAATGTGTTTTTCCGAGTTGCTGTTATTTATTGTAAGCGGTATGTTGGTTTTTTTTATTTTATTTTATTTTAAGGGTTTTTGTATAAATATTGTTTTTGGACAGAGTTGTAGAATTGCAGTTTGGTATTTTTTACTTTAATTAATCGTTACTAGGTCACAAAACTAGCGATCGGTTTGACTTCTGATTACCTATTACATATTTAATCAACACTCGCGATCAAAAAAAAAAAGCCGAGTTAAAATTTGATAACTAATATTATTTTTCTTGAATTATAACACAGTGTGCCAAAACCATAAATAAACAAGCACATTCAAACTTTATAGAAATTTTTAAAGAAGGACGTGTTGAGAATTCATCGCACCTGATTTGACCTCTCAAGGTCATCACAATTTTTTTCAACTTATTTTTAAAGTTGAAGTGTTCGAATTTTGTTGTGCCGACAATAATTGCAATTTTACAGCAAATGAAAATAAAATAAAATTAAAAATAAAATTCACTTTTTTTCAATAGAATTTGACGTAAAATAATTGTTTCAAGAAAATTGGCTACACCTAGCTTGAACGAGTTCCAGGCTGCAGCTTCAACGGGTGACAAAAGTTTTGGAAATTTTTCTTCTTTTAGCAACTTATTAATCTCGGGTAATACGAAGACGCCTTCTTTGATCTTTCCATATGGAATATGTGTAAAAATGGATAGCAAATAAACGAACGCTTCTTCCTGTTTATACAGCTTTTTGGAAAATTTTTTGAAGATAAATGCAACGGGGAAGTATATTTTCTCTCTTCACGATACGATCGTTTTTGAAGTTGGCTTCGCCAATAATGCTGTTTATCATTTCTGGCCATTCCTTTTGTGTATAATGAAAATCATATGCGCGGCTATTCGAAAGGTAAATAAAGCAGCTATTTCTAGTATATCCACATTGCATTCCACGCAACATAGTAACAACTTTGAGGGCAGAGCAAATTTTCCTATCATATTCTTTATATCTGATGTATTCTAGCAATTTGGCCATTTCGTTTCGTATGTTTCTTTAGTATAAACAGCATGTGCGATGGGAACTGATGGCTTTTCATTTCCATTGGTCAAGAGAACTGCTTTCAAACTATGTTTGCTCCCGTCTATAAACAACCGCCTCTCATTTGGAATATGTTCTTGGTGGAGCTCTTTGAACAAACCCGACACATCATTGCAATAGCAAATTTCGTCTTCCATCCTGAAATACTTTGCGTAAGATTCGTGACGCTTCCTGTGAATCGTCGTTTTTACACCTGTAGCCAAGAAGCCACGTTGTTGCATTCGTTATGCAAATAATTCTGATTTGTCTTTCGTTACCGCCAAATCTCGAACCCAGTCGGTTAAGTCTTGCTAAAAAAGCAATTGTAGACTTTTTTCGATGCTAAATCGATTTCACTTTGTGTTCAATGAGTATGATATTCAATGTTTATGAGGGCTGAACCATGGAATACTGTATACTGAACATCACTCAAATGAGGTACCGGAAACATCACTGATTCCACTTGCGCATAATTCCATTTCAAACTCTCTCCAAGGCCAGAACATTTGCTAAGGTAGAAGCAGCAATCAGTCGTGTGACAAAATGGCTTTCTCCAATCCATTGGTGTGTCAAATTTCATGTATCGGCTGAAAAAAAAACAAGTAAATGTTAAACATATAACGAATATTTATAAAATAAACTAAATCATACCTTTGGTTAACAGCCCATTTGCTGAGAATTGACTGGCACATAGAACAAAGATATTGTGGTGTCCATGGATCGGTGAGATTCGGTAGCATACCAAAGTATTTCAGATAAATTTGCTGTAGCGCATCAGTAAATTTGCGTATATTTCTTTTTGTCATAAATTGCAGAAATTGTTTACTCATTTCACAAATTTTTATCAACTTAATAAAATTATTCAGTTCGTATAAGTAAGCGTTTATTTTGAAAACCACAACAAAGTGTGATTTTATATAGGTAAGAGTGATATATAACAAAATATCATTATCGGGCTTAATATTTTGTACTAACCTTTTATAAAAAAAAGTAGTTCATAAAATGTTTTTAAATACAATAGGCATGTCTGAAAGACTCAGACCTTACTTTTCATATATTTCTAATTGTAAAAGATGTTATTACTTGAAACTATAAAAGATTTTATAATTTTATAACCTTCTACTAAGGCAACACCTTTTTAATTTTTAAGGGGTAGAAAAACCTAACAACTTTTTTAATGACACTTTTCTTCGTAATGTTAAGAATAAGAAAAAAAATTCCACGAATTTATTTTTTCTACTTTGTTTTGTTAATATTAATTTATTATATGAATTTAATTGCGGGCTTTAGATCAAGTAAGTTTTTAAGAAGGCAACAACAATAACAACAACAACAACTATGTATAAAGTCAACCGAGCTGTAAAAGATTTAAATCATTTTTGTTTCTAACAGCCCTATTCTGGTTGTTAACTTAACAAGAAATAGTTAAGGAGCTCTTGTTAAGCTGCTTGTTATGTTATGTAAATGTTGGTATTCTTAAAAATCATTAACAACATAAAAGCTTAAAAAGCTTTTAAAGTTCACCATGCATGGTGAAAATCGATATGCCTGTTGAAAGAAGAGATGCGCTATATAAATAAATACTTCGAGTGCAGCTTGTGACTTTGCAAGCGCTTGAAAAATTTGCCACGGCTACTGAAAGATTTCATTATCAACAATTAAAATAAGTAAAAAATTCTTTCATTTTTCAGTTTAATGTATTTAAACTCAATATTATATTAAAAGTTGTATTTTTTTATTATTTTCACAACAATTTTCTATCCAAGCACATACATTTCATTCGTTGTTAAGACTCTTTCTGTTATTAACAAAATTGTAAGGAAAAGAGCTTTTAAAGTTGCAGCAGAATACGAAACCTTAACAAATAGTTAATATTAACTATTTTGTTAATGTGGTGAGCTTAGTTAAGCTGCCAGAATAGGGCTGTAAATCTGTATGATTTATTTACTTTTTGATTGCAATTATTTTAGCCTTAAATCATTAAGATTTAATTCTGAAAGCAATCATTGATGATTGCTTCAAGGTAATATTTAATTCATTTTGAAGCAATCATATTAATTAATATTTAATTAATCATTTGATTTTAATCAGAAAAGATTTCAATCGTTTCATTTAAATCTGAAATGATTGCAATTTGCTTTAAATCAAAAAAGATAAAAAAGATTTAAATCATTTGATTTAAATCAAAAATGATTTCAATTATTTGAATTAAATCGCAAAATGAGTTAATTCTGGTATGGAATAAATGAGAAATAATTTAAAATAAACCTTTAAATCTTTTTAGTTACAACATGAAGACTTGAGTTTGTAGTGAATGTCAATAAATATATATGATTTTCCATCCTTAAGGATGGAAAACTTTTAGAGGTTTTTTAGAGTATTGGATAAACCTTTTTTATGGTGTTATTACAAACGAAATATATTTATATTTATGGAGTTCTCATAAGCCCACAATAGCAAATTCATCCCACAAAATAACGCCATCAAAAAGGTTGATCCAATAATCTTAAAAACCTATAAAAGTTTGCCACCCTTAAGGATACAAAATCATATATTTGTAATGATTTTAACTAGATGGAAAGAAGTTCTTGAGAAACGAATACACCAGTTATGAGTTGGTGAAAGTAGATGATATCAGAAGATTTAATTCTCTCAATTAAAGGTTAAAAGTGTCAGCAAACCGAACAAAACGTCTTTGGATTATTTCTATACAATCAACATGCACATTGTAATGTGGGGACCATACTTGACCTACATACTTCAAGTGAGGTCGCACAATCGAATAATACAGCCTTGTAGTTGTTATTAGACTGTCAAACTCTTTGGCCTAGCGCGCTTTATAAAGCCAAGCATAGAAGATGCTCTCTTAAAAATGCTATCAATATGCATTCTTAACGACAACTTTGAATTATCCATGCATATACCAAGGTCTTTGACGATAGTTACACGACTTACAGCAGTATCTTTTATTTTGTAATCAAAAATTACAATGTTCCTTTTACGCGAAAAGGTCATAGTTTGAAATTTATCAGGATTTAAAAACATATTATTTTTAGAACACCAAACCTCAAAAGGATTTCTAGGAACATTGCTGCTTTTACGAGATTTCAAGCAGAATGTAGTGAAGTCGAGGAGATTAGACACAGTGGATCTGCCAGTAACAATACCATGCTGAAGAGTTGTCATGACTTACCCACAGTGAATTTTCACTCGATCGTACACTGTTAACTCAAGTCTTCATTTTGTAACTAAAAAGATTTAAAGGTTTATTTTAAATTATTTCTTATTTATTCCATACCAGAGTAAACACATTTTGCGATTTAATTCAAATAATTGAAATCATTTTTGATTTAAATCAAATGATTTAAATCGTTTTTGATTTAAATCAAATAATTGCAATCATTTCAGATTTAAATTAATGAATAAATCAAATTAATGCATTCAAAATATAAATCAATATGATTGCTCCGAAATGAATTAAATATTGTCAATAATTGCTTTCAGAATTAAATCTTAATGATTTAAGGTTAAAATGAATGCAATCTTTGTTTTTAAATCAGGTTGTGATTGATTCATGATTCAATCTTCAAATGATTGATTCATTTACAACTCTGAGAGTCAATCACTTGGCTATCTTGACAGCCTGTTTCGGAAATTGCTACATTTCCTCTTCAGTAGTCTTTGAGTGATTAAGCTGTGATCAACATACTGTTGAAGTCGTATATGATTTCACACATGATTGAACAAATTCGTAAGAATTATTTACGTTCTCATCGGCTATTTAACCATTTGACATTTAAAGCAGTAAGCAATTTATAGATCATAGCCATCAACTCTACCAAGGTTTCCATATGTTCTAGTTGATTCACATTTATTCAATATTCATTGGTGTTCGACAATCTGTCGAAATCCACCATATAACTGAAACGAGTTTTTGCCAGGGACCGTACCGGTTATGGTTTTTATCAAAAAAGTCAGATATTAACAGTTATCATTTAACTTTTATTTTTTCCGACAAAAATACTAGTTATTTAATGCCTTCTATTTTTTCGGGCAAAAATAACTGTTACTTTTGACTTTTATTTTTTTGGTCAAAAATAACAGTTATTTTGTGCCTTTTATTTTTTCGGTCAAAAATATCAGGCAATTTGAATTTCTTTAAAGGCCACTTGAAAGGCAAAAAAAAGTTTTATGCAATTTTTATCGTCTCATCAGCGCGCACATTATGAGCTATGAAACTTTTTAGTTTTTAAGTATTTATTTGGCCTTTGAAAAAATACAAATTGCCTGATATTTTTGACCGAAAAAATAAAAGGCACAAAATAACTGTTATTTTTGACCTAAAAAATAAAAGTCAAAAGTAACAGTTATTTTTGCCCGAAAAAATAAAAGGCAAAAAATAACAGTTAATTTTAATTTTTATAGTAACAGCCAAAAATTTAAAAGGCATTTAATATTCGCGAAACTGCTGCCATTACGATAATAATGGTATATTTAAAAAAGTTCTCCGGCCACTTTTTCCTTATGCCTTTTTCATCTGAAAATTGTAAAATAACAGTTATTTTCGGTCCCTGGTTTTTGCTTCGCTACAAGCTAGTGTTTTAACTGAAAAGTGGCTATGGCGGAGCAAGGCCAAATAAGTTTAATTAATGTCAAATTAATTAAATAATTTAATAATTGATCGATTTCGGTCAAAGTCATGAGTAATTGAACATTTGGTTGTGAAAATAGCAACTTTTCAGTTAAAACACTAGCTTCTAGCGAGTCAAAAGCTCGTTTCAATTCTATAGTGCATTTCGACAAATTGTCGAACACCAATGAATATTTTTGAGTCACAATCGAGTACTCATGTAGAGCAGACCTTTTTCTTGATTATTGTACTTTGTCTTTTGAAAACAGTCATATTTCAAGTAAATAGTGCGAGAGTGATACGATTCGTTTCGATCCGACGACAATCGTTTTCTACTTGGACACAAATTGTTAATAATGCCTTGTGTTTGTGGCCAAAAGGTTGATCGTAGTCAACCAAAAGTGCAGTGTACTAAATGCAATGAATTTTTTCATTTGGAATGTGTTAATGTTCAGCAGTCCGATCTTGATTTTATGCAGTGTTCTGCCCGCCAATTTTTTTGCAAAGTTTGTTCGGTTGAGCGGCGAGGCTCTCTTCGCTCGCCCCCTTCCACAACTTATGTTGCAAAAATAATCAATAATAATAACAAAGAGACAAACGTGAACCTAAGCGATAACTCTTTAAATGATCTTAATAAACAAGTGCAGTGCAATGCTTCGAACTCGAATGCTCAGCCACAACATCCGTTAAAATTGGTCTCGTCTCAGCAGCGCGAAGAAAAAAGTGAACAAATAATTTTGCAAACTATTTTGAGTGAGATTATGTCTCTTAAGTCTCAAAACGCTCAACAGCGTGGTGAAATAAATGAACAAAAAACAACGTTGCAATCTGTTTTGAGTGAGATTATGTCTCTTAAGTGAAAAAATGCTAGTGCGCTCGCATTAATATCATCTCTACATAACGAGAAAAAAAATATTAACTCAAAAATTTGAGTCAGTTGAAAATGAGCTTTGCCCTGTGAAGAAAAAACTATATGAAAATGATGCTGCTCTTTTGTCTCTTACAAAAGAGATAAAAAATCTTCGTGATGCTGTCGTCCATATAACAAAAAATTTTGTGGTTAACGTAAAAAAACAAAAAACACCCATTGTTAATATTGCACTTTCTGATAATCATACTGCAGCCTCTTCTTACAATGCAGTTGCTGCTAATACTAATCTAATTGAGCTACGCTCTCCTTCAAATTCTTCTCTTTCCACTGGTGCTGCTGCTCTTGATTCACCATGCTTGAGTATGGGTGTTGCTGATGTTGTTGTGAATAATAATGTCTCCACGGTGCTTTCTTCTTCTTTACATGCTAATTCTAAAGTGACTGCTTCATATGCTGCTATGCTTGCTGCTCCTGTTTGTGGTGAGAGTAATCCACTCCTACCTTCGCCTCTGCTTGTTCCATCAGCCATCAGTGGAAAACGGTGCGTAAGAAAAAGCAAAACAAAAACAAAGCTATTGTTTGGTGTAATGCTAATAATGATCTTCATGCTGCTGCTTCTAAGAGGGCTCTTCATCTATCATATTTTAAACCTACGGTTACTGCTAATAGTGTGATTAACTATATCTGCAAGCGTACTAATATTCTTCGAGACAATATCGAATGTATTCACCACACCCATATTCAAGGCTGGCAACAAGCACGATGTCCTAAACTATAGACCGATCTCAAAGTTGACCAACGTTTCAAAGCTTTTTGAAAAAATTGTTAAAGATAAAATGTACTTTGCTATAAAAAACTCAATTTGTCCAAACCAACATGGATTCGTATCTGGCAGGTCAACTACAACTAACCTGAGTGTCTTCACAAATTACTGCATCTCTTCTTTTGAAGATCGGCACCAACTTGATGTCGTTTACTCTGACATCTCTAAGGCTTTTGACAGGTTGTCTCAACAGGTATTGCTCTTGGTTGAGTTCATACCTCTCAAATAGGGTTTCTAATGTTGTCATTGACAATGCAAAATCTTCACTTTTAGCGTTTCTTAGGCGAAACAGTGTTGGGTTTGTTGACCCTTACACACTAACAACATTATATACTTCCCTTGTTAGATCTAGCCTTGAATACGCCTCATTTATTTGGGGTCCTTTTTACTCGATACATATTGCTAGACTGGAAAAAGTTCAAAAAAGATTCTTAAAATTTGCTTTGCGCTCTTTTAGTTTTCCTGAACCTCTTCCCTCATATAGGACACATCGGTTGCTTATTGGTCTTTCATCTCTCGAAGATAGAAGACTACTGCATAGTATCATGTTTATTTATGATCTGATTAATGGAAATGTTATTTGTGAAAACTTACTTAAATTAAGATCGTTTAATATTCCGCAAAAGTCTTTACAAAGCTCGAATTATTGTTACATTAGTTGTCATAGAACTAATTATGCCACTAATGAGCCAATTAATAGAGCTCTTATAGCTTTAAACAGTATCTATAATAATAACTTACTCGATTTTTCTATGCCCAAAGTTGCTTTTAAAACCACTATTACACTGTTGTTAAATAAAAACTAGTTTTAATCTTTATTGTATTATTTTTAAATTATGTTGCTTAGTCTGTAAGGATATTGTCCATAGACGTTAACAAATAAATAAATAAATAAATAAGTATTCGACTCGTTAAAAGAGATGTGGATGAAACCACTTTGAAGAGAGTCAGCTTTAAATTGACAGTTCCACTCAGCGATTTAAATGAAGTATTTAATCCGATATTGTGGACTGCCGATGTTCGTGTGCGCAATTTATCTTTTTTATCGAAAGAAGAGGAAACTGTGGCGAAGCATTAGTTAACGATGCGTATCTTTTGGCAGCCTGTGCTTACGCGGATCCGCCTCCACTGCTCTCTTTACCATCAGCTCAACTGAATGTCTTGCCGAAATTACCTTCAACATCTAATGGATTGCTAAATATACATAATTCAATTGGAGCTCGCACTAATTTGAATTTATACTTTAATAATATGTCTGGAATTAGGACCAAGATTAATTCTAGTAGGTATAATATGGGGATTCTGGGTCAAGCGGAGCCGCTTGTGCAAGTTGACGGCACTTTTTTGCGGTTTTTGCGGTTTTGGGTTGTGCAAGTTGACGGCACTATTTACGGTTTTTGCGGTTTTGGGTTGTGCAAGTTGACGGCATTTTTTGCGGTTTTGGGTTGTGCAAGTTGACGGCACTTTTTGCGGTTTTTGCGGTTTTGGGTTGTGCAAGTTAACGGCACTTTTTGCTGTTTTTGCGGTTTTGGGTTGTGCAAGTTGACGTCACTTTTTGCGGTTTTTTGCGGTTTTGGCTTGTGCAAGTTGACGATAGTTTCTGTGGTTTTGACTTATCTCCGTCCGTCCGTTTTGCGGTTTTTGATAAGCAGTTATGTAAACATTTTTGTTTTCTCAATGCTTGGGAAAATAACAAATTGTATTCTGCGGTTTTTTGATAATCAGTAAATTATGAATTAGTCTATTATTTGATTTATCGTGTCAACGCAAAATATTTTGGTTAATTTAATGCGTTCGATATTAACATTTTCGATTTTATCATACCTATTGTAATTAATATTAAAGTTTTATAGGTACTGAAGCCAAACTTGTTAATTAAACTTACGAACGAATTTTGTGTGTGTGGAATAAAGGAAAAGAAAACAAAATATTTCCATTTTTATAATACTAAACCTTTAAAAAAACAAAAAGACTGCTTTGTAGTTCTATAAAAATGTACATTGTAGGTGCATACTATTTTGAGTGTGTACGGAAGATATAAAGTAGGCAATACTTTAGTAATAAAAAATAAATTAAAAAATAGTCTCATTTATTATTTTAGCAAACTTCAATTATTTATTATAAACTGTAATATTCAAGTAATACTTTATTTTGTATTAAATTTTTTTCTTTTGTGTATGAGAGTTCCTTTTTTCTTCTTTTAAAAAAAAATTATTTGAGAAAACTTAAATTATAAATAACCAGTTTCGGTTCTGGTTTCGGCTAGGCCGAATATTCGGTTTCGGCCAAAATTACGGTATCGGTCGAACACTACTTATTATGCTTAATGTACGCAATCAATTCCCTTGGAGTCTTTTGTGTGGCAATAATTTTCATAAGAAAATTTCAGTGAGAGAAAAAGATTTTGTTTTGTTATGAAAACGAAATTTACCAGACAAAAGGACGTTTTACAAAATAAGGCCATTTACATAAAAATGTGTATAATTTTCAACACATTATAAGTGTGTTATTTTTATCCAGTAACTATATCTTTAAATTATTGCTTGAGCAATATTATTATAAATTCAACTATACAAATTTTAACTCCGAAATGATAAGATTTCAGAAATTAGAAAATCTCGACTTAAAAACAGCTTCTAACTTCTGAGGTACTGTATTAACATAATTTTTAAAATAGTTTTAATAATTCAAGTGCCGCTTTAAGTTTGTCTAGTTGAGCTAAATAACTATAAAAGTCTTTTAAATTTAATACAATATTTATACTTTTTTTTGTAATTAATGAGTTTGTTATTTTATTCCTTAAAAAGGTTTACATAAAAAAATAAATATTAGCAATAATAAAAAAATATTTACTAAAGTATGATTTAAACTATCAAACATTTAGAATTTGTTTTTAAATGATGTAAAAATCAATATTTTAAATTTAACTGAGAGCATCTGCATACGCCACCCGCGGTTCTTAGATTCAATTGTCCGCATCCGCATCCTCAAAGAAGGCCCTTTACAGATCCGCATCCGCAAAATGACATCCGTCACATACCTAGTTCTTTATTGAAAACGAATAAAGACAAAATTGTTCAACTTTGATTTTATTTGAATAAAAAAGTATGATTTTAATAAGTGCATTAGAGTGGAACGAATTTTTAACCTCACCGGCTTAATATATTTTTGAAAACTACTCGTCAAAACCAATTTTTCTGCATCCTTGGTATTTTTCTGTGACGAAACTTTTGACTTTGCCCGAGGGTTTTTGCGAATGAAAACCTCTTACTACATAATTACTTCAATTTGATACCATGTACGCACTTAAAGATATTTGTGCTCAAAGTCCACCGAAGTCGGTCATTCGCCAATATCTCCGCTCCTTTATGTCAGAGGTAAAATATGCATGCAACAAAATTGTAAATCAGATAGTTATCTTCAAAAATACCATTAACAGTTTTATCGTAAAAGCCTCAGTTTTTACGCTATGAGGCTGATTATGGCTAAGCACTGCAAAGTATAGATTTCTTACTATTAGCAAATTTTTTAACTTTAATTAATAGTAGTTTATTAGCAGAATTTTAATGTATGTTTGTTATTTTCTCACTTCGAACACTTTTTCAAACAAACACATCGTCCAATAAATGTACATATAAGTTAGCATTTATCATGCCACTTTGGCTAAATGACACCTTCATTCGCCCAAATTCCATCACGTTCATCAAGCAGGAGTTATATTTTACCAAGTTGGCTAAACAACACTTCAATCCGCCAAACATTCTAATTCGGAAGAACAATATCCAAATAAGACACGCGCATCCGTCTTAAATCGACTTCAGGCACGTTTCGGCTAAAGTTACACTTAGGTGAAAACAACTAGCGACGACACATGCTGGGAACATGAATTGTCAGCATAAATTTCGTGAACAAATCAATGCAACAACCAGACCAACAACAACAATAAAAACCTACAACACAGCACCACTACAACTTCAGCAAGGCACAGCCACTACTACGTCCACAACAACAAACCCAAGCTTGAAGCGCAGCAACAATCATGACAACAACAACATCATCAGCATAAACGACGTCAACAAACATAGAATGCAATTTGGGTATTTTAAGTTAGGTATTTTCGGTTTAGAGTTTAGAATAAGATTAATTGTGAAACTAAAAAGACTGGCATAGCCGGTAATAAAGAGCAATTAATTAAAAACGGAGTGTTTTATTTGTTCGGTAAAAAAACATTCTTAACTGGCGCCCAACGTGGGGCCGCTGAAAATATTTTTGTATTTTTAAATCATTAAGATTTAATTCTGAAAGCAATCATTGATGATTGCTTCAAGGTAATATTTAATTCATTTTGAAGCAATCATATTAATTAATATTTAATTAATCATTTGATTTTAATCAGAAAAGATTTCAATCGTTTCATTTAAATCTGAAATGATTGCAATTTGCTTTAAATCAAAAAAGATAAAAAAGATTTAAATCATTTGATTTAAATCAAAAATGATTTCAATTATTTGAATTAAATCGCAAAATGAGTTAATTCTGGTATGGAATAAATGAGAAATAATTTAAAATAAACCTTTAAATCTTTTTAGTTACAACATGAAGACTTGAGTTTGTAGTGAATGTCAATAAATATATATGATTTTCCATCCTTAAGGATGGAAAACTTTTAGAGGTTTTTTAGAGTATTGGATAAACCTTTTTTATGGTGTTATTACAAACGAAATATATTTATATTTATGGAGTTCTCATAAGCCCACAATAGCAAATTCATCCCACAAAATAACGCCATCAAAAAGGTTGATCCAATAATCTTAAAAACCTATAAAAGTTTGCCACCCTTAAGGATACAAAATCATATATTTGTAATGATTTTAACTAGATGGAAAGAAGTTCTTGAGAAACGAATACACCAGTTATGAGTTGGTGAAAGTAGATGATATCAGAAGATTTAATTCTCTCAATTAAAGGTTAAAAGTGTCAGCAAACCGAACAAAACGTCTTTGGATTATTTCTATACAATCAACATGCACATTGTAATGTGGGGACCATACTTGACCTACATACTTCAAGTGAGGTCGCACAATCGAATAATACAGCCTTGTAGTTGTTATTAGACTGTCAAACTCTTTGGCCTAGCGCGCTTTATAAAGCCAAGCATAGAAGATGCTCTCTTAAAAATGCTATCAATATGCATTCTTAACGACAACTTTGAATTATCCATGCATATACCAAGGTCTTTGACGATAGTTACACGACTTACAGCAGTATCTTTTATTTTGTAATCAAAAATTACAATGTTCCTTTTACGCGAAAAGGTCATAGTTTGAAATTTATCAGGATTTAAAAACATATTATTTTTAGAACACCAAACCTCAAAAGGATTTCTAGGAACATTGCTGCTTTTACGAGATTTCAAGCAGAATGTAGTGAAGTCGAGGAGATTAGACACAGTGGATCTGCCAGTAACAATACCATGCTGAAGAGTTGTCATGATTTACCCACAGTGAATTTTCACTCGATCGTACACTGTTAACTCAAGTCTTCATTTTGTAACTAAAAAGATTTAAAGGTTTATTTTAAATTATTTCTTATTTATTCCATACCAGAGTAAACACATTTTGCGATTTAATTCAAATAATTGAAATCATTTTTGATTTAAATCAAATGATTTAAATCGTTTTTGATTTAAATCAAATAATTGCAATCATTTCAGATTTAAATTAATGAATAAATCAAATTAATGCATTCAAAATATAAATCAATATGATTGCTCCGAAATGAATTAAATATTGTCAATAATTGCTTTCAGAATTAAATCTTAATGATTTAAGGTTAAAATGAATGCAATCTTTGTTTTTAAATCAGGTTGTGATTGATTCATGATTCAATCTTCAAATGATTGATTCATTTACAACTCTGAGAGTCAATCACTTGGCTATCTTGACAGCCTGTTTCGGAAATTGCTACATTTCCTCTTCAGTAGTCTTTGAGTGATTAAGCTGTGATCAACATACTGTTGAAGTCGTATATGATTTCACACATGATTGAACAAATTCGTAAGAATTATTTACGTTCTCATCGGCTATTTAACCATTTGACATTTAAAGCAGTAAGCAATTTATAGATCATAGCCATCAACTCTACCAAGGTTTCCATATGTTCTAGTTGATTCACATTTATTCAATATTCATTGGTGTTCGACAATCTGTCGAAATCCACCATATAACTGAAACGAGTTTTTGCCAGGGACCGTACCGGTTATGGTTTTTATCAAAAAAGTCAGATATTAACAGTTATCATTTAACTTTTATTTTTTCCGACAAAAATACTAGTTATTTAATGCCTTCTATTTTTTCGGGCAAAAATAACTGTTACTTTTGACTTTTATTTTTTTGGTCAAAAATAACAGTTATTTTGTGCCTTTTATTTTTTCGGTCAAAAATATCAGGCAATTTGAATTTCTTTAAAGGCCACTTGAAAGGCAAAAAAAAGTTTTATGCAATTTTTATCGTCTCATCAGCGCGCACATTATGAGCTATGAAACTTTTTAGTTTTTAAGTATTTATTTGGCCTTTGAAAAAATACAAATTGCCTGATATTTTTGACCGAAAAAATAAAAGGCACAAAATAACTGTTATTTTTGACCTAAAAAATAAAAGTCAAAAGTAACAGTTATTTTTGCCCGAAAAAATAAAAGGCAAAAAATAACAGTTAATTTTAATTTTTATAGTAACAGCCAAAAATTTAAAAGGCATTTAATATTCGCGAAACTGCTGCCATTACGATAATAATGGTATATTTAAAAAAGTTCTCCGGCCACTTTTTCCTTATGCCTTTTTCATCTGAAAATTGTAAAATAACAGTTATTTTCGGTCCCTGGTTTTTGCTTCGCTACAAGCTAGTGTTTTAACTGAAAAGTGGCTATGGCGGAGCAAGGCCAAATAAGTTTAATTAATGTCAAATTAATTAAATAATTTAATAATTGATCGATTTCGGTCAAAGTCATGAGTAATTGAACATTTGGTTGTGAAAATAGCAACTTTTCAGTTAAAACACTAGCTTCTAGCGAGTCAAAAGCTCGTTTCAATTCTATAGTGCATTTCGACAAATTGTCGAACACCAATGAATATTTTTGAGTCACAATCGAGTACTCATGTAGAGCAGACCTTTTTCTTGATTATTGTACTTTGTCTTTTGAAAACAGTCATATTTCAAGTAAATAGTGCGAGAGTGATACGATTCGTTTCGATCCGACGACAATCGTTTTCTACTTGGACACAAATTGTTAATAATGCCTTGTGTTTGTGGCCAAAAGGTTGATCGTAGTCAACCAAAAGTGCAGTGTACTAAATGCAATGAATTTTTTCATTTGGAATGTGTTAATGTTCAGCAGTCCGATCTTGATTTTATGCAGTGTTCTGCCCGCCAATTTTTTTGCAAAGTTTGTTCGGTTGAGCGGCGAGGCTCTCTTCGCTCGCCCCCTTCCACAACTTATGTTGCAAAAATAATCAATAATAATAACAAAGAGACAAACGTGAACCTAAGCGATAACTCTTTAAATGATCTTAATAAACAAGTGCAGTGCAATGCTTCGAACTCGAATGCTCAGCCACAACATCCGTTAAAATTGGTCTCGTCTCAGCAGCGCGAAGAAAAAAGTGAACAAATAATTTTGCAAACTATTTTGAGTGAGATTATGTCTCTTAAGTCTCAAAACGCTCAACAGCGTGGTGAAATAAATGAACAAAAAACAACGTTGCAATCTGTTTTGAGTGAGATTATGTCTCTTAAGTGAAAAAATGCTAGTGCGCTCGCATTAATATCATCTCTACATAACGAGAAAAAAAATATTAACTCAAAAATTTGAGTCAGTTGAAAATGAGCTTTGCCCTGTGAAGAAAAAACTATATGAAAATGATGCTGCTCTTTTGTCTCTTACAAAAGAGATAAAAAATCTTCGTGATGCTGTCGTCCATATAACAAAAAATTTTGTGGTTAACGTAAAAAAACAAAAAACACCCATTGTTAATATTGCACTTTCTGATAATCATACTGCAGCCTCTTCTTACAATGCAGTTGCTGCTAATACTAATCTAATTGAGCTACGCTCTCCTTCAAATTCTTCTCTTTCCACTGGTGCTGCTGCTCTTGATTCACCATGCTTGAGTATGGGTGTTGCTGATGTTGTTGTGAATAATAATGTCTCCACGGTGCTTTCTTCTTCTTTACATGCTAATTCTAAAGTGACTGCTTCATATGCTGCTATGCTTGCTGCTCCTGTTTGTGGTGAGAGTAATCCACTCCTACCTTCGCCTCTGCTTGTTCCATCAGCCATCAGTGGAAAACGGTGCGTAAGAAAAAGCAAAACAAAAACAAAGCTATTGTTTGGTGTAATGCTAATAATGATCTTCATGCTGCTGCTTCTAAGAGGGCTCTTCATCTATCATATTTTAAACCTACGGTTACTGCTAATAGTGTGATTAACTATATCTGCAAGCGTACTAATATTCTTCGAGACAATATCGAATGTATTCACCACACCCATATTCAAGGCTGGCAACAAGCACGATGTCCTAAACTATAGACCGATCTCAAAGTTGACCAACGTTTCAAAGCTTTTTGAAAAAATTGTTAAAGATAAAATGTACTTTGCTATAAAAAACTCAATTTGTCCAAACCAACATGGATTCGTATCTGGCAGGTCAACTACAACTAACCTGAGTGTCTTCACAAATTACTGCATCTCTTCTTTTGAAGATCGGCACCAACTTGATGTCGTTTACTCTGACATCTCTAAGGCTTTTGACAGGTTGTCTCAACAGGTATTGCTCTTGGTTGAGTTCATACCTCTCAAATAGGGTTTCTAATGTTGTCATTGACAATGCAAAATCTTCACTTTTAGCGTTTCTTAGGCGAAACAGTGTTGGGTTTGTTGACCCTTACACACTAACAACATTATATACTTCCCTTGTTAGATCTAGCCTTGAATACGCCTCATTTATTTGGGGTCCTTTTTACTCGATACATATTGCTAGACTGGAAAAAGTTCAAAAAAGATTCTTAAAATTTGCTTTGCGCTCTTTTAGTTTTCCTGAACCTCTTCCCTCATATAGGACACATCGGTTGCTTATTGGTCTTTCATCTCTCGAAGATAGAAGACTACTGCATAGTATCATGTTTATTTATGATCTGATTAATGGAAATGTTATTTGTGAAAACTTACTTAAATTAAGATCGTTTAATATTCCGCAAAAGTCTTTACAAAGCTCGAATTATTGTTACATTAGTTGTCATAGAACTAATTATGCCACTAATGAGCCAATTAATAGAGCTCTTATAGCTTTAAACAGTATCTATAATAATAACTTACTCGATTTTTCTATGCCCAAAGTTGCTTTTAAAACCACTATTACACTGTTGTTAAATAAAAACTAGTTTTAATCTTTATTGTATTATTTTTAAATTATGTTGCTTAGTCTGTAAGGATATTGTCCATAGACGTTAACAAATAAATAAATAAATAAATAAGTATTCGACTCGTTAAAAGAGATGTGGATGAAACCACTTTGAAGAGAGTCAGCTTTAAATTGACAGTTCCACTCAGCGATTTAAATGAAGTATTTAATCCGATATTGTGGACTGCCGATGTTCGTGTGCGCAATTTATCTTTTTTATCGAAAGAAGAGGAAACTGTGGCGAAGCATTAGTTAACGATGCGTATCTTTTGGCAGCCTGTGCTTACGCGGATCCGCCTCCACTGCTCTCTTTACCATCAGCTCAACTGAATGTCTTGCCGAAATTACCTTCAACATCTAATGGATTGCTAAATATACATAATTCAATTGGAGCTCGCACTAATTTGAATTTATACTTTAATAATATGTCTGGAATTAGGACCAAGATTAATTCTAGTAGGTATAATATGGGGATTCTGGGTCAAGCGGAGCCGCTTGTGCAAGTTGACGGCACTTTTTTGCGGTTTTTGCGGTTTTGGGTTGTGCAAGTTGACGGCACTATTTACGGTTTTTGCGGTTTTGGGTTGTGCAAGTTGACGGCATTTTTTGCGGTTTTGGGTTGTGCAAGTTGACGGCACTTTTTGCGGTTTTTGCGGTTTTGGGTTGTGCAAGTTAACGGCACTTTTTGCTGTTTTTGCGGTTTTGGGTTGTGCAAGTTGACGTCACTTTTTGCGGATTTTTGCGGTTTTGGCTTGTGCAAGTTGACGATAGTTTCTGTGGTTTTGACTTATCTCCGTCCGTCCGTTTTGCGGTTTTTGATAAGCAGTTATGTAAACATTTTTGTTTTCTCAATGCTTGGGAAAATAACAAATTGTATTCTGCGGTTTTTTGATAATCAGTAAATTATGAATTAGTCTATTATTTGATTTATCGTGTCAACGCAAAATATTTTGGTTAATTTAATGCGTTCGATATTAACATTTTCGATTTTATCATACCTATTGTAATTAATATTAAAGTTTTATAGGTACTGAAGCCAAACTTGTTAATTAAACTTACGAACGAATTTTGTGTGTGTGGAATAAAGGAAAAGAAAACAAAATATTTCCATTTTTATAATACTAAACCTTTAAAAAAACAAAAAGACTGCTTTGTAGTTCTATAAAAATGTACATTGTAGGTGCATACTATTTTGAGTGTGTACGGAAGATATAAAGTAGGCAATACTTTAGTAATAAAAAATAAATTAAAAAATAGTCTCATTTATTATTTTAGCAAACTTCAATTATTTATTATAAACTGTAATATTCAAGTAATACTTTATTTTGTATTAAATTTTTTTCTTTTGTGTATGAGAGTTCCTTTTTTCTTCTTTTAAAAAAAAATTATTTGAGAAAACTTAAATTATAAATAACCAGTTTCGGTTCTGGTTTCGGCTAGGCCGAATATTCGGTTTCGGCCAAAATTACGGTATCGGTCGAACACTACTTATTATGCTTAATGTACGCAATCAATTCCCTTGGAGTCTTTTGTGTGGCAATAATTTTCATAAGAAAATTTCAGTGAGAGAAAAAGATTTTGTTTTGTTATGAAAACGAAATTTACCAGACAAAAGGACGTTTTACAAAATAAGGCCATTTACATAAAAATGTGTATAATTTTCTACACATTATAAGTGTGTTATTTTTATCCAGTAACTATATCTTTAAATTATTGCTTGAGCAATATTATTATAAATTCAACTATACAAATTTTAACTCCGAAATGATAAGATTTCAGAAATTAGAAAATCTCGACTTAAAAACAGCTTCTAACTTCTGAGGTACTGTATTAACATAATTTTTAAAATAGTTTTAATAATTCAAGTGCCGCTTTAAGTTTGTCTAGTTGAGCTAAATAACTATAAAAGTCTTTTAAATTTAATACAATATTTATACTTTTTTTTGTAATTAATGAGTTTGTTATTTTATTCCTTAAAAAGGTTTACATAAAAAAATAAATATTAGCAATAATAAAAAAATATTTACTAAAGTATGATTTAAACTATCAAACATTTAGAATTTGTTTTTAAATGATGTAAAAATCAATATTTTAAATTTAACTGAGAGCATCTGCATACGCCACCCGCGGTTCTTAGATTCAATTGTCCGCATCCGCATCCTCAAAGAAGGCCCTTTACAGATCCGCATCCGCAAAATGACATCCGTCACATACCTAGTTCTTTATTGAAAACGAATAAAGACAAAATTGTTCAACTTTGATTTTATTTGAATAAAAAAGTATGATTTTAATAAGTGCATTAGAGTGGAACGAATTTTTAACCTCACCGGCTTAATATATTTTTGAAAACTACTCGTCAAAACCAATTTTTCTGCATCCTTGGTATTTTTCTGTGACGAAACTTTTGACTTTGCCCGAGGGTTTTTGCGAATGAAAACCTCTTACTACATAATTACTTCAATTTGATACCATGTACGCACTTAAAGATATTTGTGCTCAAAGTCCACCGAAGTCGGTCATTCGCCAATATCTCCGCTCCTTTATGTCAGAGGTAAAATATGCATGCAACAAAATTGTAAATCAGATAGTTATCTTCAAAAATACCATTAACAGTTTTATCGTAAAAGCCTCAGTTTTTACGCTATGAGGCTGATTATGGCTAAGCACTGCAAAGTATAGATTTCTTACTATTAGCAAATTTTTTAACTTTAATTAATAGTAGTTTATTAGCAGAATTTTAATGTATGTTTGTTATTTTCTCACTTCGAACACTTTTTCAAACAAACACATCGTCCAATAAATGTACATATAAGTTAGCATTTATCATGCCACTTTGGCTAAATGACACCTTCATTCGCCCAAATTCCATCACGTTCATCAAGCAGGAGTTATATTTTACCAAGTTGGCTAAACAACACTTCAATCCGCCAAACATTCTAATTCGGAAGAACAATATCCAAATAAGACACGCGCATCCGTCTTAAATCGACTTCAGGCACGTTTCGGCTAAAGTTACACTTAGGTGAAAACAACTAGCGACGACACATGCTGGGAACATGAATTGTCAGCATAAATTTCGTGAACAAATCAATGCAACAACCAGACCAACAACAACAATAAAAACCTACAACACAGCACCACTACAACTTCAGCAAGGCACAGCCACTACTACGTCCACAACAACAAACCCAAGCTTGAAGCGCAGCAACAATCATGACAACAACAACATCATCAGCATAAACGACGTCAACAAACATAGAATGCAATTTGGGTATTTTAAGTTAGGTATTTTCGGTTTAGAGTTTAGAATAAGATTAATTGTGAAACTAAAAAGACTGGCATAGCCGGTAATAAAGAGCAATTAATTAAAAACGGAGTGTTTTTAGATACATATTGAGAGTCGATACATATTGCTAGACTGGAAAAAGTTCAAAAAAGATTCTTAAAATTTGCTTTGCGCTCTTTTAGTTTTCCTGAACCTCTTCCCTCATATAGGACACATCGGTTGCTTATTGGTCTTTCATCTCTCGAAGATAGAAGACTACTGCATAGTATCATGTTTATTTATGATCTGATTAATGGAAATGTTATTTGTGAAAACTTACTTAAATTAAGATCGTTTAATATTCCGCAAAAGTCTTTACAAAGCTCGAATTATTGTTACATTAGTTGTCATAGAACTAATTATGCCACTAATGAGCCAATTAATAGAGCTCTTATAGCTTTAAACAGTATCTATAATAATAACTTACTCGATTTTTCTATGCCCAAAGTTGCTTTTAAAACCACTATTACACTGTTGTTAAATAAAAACTAGTTTTAATCTTTATTGTATTATTTTTAAATTATGTTGCTTAGTCTGTAAGGATATTGTCCATAGACGTTAACAAATAAATAAATAAATAAATAAGTATTCGACTCGTTAAAAGAGATGTGGATGAAACCACTTTGAAGAGAGTCAGCTTTAAATTGACAGTTCCACTCAGCGATTTAAATGAAGTATTTAATCCGATATTGTGGACTGCCGATGTTCGTGTGCGCAATTTATCTTTTTTATCGAAAGAAGAGGAAACTGTGGCGAAGCATTAGTTAACGATGCGTATCTTTTGGCAGCCTGTGCTTACGCGGATCCGCCTCCACTGCTCTCTTTACCATCAGCTCAACTGAATGTCTTGCCGAAATTACCTTCAACATCTAATGGATTGCTAAATATACATAATTCAATTGGAGCTCGCACTAATTTGAATTTATACTTTAATAATATGTCTGGAATTAGGACCAAGATTAATTCTAGTAGGTATAATATGGGGATTCTGGGTCAAGCGGAGCCGCTTGTGCAAGTTGACGGCACTTTTTTGCGGTTTTTGCGGTTTTGGGTTGTGCAAGTTGACGGCACTATTTACGGTTTTTGCGGTTTTGGGTTGTGCAAGTTGACGGCATTTTTTGCGGTTTTGGGTTGTGCAAGTTGACGGCACTTTTTGCGGTTTTTGCGGTTTTGGGTTGTGCAAGTTAACGGCACTTTTTGCTGTTTTTGCGGTTTTGGGTTGTGCAAGTTGACGTCACTTTTTGCGGTTTTTTGCGGTTTTGGCTTGTGCAAGTTGACGATAGTTTCTGTGGTTTTGACTTATCTCCGTCCGTCCGTTTTGCGGTTTTTGATAAGCAGTTATGTAAACATTTTTGTTTTCTCAATGCTTGGGAAAATAACAAATTGTATTCTGCGGTTTTTTGATAATCAGTAAATTATGAATTAGTCTATTATTTGATTTATCGTGTCAACGCAAAATATTTTGGTTAATTTAATGCGTTCGATATTAACATTTTCGATTTTATCATACCTATTGTAATTAATATTAAAGTTTTATAGGTACTGAAGCCAAACTTGTTAATTAAACTTACGAACGAATTTTGTGTGTGTGGAATAAAGGAAAAGAAAACAAAATATTTCCATTTTTATAATACTAAACCTTTAAAAAAACAAAAAGACTGCTTTGTAGTTCTATAAAAATGTACATTGTAGGTGCATACTATTTTGAGTGTGTACGGAAGATATAAAGTAGGCAATACTTTAGTAATAAAAAATAAATTAAAAAATAGTCTCATTTATTATTTTAGCAAACTTCAATTATTTATTATAAACTGTAATATTCAAGTAATACTTTATTTTGTATTAAATTTTTTTCTTTTGTGTATGAGAGTTCCTTTTTTCTTCTTTTAAAAAAAAATTATTTGAGAAAACTTAAATTATAAATAACCAGTTTCGGTTCTGGTTTCGGCTAGGCCGAATATTCGGTTTCGGCCAAAATTACGGTATCGGTCGAACACTACTTATTATGCTTAATGTACGCAATCAATTCCCTTGGAGTCTTTTGTGTGGCAATAATTTTCATAAGAAAATTTCAGTGAGAGAAAAAGATTTTGTTTTGTTATGAAAACGAAATTTACCAGACAAAAGGACGTTTTACAAAATAAGGCCATTTACATAAAAATGTGTATAATTTTCTACACATTATAAGTGTGTTATTTTTATCCAGTAACTATATCTTTAAATTATTGCTTGAGCAATATTATTATAAATTCAACTATACAAATTTTAACTCCGAAATGATAAGATTTCAGAAATTAGAAAATCTCGACTTAAAAACAGCTTCTAACTTCTGAGGTACTGTATTAACATAATTTTTAAAATAGTTTTAATAATTCAAGTGCCGCTTTAAGTTTGTCTAGTTGAGCTAAATAACTATAAAAGTCTTTTAAATTTAATACAATATTTATACTTTTTTTTGTAATTAATGAGTTTGTTATTTTATTCCTTAAAAAGGTTTACATAAAAAAATAAATATTAGCAATAATAAAAAAATATTTACTAAAGTATGATTTAAACTATCAAACATTTAGAATTTGTTTTTAAATGATGTAAAAATCAATATTTTAAATTTAACTGAGAGCATCTGCATACGCCACCCGCGGTTCTTAGATTCAATTGTCCGCATCCGCATCCTCAAAGAAGGCCCTTTACAGATCCGCATCCGCAAAATGACATCCGTCACATACCTAGTTCTTTATTGAAAACGAATAAAGACAAAATTGTTCAACTTTGATTTTATTTGAATAAAAAAGTATGATTTTAATAAGTGCATTAGAGTGGAACGAATTTTTAACCTCACCGGCTTAATATATTTTTGAAAACTACTCGTCAAAACCAATTTTTCTGCATCCTTGGTATTTTTCTGTGACGAAACTTTTGACTTTGCCCGAGGGTTTTTGCGAATGAAAACCTCTTACTACATAATTACTTCAATTTGATACCATGTACGCACTTAAAGATATTTGTGCTCAAAGTCCACCGAAGTCGGTCATTCGCCAATATCTCCGCTCCTTTATGTCAGAGGTAAAATATGCATGCAACAAAATTGTAAATCAGATAGTTATCTTCAAAAATACCATTAACAGTTTTATCGTAAAAGCCTCAGTTTTTACGCTATGAGGCTGATTATGGCTAAGCACTGCAAAGTATAGATTTCTTACTATTAGCAAATTTTTTAACTTTAATTAATAGTAGTTTATTAGCAGAATTTTAATGTATGTTTGTTATTTTCTCACTTCGAACACTTTTTCAAACAAACACATCGTCCAATAAATGTACATATAAGTTAGCATTTATCATGCCACTTTGGCTAAATGACACCTTCATTCGCCCAAATTCCATCACGTTCATCAAGCAGGAGTTATATTTTACCAAGTTGGCTAAACAACACTTCAATCCGCCAAACATTCTAATTCGGAAGAACAATATCCAAATAAGACACGCGCATCCGTCTTAAATCGACTTCAGGCACGTTTCGGCTAAAGTTACACTTAGGTGAAAACAACTAGCGACGACACATGCTGGGAACATGAATTGTCAGCATAAATTTCGTGAACAAATCAATGCAACAACCAGACCAACAACAACAATAAAAACCTACAACACAGCACCACTACAACTTCAGCAAGGCACAGCCACTACTACGTCCACAACAACAAACCCAAGCTTGAAGCGCAGCAACAATCATGACAACAACAACATCATCAGCATAAACGACGTCAACAAACATAGAATGCAATTTGGGTATTTTAAGTTAGGTATTTTCGGTTTAGAGTTTAGAATAAGATTAATTGTGAAACTAAAAAGACTGGCATAGCCGGTAATAAAGAGCAATTAATTAAAAACGGAGTGTTTTATTTGTTCGGTAAAAAAACATTCTTAACTGGCGCCCAACGTGGGGCCGCTGAAAATATTTTTGTCAAAAAAAACACAGTGGTCGTGAGCTCGAACTCACTAAATAAACAGGAAAATTTTTAAAAATTAATGTAAAAAATTTTTTTTCTTATATTTGAAAAATTCGAATGTGAAAAATTTTTTTTTAATAAATTCGTGAAACAGTGAAAATTCTTCATAGAAGAAAAAATAAGCAAAAAATGAACAACAAAACATATAATGAAATAAACTGGAATCTTCAATTAATTGAAAAATAACAAATGAACAAAAAATTCGCTGCATGGTAGCTGTTTTAAAAACAATCGGAAACAATAAAAAACCGACACCTGAAAGCTACGACGATACCTGGACTTAAGAGGCCGAAACAGCAGCCCTAATCCAGAAGTTTTGCTACGAACAATAATAAAACAGTTAGTCTAGTGTGCAATCAGAGTGAATAAAAAATTAAAGCAAGAAATAAACCAAAATACAAATTTCACATAGCGGAAAAAAACTTTTTTGTGAAAAAACAAATGAAATCTTTTTAAAAAAAAATCGAAATAAAAATTTCTACATAGTGGAAAGAACACAAAAATTATAAAATTAACGCAAAAAATAGACTTGCCGCAAGTTCAGCGGTGAACAGGTTCGGTATATTTCATGGCGACAAGCCGTGTTTGCAGCATATAGGTTGTTCGAACCATTTGTTGGTACCTCGAGACATTACCAGGCTTTGGCTATTATTCGTAATAAAATTACCGGATCCGCCGACTTGGTACTTTCATCTTTTAATACGGTGCTAAATTTTAAGACCATTATTGCACGCTTGGATTTTACTTACGCTGATAAAAAACCCATTTACATTCTAGAGCAGGAAATGTCCACATTAAGACAGGGTGGGCAGACCATTTGTCAATTCTATGACGAAATTGAACGCATGCTCACGCTCATAATCAATAAGGTGATTATGACTCACGAAAATGACAATGGTCTCATTAGATCTCTTTGCGGAAAGTATAGACAAGATGCGCTAAGAACATTTATTTCAGGGCTTCGCAAGCCAATGGGTGATATCTTGTTTTCATCCAGACCTGCTGACATGCCATCTGCACTGGCTTTGGCACAGGAACTTGAATCCAACCAAGCTCGATATGTATTTGCTACCTCATTTAATAGAAATAAGGATTCCTTTGCCGAACACTATCACGGGCATTCTAATTCTCCCCACTACCGCCGCTATCAATCACAACCACCGGTACGTCCACCAATCCAGCCCAAGCCTACTCCAATGGAAATAGATTCCTCTTCTCGCTTCCGTTATAATAAGCCTAATATCCCAATTGGTCAGCAGCAACAGGTCAACAGATATCCACCACCTGGAAACGTTAATAACCGAGGACAGAACTGGACCAACCAAAACCGACCACCTTTATTCACAAATCACCCCAACAATCTGGCAAGTTTTAACGGTACGTCCACCAATCCAGCCCAAGCCTACTCCAATGGAAATAGATTCCTCTTCTCGCTTCCGTTATAATAAGCCTAATATCCCAATTTGTCAGCAGCAACAGGTCAACAGATATCCACCACCTGGAAACGTTAATAACCGAGGACAGAACTGGACCAACCAAAACCGACCACCTTTATTCACAAATCACCCCAACAATCTGGCAAGTTTTACACAAGCTCATAAAAGGCCATATGAATCCGACCGGCATCATATCGCAAAGCAACAACGAATAAATAACCTAGGTCAGCATCCAATTTCACCACAGGAACCCAATTTGACAGAAATTTCAGGACATACTGATTATGAATCTCAGTGTGAGTTTGATTACGACACCATAAGTGAAAAGCCTAATGATCATGACGAACAGGAACCTGCAGATCAGATTAATTTTTTAGGGGTAGGTCCCTCCTCCTATATGTAAGTAGGACATTAAATGGGAAGGAATTAAAATTCCTGGTAGACACTGGAGCTGTCAAAAATTATATAAAAAATTTTTATGGTCTTAAGGCCATTAAATCAGTAGAAAATAAGTTTATTGTTAAGTCAATTCATGGATCCAGTGAAATAGAATTCAAATGTGTAATAAACATGTTCGGAAAATGCGTATGGTTATAGATTTTAGAAAGCTCAACGAAAAGACTACCAGTGATAAATATCCAATACCCGACATGTCTATAATTCTATCTAACTTAGGCAACTCGTCATTTTATTCGACAATTGATCTTAAATCCGGTTTCCATCAAATAAAATTAGCTGAGTGTGATCGTGAAAAGACTGCGTTTTCTGTAAACAATGGGAAATACGAATTTTGTCGACTACCGCTTGGTTTAAAAAATGCCCCGGGAATATTTCAGAGGGCTATTGATGATGTGCTTAGGGAAGAAATTGGGAAAAGTTACCATGTCTATATTGACGACGTTATTATTTTTTCTAAAACAGCGGGACAACACCTTGAAGATATAGAGCGAATTTTGGGAAAACTTTATAACGCCAATATGCGAGTCTCACCTGAAAAATCTAAGTTCTTTCAGGAAGAAGTGGAATTTCTCGGATTTATGGAGTCTAATATGGGTATTAAAACCTGTCCCGATAAAATAAAGGATATTGTAAATTATGAAATTCCTAAAACCCTTCGTAGCTTGCGATCATTCCTAGGACTTGCAGGCTACTATCGGCGATTTATAAGGGACTACGCCATGATTGCAAAACCTTTAACAAAATATTTACGTGGTGAAAATGACACAATCGGAGCAAACAAATCAAAAAATGTTACAATAGAATTCGATGAAGAGGCACTAGTTGCTTTTGATAAAATTAAAAGAACCCTAGCGTCAGAAGATGTTCTGCTTTTGTATCCAGATTTCGAGAAACCTTTTGACCTTACCACAGATGCCTCTTCTCACGCACTGGGGGCTGTGTTATCTCAAAACGGTAGGCCGATAACCATGATTTCGCGAACACTCTCTCCCACTGAAGAACATTATGCGGCATATGAAAGGGAACTCTTAGCCATAGTCTGGTCTTTGCAAAAACTACGAAACTACTTATATGGTGTGAAACAATTAAATATTTTTACTGACCACCAGCCTCTAACTTTTGCAATATCCGACAAAAATCCAAACTCGAAAATCAAAAGATGGAGAGCCTTTGTAGAAGAATTTGCTCCAAAATTTTTCTACAAACCAGGGAAAGGAAACTTTGTCGCAGATGCTTTATCTAGACAACACGTCAACATGTTAGAAGAGCCCTCTGTCACAAGCGGAGGTACCATGCATAGTGAAAAGTCACTAACTAAAATCATAGTTTCTGTACAAAATCCTCTTAACTGCTTTCGAAACCAAATTGTCATTCGTAAGGGCAATGAAACTGAAAAGATAACTAAAATTATATTTAGATCAAGACTTAGGCACACAATAACGTATGTAAATCTGGACGACCTCTTTGTAACACTTAAAGAGGTAATCAACCCAAATGTAACCAACGCAATACATTGCGAATTGCCAATTCTAGCACAAATACAGAATAAATTATTAACAACCTTTCCTTCCGTCAAGATATGTTATGCAGGAAAATTAGTCTTAGATATTCCTAACCAAAACGATAAAATAGAGATAGTAATAACTGAACACAATAGAGCTCACCGCGGTGCACGAGAAAATATGCAGCAAATCCTGAAAGATTATTATTTCCCTGAACTCAGAAAAACAATAAAAGAAGCAATATCAACATGCAAAATCTGCCAGGAGGCAAAATATCAAAGACATCCAAATAGAATTGAGATAGCCGAAACATCCATACCCTCCCACCCAGGCGAAATATTACATATTGACATCTATTCAACAGACAAACAACATTTTCTCACCCTTTTAGGCAAATTTTCTAAGTATGCAATAGTCAGTCCTATAAAATCTCGAGCAACACTAGATATTAAACAACCACTAATTAATATGGTAAGTTTCTTCAAAGATACAAAAACAATAGTTTGCGATAATGAACGATCCTTACACTCAAAACCATAAAAACCATGCTTAAAAATAACTTTAAAATCACCGTATTCACTACACCCCCCTTTCATTCTACGACTAATGGACAGGTAGAAAGGTTTCATAGTACTCTTACTGAAATAGCTAGATGCACTAAGCTTGAAGAAAATATTTCTGATACACCCGAACTTATTGCATTAGCAACTGCAAAATACAATAGAACAATTCACTCAGTTACAGGGTACAGACCAATAGACATCATACATTCGACACCAAAGACATTAATGAATGAAATAAGCAAGAGAATTGATAGAACACAGAACGAAAATTTGAAATACCACAATAAGAATCGGAATAACCAAACTTATAAACCAGGTGAAAAGGTACATGTCAAAACAAACAAGCGTATTGGAAACAAATTCAGTAAATTATTTGTCGAGAAACAGATTCAGAAGGACTTAGGGACTACTGTTCTTATTGACGGCAGAATAGTGCATAAAGATAACTTACGATAAACTATTTCATTGCAGAATCTCACTGATATTCATTGGTCCATCCTTTGAAAAGCTACTGGACTACTCAGACTCATTCTACATTCCAATTTCCAGTGGAAAAATAGCAGTCTATACCAAATTCAAATCCATGGTACATCGAACAAATCTTTCAGCATACAAGGCAGTTGTGGACGAGAATGAAAAACTTTTAAATCTATTTCCGATATCTCCAGTTAAAAAACTTTTGCAAGCTGATAACGATCAGATCTCTCGTCTCCTCGAGTCACTACAAACCCATCATAGACATGCGAGAAGCTTAAATTTTATAGGAACAACACTGAAAGTAATAGCAGGCACTCCAGATTTTGACGACTTTAACGAACTAAAAAATAAACAGAAGAACTTAATAGAATCAAATAAACAAGATAACTGACACAATTAATAAATTACTTAATAACACAAAAACACAAACACTTACCACAGGACACCTTGATGAGCTAATACTAAGTAGAAATAGAGCCATAATAATTGACCTAAATAATATAATGTACGCGATAATGTTGGGAAAAATAAAATTAGTAAATCCCACGTTATTAGATAGCAAAAAAATTGAACAAATAATTATGTCTGAAAAATTTATGGATATCTCTGTTAATGATATTGTAAGTAACTCTGAGTTAAAAATCTTTCAAAATGATGAAGGAATATTGTTTTTAATCCGATATCCATTAATTGAAAAGATTTGTAAGAAATTAATGTTATATCAATCAACTTGTCAATCAGCATCAGGACACGATATCCCTCCCATAATTCAAGTCGATGGTGGAATCATTGTCATAAATGACCAAGTTACTAAAATAAAAGAATACAATAAACCACCTGTCACAGTTTATGGAACCTATCTCATAACATTTGAAAAAGAAGTTAGCATAAACGAAACAATTTACACCAACGCAAAACAAGCAATTTTTTCGAGTCCCGAAGTTCCAGCAGCTCACAAAGTTAATTTCAGTGAGCATCATTCTATTCTTTCACTACCATATTTGTACGAGGCGAACATCAAAAATTTGCAGCATATTACTGCCTTAAGAGATGAAGTACGAGAAGGAACAAAACAAACCCCTTATACTTGGAGTAAGCATTGCAGGGGTTTTAATTATTGGTGTACGTAAGTGGAGAGAAAGACAACAAAAATTGAAGGACAATAGCAACGTCGCTAATGTCATCCAATCACTAAATCAAGAAGCAAGTACGTAAAGGTCCTGAATCAGCCAGGGACTGCTGTTTTTAAGAAGGGGGGCAGTTAGCATTTATCATGCCACTCTGGCTAAACGACACCTTCATTCGCCCAAATTCCATCACGTTCATCAAGCAGGAGTTATATTTTACCAAGTTGGCTAAACAACACTTCAATCCGCCAAACATTCTAATTCGGAAGAACAATATCCAAATAAGACACGCGCATCCGTCTTAAATCGACTTCAGGCACGTTTCGGCTAAAGTTACACTTAGGTGAAAACAACTAGCGACGACACATGCTGGGAACATGAATTGTCAGCATAAATTTCGTGAACAAATCAATGCAACAACCAGACCAACAACAACAATAAGAACCTACAACACAGCACCACTACAACTTCAGCAAGGCACAGCCACTACTACGTCCACAACAACAAACCCAAGCTTGAAGCGCAGCAACAATCATGACAACAACAACATCATCAGCATAAACGACGTCAACAAACATAGAATGCAATTTGGGTATTTTAAGTTAGGTATTTTCGGCTTAGAGTTTAGAGTAAGATTAATTGTGAAACTAAAAAGACTGGCATAGCAGGTATTAAAGAGCAATTAATTAAAAACGGAGTGTTTTATTTGTTCGGTAGAAAAACATTCTTAACTTATATGCAGTTTAAATCGCTTAGCTGCCTATTCGCTTAAGAGATTATGTATGTTAACAGCACAAAATCAATGTTCTGCTTCATTTTTTAGCGTTATTGTAAAAAAATGTAATTTTTAGCTGTCTCCCGCCTAAGGGAACATTTGCTTTAACATGTCCCAATGGTCGTACAGGGTTAAAATCAAAAAGTAGACTAGAATTGAAACTAATAACCGTATAAATTTATTTTGGCTACCTAAATCGGTCAAATACCCCAATGTGCACTGCTTAACAAATTTTTTTGCAATGTTGAATAGTGTTGCATATGTCGTGCAGGGTTAAAATCAAATAACAGACTTGAATAGAAAATTTTTACCGAATAAATTAATTTTGGCTGCCTAAATCGGTCATATACCCCTACGTGCGCTGCTAAACGAATTTTCTCAGAAACGAGACCAAGGTAGATCGCTTTTTCGCCCCTGTAAATCCCTATACTGAAAGTTTCATCAAAATCGTTTGGGCCGTTTACAAACAAACATATAAACAAATAAACAAACAAATAAATATTGCTCGTTTAAAAGTATAAGAAAGATATCAAAAATTCGATAACTAGAGCGTAAAATGTATGAGCTGGTCATATTAATTTTTCCCCCTCAAAAATTCTTCTGAAAACACCTACATTCTACCTGCCATCCTTCTGGGTGTCCGCATACAAACAATCATGTCACTAAAACCATGTCGTACAAATCTATCGGTTATTGAAATTTTCATGCAAGCAAATCAACAGAACGAGACTTAAAAAATCTTAGCTTCCAAAAAAAAAAAAATGCTGCTTAAAACATGACGAAATTATTTTTGAATTTCCGTAGCAAAACGAACACAACATTTGTTACTTGTTGTGGTTGTGATCGTGACAACAAAATCTAAAAAACGAAATACTTGTTGTTTTCTTAGAACACAAAACAATAGTTTTCTTTCTCTCTTAATTTTCTGTTCGCTTTGGTACGCATTTCTGTTTGTAGCAAAGATCCAAACCTAAGCAGATAGTGAAACTGTTTGCTTTCGCAGATTTAGCAGATGAAGAGTTTGTTTTTTCGTACAGTTTATTTTCAACCCCTGATTACACCATTGTTGAATTATTTTTTTCAATCTACAAACTTCTACATTATTTTTAAAATTTATTTCAAAATATGGTTTTTCCTTATGATTTTGTATAGTAATTGTAAATTCATCATCTTTAAATAAATTCAAAACATTTAAATCGTCATGTTTAATGCATTTACTGCAACTAGCAGGTTGAACATCTTTTTTCTGTTCTTGTTGTTCTTTAAGACTTTTTTTGCGTTTTATTGATTTCTTTAGTTTTTTCAATACAGGTTCCTTGATATCGTCAATTGGTTTCTCTTCATCATTAGTTTCCTCACACATTTTATTAAAGTCTTCATGACATTGCAAAAGTTCACTCCCGAAATAATGTTGCTGTTGTTGAGGTTGCATTTGATGATTTTGATAAAAATTCCTCTAAAATATTTAAGAAATTTACAATATTTCATTAAATCCACATCGGTTAATGGTCTTTTAGGTAGCTTTCTTAAGAGTTTTTTGACTGAGGTCGTAAAAACAAACCATATCCTTCTTTATAAGTTTTTAGAAATAGACCTTTACCCATAGCTATTGACTCCATATATCTATTGTGACGAGTAGTTTCAGCTAATTGTTCTTTTCCATTTTTTATATCATTTATAGCTTTTGCTACAGCTGATCCTCCAGAAGCTATACCTCCAAGAGCACCTAGTGCTGTAAAAATGGGTATTAGTGGTAAAACTTCACCAATTTTTGGAACTGGGATTACTCGTGGTATATTAACTTGAGAATTTTTTTCGTTTAAAACTTGACTGTACAGCTTTATGGGCTATTTTATAGGCATCACTGAATGAATTGGGTTTCTTTTTTATCAACATTTTTACACCCTTTTTAACTGCTAACGAAAAGAGTTTCTCTCGATTCACTTTAGGGTTTTTATACTTTTTGCGCTTGGTTTGCCTTCTTTTCGATTTACTTTTGTCCTTGTTTGTCTTAATGCCCATTCCAAATTTAACTTTTGTTTTCATTGCATTTGTTACGAACCAAGCGTACGCACGTTCTTTCAAGTCGCTATCTTTGGATGTAACTCTTTGCCAAGCTTTCTCAGATAAAATATTATCAGCCTGATGCCGTGTGTTTATAACTTTTGATTGTGAATATGCAATATCATGCCCCTTACAAGCCGCATTCAATGGATTAATACCCTTATCACCTCTTTCTAAGAGTTTTTGAAGTTTTGTTCCTGGTCCACAAAATTGATATCCCGGCAAATGAAGTTCAACTGGCAATGAATTTATTAAGTTGTTTATGAAACCATATCCTCTTTTGAACTGTTGCCGATGTGTATTATCTTTGTATATTATACCCATTTTAAAAATAAAATTAACATTTGGTTGTGAGTATAAAAAGGGAATGATGATTGTAGTTATATATGATTGATTTATATTCCATTTAATATAGTTTTCAAAATGAGGTTAATTAAACAACGTATTCAGCTTAATGTTCATAATGCTGACTTATTTAATGATAGCGATAAAATAAGCAAAATTGTTCACAGTCCTCTTTTACCTAATTCAATACGTGCATTATTTGTTGGACCATCAAATTGTGGTAAAACTAACGTCATGATTAGTCTTATTGTGGATCCAAATGGCTTAAAGTTTAAAAACATATACATATATTCAAAATCCTTATACCAACCAAAATACGAATATTTGAAGAAACTCATTGTGCCAATAAAAGGAATAAATCTCTATACTTTCTCAGAAAACGAAGATGTTATAAGTCCAGATAAAGCTAAACCAAATTCAATTTTCATTTTTGATGATGTTATTTGTGACAAACAAAGCACTATACGAAAATATTATTGTATGGGCCGTCATAAACAAATTGATTGTTTTTATTTGTGTCAAACCTATACAAAAATTCCTAAGCATTTAATACGTGATAATGCAAACATGATTATTATATTCAAACAAGATGAAATGAATTTAAAACATATTTTTAATGATCATGTTATTGGAGACATGGATTTCAGAATGTTTATAAAGATTTGCAATGAATGTTGGAAAGAAAAGTATGGTTTTGCTGTGATAAATAAAGATGATACTATAAACAAGGGTCGGTATCGAAAAGGTTTTGATAATTTCATACATATATTAAAATCACATCACCACCTGTTACACCTCAGATCAGTATCAGATATATACCAGATCAGTATCAGATATAAACTAGTTAAGTATCAGATTTTAGAAAGCTCACAGAAACAATAGTCATGAAAAAAAAGCCTTAATGTTTTAACAAACCTTGCTAACACTTGGAAAATCTTAAAAGAAAAATTGAAGGAAATAAAATTAGGTGAAATAGATCGAGTTAAATTGCTTGAAAATACATTTCAACCCATTTCAAAGCCATTGAATGAAATAATTGGAGAGCTTAATAAAGATGAACACAATGAATATAACAAAGAAAACAAACGCACTAACGATCTTGCTAAAAAGAAAAAAGAAAATATTAAAAAAATGTTTTGGGATGATATTGATGATGGTATGCCACAAAAATCTACTCAAAATGTGCACTTAAATGTTGATCCACAATATCTATCAACACTTGACACAGCAATGAATGATAAAACAATTTTAAAAAAGCGTAGTTCATTGAACAAAAATAAACTAAGGCATAACAAACCATAACAGCAGACAAGCAAGATAAAACCCAACATTGAAAATGAACTAGCAAAGTCTTTAAAATATTATTAACGTTCAAACACCAAACACCCCGACATTCAAGCAGTAGAATTTGATAAAAACTTAAAAAATGATAATGGATATGCTGATGCAAAAAACAAAGGCTATGATAATTATAATGTAAGGTCAGAATCTGATTTTGATAATGAAAATATACTAAATAATGATGTCGAATACAAAAACAAAATAAATTATAATACAGAATCTGAATCTGACTTTGAAAATGAAATAAAACAAAGGGTTAAAAAACAAATTATTACAAAACGAAAAAACAAAGGGTTGCGACAAAATTTTAAACAGCGATTAAGAGATCTTCACAATAAGAACAAGCATTCATTGCAACAAGAGAAATATGCTAACAAAATATCCAAGTTGAATACAAACGTCAACATTAATGATATTGGTAATGATTTAGTACCTGTAAGATATGAAAAAAATAATATCGATAGCACGAACAAAGAAGAAAAAACGAAAAGAAATTAAAAATAAAGAAAAATATAAAATTTAAAAACAATAACAAAAATAAAATTTAAAAAATTTATCATCCCATTATATCAAACGAAATTCTCAATTCTCAAAATAAAAACAAGAACAAAAATAATAATAATAATAATGAGGAAACTCACAATTTGATAGAAAATGAAGTACAAAATGAAAACAGAGTAAGAAGAGACATTGAAAATGATCGAGAACTATGGGCAAGGCATAAACATTTTAAACGTAAGGCTAATGATCAGTTAAACACAAATTATAAACACCTTAAACAATTAAAAAATAATCGAGATAAGCACAATTCTCTACAACAAAACATTCAAACACTTAAAGATAGTAAAAAATGGGATAAAGTATATGGATTTAATATAGATTCATTGGGTAGATGGAGATATGGGAAAGAACTTTTAAAAATTCCTAATGAAAATAAAATTTCTGTTGGAAAATATAAATGGCAGATGACACCTGGTCTATTTGAATTAGTTTTTCACACAAATCCCCTTCATTTCACTAAACGGGATTTACAAAATTATAAAGATATTTTATTATTTACAAATGCACATAGACGTAATTATAATTCAAACAATCAAATTAAAGGAACCAAATCTTATAAATACCAACGCATAATAAGGAAAATATTCAATTTACCAAGCGCATTGATACGTGGACAAGGTCTTAAAGTTTTAAAGTTCATTAACAAGAAATCGAACTATGAGTATTGGGATGATCCCAATGAATAAGTTGAAAGATTACGATTACGATATCATCATAATAATAATATCTATCATTGAAGAGTTGAAAGAAGCTAATATAACTTATATAGCTAAAAATGTATTCAAATATTGATAAGTTTGGTCATTCTTTATTATCGAAAGATAACAATAGTAGAGTAAATATCAAAGCAATTTTACGAAATACTATTGGTTGGAATCTAGACGAAAATAAAAACCTAAATTTACATATGAAAAGAGTTATCAACTTAGGATTACCCAATGATGATAATGACGCCATTTCTCGTATATTTTTTTTCGAGAATCTAAATAAGATAACAAACATCTATGAAAAGAAAATGGCAGATATAAATACGGCCATGGAGAATCTAAACAGTAAAACAAATAGGTTAGAAAATAAAACAAGAGATTTGAATGTTGCACTGAATGATAACATTAAAAATTATATAGATTTAATTGAGTCATCAATTGATAATCGAATAAAATCTGTATATAAGGAAAGCTTTGAAGAAGTTGATGATTATTTAAAGACTATTGAAGACTTCTTGTTTAAATATGTAGTTGGAAAAAATCAGACTAATGCAGATGATGTTAAAAAATTGAAAATATAATATCCAAAAATAAAAAATTACAATAACGAGATATATGACTATATATAATATGGATAATAATAATAAACGAGATATAGTTGAAGAACTACATAAACAAGCACGGAAAAATTTTAAGAGAAGACATGTAATAATGAAAGGAATTGATAACTTATGCCAAGCAGATTTAGTGGAAATGATTCCATATAAAAATGTCAATATGAATTATCGTTACCTTCTAACTGTTATTGACACATTTTCAAAGAAAGCATTTCAAAACGTTACAACCGCAATGAAAAATATTTTCAGTACAAGTAGCCATATACCAAAAAATCTCTAAACGGATGATGGGAAAGAATTTTACAACGTGCATTTTAAAAGAATAATGTCATTGAAAGGTATCAATCATTATTCAACTTTAAAAGCATCAATAGTGGAACGCTTCAACAGAACTTTAAAGGGAATGATGTGGAAGGAGTTTAGCTTTAATGGAACATACAAATGGATTGATAGCTATAAAAGCCTAGTTAACCAATATAACAACACATTACATAGAACTATTAAGATGACACCCAATGAAGTAAATTCTTTAAATGAAAACTTTATATTAAAAACTATTTACAACAATCCAAAAATTTTTCATAAACCAAAATTTAAGTTAAATGATAATGTTAGAATAAGTAAATATAAACATACATTGGAAAAAGGGTATACACCAAATTGGACAACTGAAATATTTAAAATCAGAAATATTCAAAATACAAACCCTACTACATACATACTTGAAGATTATCAAGGAAATGAAATCAAAGGAGATTTCTATGAATATGAATTAATAAAAACAAAATTTCCACAAACATATTTCGTTGAAAAAATTTTAAGAAGGCGTAATAATAGAGCTTTTGTTAAATGGTTAAGTTTTTCTTCAGACCATAATTCTTGGATTGATGTAAATGATTTAATATAAATGCAATAATGTATAAGAAACATATTTTAGTTCACTACTTAATGATTGGTCAACAACATGTCGTTTACTTTAACAATAAATGGAAACTCATCACAACTTGTTGCAAATTATTTTCCGCCTAAAGAACTCAAGCAAGATTATATTTGTGGTTTGATTAGTTTCGACTCTTAAAATTTTATTCCAAATGTGGATGATGAAAACAATTTGTTTCACATTGGTGATAAAAAAATTGTAATACCAATAGGATCCTATGAATTCATGGATATATCTGAGAAAATTGTTGATGAATATGAACCATATAACGCCGGATTACTAGATATAAAAGCAAACTATAACACATTGCAAACAGAAATTCATAGTACCAAGGAACCAATTTTCTTCAATAGAGGTTGTTCAATTGGATCATTACTAGGATTTAGTAAAAGAATATTGGAACCTGATGTTATCAATTATTCTGATAATCCAGTAGATATTTCTAAAATAAATACAATATCAATTGAACGCAATATTATTAATGGATCATATATAAATGAAGTATCTGTACATACAATTCATCAGTTCTCTCTTCGAGTTAGTCCAGGATACAAAATTACTGAAATACCAATGAATGTTATATATTTATCAGTTAATACCAGACAAATAAGCACTCTTGTTCTTAAAGTCGTAGATCAAGGTGGTAACCTCATTAATTTCCGTGGTGAAAAAATATCAATAAGACTACATTTAAAGCCTATATAAAGAATGATTGTTTTTAAAAACCTACTTTTAAAAACCCACACATAGAATTTATCTAACAAAATCGAACAAAGCGTTTATAGAAAGCATTGGATTACAATTAAAAAAACAACATGAGTGACGTAATTAATGTTCTGTATAGACCATAGTATAGTGAAAAAAGATTACCACAGCTATACATCATATTTACAATCATTTAAAAATAATGATGAAATACGTATACCAATACAAAACCAGGACTTGTATGTATTACTAAGTGAGAGTGTTTTGTATATTGAGGGATTTGTATCCAACAGCGATAGTTCTACTTCAAAAACTGTTAAACTTTTAAACAATTGTATTGTATACTTATTTGATGAAATTCGTTATGAGATGATTGGGGTAGAAATTGATCGTACAAGACAATTGGGAATCGCGTCAGATATGAAAAATTATGTATCGCTTAATAAATTCGAAAGTACAAATCTTCAAAACGCTGGATGGTGTCCATTTGAAAAAAAATAATGTTGTACTTAAAACGGGGCATTTTAATTTTTGTGTTCCTTTAAAGACCTTAATTGGATTTGGTGAAGATTTTGATAAATTAATTGTGAATTGTAAACATGAATTGATTTTGATGCGAAATAAAGATGATAAGAATATTATGAGTTCAATTACTATCACCAAATCTTGTATTAAGCCTCTTGAATATCACATGGAAAGTACCACACATTCAACTTTCGGACGATTACCGATTGAAAATGTTAAATACAATAAATAGTAAACTACCACTTAATATATCGTTTAGAAGCTGGGATGTTTATCATAATTCTTCTCTTGTAGAAAGTACAAATATTTTATGGAATGTCAAACTAGCAGGTGAAAATGAAAGACCACGATACATAATTTTAGCATTTAGAAACGATAATAAGTTCATACATTGTAACTTATCAGATGTAAAAGTTCATCTTAACTCTGATGTATATCCCTATGACGATCTCAACATTAGATTTGATCATAATCGTTACGCTTTACTCTATGATATGTATCAACAATTTCAACAAGGATACTATGGACGTTCTCCACAACCACTTTTATCACCAGAAAATTTTGTCAACATTGCACCAATAATTGTTTTAAATGTCTCTCATCAGAATGAGAGTGTAAAAGGAGGACCAATAGATATTAGAATTGAATTAAAATTTCGAGCGAATGTCCCTCCAAGTACATCAGCTTATTGTATGCTTATTCACGATAAAATGTATGAATATATACCACTCACAAATGCTATTAAAAAAATAATTTAATAAAAAATATACAAATGCGTTCTATATAAATAAGAGTTTTGATGACTGCGGCTATTTATTTAACACAATATTTGCAACTGTTGATGTTCAAGGTTTTAAAATATATGATAATCGTTTTATTATTAAGGAGATAGCAGTTGTATTTAGTGAAGATGAATTTCACTGTTTCCACATAAAAGCTCCATTCGAATTCAAGGATCTATGTGAAGATGATCAACGTCAATCCAGTTGGTTAAAATTAAATCATCATAATTTATCATGGAATTACGGAAGTGACTCATTTAAAAACACCCAAAGATATTTTAAAACTCTATTGAAGAATAAAAAAGTGTACGTAAAGGGGACGGAGAAACAAAAATGGATTGAAGAATTTTTAAAACAGCGCGTTTTCAATATCGAAGATATTTCACAATGTGATGAAATAAACTTATCAATATTATATAATATGTATCCAAGAATATGTCAATGTCAATACCACTACAACAACAACAACAAAACAGGGAAACAACGTCAAATAAGATGTGCTTTAAAATCAGCGTTACTTTTAAATGAATACATGTTACATAATAATCTGTATTATAAATAAATAAAACATAATAAAGACTTTTTATATAAAAACAGCCAAACTAGATATTCTTATCATTTTATACTGAAATTTAGTAGCGTGTATATCTCTAAGAATAAAACATAAGATGAAATTAATTCTATTTTTAACATTATTTTTCGTTTTAAGAAATGTGTTTAGTGTACCATTTTGGAAATTAGAAAATACTTCCATACCTATCATTAATCAAAACTCTAAAAATATTGAATTTAATTTAACACTATCTGATAATAATATCTTGAAAATTAATATATCATTTTTGTTGTTGAAAGTTCATTTAACTGAACCGTTAAATTTAAATGATGAAACTCATAATATCTATGAACTACTAAGTACTGAGAAAGGAACAGAATTGTCTACAACAACGGCAACAACAACAGCTGTAGAATTTGAGAGTACAACTCAAGGAAAACCTTCAAGACTTTTTACTGTGGATGAAGCCATAGAAGCCTTTCGTAAGGATCTAATTACTAAAGAAAATGATATTGGCGGAATTATTGACTCTAAGGAAGTATTTTATCGATATTTTAAACTTGAATATGAAAATATAGATATTCCAATTCGTTGTACTTATATTAGCAGATTTGAAGAGAGAAGATTGAGCATTAATTGCTTTGAATATCATGAAATTGAAACAGAAATAATACTAAGTAATGGTGAAATTCAGAGAACTCGAATTCAAGATCCAAATTATAAGCCATTGGAAGTCGAAATTATAGATGTAAAAGACTATATACAGACATTATCTATGATCATTACTTAAATAGTTGCAGCCGGGGAAAGATTCAACACAAAAACATGATCTTAAGAAACCTTTCAATAATTATATTTATTGCTTACGTAATACTACAAATACATCCTATTGCATGCTATCAAACTAGAAATTATATACATGAACGAAATGAAAATACTACTACTTTTTACAATGTTAAATATGGAAAACAGGTTAGTTTTGTCATACAGATCCCAAATACTTCTCTTCAAATAAAAGTAAACATAACCCTTCAATTGGAAAATGTTAAATATGATAATATTAAAACGACCCCCTCATCTACCACAACATTGAGATATCCATACAGAGAGCCTTCTTATGACTCACTCTATCAACAAAATTTAGAACGTTATCATAGACATAGTCCAACTCCAGAAAGGAAATTTTCTGTTCAAGATGCAATTGAGGCTTTCAGGAGAAATCTAATAGAGAAAGAAATGCAAATTGGTGGAATTTATGAAAGTTCAGGAGTTTTTCATCGTCACTTTAATTTAAAATATGAAACATTTGAAATACAAATGAAATGTTCCTACTATAGCAATTATGAATTACGTACACTTAATATCTATTGCTTTGAATATAATGGCGCTATAAATCAAAATGATAATGATGACAACATTCGACAAGAATTATACGAACGGTCAAATTATGGTATAAAACCAACAATTATTGATGTTAATGCTTATTATCAAACGTTACATATGAATATACAGTAGTTTAAAAAGAAAATATGTCAACCATCAAGGATATCTATACCTTTTTTAAAAAAAAATTTCACATATCATACCGGAGGACGAAAAGGATAGACTTGTTAACATTCAAACGAAAATGGAATATAAAAACAGTTTGAGAAAAGTAAATTCTCAATTTGGTGAACATTTTGAAAACTGTCCGTGGTCAGATGATAATTGCAGAGTTGGACCAGACACTTGTGGTTGTTCATCATTTTAACTTATGGCAGATGAGGCGAATAAAATAATTCAACTTTATACAAATATATATAATTTAAACCGTTGTAAAAATTTTTCTTTTCATAAATAAATAAATAAATAAATAAATAAATATATATATATATTGACATATATATATATATATTTTTCTTATAAATAGTTTCAACATTTTGAAAACATGTAATAGTGTAAAATCAAAAGTCACCTTACGTACAACTAACAAAAAAAAATTAATAAGGATGTATTTTGGGGTGCTGACAAGGACATGGATTTTTTGAGTGAACTTCAGACATGTTATGAATATTTGGATAAAGCATTAGAAGACACACAAAATGATATTAGTAAGAAAGAAGAAGAGCAACAAAATCATCAAATGCAACCTTAACAACAGCAACATTATTTCGGGAGTCAACTTTTGCAATGTCATGAAGACTTTAATAAAATGTTTGAGGAAACTCATGATGAATAGAAACCAATTGACGATATCAAGGAACCTGTATTGAAAAAACTAAAGAAATCAATAAAACGCAAAAAAGTCTTAAAGAACAACAAGAACAGAAAAAAGATGTTCAACCTGCTAGTTGCAGTAAATGCATTAAACATGACGATTTAAATGTTTTGAATTTATTTAAAGATGATGAATTTACAATTACTATACAAAATCATAAGGAAAAACCATCTTTTGAAATAAATTTTAAAAATAATGTAGAAGTTTGTAGATTGAAAAAAATAATTCAACAATGGTGTAATGATGAAGTGCTGAAGGATGAAACTGTTGACTTGATGCACGTTGCTCCCTCTAAAATGGATATTGGAAGCGATATCGAATGGTTTTCCGAAGACAAATTTCTACAGCAACTAATGGGGATTATCTATAAATACAAAAAAGTCAGCACTCTGAAGAATATTAAATGTAGTAAAAAATCAATATTTGGATTTGTTCGATTTATTGATAATCAATTTTACATTTATAAGTGTACTGATATTTTACATTTAAAATAAAAACATATCAAATTTATTTTTTTTTTTTAAACTATTTATTTTGTTTAATTTTATTGTTTTTTTCAGTATTATAAAACTCAAAATCAGTTTTATTGCTGTTGCCATCCATCAATTTTTTAAATGTAAATGATCTTGTGTTCATCGCCTCCAGAGTTTTATCCTTTAATTCATTGTAGCATTGTGGTAGAAAGATTACATTTTTTTCCAGTTCCAGCATGATTTTCGTCCCAAAGATGGTGTCTTTCCGTTCCGCTTTCAGAATTCGTAATTGTTTATTTAGAGGGATATCAGACGACCTTAAACATTGCTTTATGAATCCCGTTTTTTGTTTCAATTTAATATTATTGAGATCATCTAATATTTCACTCATTCTAATTTTGTGTATGTTTTTTCTTTTCACGACTTGATTAACGTTTGTTTTAAACATTAAAAACTGAATGTTAAATGTCAATAAGTTTCTTGACATTTTATAGTGTTTCCCATTAGAGCGCGAGTTGAAAAATCATTTCTAGAAATTTTAATTCTTATCTGGACATTATTGCGGTTTTGGTTTTGATAAATTCAAGAAATTTTCATTCTTATCTATACATTATCGCGGTTTTGGTTTTAATAAAGAATAATTTAAAAAAATAGATTAGTTTAAAGTATACCTCTCACCATCAACAATCACATATGGTTTCATCGTGCGAACTAGAAAAGTTCTTAATAAAATATGAAAAATCAATAGACCCTGATCATGTTAAAGCTTTTCAAGACATGATTACAGAAATGAGATCATCTCTATGTTTTACATACTCTATACATGGTTTACATAGTGTAGACTGCTGTTATGCTGAAAATTCGGATAAGGAAATGTGTGACATTTGTAATTGCGCAACTTTGTGGTCACGATACCAAACTATGAGAAAAGTCTATAATTTGTATGCAGCTATCTTTAAAGAACCACGGTGGACTTCCTATTAGTGATAAGACATTAAGCTTGTATTGTAACATGTATTCTAAATGTTTAATAAAATTTATTTTAAAATAATTCATAGCTGTCTTTTAATATTTGATTTTAATGGTTATATTATCAAAAAACCGCAGAAGACAATTCATTATTTTCCCAAGCATTGATAAGACACAAATTTTTATATTTTATGGAACTGATTATCAAAAAACCGCAGAAGACAATTCATTATTTTCCCAAGCATTGATAAAACATAATTTTTATATTTTTTATGGAACTGATTATCAAAAAACCGTAGAATACAATTTGTTATTTTTCGAAGCATTGAAAAAACAAAAATGATTACATTTTATGAAACTGCTTATCAAAAACCATAAAACTGACGGACGGACGGAGATATCAAAAATGTTTACATTTTATACAACTGCTTATCAAAAAACCACAAAATCATTATTTTCCCAAGCATTGATAAAACACAAATTTTTATATTTTATGGAACTGATTATCAAAAACCGCAGAAGACAATTAATTATTTTCACAAGCATTGATAAGACACAAATTTTTATATTTTATGAAACTGATTATCAAAAAACCGCAGAAGACAATTCATTATTTTCCCAAGCATTGATAAAAATAATTTTTATATTTTTTATGGAACTGATTATCAAAAAACCGCAGAATACAATTTGTTATTTTCCCAAGCATTGAAAAAACAAAAATGATTACATTTTATGCAACTGCTTATCAAAAACCGCAAAACGGACGGACTGAGATAAGTCAAAACCACAAAAACTATCGTCAACTTGCACAAGCCAAAACCGCAAAAAACCGCAAAAAAACCGCAAAAAGTGACGTCAACTTGCACAACCCAAAACTGCAAAAACCGCAAAAAGTGCCGTCAACTTGCACAACCCAAAACCGCAAAAACCGCAAAAAGTGCCGTCAACTTGCACAACCCAAAACCGCAAAAACCGCAAAAAGTGCCGTCAACTTGCACAACCCAAAACCGCAAAACCACAAAAAAGTGCCGTCAATTTGCACAAGCGGCTCCGCGGCTCCGCTTGACCCAGAATCCCCATATTATACCTACTAATTCTATTTTAAATTGGACGTCACAAGGCGATTTTGATGTAATTGTCTTTGTCGAAACATGGCTAAATGGAGATTTTTTGATGCGGAATTTTTTAATCCCAACATTTTTAATGTATATCGTAAGGATAGAGATGCTGCTAAAACTGGTCTCATTAGGGGGGTGGGGTGTTGATTGCAGTTAAACGCAGTCTTTGCTCGTCCATTCACTTACTACAGAATAGTGACACGCTACTTGATCAACTTTGCAATAAATGATCCGAATGGGGCTATTTACATTTGTGCCTCATATATTCCTCCGAATAGCTCATATGACTTATATACTGCGCATGTTGATAATGTCGTCAATCATCACTCAAGAATGCTAATAATCACCTTTGTTTTCTTGGTGATTTCAACCCAGGTAAAATAGTTTGGAGTTTTGTTGCTGATGTGCTGATTCCTTCTAATATTAATTTTTTGTTCCAAAAATTTAAGACTCGGTTATCAGAATGTTTATGTTCTTTTGAGTTCTATGAATTTATGCAATCCACGAGGCAAAATAGTAACTTTAATTTTAAATTATGCAACTTTGATCTCTTAAATAATATATTTGTCAATGCTAACTGGAATAATTTGTTTATAAATCAAAATGTTGCTGATTGTTTTGATTTGATTACTTCCAAATTGTCTGCTATTTGCATATCCCACATTTTCCGCCTAAGGTGTATTGATTACCTTGGTACACAAAATGGTTAAAGAAGCTGAAAAATTTGCGTAATAAAAATATAAAATTATTTAAATCAACTAATGATAACCGGTATCATGCTATGTACATTCATTACGGGAGAGAATTCAATTTTTTTAATAAATTTCTTTACAAACAATATATCTTACTTTGTGAGAATAACATAAAAAGTAATCCTAAATCATTTTGGCATTTTATTCAATCCAAGCGTGATGGTTCTTGCATTCCCATATCGACTTACTACAATGGGTCACAATCTTTTGCACTCGAAGATACAGTGAATTTATTTTCACGATGTTTCAATTGTAAATAATGTTGACTCTTTTTTAAACCTAGGCTCCCTTGTTTTGACGGATGAAGAAATTTTCAATGCGATGTCTAATATGAAAATTTCGGTTAAAGCTGATAATGATGGTATTTCATCTATTTTGCTCAATAAGTGTGCTTTCTCGCTCTCTAAGCCATTATGTATAATTTTCAATAAATTGAAGTTTTTTCCTAAATGACCTGCTTTAACAGCTGAAAATAAAATCAGCAAAAAAATCAAAAAACAACTTCAGTAAACATGGCTTGTTAGTGGAGACTTCCAGCAGGCTGTTGGACTACATATAATAACATAAGCATAGAGACTAAAGTAAAGCAAAAATACAACAACAAATGTGAAATTATAAAATTGAGAAAAACTGAGAAATTGACACTTCAAATCTCATCACCCCTGTGGTGCAGTGCGTTAGTGCGCGCTTGCACGGGTATCACAAAGATTTCTGATGAAGCCTTTAGCCGGGCCGAAATTGCAATAAAATCAGCTAGTGATTTTTTCCTTTTCATATTGAAAACTTTGTTGTTGTTGCTGTTTCTTTGGAAAGATTCGTTAGAACAATTAATTGTTCTAACTTTGACCTTAAGCTCAATAAAAACGATTTTAAACTATCAAACAACTAGAATTTGTATTTAAAATCAAGTATGATTTAAACTATCAAACATTTAGAATTTGTATTTAAATCATATAAAGTCAACATAATTTTCAATAAATCTTAAAGGACTGTGACTTTTGTTGACTGTTGGAAAATGGCCACTATAACACCAGTTTTCAAAGCAGGCAGTAAGAATGATGTAGCATTTTAAATCTTTTTCAAAATTGTCCAACGCTTCCAAACTCTTTGAAAGTGTCATTAAGAATCGCTTATTCTTCCTAACTAAGCGACACATTTGTTCTGAATAGCATGGTTTTTTTGCTGGGTGATCAACTGTCACTAATTTAGCTGTTTTCTCCAAATTTTGCATTTCATCATTTGAACTTGGATATCAAGTTGACGTTGTTTATACTGATTTTTCTAAGGCATTTGATAAGGTTCCACATAATGTTTTACTTGCCAAATTTGCTAAAATGGTTTTCCATTCAAATTTCTTGGATTGGATTCAGTCTTACCTTCAAAATAGAGTGTCTTGTGTGAAGATAAAGGGAGTTAAATCCTATAAAATTTATAGCTTCATTTGCAGTGCCTCAAGGGAGTATTCTTGGACCATTGCTCTTTTCGTTGTTTATAAATGATGTTAGTAAATGTTTTCAATCGGTAAAATTTCTACTATACGCTGATGACTTAAAGCTATTAAGTTATATTTCTGATTTAAATGATGCTGCTTTGTTACAGAGTGATCTTAGTAATCTACTTTCTTGGAGCTTGTTAAATTTTTTACCATTAAATTCTAATAAGTGCTTTTCAATAACGTACTATAAGTGTAATATTTTTTTAAATTTTTCGTATTCCATCGAGGGTACTCTCCTAGAGAGTCAATACCATTAAGGACTTAGATATAATTGTTGACACCAAGTTCACTTTTGTTAATCACATTAATTATGTTGTTCCAAAATCATATTCTTTACTTGCTTTTGTGAGTAGAAATTGCTCAGAATTTTCTGACCCTCATACCCTAATTCGTCTCTATAACTCATATGTAAGATCAAGGTTAGAGTATGCTGCCCTCATATGGAGTCCTTTCTACATAATTCATTGTGCTCGCCTAGAGAAAATCCAGAAATCATTTTCTCGATTTGCGCTACGTTCCATAAATTTTGCAGAACTTCTGCCATCATACGATGCAAAAACACTGAAAACTAGAAGGAAAATTCAGTCATTGACATTTATTCACGATCTTTTTTCGGGGCATATCGACTGTGAACAGCTATTGCAATTTTTAAATTTTAATATTCCGGCTAGAAAGTTTCGTAATTATTCGCTATTTCATTCCGAACTTCATAGAACTTTGATGCTCTTAATGAGCCTACTATTCGGACCTTATCTTTGCAAAAGGTGTCAAATTTTAATGGCCGATGTTGATTTTGAATAAAACACAAATTATTTAGGAAATGATTGTCATTTCTTTTTATTATAATTGAGGCATAATTGAGGTTCTATGCCGTTAATGTGCCGAATTTTCTCATCCTTTAGCTCTTGAATTGTTACTGGCTAACTTATTCTGTTAGCATAAGTGCCGCCCCAGCAAACTAAACCGTATTCCAATTTGGACTGAAAAAATCCAGAGTATTGACTTGTGAAGTTCGAAACAATAAGATTTTAACAAAAATAAATGTCTATTTGCAGCCATAAGATAATTTTTAAGTACGATCTGACCAACTCATTTTGTTATCCAACATTAATCTGAGGTATTTAAAGGAATTAACAGGTTTAATACTAAAACACTTAGAAGAGCAACAAACAGTTTCAGAATAAGTATGTAAAACATCAGAAGTAAAACAGATATTTTTACTAGACAGGAACTTTTTACAACTGCCATGAAAACAAATTTGTAGAAAAAACATAATTCTTGTTTTATTGCTAAGTACCAATCGATGAACTTTAAACCAATGTCTTAAAAGTGCCAGATCATGATTTAAATCTACAGCAAGTATTAATGGTAAGTTAATCATAAACGTACTGGCCATGTCATCAGCAAAAGCAATCGCACTACTTTTGAGCTTCTGAAAGAAAAGTGAATTAATGAATATTAAAAACAATAGAACCTAGCACCGAGCCTTGTGGTACACCTAATTTCACGTGCAATGAAGAACTAAAGTGACCTTTAAACTTAACTTTCTGCTGTCTATTTGATAAATAAGATCCAAGCCAGTTATATATTAAACCTCTGAAGACAAAATTATTGTATCGAAAGCTTTGGTAATATCCACGAAAAGAGCCGCAGTTAACTTTTTATTGTTTAAACCTGACTACACATTAGAGCAAAAATTCAAAGAGCATCTTCTGTTGCCAGACCAGATCTAAAGTCATACTGACATTTACTAAGAAGACATTTAATTTCTTAAAATTTTACTAAACGAGCCTTCATAGCTTTTTCAAAAACTTTAGCAAACACCGGAAAGAGCGATATGGTCTATAGCTGTTAATATTGATACGATCACCTTTCTTAAAGAGAGGAATTACCTCAGCCATCTTCATATCACTCGGAAATAAACCTGTTTAAACACATAAATTAAACAAATGGTTTAAAACATTACATATATTAAAATAAATTTTCTTAATGATTGATAAAATTATTGGTAAAATAATAATTAGAAACAGAATTCGAATTTTTTAACGACATAATAATTTTATACACCTCAAACGAAGAAATTGCACTTTCACGTTCACATGGAACACGTTCAAGAGGGTATATTTTTAAAATAATAAAATGCGCATGGGGTATATTAACTTTATCACTCCGTTTGATAAGGAGGTGGGCAGGTATAGAAAAGTATCTTTATTGTTGATCAGCATCATCTTCTGAGTCGACTTAGCCATGTGATCTCGACAAGCGCGTCGGAAGCGAATTTCATCTGGGGGGCAGTACAAATGGGGGGGCAATACAAATGGTGGTGCAAAAAAAGTTCACCAAAATTTCTTCAAAGAAACATGAATGTGAATACACAAATTTTTTTATTTTAGTTTAAAATACAAAAATATAAAAATATATAAAAAATATTAATATTTGATTATTTTTAAAAGTTCTTCCAATTTCAATATTAGAGATCATTCTTTAAAGGATCTTTCATATGGTAATATGAAAATATAAGAAATAATGGTTGCTTTTATAAAGCAAGACTAGGTATATCTTTACATGGTTTAAATGCAATAAGGTACAAAAAGTTATATCAATTTAAATTATTCCAAAATGTTTCTTTCTGTCCTTGCGAGAAACAAACTCTTTCACCACCTCCATCGAATTCAATTCTTGGGTTCTATCTTTTTGAATGTATATAAGTGCCGCATGAGTGAGTCGTTTCTGTGGCATAGTTGCTCGAAGATACATTTTAAGTCGTCTTAGTGCACTAAAAAAACGCTCAGATGAAGCTGCTGATGCAGGCACAGTCAAAAGCAAAGCAATAAGTTTTTCAACTTAATTTAATAGTTTTTTTACAGTATCCGAATTTTTTGCAAATTGGGATACAATGCCACTACAATTTAAGGTGTTTGGCCAGGCAATTGCTTTAGCAATTTAATTTGCGCGTGGAGGTCACTCACATCAAAGTCAGCTGCATAAAGATCTAGTTTTGTTTTTAGATTTTGTTCAGAAGGCACTTTTCCGTTGAAGGCTTCGATTACAATATTACAATATTAAGCTACATACTTAAGGGTGCTTTTAAACTGAAGTGGTGGGTTTGCAGTAGAAACTCTACATTTTGCTCTATCTTTTTGCAAACACAGAGAAAGAAAATGGTTATCCGCAAGCATGCTTATGAAGAAGAGAGAAAGAAGAGGAAAATATCTAATACAAAAATATTATCGTTGTAAAAAAAACTGACATTTTGAATAACTTTTGAAGTTTTCTTTTTAAATTGTTTATCTGGCTAAAAAAGTGGAGGGGCAACTGCCCCTCTTGCCCCCCGCTTCCGACGCCAATGGATCTCGATAACAGCCATAATTTTAGAGCTATCGTAACGAAATTAAGAATATAAACTTTTTATTCAAAAATAAAGATCAAGTTCGAAAATGAACCAATCAGATGAAAATCACGTTAACCTCCAATGCAAAGTGATTTTACAAAAACGGTAAAACCTCTTGAAATTTCACAAAAAAATAAGCTAATTTTTAAAATTTGCACATAAGCTTTAACCCTTAATATTCACTTTGAGTACGAAATTTGTAAAAATCAAATTATGGCTACCTCCCATACAATGTGACTTTATAAAATCAGTAAAATCTCCTTTAATTCCATAAAATTTAGTATAACTAACAATTTAGCAAATTATTTTATCTGTGCACTCGATGTTTAAAATTAAAAATTGTGGAATTTCCGCCCACCTCCCATACAAACTGACGTCATCATAAGTGTACAACCTTTATAATTTTCCAAAAAATTAATATCTTAACTTGATATATAACACAAAAGCCTTAATAAATAGGAAGGACTCTGAGTTTCATATGTGAAATATTTGGATATAAATAAAAAGTAAAAAAAATATTTTAAAAATAAACTTTTATTTAAAAAAGACGTGAACTAAAAAGAAAAATAAATTTAAGTGACATTTGTCATATATGTATATAGTAGGTATATTCTAGGTGCATAACAACCCCTCTCTTGGTTACTCGTCATCATAGTATAAGCGTACGTAAATTGGTAAGTTCTAAGGACTTATATAAATTTAGATTTTTTCAAATACATTTATATTTAAAAGCTTGAGGCACCGATCCGTTACACAGGTTTACTACACATTATCAGTGGCATTGAATATTTTAGTAAGCATACCTGTATATAAACTGCGATCCATTATATAGATTTACTACCCAATATCAGTGCCTTAAGCTTTGAAATATAAATGTAACGAAGCGTCGACGTTTTGCGAAGTTTATAGATTATTTGAAGCGTCCGTCTTATTTTATTTAAATTATAAATTTCTGGAACGCGATGTAGTTATAAGTTGCACGTTCTATTCGTATCTGATTTTTATTCTCATTTCTAAAAGTTTCTCGCCCTTTTCTGACTCATAACAAAGTAAATATTTTTTTTTTGATTTTTATTTTTAACAACTGGACAACAATTAATATAATAATACAAACACAACTTCACAAAATCGGTTCACAAATGGTATTAATCAAAAATCAATACAAACATTATTGTTAATTAATTTTACATAGAACTGAATATATGCCTCAAGTATTCTTTTCGGATGCAATTAAATTTTGGATCTAATTTACTTTGATTACGTTCGTCAATCTGCATTAAAACAAAATCTCCTATTTTGAATCTCTTTACTTTAGCCATTGTTTGGTCAAACCTACTCTTATCATAAATCGCATTTTTTTCTACATTAAGTTCATCTATTTCAACCGTTGCCAAAATTTGCAGTGTGCTTATTATACTGGTCTGTCCAATGCCTGTCAAAGTCACTACATAGTCAAAACGCTTGCCTCCAAAGTTATGACCTAAAGATTCTTTGATAAGTGAGCATTCCGCCCCCTAGTCATAATAAAACAAAAACTGCTCACCTGACCTTCACAAAATACCTGACGGTGCCTCAACCACGCATACATCCACCCGTCGCTCTGTTTCCAACAGAATTCCCATTATTGCTGGTCTTGTCAGTCAATTTTGGGCAGCGTGAAGCAAAATATACAGTACCGCGACACTGGAAGCAAGTCACCTTTGATAATGTTTGATCTGCTGAACCTTTTTTTGCCAATCCACCATGCGAAGTACTAGGTCTCATTTCCGTCCTTTGATTATCCTTTTTCTGCCTGCATACTGTTGATTTGTGGCCAATTTTGCCACAACTGAAACATTTGACCACCAACTTTTGCCGTTTTACATCAAATTCATCACGCTCATGGAAATTACTGGACAGCTTTCTTTTCAAAAACGACATTAATTTCAGTTCTTGCTGAAGTTGTACTCTAGTTCCAATATCGGTTGTAAATGAAAGTCTTTGCACCTGCGGATCAAATTAGGCAATATGTGCCAAAACAGTTAAAGCTGCTAATTTTTCAATTGTTAAATTTTTCCATTTTGACATAATTGATGTCATTAATGTTGCTGAATATGAAGCTAGGCTTTCACCATCCTTAGGTTTGCTGTTGAACAGATTAATTAAGAATGCAGCAGCTGTCTCTGAGCAATCAAATCTCATTGTAAAAATGTCTTTAAAATCATTCCAAGTCATCCCCGGAAATGATACTTGAGAAAACCAAATGGAAGCTTGTCCTTTCAAAGCTTGACTCAAGAAAATCACCAGGGAAGCGCCTTCTAAAGGCTGATCAGCCATGCACATATCCACGGTTTTTATCCATGTTCGTGCATCAACACTATCTTTGTCAGGATCAAAGTCAGGAAGTTGCACATTTCTTCTAAAGATTGGCGCTTTAACAGCTTGCAACAACGCCAAAAAGTTCCTGTTCTGTTGCTCTAAAAGTAATCTCCATTTTCTTTCAGTATTGTCCTTCTGCTGTTGTAGGCCAGGGCACAAAGATCCCACTTCTGATAACGAAGCGTCGACGTTTTGCGAAGCTTCTAGATTATTTGAAGCGTCCATCTTATTTTATTTAAATTATAAATTTCTGGAACGCGATGTAGTTATAAGTTGCACGTTCTATTCGTATCTGATTTTTATTCTCATTTCTAAAAATTATCCCTGCTTCAAATGTCATTCAATATTTTTTTAATTTGATTTAAGTCAACGTGCACAAACGTGCATGATCACATCCAAACACTTTACGAATGCTTGACGTTCCGTAGTTAAATATACACTCTGCGACAAATGAATTTGAAAAATTCTAAATTTATATAAGTCCTTAGAACTTACCAATTTACGTACGCTTATACTCCTTCCGCTGAACGAATATGGTTGTGTATACGCTTGAACAATGCTGTTAAATATTGCGACATTACTTTGAAAATCATGGTAATGTTTTCATACAAAGTCCAATTGGTTCAGGAGTTGAAGCCAACTGACCATCCAATGCGTTTTCGCTTCGCTAAGTGGGCCTGCGATCGACTTACAGAAGATGCCGATTTTGCCAAAAAAATAATCTCTTCAGATGAAGCTCATTTTGATCTTGGCGGGTATGTAAACAAGCAAAATTGTCGCATTTGGGGCACAGAAAACACGCACGCATACATTGAAAAGCCGCTGCACCCAACACGAGTCACTGTTTGGTGCGGATTTTGGTCCAGAGGCATAATTGGGCCATTTTTCTTCGATAATGATGTCGTTTGGCCAATTGGGGAGCTGCGATTTGACACCGTTGGACTATTATTTGTGGGGTGCCCTCAAAGATAAGTGTTACGCCGAGAAGCCAAAAACAATTGACGCTTTAAAGGACGATATTCGTGAAGCCATTGGTGAAATACAAATAACTGCCAAAATTTTAGATGATTTTTATTACAAATCAATAAAAATGCAACATCTCCAAAACTACGGGGCTGATTCATTTAAAATGTTATTAAAAATTTAGTGGTAAAAGAGAGAGTGGCCAAATGGTTTAATAAACCTCATGCTTTATTTAATGAAACTTTACTGTCAAAATTTCAGCTGAATCAGCCCTGTAGTTTTAGAAATATAGCATTTTTATGGATTTGTGGGCGGTAAAAGGGGGAATGGCCAACAATTTTCCTTAATTATCCTCTACTCAAAGGAAATTTACTGGCAAAATTTCAGCTGAATCGGTCCAGTAGTTTAAGAGATACAGCATTTTTATGGATTTGTAGGCGGTAAAAGGGGGAGTGACAAAAAATTTTCCTTAATTATCCTCTACTCGAAGGAAATTTACTGCCAAAATTTCAGCTGAATCGGCCCAGTACTTTTAGAGATATAGCATTTTGATTGATTTCTGGGCGGTGAAGGGGCTGTGGCAAATTTTTTTATCATAATATTGCATTGTCACCGGACTTACATATGTATGCTAAATTTTAGCTTAATCGGATACCAACGAGTTGTAGAAAAATGGCTTGCAAGTTTTGAGGACAGACAAACATACATACGTACGAACGAAGCAAGTTAAATAAAAGCTTATAATAAACTACGCCCTATTAAAGTGACGTCACCAAAATAATACAACATTCAAGACTTCGAATAAACTAAAATACGACCGTGGGGTATTTTAAGTTCGGTCCAGTCAAAGTTAATTCCTTACTAGTTTTTTGCATCACGAATTTAGAAAGTAACAGGGCCATAGATCAAGGACTATTCATTTTCGAATGTTCTAAAGTTCAAGTCTATTCGGAGCAGGTAAAGGTTTTCTGATTTCACTTTATATCAAACCGAAGAGGTTCACTTTATCCTATTCCAATTGCGAAAAATTTTGATGAATTATTTTTAGAATTTTTGCCGATTTTGGGATATAATTCTTACAAGGTTTTATAAATTCTTATGCAAATGGTATCCACCTGTCGATGTGAACTTCTTGAAAGGTAAAAAATTAATGTGAGCATGGGCGTCCGCCCTTGCCCCCCTAGGCGGTGTAAATTTTTTATATATCTTCATATTAAATCAAAAAAGCCGTTATTTAAAAATATAAATTTCAAGAGAGAAGCAAAAGGCTTTCTAAATGTAAGTTGCGCTTAAACTTAGGGCTTTGTAAATAAAAACGTAGTTTTAAGTTAAAGAAGAGTAAAATTTTGCGAAACATCATGTATTTTGATAAGTATTTTGATTAGTATTTTGATTATAATCAGTCAAAAAGTCGATTTTGAATTTTTTGTAACCTACGGTTTGTTTTATTTCATATGAACATATGTTTATTATGTATTTAATATATTTTGAAGAGAATACAAAAATACATTTTTTAGGTTAATTTATAAATAAAGCAGAGCTAAACCCTATATTTTTAAATAGTATGTTGTGCCCGTTACTGTAAGGCCGCGTTCATATTATGCATTTTTGTCGAGATTGCGACACCGATCTCACGTTTTTTTGCAGAAGCAGCTGAAAAATAATAAATTTTGTATGCATTTAAAAACTTTTATTTATTTAATATTCAGTATTTTTCAGCCGCGTTTGCGAACAAAAATTGGTAGCGGTGTCTGAATCGCGACAAAAACGCGTAATATGAACACGGCCTAATAAGATACGATACCATTTCATTTACCCTTGTTTCACAAACACTTTTCAATAAATATTCTTAATTTAAAAAATGTTTTCTACGTATTTTATTCGTAATTTTCAGCCACGAATATAATTCATAGAATGGACGTAGTTTGGCACACATTTTGAATATTTTATTCGTATTCGTACAAAAACAAAAGTATATTTTACGAATACATTTACGAATGATCCTAATACCTAACTACGAAAAAAACTTTCTGTTCAGCTGGGGTTTGAACCACGGTTCTTTAGCTTATGCGCCACGTACTAGTAGGCTACGGCCACCTTGCAACCATACATTTCCTTTTATTCGGTAATTGTTCGACAAATCAGTCTGAATGATTTCAGTTGTAAATTTTTTAAACTCATCTAAAACTTCGTACCTTTTATGAATAATGAGTACGGTCAACCTGTTCACGCCACTGGTGGACGCCCGGCGCTAGCGCGGGAGTGTCGCTCTCTATAAATTTTTACTCTTTTTATGTTTCCTTTTGGGCAGCGCTTCTCGCTGCCTTGTTTTAAAACTCTGTTTAGTTTTAAGATCATTAATAAAACAACGTTAGTACAATTCGCTTCGAATTCTCCGTGCTTTAATTTCAACCAAATTTCCCCAGTTTTTATTAAAAACCATTTAGTTTTCCCCACCCCGCTATATTCTAAAAGTTACGTGGTCCATCGCGAGACAGTTTTTAAAAAAAATAATAACTAGCGAACAAAAACAATAAAAACAAAGTGCCGCGAGTGCATCAATTAATTAATTAAAAATTAATTGAAGAAAAACAAACAGTGCAAAACATTTAATAATAACAAACAAACAAACAAAAAAATTTAAGTGGCACCAGCATCAACAGCAGTAGCAGCAACATCAACAGAATTGGAAGATCATCAACTTCACCTATAATTATCAAATTTTTGAGGAAAAATCCAGGTGAGTGTTTTTATTCCAATTAATAATTTTGTTGTTTAAATAAAATAAGAGATAAAAGTGACTTTTTAAAAATATAAATTCACTGTTGGATTTATATCTCCTTAATCGCCTACTTCATAAATTAAACGCGAGTGAAAATAAAAGTCGTTTTTTTTTTAAATTTATTAGACGCGGTTCGGTTCGATTGAATTGTTTATTCGTTAACAATTTAAATAAAATATTTTATCTAAAGGTATAAGTGCATACGCACATATATATATTAAACACTTGCAATTGCATATAATTTTAGCGGCAAGTTAAAGTATATATGTGCGCACATAGCTTTAGTTAAAAAGTTTGTTGACCTAAACAAAGAAATATTAAAGTTTTTGTGCTCACGATCGATTTCTTATATAGAAGTCCGAAAATTGTTTTTTTTTTTTGTAAAAGTTACAAAAACAAAAATATCATTACACTGGGCTGTATTGATATTTTTAGAGCCGAAAATATATGAAACAAGAGTTTAAGCAGCCTTTCTGCACTCTTATCGTTAAGTTTTTCCGTTCCTCTTTGTGCGGTGTCCGCACTGATCGAAACCAAAGTCGTGTCTTGTGCTTGTTATAATCAACCCTCACCTTATTTAAACAAGGTTTTGCTCTCTCACGCACTCACGATATTTGTTTGCGTTCGAAGCTAAAACTGCATCTCGTGCCATTTGCGCTTGGTGAACAGCTCGTCAGCCGGCTGCATATAGTGGTAGTAAGAGAGTAAATAAGCCGCACAGTGGGACTAAGGCGTCAATTGGCAACCAAAATTGACTTAGTCTATTTTCATTGGAAAATTGCACTGTGGGCTGAGCAAATTATTTTGCAAGCACAAAAAACTTTACCCGAACATTAGAAAATATTTCAAATAAAAAAAAAAGTTTAGAAAAAAATTTTTTTTTAGAAAAAAAACTTTACATTAAAAAAAAAACTCATTGGTTTTATTGTGTTTTTGGATTTGATTATAAAATTAACAATTGGTTTATTAATAGAAAAAAATATATAAATCTAAAATTAAATATAAAAAGCAATTAACTAAATTTTGTTAACTTTTTATAAAAACTTAAAAGTGTTTTATTTATTTTTATTCCCAATTTGTTGTCGCGATTCCTCATAGAGTAAATCAATTATCTTTAATATAATTTTTTGTGTAGATTTTTTTTTACATTATATTTTAAACGGTTTTATTTTTAATTCTTTTTGTTGCTGTTGTTTGTTTCAGGTGTTGGAAGTAATTTTACCGTTCGTCAATTTTTTTTTGTGGTTTGCTAAAATTTTGAAAAAACCAAATACCACACAATTAAAATGTCGCAGTTAAAAATATTTATTCGTTTGTCCGATGCTTTAGTCGAGTTCGAAGTGGACTTTAATGCACTGGAGGCTCAAAGTGATGAGCTAAAAGCCCAGTGGAGAAAAGTAAAGGCCGCATATGATGCCTGTTTAGAAAAAATATCCAGCGACGACGATTCGGATCTTGAATCAATAAAGAAAAAGTATCGCAGCTGCTACCATTCATATATACGAGTAGCAGGGAAAATTTCTGAGCTTTCTCAGAATAAGCCCTCGAAGCAAACACTTGCTTCAGAGCCGGCGGCGGCAATGGGCCACAGTATGCCTGTGCCACCATGCGATACAGAGGTTTTCAGTGGTGATTACCTCTCATGGCCGTCCTTCAGGGACATGTTTACGGCCATTTACATTATGAACTCGCGGCTTACGTCAGTGGAAAAACTTTTCCACTTAAATCAAAAAACACGTGGTGATGCAAAGGAGATTGTAAGAAAATTTCCACTAACAAATGATGGTTTTGCTCAAGCTTGGCAAGACTTGTCTGACCGATACGAAAATAAGCGTATCATGGTCAACAGCCAGCTAAAGATTTTATTCAATCTACCCCATGTGCCAAAAGAATCTGGCACAGAACTTAAAAAACTCCCGAGAGATATCAATGGCCGCATTTTTGCTCTAAAAATGCATAACATTGATATTAATAATTGGGATGCAATCTTTGTGTATCTGTGCTCAACAAGATTGCCAGAGGTTACGCTCTCCTTATGGGAGCAGTCCATTGTGAATAAACATGATATTCCAAAGTGGACAGATCTCGACTCTTTCCTCACAAGTCGGTTTCAAACTCTTGAAACCGTGTCTGATATTCGCAGCTCTACCGGAGCAATACCCAGACAAACATCGACCTCTTTCTCCTCCAACTCAAAACAAAACCAGAGCAATTCATCTGGTAAAAAGGTAAATAATTACCAAATTAAAATTACTTCGGCAAATTGTAAGCTGTGCACTTCAGAACAGCATGCACTTCGCTTTTGTCCCCAGTTTTTGAGAATGGATGTTAGTCAACGGCTATCAATGGTGAGAAAACACAAGTTCTGTCTAAACTGTTTAGCTCATTCTCATGAAGTGAAAGAGTGCAAGAGCCAATTTACGTGTGTGATGTGCAAGCAACGTCATAACACGCTCTTGCATCGAGACTCAGCTCCACCTCAATCGCTTGCTTCGAGCACTGACTCAAGTAGTTTGAGCTCTCGATCCAACCCCCCGGGCTCTAACACGCAGTCACACTCTACACTTATACAGTCCACTAGCAATGACGTTCAGTGCTTCGCTACCAGTATCAAACACGTATTACTTGGTACAGCAATGGTGACCGTATGTCATCTAGGATCTGCGTACACAACTAGAGCTCTTATAGACTCTGACTCTGAAGGTACGTTCATATCCGAAAGATTGCAGAAGTTATTGAAGCTACCCACAAGAGCCATCAGCGCTCAAGTTTCGGGGCTAAATAACGCAGTTTCAGCGCAAGTAACAAAAGCGTGTGAAGTTATTCTCAGTTCGCCTAGAAATAGGCAATTTCAAATTGAAGCTACAGCTTTTGTGCTGTCACGCTTAACTGGGAATCTGCCATCTTGCCCCATTGATCCTTCTTTGTGCGACAGCTTGCCAGATTTACAATTGGCTGTTATCCCCAACTGATAAGTTTTGTGAGGAAAACTATCAGAAAACCACTAAACGTGATGATGCCGGTAGATATATAGTTACCCTACCATTTAAAAGTGAATTTCCTCATGACGTTAATCTCGGATTTTCTCGCGGCATCGCTTTCAAGCAATGGGCTAGAAGTGAAGCTCGTTGGAGTAAAAACCCTGAATTTAAGGCGCATTATGATGAAGTGGTGAGTGATTATCTCAACTTGGGTCACATGAAAAAGGTTTCACCCCCACCATTTGAAAGGTCGCCATCTCATTATTATTTGCCGCATCATGCGGTGATAAAGCCAGAGAGTACTACAACAAAAGTGAGGGTAGTATTCAATGCGTCGAGTCCCACTTCGAATGGGATCAGCTTGAATGATGTTCTGTATGCAGGACCAGTTCTTCAAGCTGATTTAACGCTGCTGGTTTTGAAATGGCGGTTTTTCAGATATGTTTTTAATGGTGACATCCAGCAAATGTACCGTCAAATATTGGTTGACCCAAAACATGCTGTTTTTCAACGAATTCTGTTTAGAAATTCACCTGACGATGAGATTCAGGATTATGAACTACAAACCGTAACCTTTGGGTTAAATTGCGCTCCATATCTCGCCATTCGAACCATGCTGCAATTAGCACATGATGTTCAACAGCAGTATCCGCTTGCTGCCAAAATTCTGCGAGATTTCACATATGTCGATGACGCTCTTGCTGGCGCTCATGACGTGGAAAGTGCAATAAAAGCTAGAAATGAGCTTATCTCCGCTTTAGGCTCTGCAGGTTTTACTATGCGAAAGTGGACTGCAAATGCGGCAAGCGTTTTAGACGGCCTACCTACAGAGCATCTCTTGCATGAGAACTTCTTAAAGTTAGAAGATGCAAGCTGCGCTAAAGCTTTAGGAATTCGTTGGAATGCCACTTCAGATTTGTTCTATTTTTCTGCCAAGCGTATTGAGATAAAATCGTCCTACACAAAACGTGAAGTATTATCTATGATAGCCCAGCTATTCGATCCTGCAGGTTGGCTGGCACATATAGTGGTGACAGCAAAAATTCTAATGCAGCGCATCTGGTTGGATGAAATAGATTGGGATGAAGATCTCCCATTGCACAGTTTTCAATCGTGGCAAAATTCTTTGCTTGATTATGAAAACATAAATAATATTCGCATACCACGGTTTGTTGGGTTTTCACCTGAATCCTATGTGGAGTTTCATGCCTTTTGCGATGCGTCTGAAAAAGCATACGCAGCGTCGATTTACATTCGTGTAAAGCAAAATGATTGTATTGTCAGTCATCTGCTTTATGCGAAAAATAAAGTTGCTCCAGTCAAGACGATCTCGCTACCTCGTCTTGAGTTATGTGGTGCAGCCCTTCTCGCAGATATGGTGGATTCTTTATTATCGCACCTTGAAATAGAAAGGCATCGCTTGTATTGTTGGACTGATTCTACAATAGTGCTTGCCTGGCTTTGTAAGCCCCCATGTTCCTGGACAACCTTCGTAGCCAAGAGAGTTTCAAAAGTGGCAGAGAAGGTAGGAATTCACAACTGGTTGCATGTAGATACACATGAAAACCCTGCAGACTTAGCAACGCGTGGAGTTACGCCACAAGAGCTAGTTGACAACGCTCTTTGGTGGCATGGACCTTCTTGGCTCACAATCGAACGGTCGGCGTGGCCAAGCATGGCTCCAACCCCAGCTCTAGAAACTTCGCTTGGGCGCAAAGCTGTAAAAGTACACTTTGCATATTTTTCGAAATATGAAGACATTCTGGAGCGCTTTTCTTCCCTATCGCGCGGACTGAGAGTACTAGCTTACGTGTTTCGCTTTCTGCATCGCACCCATCCTAAACTTCGTGCGTCCTTTTCAAAAAAATCAGCATGTCTTGAAACGGCTGAAATTAAATTCGTGAAAACACGATTGGCAGTTCTATGTCAAAAAATAGCTTTTCCCAACGAATATCACTGTTTGGAAACTAACCAAATAATTGGAGCCAAGAGTCACATTCTTGCTTTAAATCCCTTTCTGAACAACGACAATTTAATGCGTGTTGGTGGACGGCTCGCTTCGTCACCAATATTTTCATATGATGAAAGGCACCCAATTATATTACCATATAATTGCCACTTTTCACGCCTTTTAATCCGTTTCGTCCATGAGATTTCACTTCATGGAGGGAATCAATTAGTGCTTCGACTTATTCGAATGCAATATTGGATCCCAAGGGCTAAAACTCTTATAAAATCAACTCTGCATAACTGCAAAACATGTGTTGTACACATGAAACGCCAAAGAACGCAAATAATGGCTGCGCTGCCAGCCGAGCAAACTGTCATGTCACGGCCATTTGCTGCAACTGGCATTGACTTCGCTGGCCCATTCGACATAAAAAGCTACATAGGTAGATCTTGTCGAATCAGTAAGGGCTACGTTTGTTTATTTGTGTGCTTTTCTACTAAGGCAATTCATCTGGAAGCCACAAGCGATTTATCAACCGCTACTTTTCTAGCAGCTTTCTCTCGATTTGCTTCTAGGCGTGGCTGCCCAGCAAATGTGTACACCTAACCCTGATTTTACACGGTCTTTTTTTACACGATTTTGAAATAACACGGTCGACAGAAATAAACTTATCCTGTTTTTACACGTTATTTTTAAAATAACACGACAAAACTTATCCTGTTTTCACACGTTTCTTTAAAATGAACTTTAAAATGATTTTGTTTTTTATGTTACTTGAAGATGTGATTTTTTTTTAATATTTAGGTTGTGTTTTTATATCTAAAATGTGTAAATTTTTTAATTTTTGTTTTTATTTCTTTAAAATTATCTTGTCTTTTTGTGTGTCTTTTTTTACACGATTTTTTTTTACACGATATTTTCTGGAACGTATGTACCGTGCAAAAACAGGATTAGGTGTACTCTGATAATGGTACAAACTTTGTCGGAGCCTCAAATGTCTTAAAAAAGGATTTTAAAACCTTTCTAAGTGCGTCACATCATGCCATATTAGCGCAATATAGTCATCAAGAAATCGCATGGCATTTTATTCCAGCCGGTGCTCCCCATATGGGAGGACTTTGGGAAGCTGGAGTCAAAAGCTTTAAGACCCATTTTAAAAAAATGGCCGGATGTCTTAAGTATACTTTCGAGGAATTTACTACGCTACTGAATCGAATCGAATCGTGTCTAAATTCGAAGCCACTTTCCGCCATGTCCGAAAATCCTTCTGATTTTTAATCTCTGACTCCAGGTCATTTCTTGGTTGGCGGCCCACTGCTCTCGCCAGTGGAGCCAGAAATATCTGATCAGCCGCTCTCTCTTGTCAATCGATGGCAAAAGGTGAAGGCGATGCATCAACATTTGTGCCACCGATGGAAAGATGAGTACCTGAAAGAGATGCATCGGCGTGCAAAGTGGAAAATTCCTCAATTAGACTTCAATGTCAACGATTTAGTCGTCGTCAGAGAAGACAATTTACCAGCGAATGAATGGCGATTAGGTCGAATTTTAAAAACATACGTCGGTAGCGACAATAAAGTCCGCGTAGCTGATGTTCGCACCGAGAGAGGTTGCATTACACGACCGATCGTGAAACTAATCGCGCTACCAGCGAATTAGCTCCGTCACCATATCTTTTTATCTTAATCGTTTCTTTTCCTTTCTTTTTTCTTTTCTTCTTGTTTCCGTCTCGTTTCAGGATGTCTACCACCAACCTTGTGCGCGACTTGATTGAAGAGATGCTTCTCCAAACGGACTCTGAAATGGCCATAAGTGAGCCTGACACGGTGCGAGAGACTGCGCCAGTCAAAGAAGCCAGCGTACTACAGCCACAATCCCCAGTGCGGAGCGTGCTGTCCCGCGTGGTCCCCGCAGAGACGCGCAGCGCCACGATCCCAAAGTGTCGCTTGTGCTCCATGGAGCACAATCTGGTGTCGTGCCGGCGGTTCATAGCTATGAACCTGGAGGAGCGGTTGAGAACAGTACTACTTCACTTTTACTGTTCCAACTGCCTTTCAGCTGTTCATATGCTTTTAAAAAGAAACTCGAAAGATTTTTCTGATCCTTACGCTCTTAAAACCCTGTACTCATCTCTGGTTAGACAGCATTTGGAATATTGTTCCACTATTTGGAATCCGTCATATCAGCTTCACTCTATAAGAATCGAGGCGGTTCGAGACATTTTACGAGGTTCATGTGGCACAAACTTAACTGGCATGTCCCAGAAATGCCTTCGTACGCTACGCGTTGTGCACTTGTTAACTTAATTCTACTTTCGATAAGACGAAAGATTTTTTCCATCATTTTTATATGGGATCTTTTACACTTTAACATTAAATGCCCTGAACTATTAGCCCAACTGGATTTTTTTACTCCTTCCCGTCATCTGCGCAGTCAATTTCATTTTCGTGAGGCGGTCTATAGATCTAATTATGCTCAAAATAAACCAATATAGATCTAATTATGCTCAAATAAAATAGCGCGTTGTGTTAAGGAAGTTAATTCATTCTTATCTGTCTCTGATATTTTTAATAATGTTTCACGTAAATCCTTTAAAGACAACCTAACTTTAATCATTATGGCTCGTGATGTAAGATGTTCCTATATTTACTATTGTAAATTGTTATTTTATTTTTTTGTTTTTAAGTAATTTAAGTCAATCTAATGTTAATATATTTACATGTTGTTATATTTAATTTAATTTAAGTTGTTGTCTATAAGAGTGTTCACTCTGATTGATGAATGAAATAAATATGCGAAAGGACTGTCGGAGCGATATCGGATGCCGTTATTGCGGTGAAGATCACCACAGCATGCTGCATTCGCACGTTCGGGTCCGATCAAGTCGAGCACACTCCCGAAGACCACGTGGACGACGCGCGAAGCAGCCAAAACGACAGCCTGCATCCGCAGCTGCCCGAGAAACGACGAGGGTTGGGGTGGAACCGAAGAGTTCGTCTTGGAAGGGCCCGCAGTCGACGTTCCAATTAGCGTCGTCGTCGAGGGACGACGTCCCGAAGCGGTCCCCTTCCAAGAAGAGACCGCAGTCGATGCTACCGTTTGCGTCATTGTCGAGGGACGAATTCCCGAAGCGGTCTCCCCCCACAAGACCCGTAACGACGAGCCTTCAACGGGTAGTTTCTCTATTACCAACCGCCATCATCAGTACTTGGGCCAATGGACGACTTGTCCAAGAGCGGGCGATACTCGACGCCTGCCTCTCGCAAACTCGGATCACCCGAGAATTGGCCGTAAAGTGGCAACTTCCGACGTCGGTAGTCGACGGCAGAGAAGTCTGCACTCTGTCACTTCGTGGTCGGTTCACATCGGCTGTCCACATTGAAACCACCGCGATGATAGAACGGCATCTAGAGGTCGTCACCCCGTCTAAGGACATAGACGAGAGGATCAGTCAGAGCTATCCAAACATAAATCTGGCTGATCCTCATTTCTACAAGAGATCACCGGCTCGGATCCTGCTGGGCACCGATGTTTACTCCCGGGTCATGCAGCCTGGCATTCTACCAGCTGGTTTTAGCATGCCGTTGGCCCAAAACTCCATTTTTGGTTGGGTCTTATCAGGACAGGGTGCCTGGTAACGTCTTGCATTCCTGCAAGGCGGGCGGCATGTTCACGCCACTGGTTGACGCCCGGCGCTAGCGCGGGAGTGTCGCTCTCTATAAATTGTTACTCTTTTTATATTTCCTTTTGGGCAGCGCTTCTCGCTGCCTTGTTTTAAAACTCTGTTTAGTTTTAAGATCACTAATAAAACAACGTTAGTACAATTCGCTTCGAATTCTCCGTGCTTTAATTTCAACCAAATTTCCCCAGTTTTTATTAAAAACCATTTAGTTTTCCCCACCCCGCTATATTCTAAAAGTTACAGAGTGAGGTCAACCTAAGAATGAATTTTTAGTAAATACTACGAATGTAATGAAAGAAATTACGAAGTTATTCCTACGAGAAATTGGCGAATGTTAAGGAATGATATCCCTTATTCGCCGAAGATCATTCTTCGCAGTAACAGAGAGCAAGGGGCATTTAATTCAATAACGGATATTGTTAAGTATTTATAAGTCGGACCAGCAATGCATTAATTGTGCCCCACTGTTCTATCAATGCCTTTTGTTATTTCCTTCTGTTAAATATTGTTACATTGCATATTATTCTCTTTATATTCTTAAAATATTATCAGACACGTTGAGGTGTCAAGTTAGTTGAATAAAGAACGAATTTAAGACCGAACGTGGGCGCTGATTTTTCAATTAACAAAGTTTAGTTTTTATAAAAATATTTTGCAATCTAGAAATCTTTTACATTGGCATCCCTTGCGGGGAACCTTTTTCTCGCTCAAAGAGATTAAATAATTGAAAAATACAGTGTTAAATTGCTGAAAACAATAATATATTTTCGGTGCGTAAATAGTGTGGTTACGGTGAACAGCGCTAAATTTTCTTGCAAAAACTTATAAAAAGCATAAAAAGCAACAATGTCGATAGCAAAAGAAGAAGCGCTATACAAATTAATCCAAAACTTCTCTGCAAATACGCGCAAAACAGCCAAGCAAAAGCAAACAAAAGGCTACTTAGGCGCACGCAGAATGTTGTTGGAGGATTACTGGTCGCGGTATACTGCAGCACAGAAAAAGATTCTGGTCATGGCTGAGGGTGATGACAAAAAAAACAGAGCTTCAAATTTTCCGCGATGATGATCGCCTTGCATCAACTCAGTCGGCTTATTGCGAAGCTCTAGGAGAGCGCAACGAAATGATCGACGACTTGTCCACAACAGGTCATGAGGCTCTTGGACATTCAACACCTAACTAAACTTTACACTGTGAGCCACATGTGGCAAAATCAATTTTGCCGAAGATTGCTTGTTCGAAGTTTGATGGTTATTGTCAGCAATTAAACTTCAAAGATATGTTTACCACATGCGTGAAAAACGATGTGTCTCTGTCTAATGTAAAGCGACTGCATTACCTCAAATGCAGATTACAAGGTGAAGCAGAAGTGCTCTTACGCAACCTATCAGTAGTGGAAAACAATTTTAATATTGCTTGGGACATTCTTCAACAGCGCTACGACAACAAGCGCCGTCTTGTAAAATCATACTTGCGCGATATTTTGAAAATGCCAACAATGGCAACTGAATCTGCTGCTTCCTTGCGAAAAATTGTTGATGGTACTACAAAAGCTGTTCGCGCGCTCTCACAATTGGAGCGACCGATATCAAAGTGGGGGGACTGGCACGTATTTTTACAACAGAAAAATTAGATTCTGTAACTCTGAAAGAGTGGGAAATGTCTCTAAGTCCTAACGAAATTCCATCATACAAAGAACTTGTGAAATTTTTGGAGAATCGCATACAAGGGCTTGAGGGCGACAGACACACCAAAAGCAAGCCGAAAGACACAAATACGAAGGCAGCGACGTCGACGCAATCTATTCGCAGTTGCCAATCAAAAACTGCCCGAAATGTTCTGGGAAACATATTTTAATATATGGCAATAACTTTCGTAAATTCACACCAGCTGATAAACTTAAATTTATAACAAAAGCAAAATTGTGCAGAAACTGCTTCAAAAGCGATCATATGCAGACATTCAGCCCGTCAAAATTTGTATGCCTTTAATGCAAAGCAAAGCATAATACATATATACATGACGTGGTAGGCTCTCAGCTGAGCAGCGTTACCACAAACACTTCGTACACTATCAATCCTGAAACTCTAATAACAGCAGGTGAGTCACTATTGCCACTTGCACCTGTAATGCTCGCCACAGCATGCATTGGAGTACGTGCTGTTACGGGCCATTATCTAAAGGGTGTCCCAACAAGAGCGCAATTTTTAAATTTTAAATAAAACACAGATATTTAAAAAAAAAATCGTGAACTTTATTATATCGTAAAGTAGACAGAATGAGGTTATGAATGGAATGATTTTACAATGGAACAATATATCGTGCAGATGGCCGCCGCGGCTTTGCTGGCATACACGCGATCTTTTATTGAAATTTTCAATGACCGTTTTGCATAAATGCTGCGGTATTTCATTAATGCAGCGTCCAATTTCCTCTTTTAAGGCTTGAGTCGTCGTAGGCTTATTCGCGTAAACCATCGACTTCAAAAAACCCCAAAGAAAAAAATCTAATGGTGTTAAATCGCGCGATCTAGGCGGCCAATTCTGATCTCCAAAACGCGAAATAACACGACCGGGAAATGACTGATGCAGCAATTGAATTGTTTCTCTGGTTGTATGACATGTGGCGCCGTCTTGTTGGAACCACATGCCCTCCACATTAATTTCTTCAATTCTAGGCAAGAAAAAAATGGTTATCATTTCACGATACCGAACACCATTGACTGTTTGCGCTTGACCTGCCTCATTTTCATAAAAAAAGGTCCAATGATTCCTCCAGCCCAAAAACCACACCACACAGTGACACGTTGAGGATGCATTTGCTTCTCGTGAATCACTCGAGGATTTTCCTGACCCCAAATGCGACAATTCTGCCTATTGACGAAGCCATCAAGATGGAAATGGGCCTCGTCACTGAAGATGATTTTAGCGGCAAAATCAGCATTTTCATATTGTCTCTCCAATACCCAATTAACGAACTCCCTTCGCTGTCCATGGTCAGCTGGCTTCAGTTCCTGAGTCAATTGAACTTTTGAATTTGGAGACACCAATTTGCTGAGCTCGGTGTCGAATTGAGGTGGATGGCGTTCTTGTTTGTTTGAGCGACATCGACACCTATTGCGTTCTTGTTGGGACACCCTTTACAACTACGCGCGCTATTAGACAACGGATCACAAGCGTCGTTTATTAGTGAATTTGCAGTACAACAATTGCATTTGCGCCATACGCGGCTTAGCGTGCCGGTAACTGGTGTTGGTGGGTGTGCTGTTGGAACATCTACAGGTCTAGTTCAAATTTCTGTGAGCTCTCTCAGAAGACCAGGCATGATTTTCAACTGTGCTGCGCTAATATTACCAAGATTAAGGCACTTGATGCCTAACAATCGAATCGACCCCAAAGATTTTGGTGAATTTATGTATTAAGATTTAGCTGATCCAACATTTTACAAGCCTAGGTCCATAGATCTGGAGCTGACCTATACGGATCTCTACTATGCAACGAAATTAAACGACTGTCAACAAAACAAGTTGCACAAAATACCCATCTAGGTTGGGTCATTTATGGCCGTTTGCCAAAACCAGCAACTTTACTGTTGGCAACAACTTTTTGTGCATCTACGCATACAGAATTAACTGAATTAGTTCAGAATATGTGGAAATTCATCGAAGGCGAAGACATTTCGCGCAACTCTACGAAGACACAAGACGAATTATATTGTGAAAATTATTTCGAAGAAACTACTCGCCACAACACCGATGGTGGCTTGTAGTTCGCTATCCATTTAAGAAGACAAGCGACTTAACCGAGCTGTGTGCCAAAAAAGCAGATGCTTTAAAACTTTTCGCTTATCAACAAAATCGTCTCTTAAAAGACCCTAAAATGCAAGCTCTTTACAATAAATTTATGGCAGAATACCAGCACCTAGGACATATGGAACATGTCGTGCAAGACGTCGAGCCAACACAGGTATGCTACATTCTGCATCATGGTGCATATAAAGAGTTTAGCTCTACTACAAAAATGCGAGTTGTTTTTAATGCGGCAAAAAAAAAAAAAACAAAATCTGGAGTATTGCTCAACGACTGCCTTCAAGTAGGTCCTAACCTACAGAATGCTTTAACGTCACTTTTAATGAAATGGCGAACCCATCGCATTGGGTTTATGGCAGAGCAGATATAGAAAAATGTTATCGCCAAATTTTGGTTGATCCTGCTGACGCTGATACGCAACGAGTATTTTGGCATAACAAAGATGGCGCCGCAGATATATATCGTCTTTTAACTGTTGACTATAAAAGTTCTTCACACTTTAGCTAAAGAAGAAGAAACCACATATAGAAACCACATAGAAACCGCAAGCTGCAATCATACTTCGCGAATGTTTCTACATGGATAACTGCCTTCATGGAGCAGATACTGAGGAAGCTGCACTCGAGCTTCAAGGTCAACTTCAAAACCTACTTGAATCAGGCGGTGTTCTACTTCGAAAGTGGAATTCGTACTCGTCGCAATTCTTGCGCCGTCTTAATGTCAACGAAAATGAAATTGATACATGTTGCGATCTTAATTTAGACAAGGAAGCAAGAGCTCTTGGTATCTATCGGTATCGCGACACTGATACTATCGGCTACAAAATTAACATAACGCCACTTGCAGGTGATTTTACAAAACGCCAACAATTTTCCGATGTTTGCCGAATATATGATCCTACTTGTTTACTTGCACCGGTCATCATTACTGGTAAAATGATGGCGCAATAGCTTTAGTTATGCGGTTGTCAATGGGACGATCCCATGCCATCACCACAGCAGCAAAACTGGATAAGGTTTCGCGATGAGCTGTGTCTTATAGAAAATATCAAGGTGCCTAGAAGAATATCATCTTCACCCTGCGCTACAAGCTATCAGCTACATGTATTTGCTGATGCATCTAACGCTGCATATGCCGCTGTTGCATATTTGCGCGTCGAAACACCACACGAACCTACCAAAGTAACCTTACTTATGGCAAAAACAAAAGTAGCACCGTTAAAGAAGATATTTGTGCCATGCTTGGAGCTTAACGGCGCATTACTTGCTGCAAAAGTTTTCACTAAGGCACTGCAAGCCCTACATTTGGCGTCAATCAAAACTTTTTGGTGATCTGATGTCAAAACAGTGCTATGTTAGATTCTTTCAAATCCTGGGAAACATAAGCAGTACATCACCAATAGAGTCACTCAAGTACAGGAGCTGACGTCAATTGACTCTTTCCGTCAGACTTAGCCGACCTTGACATATGGTGGTCAGGGCCATCATGGCTGTACAATGACGACACCCTATGGCCATAGCAATCTGTTCCACTGGACACTGAACCTGGTACTGAAAACATAGCCGTTATGCATGAAAAAACTTCTGGCGGTCACTAGTTGGTATAGAAGATTCATCGCTGCTAGACTCAGACGACCACACGAGGCGATGCCATGGTGCACTGCCGCCGAACGCAATGCTGCTTTACATTTTTGGATAAGGTATGTACATAACCTCAACTTTTCCAATGAACTTTCTTGTATACTTCAGAACAAGCCTATCAGCAGAAAAAGTCGTTTGCTGAAGCTAAACCCAATGATCCATGAAAACGGTTTTGTGCGTCTGAACGGGCGCTTAAAAAACGCCATCATGCCAGCTTCGGAACGTTTTCCGATAATTTTACCAAAAAGTAGTACGCTGTCTACGTTGATTATTTCAAACGCTCATGAGAACGCGATGCATGGTGCTACACAGACAACTTTCAACTATGTTTGAAGACGTTTGAAAGACGGCTGATTGACGCGCTATACGTCATCAAAATCTATATTGCTCACTGCGTCAAATGCATCCGTCAAAAGTCCACTGCTGTAAATCAAATATTAGGACTCCTTCCTGTTCATCGCTGCAATCCAGGAAAACATTTTCAACATTGTGGTCTAGATTACGCCGGGCCCTACAAGATTCGCACAACAAAAGGCAGAGGAAATCGAAGCTTCAAGGGATATGTAGCTCTTTTTGTGTGTTTTATTACTCGTGCCGTACATCTAGAGCTCGTAAGTGACATGATGACCGAATGCTTTCTAGCCGCTTTGCGCCGTTTTTCGCATCACGGGGATACAGTGAAGATATCTACAGCAACTGTGCAACCACTTTTGTTGGCGAAAACGCCATACTTAAAGATGATTTTAAAGACTGTAAAAATCTACTCGATGCCAAAACACAACTTGCCTCATGTCATGGTGTCTCATGGCCTTTTAATCCGCCTGGATCGCTTAACTTCGGAGGTATTTGCGAAGCGGGTATTAAAAAATTGAAACATCATCTAAAGAGGACTATTGGTGATGCATTACTAACCATCGAAGAATTCTTCACCGTGTTAAAGCAAGTTGAAGCAGTGCTTAACTGGAGTCCTCTGTCAGCACTTTCTGATGACCCGACCGATAGCACCGCTCTCACTCCCGGTCACTTTTTGGCCCACTGACGATGCCACCTGAGAAAAACTTGGTGGACTTAATAGTGGCCGACTCACCAGGTGGAAGCAGCTGCAACAAATGCAGCAAGATTTTTGGAAGCGCTGGAGTTTTGAATATCTTAATGAGTTGCAAGTGCGGTGGCCTCAAACCAAAAACAACATAAAATCCGACGACCTGGTGCTTATGCGAGACGACGACTTGGTAAGAGTTGCCATTATTCACACTCAATCAGCAGATATCAAACGTGCAATCTCGAAATTGGTTGTACTACATAAAAGCGATAAGGCTATTGACCAATTCGGTGGGCGGCATGGCCAACCAACACATATTTCGCCGCAGGATCGGAACCGGGACGAGGTGGGCGGAAATGTTAAGTATTTATAAGTCGGACCTGCAATGCACTAATTGTGCCCAACTGTTCTATCATTGCATTTTGTTATTTCCTTCTGATAAATGTTGTTACATTGCATTTTATTTTCTTTCTATTCTTAAAATATTATCAGACACGTTGAGGTGTTAAGATAGTTGAACAAAGAACGAGTTTAAAACCGAACGTGGGCGCAGATATAACAGATACAAACGTTGACGATATGCAAATTTATGTTTGAAAGTCATTGTAAACAAGTAGAAGACAAAGTAAATACATTTTATAAAAAAATTAATGTTATCCCAACAGTCGGCCCGTTTTTCTATTATATATATGATTTAATTTAGATTTTTTTAAAAAACCTTATATCATATTAAACAAACCAGTTTACATTATAATTTGTTATAGTCAGAAGTTTTTTATGACATTAACGTAAATAGAAAACTCGATTTGAAACAAGCAATTTATACTTCTTATAATTCACGTTATTTAGCGGCGCCCACGTTCTTATATTAAACCAGGATGCATAATCAAGCCTTGCAGGCAGGTTCTGAAATATGTTAAGAAAATCTATGAAACCCAAAACAAATCTAATATACATATACCTCTTTATTTATTTATTCATACGTTTTGAATTAAAAATGTTGTTTTTATCATTCGAGCGAGCGGACGTGCATTTGTTCAGCCTAAATGAAATTGAAAGATTCGTGTATAAAGGGTGTCCCAACAAGAACGCAATTTTTAAATTTGGCGCCATTCGAAGTGTCATTGTTTGACATTTGAACAATTGTTATTGTTTGCTAGTAGAAGGTACGAGGTTAGTAAAAATGGAGCGCTACACGAATGAACAACGCATTCTCATTGTGAAATTGGTTTACCAAAATGGTGAAAGTTTTGCGGCTACAGTTCGCAAATTGCGATCAATTTGGGGTCACAATAATGCTCCAAAAGAGTCAACTGTAAAGAGATTAATGGATAAATTTGCCGAAACTGGGTCTGTTAGTGATGTAAAGACAACAACGCGCCTTCGACCAGGTCGATCGACCGAAAATGTCGCAGCTGTACGTGATGATGTCGATGTCGCTCAAACTCCATCCACCTCAATTCGACACCTCAGCAAATTGGTGTCTCCAAATTCAAAAGTTCAATTGACAGCGAAGGGAGTTCGTTAATTGGGTATTGGAGAGACAACATGAAAATGCTGATTTTGCCGCTAAAATCATCTTCAGTGACGAGGCCCATTTCCATCTTGATGGCTTCGTCAATAGGCAGAATTGTCGCATTTGGGGTCAGGAAAATCCTCGAGTGATTCACGAGAAGCAAATGCATCCTCAACGTGTCACTGTGTGGTGTGGTTTTTGGGCTGGAGGAATCATTGGACGTTTTTTTATGAAAATGAGGCAGGTCAAGCGCAAACAGTCAATGGTGTTCGGTATCGTGAAATGATAACCATTTTTTTCTTGCCTATAATTGAAGAAATTAATGTGGAGGGCATGTGGTTCCAACACGACGGCGCCACATGTCATACAGCCAGAGAAACAATTCAATTGCTGCATCAGTCATTTCCCGGTCGTGTTATTTCGCGTTTTGGAGATCAGAATTGGCCGCCTAGATCGCGCGATTTAACACCATTAGATTTTTTTCTTTGGGGTTTTTTGAAGTCGATGGTTTACGCGAATAAGTCTACGACGACTCAAGCCTTAAAAGAGGAAATTGGACGCTGCATTAATGAAATACCGCAGCATTTATGCCAGCAAAGCCGCGGCGGCCATCTGCACGATATATTGTTCCATACATAACCTCATTCTGTCTACTTTACGATATAATAAAGTTTCACGATTTTTTTTTTAAATATCTGTGTTTTATTTAAAATTTAAAAATTGCGCTCTTGTTGGGATACCCTTTATTTTCTATATTTGAAAATTAAAAAACATTTTTATAAAGTACTTTAAGCTATATAGCTTCATTTCACTAGTAGTTTGGCTTGTAACAACTAAAAACGCATAAATTTGATATTGTTTTCTAAACAACGTAACATTAGCATTAATAAAAAGTCTTAAGACAAAAACAATTTCATAACTTCTCATGAGCCCGAACAATTTAAACTTAATTATCGTCTACGAACTGTTGCTGTCTCGGCATGCGATAACTCACTAAAAACTCATTCGCTTGTGTTCTTTCACTGTTTTCATCTTTTTCTACACCTATTCTCCTGCAAATGGCTCCATCACCTAGGTTAACTCTACAACAGCGTGACCAGATAGCTGCACGCAAAACCGACAACATAAGCAAAGTGGACACCAACAATGCGCTTTGCGTTCAACTTAATGGAAGAAAGAAAGACTCAATGCGCGTGCTAAAGAAGAACTGAAGCAATTGGAGGTTCGTTTACGGCATCATTCGGCTGAGTTAATTAATTTGTTCTCTACTGATATTGGCAATAAACTCGAAAAATAGAGACTGCTCTTTCTGCTATCAGTGCCAAATTTCACGAGCATGATGAGAGGATTCTGGTGCTGGAGAGCAGACTGACTGCACTCACAACTCGATGCGATGAAAACCATAACAACAACAATAATCCAGCTGGCTGCATCTTCAGATTTCTCTGCGGATACTGTTTTATTTGGCCTGCCGTATTCTAATGATGAAAACTTAAAAAGTATCTTTAATCGCATCTGTCTCTTCGTTCAGTTTCAGCCTCCACTGATTAAAGATATCTTCCGCATCAAGTCTAAATCAAATAAGCCAAACTCCTTAGTCATTATTAAATATTATGCACCATATGATGGGAACCGCGTATTGAAGGCATTTGGGTCATATCGAAAACAGTATAAATGTGCTGTTAATTTAAGAGCGGCTGGGTTCGACTATGATAATAATATTTAATATTAAATATTATAATATTGCCGCTGAACCTGATGGCTAAACTAATAAGTTTTATTTTTATGACTATCTTTATGTTAATAAATAAGTTTGTTATTTATTTCTTGATATTATTTCAGTACTATGCTGTCTTATACTTAGATTTCTTCTCTATAATCTTATAGCCTTAACTTTATTCTATTTTCCTCTTTCTGGTCTATTCTCTTATTTGCCTAAAAATTCTTCTCCTGTTGCTTCTTCTTGTGTTAGGGTCTAGGTATTCGTCTAATGGTGATGGTGATAACAAGAAAGTAATGATTCAAGTACTGTGCAGTCAGCGAAGTGGCCTTAATGTTGTCCACTTTAATGCAAGGAATCTGAATATAACTAAATTAGATTACTTGAAGTTTGAATGTTTTTGAAGACTCCTCAGTGGACATTATATGCATTTCAGAAACGTGGCTTTGAAGTGATGTAAGTGATGCAACCTATGCTATGCAAAATTATAAGCTTTATAGAAATGATCGTATAGGTAGAAAGGGTGGAGGGGTGGTGATTTATTGTAAAACTAATCTTACAACTAAGTATATTAACAAATCGTGCCGTTCAGGAATCGAATATTTAAACATTTGCATATTTAACAAAAACACTAAAATTCTATTATCATGTGTGTATAATCCTAATAAATGTGTTCCTGTTGATCCCCTGTTTTCTACTTTGTCTACATGTATTGTTGATTGTGACTTGCTGTTATTGTGTGGTGACTTTAATGTGAATATCCTTTCAAGTGACTTAGGAAAACAAACTTTGTATGAAAATATTACTTCTTCAGGGTTGTCAGTTGTTAATGAAGACTAACCCACAAGATTTTCTAACAACACAAATCCAAGTCTTCTTGATTTTTTTATAGTATCAGATTTTTCAGCTGTTTCACTATTTGACCAGTTGTTTTTCCTCTCTGACCATGATTTAACTTTTTGTTCGTTAAATATTAATTTTTCTCGTAGTATAATATCACATAACTTTACATACAAGGATTTTTAACACATCAGTTATCAGTCTCTGTTTCATGATATATCATTCACCCCCTTAAATGATTGCTGGCTTCACCATAACATTAATGACAAACTTAGTTCCCTTGTTGAACCCATAAAATATTTATTTGAGAAACATGTCCCTGAACGCACTATATGTATTAGGAATTCAGCTTGCCCTTGGTTTTCTGTCAATGTCTTAAATTCTATTATAAGAAGAAACAAATTTTGATCGATATGGAAGAGAAACTCAACCGAACCCAACTGGGAAAAATAAAGACTGTCGAGGAATAAATCTGTTTCACTAATAAGACATGCTAAATCACGCTATTTTGCGGCTAAGCTTCAACCCTCCCTTCCAACTAAAACGCTTTGGAGCAATATAAGAGGGCTTGGAGTCTGCAATAAAAACAACACTTATTGCAATATTAATCCAGAAATTAAAAAATAACTTTTTTGTAGATTCTGTTTTACTCCTAATTATAATATTTCTCCTCCTACTGGTCTCTCTATGCTTCAGTCTTTTGAATTTTCTCCAGTAAATGTGCTTGATGTTGGTAAATGTGTTATGCAGATTAAGCCAAACGCAATAGGTGAAGATGGCATTCCCATAAAGTTTATTAAAATCATTTTGCCCCACATTATCAGCCCTCTAACACATATCATAAATTTTTGTTTCACGACCTCATCATTTCCGGACAAGTGGAAAGTGGCCACTGTATTACCGATAGCAAAAAAGCAAAACCCATTTGGTTCCAGCGATTTCAGGCCTATAAGTATTTTACAGTCTCTTTCAAAAGTTTGTGAGAAACTCATGGCTTAGGAAATCAATAATTTCGGCAGAAACCTGTTATCCCTCTTTCAATCTGGTTTTCGAGCTGGACATAGCTGCTCTTCAGCTGTTGTTAAAGTTATTGACGATATAAGACCTAAATTCGATACGGGTTCTATGACTATACTCTGTCTGCTAGACTTTTCTAAAGCTCTTGATAGAGTAAGTCATCAGTATTTGTGTCATAAGCTTAAGACGTTATTTGGTTTCTGTAATAGTGCTGTCAATCGAATTTCCAGTTATTTGTGTAATAGGTCTTAAAAAGTTAAAGTTAGTCAATTGTCCTCTCAGTACAAGTTAGTATTAAATGGTGTTCCACAAGGCTCCATACTTGGTCCTCTGTTATTTTCAATATTTATAAATGATATTTTTAATGTTTGCAAACATGCATCTATTCATGCATATGCTGATGATGTTCAGCTTTATCTTTCACGACGAACAGGGTATCTTGACGAACTTTGTTGTAGAATGAATGAAGATCTCAACAGCATCAACGAGTGGGCCAGTAACAATGGCCTGCAATTAAATGCATCACAGTCAAATGTCCTGCCTATTTGTAAGTACAAAATCTGTATAAATGATATCCCTAATTTGTTTATTGTAATAAATAAGCTAGCTGTTGTGTCAAAAATTGTTAATCTTGGCTTTTATATAAATTCTTTTAGTGAAATAAGTTTATTATGTCCTTCGGAATTTGAGAATGTCTGCTAGCGTAACTCCTGTAAATATAAAACGTAAGTTGGTGATACAATTAATTTTACCATTGATAACATGCTCTGAAACAGTGTACAGTAAGGTCAACTCATCTTCCCAATTAAAATTGCAAATAGCTTTTAATTACGCCACACGTTATGTTTATGGTTTACGAAGATATGAACACCTTAAACATCATACATCAAAGCAAGAAACTGTATAAGTTAAATTATTTGGTTGGGTTGGAGCTTAAAAAAATAAACTTCATTGATTCAAACTTATTACAAGACTAACTTAATTCTATTCTCTTAATTATCAACGAAGCCTAAATAATGTTATTAATCTTGTTGTTGTCCACATTTCTGCTGCTGCTGCCAGCGTCGCACGTGTAGTTGAGGAATTCAGCGGAAAGCAGGCATCAGGTTGCGTTTGGACTGATTCTGGTGCTAAAATGCATTTGGTGGGAAAAAACCTGGTCAGCAGTTTCTTATTATTAACTTATATACCTGCACAAACTTATTCATGAAAAATTGCCTCGTTACCTTTATGAAAAATTACGATTTTGTATGTCTAGAAGAAGTCATATTCTTACTGTACCCAGGCTTAATTCTTTAAACACCTCTTACTTGTTTTTCATTAACGCCATTAGACTCTGGAATGCACTACCTAGATGGTTAAGAGAAATAACTAGTAAAAGTACCTCTTTTAGGTCATCTATCTTAACTTTCTTATCTACTCTATAGTATCTGCAATTTGCTTAGACTATTTCAGAGGTTATTTTTATTTCTTTTCTCTTTTTTCTTTTCTTTTCTTCTTTATTAATGTATTTACACTTTTTTTATTATAATATATGATATTTATATAATTATCTTTTAATCTAAAGTATTGTTAAATGTCTGTAATTAAATCTTAAGCCCGGTTGTTATAATGTTAATCTAATTAAATTCTTATTTAATTAACTAAACTAAATGAATTTTGTACTGTAAAAGAACATAGTTCTAAGTGTACTGATGTAAGCCTTTAATTTTAATTTTTATAAATAATTTTTATAAATAATTTTTATAAATAAATATTAAAAAAAGAAATAAATTTTTAAATCATTACGATAATAGGTATGTTTCCGTAATAGATTGTAGTAACTTGCAAGCTGCTAGAACTAATTCATGTTGGAAAAATAAATAAATAGATTGGTGTCAATGCAGTGCGAGATCCGATGAAAAATATCTCCCTTAGCATGAGGGGAACATTTCAAGAACAGCGACAACTCATATTTTTAATTTTTGCGATTGATATGGGTTTTGACCTCATAAGTCCAAATCTAAAAAATGTCAGTCCGCTCGAAATTGGTTTAGGAGTTAAAGGTTTCCAAAGTTCAAAAACGGCCTAAAAATTTAGTGTTTTTGTCAGTTGTCCAAAAAAAAAAAATATTGTTTAATATTAGGACATTTTTTATTCTTATTTTAAAATTTGAAAAGTGGAGGCTCAATAGAAATTAATGAGATTTTATTTAAGGATATAGGCCTCACATTATTAAATTTATTAAACTTTTAAGAATATATGCCTTAGCAAAAAATTATTGAAATGAAAAAATTGAAGTTTTCTATATGACCTTGTTATTTATTATGTTGATTTTCTGTGATTTAAATCACAAAGATTTCTGATGAAATATATATGCCTTTAGCAGGGACGAAATTGCAATAAATACAGCTAGTGATGTTTTCCTTATCTTTGGAAAAAATTCGTTAGAGCAATTAATTGTTCTAACCTGGCCTAAAGCTCCATAAACGATTTTAAACTATTAAACAAGTAGAATTTGTATTTAAAATCAAGAATGATTTAAACTATCAAAAATTTAGAATTTGTATTTAAATAATAGAAAATCAACATAATAAATAAGAAGGTGATATAGAAAACTTTAATCAAATGTTAGAGCACGACCAAAAACAAACTGAAACAGCCTGAAGATTTGTGATCAAATCTAAAAACATCTTCAGTACCCAAGCTAAGTTAGCGCTGAATTCCAACATACTGTTGGACTCAATATGATAACGTAAGCATAAACTAAAGTAAAGCAAAAATAAAAACAATAACAAGAAAAGGGAGAAAAACTGAGAAATTGTCACTGAAATCTCATCGCCTCTGTAGTGTAGAGCGCTAAGATGCGCTTTCACGAGGCAAGCACGACCCGGTTTCGATTCCCGCCGGCATCACAAAGACTTCTGATGAATCCTGTAGCAGGGCCGAAATTGCAATAAAATTAGCTAGTGATGTTTTATGATGTTTCTTATTGAAAATGTTGTTGTTTCTTTGGAAAAAATTCGTTAGAGCAATTAATATTGAAAGAGCTCAATAAACGATTTTAAACTATCAAACAACTAGAATTTGTATTTAAAATCAAGAATGATTTAAACTATCAAACATTTAGAATTTATATCTAAGCCATAGAAAATCCACATAAAAAAAAATAAAATAACATTTTTAAATATTTTGGACATGAGACGAGAAAGATTTTTACACGATCTTTAAAAAATATTAGATTTTCTTATGTGTAAAAGCGTGTGTCAACCGGTGTAGTGTGCGTATGTTTACAAAATTAGTACTAAAAATCCTAGTAAATAGCATTATATAGGTTACATTTTGTTTATGTTCATTCTAGATTCCTTTATGCCTTTGGCCCCCCTAAAACAAATCCTGCGGACGCCCATGAATGTGTGATAAAAACTATGTTAACGCATGGTTAATTGTTACTCTTGAGTTTCCCTGAGCCAATTATTGAGCCATTAAGTAGTCGGCAAATTTATCTAACTTTAAATTGTTTTGGACCTCTTCTATCGATATCGTTCTTTGGTGCACAACAAACATTTTAATTTTGATTTATAATTTTTATTTTTTAATATATTTCTTTATAACTGTTTATTTGAAAATATTTTATTCAACGGAAATTTTCAAATGAAAATTTCTGATTGATACAAATATGAATATTTATACAAATGTTTTTATAATAACAATTATTTATAAAAAAGTGTAAATAAATTAACATAAGAATAATATAAATGTTAAGTTGAGGTAAGTAAGATGTAAATTAATAATCAACAATAGGTAAGTACAATATAAGTTAAGAATCAACGAGAAGGTAAGTAAAATGTAAGTTGAAAATCAATGTAACAGAAGATAAGTAAAATGGAAGTTAGGAATTCAACTAATGTGGTGATGCAACTTAAAGTTATTGAGTCACCACAGTTCTATCGATATATTTCAATAAACTTCGGATTGGTTCTTAAAATTATCTGTTCTGGGCTTATCGGCATAAAAAATTTCAACCCTGGGAATTGCGTCAAGATGAAATCTGAATTAAAGAAAAAATTAAGTGAATATTTAAACTTGTTATGAATTTCCATCGTCTATGTTTAAAGGTAATGTCACTTCGTCCAATTCTCTTGAAATAAGCAACTTGTATGCCGATCACTTTAAGGAGGTCTTTTGTCTTCCTACCAACTTATCTGAAACTTCTCCTAGCTCAACTATTATAGTTGATAGTTTATATTTAACCCAGGAAGAGATTTCTAATGCAATAAAAGAACTGGATATATTAAAGGGACCAGGACCAGACTTAATACCAACAAGATTTTTGGTGCGATGTTTAGTCCAACTGCTATTGCCATTACACATAATCTTTAACGAAACACTGGTTTGTGGGACATTTCCTTCATATTGGAAATCATCCCATCTTACGCCAAGTTACAAGAATGGTGATAAAAGATCAGTTGAAAATTATAGAGGCATAGCAATCTTGTCAGCCATTCCAAAACTTTTTGAAAAACTTATTTGTGAAAAGCTAACAAGTTTTATTAACCCACGTCTAAATGAGCAGCAACACGGGTTCCGAAAAGGGCGATCTACCACCACTAATCTCATGATTATGGTATCAGATGTTTTAGTCAAAATGGAAAAAGGGCACCAAATAGATGCTGTTTATACTGATTTCAGTAAAGCTTTTGATCGAGTTGATCACTACATTCTTATATATAAGTTAGAAAAATTTGGTGTTGCAGGGTCCATACTAAGTTGGCTAAAATCAAATTTAAACGGCAGATCCCAGTTTGTTAAATTCCAGGGAGTTCTATCTAAAAAAATTGCAGTCTCCTCGGGAGTTCCGCAAGGTAGTCATCTTGGTCCTCTTCTTTTCAACATATTCATATCCGATCTGTCAGAAGTTCTTAACGATATCCCACATCTTATGTATGCAGATGATTTAAAAATGTACTATTCAATTCAATCAGATGTAGATGTAAATTTTTTTGCAATCAAAATTGTTGTCTCTTGAGCAATGGTGTTTTCAAAATAAACTACATCTTAATGTCAATAAATGCAATGTTATTAGCTTTTCTCGTAAAAACAACGTAACATTACATACCTACCACCTCAATAGTACCGAACTAAAAAGGGTCAACCATATAGTGGATCTTGGAGTTGTCTTAGATTGCAAGATGCGCTTTAATCTGCACTATGATAAAATTGTGTCCAGGGCCAGCAAACAGCTCGGTTTTATAAAAAGACGTGCAAATGAATTCAAGAATATATGGGTCACTACATCCTTGTACCGTGCATTAGTGCGCCCAATACTTGAATATGCATGCATAATTTGGAATCCATCTTTCGATTCCCATAGAGAAAGAATTGAGTCTATTCAAAAGCAGTTCTTACTATACGCGCTTAGAGATATGTACATGATTATTGTAGCCTTCCATCATATGAACATAGACTCAGCCTTTTAAATTTGATGCCACTATCAACAAGAAGATCGTTATTGGACTCATGCTTCACATTTGATGTAATTAATGGTGCTATTCACAGCGAATATATTTCTAATATGATTTCCTTTAACGATCCAATTAGGCGCACTAGGCATACTCGATTGTTAACTGAATATCAGCACCAAACTACATATGCAAATAATGAACCCATCAATCGTTGTTGCAGAGAATTTAATAATATCTCTATATACTACTCACCTTCTATGTCCAAATCCTCTTTCAAGCAAACCCTATATAAATCACTCAGTAGTCAGAATTAACACAGGCCTCAGATAAACTACATATGTACATGTATGGATTTATATGTATAAGCATTTAGTTTAATAAATCGAAATTCTTTAACATCCCTCTCCAAATCTCCCATTTACGTCCTTTTGTCCTTATAGTCTTTAAGAATAATATATATACATCGTATTTAAGTGTGTATATAGTCTCTCTTGTTTTCCTCCTCTTCTCTTAGTTTTGACATGGTTTTTGAAATCATGTCAATCCGGAGGGCGGAGTATGCCCACTAAGAGCACCAAATAAAAAATAAAATAAAATTAAGGAAAGGGGAGAAGAAAAACAAAAAACTTAGTAATAAGTAAACAAAACCTGTTAGAATAAGTTAGAATAAGCAAATTGCATTGCCTTGTTTGGCCAATAAATAAATAAATTTAATTTTATAGTTTTCTTATGATTTTAATTTGGGTGGATCAATGTAATTATTAAATTAAATTCGATAATATTCACATAAAACTAAAAAAATTGCATAAAGCCAACTAGGATAACAAATCAACTCAATTTTTTCATTTCATTTCATTTCATTTATTGAACATTTCGTTTCTAATACAAAAAGATAAATATCTTATTATAGCATTAGACATAATTTGGCTTGAATTTAATCATTGAGAATTTATATATATTTAAATTAGATAAAACATTAGGAATACATAAAAACAAGATAAAATAAATTAATGCAAATTAATATAAATTACAAGAACAAGTTTAAACAAGTAAATTGACATCCCTTTGGCCAAAGCCAGTTTAAATTAAGACTTAAAAATTGTATAATTGGAGGAAAAGGCAATAATTATAACATGGAGAAAAAAGTATAAAGTTTTTTTTGTAAATTGCACAGGATTGGTTATGCATCTAATAAATATAATTAGGTAGAGAGTTCCACAAACGGATTGAACATATATAAAATTGTCGTTCTGCACATAATTGAGAATGCTTTAACTGCATTAACTGATTTGATATAGTTGATCTTAGGAAACGTAATCGTTCATGTAAATACGTGGGTTCCTTGCAAGCAATTATTTTATGTAACAACACAAGTGTTCTTAGTTTTAATAGGTTATCGAATGTCAGATTAAAGATTTGCCAAGAAAACACGGAAAGGTGATCCGATCGTCTGAGTCCGAAGATATAACGCGCTATATCCTTTTAAGCAACGTTAAGTTTTCGTCTTCTCAGTGTGTCACAGTTAGCAAATAATTCACAACCATAAAGAAGAGTAGGAATTAGTTAGGTTTTTGCTAAAAGAGCTCTTATTCTTTGTGGAGTGAAGTACTGAGTAGAACACAGGGAACGAAGCATACCGTAGATTTTACCGATTGTGTTCATTCCAAGACAAGTGTTATTGTGTTAAATATAACGCCAAGGTTTTTGACCATATCACAAAAATCTATTCTTGATCCATTTAAAGTTATCGCAGGAACAAGAGACAGGTTAATTTTCTTTTTGTTGATGACAATGCATTTTGACTTCCTAGGATGTAAACAGAGTCCATTTTTATGAGCCCAGTCATTTATGTTACCTAGATCATCATTAATATTAGTAACACAATTATCAATGAAATTTAAGCTGCAACCTGCATACAGTTGAACATCATCAGCGTAAATATGTATCTTACAAGACTTTAACACACTAGGGAAGTCGTTAATATAAATAGAAAACAGCAAATATCCTAACAGAGAACCTTGATGCACCCCACTTTTTACTGCAATGAATTGAGACGTTTTATTATTAACAGACACAGCTTGAGACCGGCCAGTCAAATAGGACGAAACTAAGCGAGACGCGGACAACGAACAATCATACATGTTCACTAACTTAGAACACAATATTTCATGGTCAACTTTTGAATGGTCAAGAAGGGTTGGAAAAGTGACTATACTGGCATCGAGATTAACTCTAATATCTTCTGTTACATCTATTAATGCTGTTATGCAACTTCTTTTTTGTCTGTAGCCAGATTGACGATCAGTAAAGAGAATTTTTTTACAGAAATACTTGTTTAATTGCTTGTACACCAACCGTTGGAAAACTTTAGAAATAAACGGTAGAATAGAGCTAGACCTATATTATTGGCTGTTTTCTTAACAGGAATAATTTTAGCTTTCTTCCAACAAGATGGATAAATTGATTTAGTAAAGATCGAATTAAAAACAAAAGTAATAATTGGCAAGAGTTTAGGAAGTAACGCTTTTAAAAATATTGGATGTATTACATCAAAACCTACAGAATTCGATTTAATGGACAAAAAACTTTCTAAAACATCAACATCGTCAACACAACTAAAACTAAAACTAATATTACAGTTATTATCACGGGTGGAGTTTTCATAGACATTGCTTAGTATCACAGGCATAGGAATATTAACGAAATTAGCGTTGAGTTCTTCAACATTTATTTCGTTTGAAAAATTGGTTTTTTTTACTAATACCGATGTCGCGAATTAAGCTCCATGTCTGCTGACTGTTAACTGCATTACTGAATTTGTTTTCGTAAAAATTTCCTTTTGCTCCTTTAATGGCACAAGCGACTTTGTTTCTTAATTGCTTAAATCGGTTGTGAAGTTCAGGAGTTTTGAAGCGTTTCCAGCGATTATAAGCAAAGTTTCGTTTTTCAATCAGTAACTTGAGTTAAACCAAGGACGTTCACTTGGACTAGCTTTTTTTTTAATAGGGACGAATCTGTTGTATAAATAACTTAAGCCGCTGTTTAATATAGCTACTTGTTCGTCGATGGAATAAAGTATAATATATTGAATTCCAGTTAATCAAATCGAGTTCTGATGCAAGTTGAGTATAATCTATATTTTAAAATCTATGAAACTAAAATGAATGCGTTCGTTGCACATTTGAAAGTCATATGTTAAGAAAATTAAGTCATGTTTTGAAAATATTGGACAAGAAAGTTGATCATATAGTAAGAGTTTTGATAAGTCATTTAAAAGAAAAAGGTCAAGTATTGTGTTAGAATTATGGGAAAAGTGTGCAGGTTGGGTAATATTAGCCGAATATAAGCCCATAGAAATCATTTTGCTAATCAAACTATCATCAGAAAGAAGGTTGCTATTGAAGTCTCCAGCGATTAATATATTAGTTTTTATATATATTAGATTCCAAAAATGAAGATATATCAACATGACGATTTGGTCTATAGACGGTGCCAATAAGCAATGTTTCAATGCCATAAAAAACATCAACGAACAAGTATTCTATAGAACTACCAATTTGAGACTTACAATTCAACATGCACGAAATTTAATTTCTTACAAAGACAGCACCACCAGCATGACTGAGACGATCTGCCCTGCACATTCTATATCTATTAACACTAAATAAAGTGTCGAACATATCAGGATTGAACCACGTTTCCGAGACACATATCACATGTACATTTGAATTTTCAAAAATGAATCTAAACTCATCAATTTTTCTTAAGAGACTTTGTGCATTAATGTGACAGATATTTAAACCATTTTTTGTAGACATAGAACACGAATTAAAGCATATACATTGTTTGTGGAACACCTATTAATGTTATTTAAAGAATTCATTTTCTTTTAAGTATTTACCTACTTGTGCAATTATAACATTGTTTTTTGTAATATAAATAATTAAAATATTTAGAAAATTTAGGGAAGAATATATAACAGATAATAACAAAAGCAAATCATACAAAACATTACACATTAAAGTTTGATAAAAACACATACTTAAATAAGTGAAACGCATGGTCAGCCAATGATGTTTATAAAACATGGTCAGATTATTCACCAACAAGAGCAAACTGGATTTATTGCGGTTCCATTTCAGCACGAAATAAGTAACCATCATCAGAGTAAATATTGTTGATGTTACTACTGTAGTTATTATTATTGATGTTGTTGTCGATAATGTTGTTGATGTTGTTGTTGTGGTAATTAATTGAGAGAGATGTTTTTGAGAGTTACCCAGCAGCTTTGTTCAATTTGTTGATGTTGTCGATGGGAATGGCATTGTCGGTAGGTTTAAACTAAATACAGGCCATCCGCCATCTAACGTTTTTTTTTCAACTAGTGCTTATTTCGTGAATGGTAACACTTAGCTCATGTCTGATTTGACAGATAATTAGTTTTATCCTTCCGCTAATATAAATACAACGCTGGGAAATATTGCGACATTACTTTGAAAATCATGGTAATGTTGCAGAATGTGTGCGAAAATTGCGTATGAATTTTGGAAGAAGAGAAGCACCGTCAGCTCCGTATGTTCGTTATCTTGTGAAAAAAGTGAAAGAAACTGGCATCCTCATCGATAAACCAAAGCGTGAAAAGCCAAAAACAGTGCGTACACCCGAGAATATTGCTGCTGTGGCAGAAAGTGTGCGTGAAGCGCCATCAACATCAATTCACCGTCGTTCTCAACAATTGAACATTTCGGAGACATCATTGAGACGAATTTTGCATAAAGACCTTGGTATGACGCCATACAAAGTAAAATTGGTTCAGGAGTTGAAGCCAACTGACCACCCAATGCGTTTTTTTTTTTTAAAAAAACGTTATTCGGCGGACCCTTTATAAACCAAGCCACGACGGGTGGAAATTGCGGAAAATTTTTGCTGCTTTTTGAAGCGCAGAGCAGCTTGAAGAATGTGTGAGTTTGCCTTTGTTAAGCCTTCGTTAACGTAAATAGCTTTATTGGACTAAAAACTAGCATGGTACAAACGCAGTAGATCCTTCCTATCTCGTCTGAATTAAGAGATGGTATTTAAAAATAAAAAGTAAAAAAAAAATTTTTAAAAATAACCTTTTATTTAAAAAAGACGTGAGCTCAAAATAAAAAATAAATTAAAGTGACATTTGTCATATATGTATTAGTAGGTATATTCTAGGTGCAGAAGAACCCCTCTCTTGGTTATTCGTCATCATAGTATAAGCGTACGTAAATTGATAAGTTCTAAGGACTTATATAAATTTAGAATTTTTCAAATACATTTATATTTAAAAGCTTGAGGCACCGATGTCCGCGATCCGTTACACAGGTTTACTACACATTATCAGTGACATTGAATCTTTTACTAAGCCTGTATATAAACTGAGATCCATTACACAGGTTTACTACCCAATATTTAAGCTTAAACTTTTAAATCTAAATGTATTTGAAAAGTTTTAAATTTATATAAGTCCTTAGAACTTACCAATTTACGTACGCTTATACTATGATGACGAGTAACCAAGACAGGGGTTCTTTTGCACCTAGAATATACCTACTAATACATATATGACAAATGTCACTTTAATTTATTTTTTCTTTTTAGCTCACGTCTTTTTTAAATAAAAGGTTATTTTTAAAAACATTTTTTTTACTTTTTAGTTATTTTTTACTTTTTAGTCGTAAAGGTTAATTATTAACATCTTTTATTTTCAAAACTTATGGAGATATAGCATTTTTATTGATTTGTGGGTGGTAAAAGGGGGTGTGGCATACAATTTAATTAAAATATTGCATTGTCACAGGATTTACATACGTATGTTAAATTTCAGCTTAATTGGATACCAACAAGTTTGCAAAATTGCGATAAATGGTTTGCAAATATTGACGGACATATATGCACACATACAAACATACATATATACGAACGAAGCAAGTTATAATCAGCTTATAATCAGCCCCGTACTTTTGAAGATATAGGATTTTTATTTATTTGTGGGCGGTAAAAGGGGTGTGGGCACCATCCCCTACTTGAAGGAAATTAACTGCCAAAATTTTAGCTAATCAGCCCCGTAGTTTTCATAAACCTCATGCTTTATTTGATGAAACTTTACTGCCAAAATTTCAGCTGAATCGGTCCAGTAGTTTAAGAGATAAAGCATTTTTATCGATTTGTGGGCGGTAAAAGGGGGAGTGGCAAAACAAATTTCCTTAATTATCCTCTACTCGAAGAAAATTTACTGCCAAAATTTCAGCTGAATCGGCCCAGTAGTTTTAGAGATATACAATGTTTGTGGATTTGTGGGCGGTTAAAGGGGAATGGCAAAAAATTTTCCGTAATTATCCTCTACTTGAAGGAAATTTACTGTCAAAATTTCAGTTGAATCGGCCCAGTACTTTTAGAGATATAGCATTTTTATTGATTTGTGGGCGGTTAAAGGGGGTGTGGCAAAAAGTTTTATCATAATATTGCATTGTCACCGGATCTACATATGTATGCTAAATTGCAGCTTAATCGGATACCAACAAGTCGTAGAAAAATGGCTTGCAAGTTTTGAGGACAGACATACATACATACATACGAACGAAGCAAGTTAAATAAAAGCTTATAAAAAGGTGTTCCTGCCATGAGCTGTCTCAAATTTTGCGATGATAGTAGTGTCATTAGAGGTGTTTTGGGGGTTAGACGGTCTAGCTAGGAACATTCTTTTGACATTTAGCAATAGCATTTGTACCGAAGTGCATATGTAATTTACGACGCTGTAAAGATCCTCGCCATTAACGTATGGTACCCCGTTTATTTTTAAATCACAGGTGACAGTGGCGTTATCATGTCTAGCTAGTTGTTGTTTTAAATTTTCCTTCTTTCCACTCTTTAGTTCGCTCACATTTTTTCGTGGCTTCGTGAGAATCCTCACTCTCCTTAAGAGTCGAAATAAGTTTCTCTTGAATTTGAGAAGTAATTAACTCACTTTGGTGGGAAAGACTCAATTCCATGAGTAAGTTTTGCTTATCAAGCTTTTTAACGATGAAATTTATGAGAGACACTGAAGAGTGCGGCGTGGCGTACGGTTTCAGTGTATCGGTTACTTTGCTCTCGCTCATATTTGCTAATGTGGGTGTAGATTTTTTGCCACCCAAATCTGAGCTTGTTATTGATGGCTGATTGGGTCGTGGGGTAGTTGGCGCAGAACAGATTGAAGGCCGTCGAGAGCAACTTTGGCACCTATATGGCTTTTTTAATTTTTGCATAAATAATATAGGAAAAAATGAGAAATTGACGCTTCAAATCTCATCGCCCCGATGGTCCTGTGCGTTAGCGCGCGCTTGCACGGGTAATCACAAAGATTTCTGATGACGCTTTTAGCATAGCAGAAATTGTACAATAAAATCAAGCTAGTGATTTTTTCCTTTTCATATTGAAAAAACTTTGTTGTTGTTGTTGTTTCTTTGGAAAAATTCGTTAGAACAATTAATTGTTCTAACTTTGACCTTAAGCTCAAGAAAAGATTTTAAACTATCAAACAACTAGAATTTGTATATAAAATCAAGTATGATTTAAACTATCAAACATTTAGAATTTGTATTTATTTAACATTTTTAAGTTTCATAAAAATGGTTTATTTCTAAAATATAGCCCGTTAATTTCAAACTTTTCTTTTTTTTTAAAAAAGTAATTTGAGAATATAACTTAATGTTATCTACAATGAATTTTTCTACCACGAAGCATAACAATTTCTTATGTCTAAGTATCGAATAGTGTGAAACTAAGGGAAGACAAATAACGCTTTCAAATGATTTTGTAAATGAAGGGATGTGATCTCAAATTGAAACATTTACTATAACTTATTTCTGCCTGCCTCATTTCTAATATCTTGGTCATCCATATCATTTTCTGTAAATAATAACAAATTTGTTTTTTGACGTCCCACTCGTAGAATGCGCATTAGGAAAAAATGTTTACGACCTTTAAATTCTGGAAGAAAGTCATTAAATATTATCTATCACTGATCACGGATAAGCGAAATTCATAAATTTTTCCAACATTTCAAATGACTTAATTAATTTTCTTAAATTGAACTAGTGATAGAAAAAAAATATTTTGACTAAAATTTTTAAAGGTACAGGGTCCGCCATCTAACTTTTTTTTCAACTAGTGCTTATTTCGTGAATGGTAACACTTAGCTCATGTCTGATTTGACAGATAATTAGTTTTATCCTTCCGCTGAACGAATATGGTTGTGTATACGCTTGAACAACGTGGGAAGTGAAAGTGAAAGTGGGCCTGCGATCGACTTACAGAAGATGCCGATTTTGCCAAAATAATCATCTTTTCAGATGAAGCTCATTTTGATCTTGGCGGGTATGTAAACAAGCAAAATTTTCGCATTTGGGGCACACAAAACCCGAACGCATACATTGAAAAGCCGCTGCACCCAAAACGAGTTACTGTTTGGTGCGGATTTTGGTCAAGAGGCATAATTGGACCATTTTTCTTCGAAAATGAGAAGGAGTGGCCGTTACAGTCAATGGCGATCGTTATCGGGCCATGTTGAACGAATTTTTGTTCACAAAAAATGAAGAGGAGGATATTGGCAACATTTGGTTTCAACAGGACAGCGCTACGTGCCACACAGCCGAAGCTACACTCGATGTTTTGCGCCCTGTTTTTTATTTTATTTAAATTATTATTATTTATTATTATCACAAAAATTTAGCTTTCTTAAATAACATTATTACATTGTAACAATAATAATAATAATGCCACATTCTATAGGACACAAAGGAACTAGAGACGAATGTGGGTTAGCTTAAACAAATATGATATTTGTGTAAAAAAGCTTAAAATACAAGAAGTACAAGAATTACAAGAAATACATGGGGTCATCAGACAGAGTATTGACATTATAAATAAAATAAAATAAAATAATAAAATTTTGTAGCAAGAAAAAACAGACAAAGTAATTTTTGGTTTGATAATATGAAATAAAATTAACGGATAGATAGCAACATGAATACAAATGATTAATTAATTACATCAATAAGCGCATAAATATCTTCATAGGATTTATTAAAAAGCCAAGTTTTCACTTCCCTAAGAAAAACATGTTTATTACGAAGACATCTAACAAAATATGGAAGACAATTAAACAGTCTGGGACCAACCGAGGTAAAAAAGTTCAAGAAGTGACTTAAATTGTGTGGTGGAATCAATGCCAGTCTTTGATTGTTGATTCTCAGATTATAATTCAAATGACATCTATTGATTAAATAACCGGACCTAATAAAAAACATTTTTAGCACTTTAAAATAATACAAGTGTTTCAAAGGAAGAACATTTAAACTCCTAAATAGAGGGAAACTAATTTCACGGGTAGTTTTTTTACATATTATACGAATAGCATGTTTGTGCAAAGTAAGTAAGGGATTTATTTTGTTCTTGTGTGTACCACCCCAACAAGGCAAGGCATATTCCAATTTGGAGTGAAAAATACCAAAATAAATGCATTTAAGCAGTTTTGCTGTGCAAAAGGACCGCAAGTGAAAGAGCTGCCGTATAGCTGCCAATAAGTATTTTTTTAGTGCAGTTGAATGATCAAGCCAATTCATTTTCCAGTCCAGCAGCACACCAAGATACTTAAATGTTTTAACACAATTAATAGAAACACACTTAGTGGAACAGGTATTAGTGGGGTCATAGGTGTGCAAATAATTTGACTCATTACAGACTTTATTGCTAACTAAAAACCTTGCGCAGTCAGCTGAATGGAAAATACAGTCTGGAATTTCAATGGTTTTACCGGCCACATTAAAAAACATAATTTTAGTTTTGTCGCTTTAAACAAGTTTATGTGTAGTAAACCAATGCCTCAGAATTTCCACATTATTATTAATTTCAACTACAGTCTCAAAAACCGAATCGCATGAAAAAGTGCATGCTAAATCGTCAGCAAATGCCACAGTATTACTTGAGAAGCTTTGGGAAAAGAGTGAATTAATGAAAACTAAAAATAGGATGGGACCTAAGACTGAGCCTTGAGGAACTCCAATGTTAATACTAGAGTAATTACTAAATATATTGTCAATTTTTACTCTTTGAACTCTATTTGTCAAATAAGATGAAAACCAATTAAAAACAGAGCCTCTAAAACCACATTTAAAGAGTTTTTTTAGTAGGATTTTATGATCAACAGTATCAAATGCCTTCGTTATATCGACAAATAATGCTGCTGTTTGTTTGTTGCAATTCAAGCTGTTGTAAATATATGAACAAAATTCTAAAAGTGCTTTTTCAGTAGAAAGTCCTGTTCTAAAGCCAAATTGACAGTTGCTAAAAAATTTAGATTTATTTAAAAAGTCAACCATTCTAAATTTGACAATTTTTTCAAAAATTTTTGAAAAAGTAGACAGATTTATTACCTTTTTTAAAGAGAGGAATAACTTCAGCTTTCTTAAGTTCATCCGGAAAAATTCCACAATCTATGCTTTTATTAAACAGATGACATAGAACATCCGTAACATTGTAAACAATTTTCTTTAAAAAATTACTAGAAAAACTATTTTCTAAGTACGAATTTGAATTCATGAGCGACATTATAATTTTGTAGATTTCAAAAGAGGAAATGGGCTCAAAAAAGAAGCTATTTGGATTTGATATTTCTCTGTCTAAACAATTACAAGACGAATTTGCAAGACCATTTTCGACAACGACGTCAGTACCTATTTTGGAGAAAAATGAATTAAATAAGTTATCCAAATCACAAGAAGAAGTGTATAATGTGTCGCCGGCTTTTATATTATTGATTTTGGAACTTTTGTTTTTGTTGTTTAAAATGGTATTTACTAGATACCATTCCTTTCTAGCATCACCTTTTATCTTATTGAACTCATTTTCAAAGAAACAATTTTTTGTATTGGAGGTCTCAATTAGGATTTCCTTACACAATTTCTTATAATTTTCTTTTATATTCTCATTCAATGGATATTTTTTTAATTTTCTATAAAGCTTATTTTTTTTTATTAACTCTAGTAAGTAATTCCGGAGTCATCCACTGTTTCAGCCTTTTTTTCTTGTTGGAGGAGGTAACTTTAATTTTTCTTGTACATCGACTTACATGGGATGATAAAATGTCAATAAAGAGATTAAAAGCTGTTGATGGATTTGGCTTATCATATACACATTCCCATGACTCAACGACAAGGAGATTGTTTAATTCTTCGAAAGCGGTTATTGATCTGTATAAATCATGTGACGAGTTTACACTGTTATGCATTACAATATTTTTAAACCTTAGACATGTAAGGCAATGATCCGATATATAAAGATTGCAGACAGAGCTACTAAGTGAAATATTTCTTGAATGATTTAAACGAGCAAAAATATGATCAATACAAGTTGCTAAGTGGTCAGTTATTCTAGTGGGCTTATTAATGCAGGATTCAAGTCCATAAGAAGCAAGCAGAAAGAGGTAGTTATCCACAGCAATGGAGTCTTGTAGAATATTAAGATTTAAATCACCTAATAAGACAACATTTTCAGATTTTTCAGTTCTAAGTAAATCATCTAAATCACTTAAAAAAACTTCATGGGATGCGATTTCATGAAATTTATATACGCAAATGAATGTAAAAATCTGGCTATCAATGACACTTTTAACTTTGATCACGTCAGAACTTCTGAGATTAAAACTTGAGAATTCACAACTTAAGGGAAGGTTCTCCTGGATTTTTTTGAAAAAATCGATTTTTTTTTTACATAAAATGAAAGTTACATATATGTAGAATGTTTGTGCCAAGGGATATTTCAATACGACGCGTATTTCTCGAGCTAGAGCGTGTCAAACGTACCCATGTCACGCGCGCGTACCAACTTTCTAAAAACTTTAAACGCGTTTTTCTCGGAACCATGTTTTCTAATCTAATGGACAGCACAGGGCTTGTTCTATTGATCCGATTTCCTTCATTCAAAGAATGTTTGAAAGTATATACTTTTTTGTACGCCTGGAACCTAACATTGGCATAAAAAAATGTTTATTTATAATTTTTAAACGAGATCTAAGTAAAAAAAAGCAAAAAATTTCAATTTTTTTTTTTAAAAGTCCATAAAATTGGTTTTTTTTACCAAACTTAATTGAAGTTAGGTTCCAGGCATATGAAATGTTATCAATTTTAATAAATTTTATACATTTCTCATTTCAGTTCACTACCTGAGGCCCCACACTGTCCGCGGGAGGTCGATGTTTTGCGCGCAGAGGTCGACGAGATCCGCCATTTTCAAGCCGCCATTTTGAATTTTTCAAATATCTTTTTTTTTTTTTTACTCGTCAATAAACCACGAATCAAAGTTCAAAAGCATAAGTTCGTATGTCTTTTCATTTTCCCACAAACCATTCTCAAATTTTGCTTGTTTTTCGGCCAAATCCAAAAAAATACAGGAGAACCCTCCCTTAAAGAATTCGTTATAAAAACAGCCACACCACCAGCCGCATACTGGTTATTGCAATTAGCGAAAAATTTATAGCCCGGTATGCCAAAAAGAGACTTTTTTTTTTGAATTTCTGTGCAGCTTTTAAGAGATTTCTCGTAGCAGTAGGCAAATTTTCGTTTATGTAAATTTTACGGTTGCTATCACCGACAAATAATTTTGCATTTAACTTTTTTAGGTTGGCAAATTTACTTCTCATAATTTCTTTTTTCCTATAGGAAGACACCAATTTAACGCATAAGATGTTTAAAGATGCATTTGAAGAAGTTTTATCAGCATTTTTATTAATAGTTTTAACGTAGCAATCATCAATTTCAGTCTCATACATATTTAAATTCATTCCCTCAGTAAAGATTGTCATTGCACAATTAAGAGCATTTCACAATGGGACACCAACAATTTCAACGCACTTTTCATTACTCTTATGTTGAAGGTAGTTGACTTCTTTTTGAAGCTCATCAACTTTGCTCATCAAAAACTGTTTCTCTTCTTGCAAAGTGGAAATAAGAGCTTTTGAAGATCCCATTATCAGCCGCAGAGCTGATGTCGTTGGCCACCTCGGAGCTGCGATTTGGCACCGTTGGACTATTACTTGTGGGGTGCCCTCAAAGATAAGTGTTACGCCGACAAGCAGAGACAATTGACGCTTTAAATGACAATATTCGTGAAGCCATTGGTGAAATACAGCTGCACACAATCGATAAAATGCTTAAAAATTGGACCGATCGTGTAGGCTACTGCATGGCCAGCCGGGGCAGCCATTTGAATGAAATTATTTTCCATTATTAACCGGAAAGATTGTACTTTCAAATAAAAAAAGAAATTTGAGAAAATATCCAGTAGTTTTTTTATAGAGTTTTCAAAAAAAAAAGAAAGTTATTTGGTGGACCCTTTAGTTAAAAGTTATCTTTTAAAAACTATTTACCAGTTTACAAATTTTGACGTTTTGTTTCATGTAAAGTTAAAACTAATGTTAAGTTTTAAAATAGATTAGAAATTTCATCAAACATATGGGTCATTCTTTTACAAACCGAACACCACTCTGACCGCCACATTTTTGATTTGCCCTAAAATTTTTTAACGGGCTGTATATCGAAAAAAAAGAGACACGTGTTCGAGGATTTTGTTGTTTTTTTTAATAGAGTGTTAATAGGTTGAAATTTTCGTGATTTTTGCCTTGGGAGACTAATTCTCAAAAATTCATAACTTTTGTTCTTTTTAAGGTAGAGACAACTTTTTTGTTTCATTTTAAAGATAAGCCGACATCAGGTACCGCACGAGTTTATTTAATTTTTTTGCAATTACACAAAAAAAAAGCATTTTCTATGTAAAATTTGACGTGAACATGATGGTTTTGTTTAAGACACGCTAAGTGGTGGGTAAGATTGGCAAAAATGTATTTAAACATTTAAATTGTGTATAACAATATGAAATTTTTTAGAAATTTTTTTTAACTATTTTTTTTTCACCAAAATGAAACATAAAAGTTGTCTCTAGCTTAAAAAAAACCGAAGTTATGAATTTTTTAAAATCAGTCTCCAAAATATCACGAATATTTCAACTTTTTAACACTCTATTTTCAAAAAAAAAATCCTTGAACACATGTCTCTTTTTTCGATATAGAACCCATAAAAAAATTTCATGCAAATCAAAAATGGGTCGGTAATTTTTTGTTTAAATCTGTACGGTTTGTAAAAGAATGGCCCATATACAAACAACGAACAATAATTTTTTTAATATATTAGTCTTGATTTTTAATATATTACTTTAATTACGAACCTATGAGTTATGTTGACACCACTCAGCCGACCACAAGTAGAAACACTGAAGTCCAAGTATGCATTTGAATCTAAGGAAGCATTCGTTATAGATAACAATTTTTTTTTTGGAGTGTCGTCAATATCCAAAACCAATGGCCAACTTTTCGGATCAATCGATGATGCAGCTTCCCGCGATTTCAGGAGTTTTATAATTGGAAAAATAGATAAGATAATTCCACTTTTGGAGACATCAACAATCATTCGAACTGTAGGGAGAGTTGTAACCAAATTTTGAGGGTGTGGTGGTCTTATTGTAATGGGAATCGCAGCTATATACAAACAACCATAGAATGCACAAAGGAGATCCAATCCTGGAGGAAAAATTAATGCTGCAAGTAGAAAAAGTTGTTAAAATAACATATATGCATTTTTATACATTAAATAATTAGTAATAAAGGGGCTAATAACAACTTTTTCGCACATAAAGAAAATTTGAAAAAGAAACCAGAAATGATTATGTACTTGTTATAAATATATATATAATATATGGGCAAATCCACAAAAAAGTCAACTGTGACCAAAAAATTAATGCTTATTAAAAACGTATTATTTTATGATATCTAAGAGAAACATTTTAATCTTATTAATTTAAGCAATTTGTACATAAATTCATTTACCATGTTGATCAAATCGCCTGCTCTGTTTCACAAATGTAGCTTTTCTTTTTCGTAAATGTTTAGTAAATGCTTCGTAAGCTTTTTTGTTTTAGTAAAAATGGAAGACATTGGCTAAGATAAGGAAAAAATGGTTGAGGCAAGAAAAGGACAATATATTAAATTTGTTTTTAGCTGCTAATTTTTATAATTACTTAACTACCTAATTACTTAATTACCCAATCTACAAAGGAAAAATGTGTGGCGTCCGACATATGACGTCCGAATAAGAATAAATATAACAAAACAAAAAAAAAAAAATAAAAATTAAAGACGAAGCATACTTTATTGTATATTTAATTTATTTTTGTAACGTTTGTTTCATATCATATTTTCTCGTAACTCAACTTAGTTCGCTGAAAATAGTAGATTTTGCAATTAATATAAGAAAGTACTTCTATTTTCATAACGTCCGAACGCTTCACATCAAAGCCACTGTACATGTATTTACAGTTATATTGAAATTTTTTTCTGATACATATAAATAGCAACCCCTTAATACTTTATGTTATATTAGCTTTTTTTTTTAAACAAAATAATTTCAGCACATAAATTGGAAAAAACAGCGTCCGAATGTGACGTCCGACTCGCAGGATTTGCCTATATAATAATGTATTTGTTATAAAAAGCATGCGACAATGCAGTTCATTGTTTATTCGTCACTAGAGTTTTCAAATAGTTGGAATATTGCATTTTTAATAAACGGTATTCATTGTGGGAAAATTTATCTAACTTTAAATTATTTTGGACCTCTTCTATCGATATATAAATAAAGTAAAAATCGTAAATGATATTGAAAAAATTAAAAAAATTTTTGTTTAACAATTCTAAATATTCTATTTTTTTATTCTTTAGCTTAATGCCAAATAAATTCATGAAGCAACAGGTTGGAACAACAAGTTGTTTGCAAGACCAGCCACCTGTTGTGACTAATTAGTCACAAACGTTAATAATTAACTTAAAACTGTTATAATTGCAAGGAACACTGATCTGCCTCAATAGAAAGTGTGTAATCAGCATTCATTGCAATTTAAAAGTCAAGCTCATGGTTAATAAACGACTAAATAGTTGAGTAAAGAATATGCGTATAAAGTAAACCAGCTTGCTATTTTAGCTGCGCTTCTGTTAACATGACTTGACTACTGTTTTACAAAAGTGCATCCGTTGCATTTTTAGACTTTGGCTCATTAAGCGAGAGGTAAATATTTAAATTGATATTTTATTGTTGTAACCAACATAGTTATGAAACCTGAGGCAAAGATCCCATGGCTCGGCGGTTGAGTATGAGTGTATGTATGTTTGCTTTAGAAGAGTAGCGGCAGCATTAAATATGTATGTGCATGCACATAAGCATGAATAATTGTTTTGTTTTTAAGAACAAGAATACTATTTTGTATATCTAAAATAATAACAATGAGAGTGTCTAGGTTAAGAATTTTACTTTAAGGTTGTTTATATTTAAGGTTAAGTTATTGAGCCAAATTAAATATCAGCCAAGAATGGAAAATTGTAACGTAGAGTTAAAAAAATGAAGAAGAAGAAAGCGAGATCAGATTTGTTATAAATATGTGACCTCTGCTAATAAAGAAGAGAGTTGTTAAAATATTATTCAGTTACGAGAGTGGCTCGTAAATAAATAAAAGTGAAGTCTTCACATAGAAAGAAGAGAACTTGAGATATTTCAATTTTGACGGTACGGGAAAAAAAATGGACAACTATGGTAAGTATGCTTTCAGTTTGGGAACCGTTCAAAACGCCCATTAACATAAACCGATCTCGGCAACCTCACGGCTGCCTACTGAATGGCATAAACCACCATGCCTACCAAACAAAGAGGTGGTTAATATTATAATAAAAATTAGGGAGAGCGTCGCTCGGCGACGAATAGGACTTAAAGCCCAGTTATAATAGACGTAACGTAATGTGGTCTAATGTCAATTGAGCAGTGTGTTCTTTCACTTATTGTTTCAAACAATACTTTCTTATACAAGTGATTATAATAAACGTAACGTAATGTAACGGGACGTAAAGATCCGTTGGATTTCGATTTCTACGTTACTTTACATTACGTCTGTTTAAAGAACAACTAAACATTGAGGTTAGATTCGATTATTGCGGTATTTTATATTGTTGAACTACGCTTTTTGTTGCGTTTTCGTTATTAATGTGATAGTTCTATATATCCCCAGCTATGGATGTCGAAGTTTTAATTGAACTTGTACGGGAACTTGCAATTATTTACGACAAAAAACTGCCTGGCTACTGCCTATTCTAATTGCTACAACGTTTTCTTACATTACGTCCCGTCCCGATGACAGTTGGCAACATTTCGTTACATTACATTACGTCTATTATAATTCTGCCTTTAGAGCCCGAACAGAATCAAAAGTCGTAACGACCGGCGATATAGAACACACAACAGAACACACGCAAGTTAACGAAGCCGTCCAAAATGAAATCGCTGAGCAAAAGCCTATGCGACTTATCGCTTGAGTAAAATTGAATAGAATCTATTCTATTTTTTATTAACGACCGACGATTACCTCTCTGAGTACAATTAGTGCTGCCATATTTTGAAAACAATTGGGTATGTTCAAACACAATTTCATAGTTTTTGCTATGTTCTTACGTTTCTTTTTTGTTTCTGTTTCACTTACACAACAACAAAAACATGGCTGCTAACAAAAGTATTCTATATAAAAGCAACCCTGCATCGTCAGTCGCAATTTCTTTCATTCTGGACGGGTTCTGTGTTTCTGGCGACCAGAGAGGATCGCCGGTCGTAACGACTTTTGATTCTGTTCGGGCTCTTACGCGTATCCTCAGCGGACATCCTCAGTAGACAGCTTTTTCGTTGATCGCTACATCAACAATTCAGTTGTTGCAACTTGTTGCTTCATGAACTTATTTGTCATTAAGCTCAAATATAGTTCTAAAAAATATAATTTTTTATATTAAAAAATTTTAAATTGAAATTATAAGTCAAACAAGTAATTAAAATATGCATCATTAATTTTTCATGTAATCACTGTTGCGAGCATGGCCTAAACTCCGAGCAACTCCGGAAAGAGTTGAGATAATTGGATGAAACTTGGTGCAGATGTTTATGTACACCCATTAATGAATGCGCATTAATAAATATTTTTTGAAATCCAGTTTTTTTTTCAACTGGAACAATGCTCTAATTGGGCTGAAATTTAGTGTAAACTCTCATTATGCTTCACGCCTTCTATGGAATAAAACCATCATATTGTTGGAGCCAGGCGCGCACGTGGGGTTTGGGGGTTACCCCCCACGAAATGGACGAATTTTAACGAGTACCAAGAGCAACTCTCAGCACTACATGGCAGTCGTTGTATTTATGGTCACGACAAAGATATTTAGATGCCATTACACATTGGAATAAAAATAAATAGACTCAATTTAAAACATTTATTGTGAAAAGACTATAACACATAGAGACTTAGAATTGTTTTTATGGAAATAGTTCCAGCCAGCATTTGGACGAGAAATTGTTCGCCCTTCGCCTAGGTGATACACATACAGATACACGTATTAAAAATTACATTTTTAGAATCCTCATCCTTCAAAATGTTCAGCGCAGAAAAAATTTCCAAATAACATTAAATGTACAGATTTTTTTGCAGTGTTATAATATGTATAGATTTATGCATTTAACAGCACAGGTTCACTGATTATAAGCATGAAAGAAACCAAACAACGTTTAAATCGGCTTAATAACTCTGTCAAAGACCACGTGAATTTCTTTGCATAAGAAATCAGGATCTAATGAAGAATTTGAAGAATCCTCAACAAAGCTTCTAGCTCCTCAATCCCAGTGATTGAGAGCATCGACTCTTGGTTCGAAGATGGAATAGCTTTAAATGATGATATAAATAATTACATACTATTTTTTTTATATTGTACCTTTAATTTATATAGTCGTATACATTTATATAGTCAGTAATACTAGTGAAAATTATGAGGGCTATTGCGTAAAATAATATAATATGTTTAAATAAATTCATTTTTTATTTCATATGTCCCGTTACTTTATGAAGGGTGGGGGGGAGGTGTTTTGAAATGCACTACGAAAAGTTACGGAAGTGTAAAAATGTGTGAAAAAAAGAAGTTTTCTTGAAGTTTATGTAATAACAGGTTATAAAAAAATAAATTTTTCAGGTGGAAATGTAAAAAATAGGCCCAAAATGCCATTCCTGTAACCTGTCCTCGACCAAAATTATAACAATTCAAAGAGTGTAGCTAACGCAATTTTTATTTCCAAATGTTTTATATGACAAGGTTAAAATAAAGGGTGTCCCAGGTCAACATTTCAATCTGGAGCTGGTTGATTCCTTGGGCCAAGACAAGAAAAAATTGTCTTTCCCCCTCATCTCCCCCTGTTTCGAACTATAAGCGGAAGTATAGCAAAAAATGGCATTCATAGGTTTCATCAGTTTTAATAGAACAACTTAAAAAGTATTACAGATAGGAACCTATTTGAAACGGATTATTAAAGCTGTTGCATACTAAGTAGACTTCCGCCAGCTCGTTAAATAACAGGATTAGATATGAAGCACGCCTTTTGGCAAATTCCTCTTGAGGCAAATTCCAGTATTGCGACTGCATTCACAATACCAAATAGGCCACTGTATCAGTTTAAAGTCATGCCATTTGGATTTTGTAACGCATCGCATACACTTTGTCGCTTGATGGACCATGTCCTTCCGGCCAACTTAAGAGATCGGGTTTTCATCTACTTAGATGATCTCTTAATACTTTCTGATGACTTCGATTCACATCTTATTCTTTTGTAAGAGGTGACCTTACATTTGCGTAAAGCAAACCTTACTAGTAACGTTACGAAATCTAAGTTGTGTATGTCAAAAATGAAGTACCTTGGATTCATAATCAGTCAAGGTCAAATAAAAAAGGAGCCCTGAAAAAATCGATGCCATCTTGAATTTAACTGTACCTTCTTCAGTTAAGCAACTGAGGAGCTTTCTCGGTTTAGCTGATTGGTTCAGGAGGTTTATTCATAATTTTGCTTCAGTTACTTTCCCGATGACTGAAGTGTTAAAGTTCAAAACTGTTAAAGTAAAAATCTCATTTGAGCGTTTAAAGGCACTTTTAACGTCAGCTCCAATCCTGGTAAAGCCAAACTTCGCAAACAAATTTATATAACAATATGATGCCAGTCTTTTTGGTTTGGGTTGCGTTCTGGCACTGGAAAATGAAGATGGAGTTGAGTTACCTATAGCTTTTATGTCTGTTAAGTTGAGGAAAGCGCAACGTAACTACTCGGTTACCGAGTTAGAATGCCTTGCCGTCGTCCAAGGTATTAAAAAATTTCAAGCATAGGTTGAAGGCCAAGATTTCATGGTTATAACCGACCATGCGAGCCTTCAATGGTTATTACGGCAGAAGGATTTGTCCGGGCGATTGGCACGGTGGGCATTAAAACGCCAGGGTTATAAATTTGAAATTAAACACCGAAAAGGTACCGAGAACGTCGTTGCGGATACACTTTCTTGTCAACCAGAACACGACTTAAGTGCGCTTGAAGACTTAGGTCTTATAGTAAACATCACTTCGAAAGAAATCCAGTCTGAAGAATATGAGAAGTTAAAGGTAAATATCGTAGAAAACGAACGGAAACTTCCTGATCTCAAAATAATCAATAATTATGTATACCGAACACGCATCAGGAAGCAGGGAATGGGAAGAGAGTTCCTAGAAACTTTGGGTTCCACCCGTCTTAGTTTCTGACGTTCTGTACCGAGCGCACAATCCACCCAATGTAGCTCACTGTGACATAGCGAAGGCGGTAGAAAAATTGAAGAGGCATTTATTTTGGCCTAAAATGGTATCGCAGATTCGGGAATACGTTAGCAAGTGTGAAGTATGCTGAAGTACAAAAAGTCCTAATGTAACACTTAGAAATGTCATTACATTACGGCCCATTGACGTCAGAACGTAAATTTCAAAAAAATTTGTGTAGATATTTTAGGACCGTATCCATGCTCTAAACTGGCTTACTTATTGTGGTCGATCATCTCACGAAATTTAATTTTCTTCAACCGCTTAGAAAATTTACCTCCAAAGCAATTTGCGATTTTCTAGAGAATTCAATATTTAACACGTTTGGAATACCCGAAATAGTGCTTTCAGATAATGGATTCCAGTTTAATTCTAGTTTGTTTGAATCGTTTGTGCGATATATTCCCCGCAAGTTAATTCATCCGAACGGGTGCATAGATCGGTTATAGCCGCGATTACAGCCTACATAGGTAAAGACCACACTACCTGGAACCTTCATTCCTCAGAAATAACATGCGCCTTACGCTCTACTCTTCACTGGCTTCTCACCCTATTATTTATTGTTCGGCCAAAATATGATATTACATGGCAAAGATTTATGCTACTTAAAAAAACTCCATTTAGTTTGCGATGACGCCCGAATAAATTTTCCTGATGACATTAAACTAATTAGGCAGCCGACTAATTGACAACCGACCCAATTGACAACACTTAGTCCCTCTTGAGAGCTACCGTTTAAACCATCATGCGATTTTATAACTGATCCCAAGATAAACTTTCTTCGCGTTATAAACATCACGCTTTATGTTCAAATTTACGCTAATCGTAGAAAACGAAATTTGCAAGTGCGAACAAAAAATTTAATATATTCATAATGTACGGTTAAAAAAAAAAATAAAAAAGTGGCTGTGACTCTAACTAAATAAACAATGTTAATTAAACGCATAATTAAGTAAGATATATGAAACTTGGCGATTACTTCCATACTTTTTCTAACATGCGGTTAATTTTTAGCACATAAATTGTACCGGGACAGAGACATTGTTCAGGTGCTCCACGAGCCCATGAACGCAGGCGCATATGGAATTATTTCAACAGCTAAACCGGCCTGATCATAACTGACGTGGCGTAAGGAAAGGTCACCGAAATTTCTAGGGCAGTTAAAGTGCAAAATAGGGAAGAATTGCTGGAACACGTGTCCTAAGACACAGAAATAGGCAGGTGCCTTAATCCCTGCGAGACACGCGCAATAAAAGCAACGCTAACTGCGTAGCTGCCCATAATCCAAACGTGCAACCAAGAACTCTATGTTAGTGTATCATCTATTATACGAACTGCAAGTTAATTTTTAAACTCAAAACTCCAGGTTACGGTCACCTGCCCCGATAATCATCGAGATCTCGTTATCTTCAAAACTACAATATCTCTATAGTGCGCGTCTTTAGACAAGTCTAAAGAAGACGAAATTTGTTGCCGGAAGAGCAGTCCGACGCAACACACAAACGACCTTGACTTTTATAAAATCAAAACGTTTTTTTGACATACTTATATTTGAACATTTTAAACAGAGCATAATTTATGGCACAATTCTGTTATATTATTATGCTCTTCATTTTAGTGGAAATCTCTTTCAAATTCCCCTTTGAATCCACTTTGATTCGTAAAATATGAGATTAATTATGTAAAGTAACTTTTAATTAAATAATAAGTATATAAAGACTTATGCGAACTAATGGTATTGCGGAATAACGTAGCGAATAAATTAAAATTATTTTTTTCGAATGGAATAAGGAACACCCTAGTGTTACTTCTAAGTATCAATCTAGAATTGAAAATACTATTATCTAATTATTTAACTAACATTCTACAACAACATTAACAGCAGGGCGAGTTTATCCATGAGGGAGTGTAGAAAACTACCTAGGGGCTCCGCAACGGCTGGGGGCCCCGCGCACCGAGAAAATAATTTGAAAATGTTTTATCGAGTGAAAATTTAATTTATATCCTCAATGATTATATTATTGCCTTGTTCTTTTTTATATTATATTGTCATATTTCCAATTATTATTGAATTATAATCGATTTTTTGCGACGATTTTAACTCCGACTCCGATCGATTTAATCCCAGTCATCTGAGAATTAGGGACTTATCAGGCAATACTTTCTCTGTTTGGCTCACTTTACAATTTATTGACAAAGTCCAACGATGAAATAAAAAAGGCTTGTGGAAAGTTTAGTGAAAATTATTCCAAAGACAATGAGTTTAAGTATATAGACAAGATGGTGCAGTTCAAGAACTTCAGCTTACAATTAATGGATGCGGGGAAAGATAAAATTGTTACTGCCGAGGAATCGTAAAAATAGATTTTTAATAACACGGCACAATCAACTTTTCCGAATGTGATAATAGCATTGGAAAAATATAGAAGTCTGATAGCATCAAACGCCACGGGTAAACGCTACTTTTCGAAATTAAAACTAATAAATAAACCGTCTTAGTTCATTAATGTCACAGAACCGTTTAAATTCGTTGGTGATAATGGTGACTGAAAATTATATATTGGTAAACGTCAACTTATAAGATGTTTAAAACGATTTTGTAAAATTTAAATAAACATATTGTACTTTACAAAAATATTTTTGAAAACACCAACCAACCAAAATTTTACTTTTTTTTATTATATTTAATACAGAAATACGCCTTCTTTCCTTTAATTTGTTGTATTGTTAAGGGTGAGGGCATATTTTCGTAGCTAGTACAAAAAAAAAACTAAGACCCGACTACTAAAAATCACGCTCTAAAGAGTATGAAACAAGAAAATATATTCATCTGGATTTGTTATGTGCAAGCTATTCAATCTTTTTTGTCTATTAAATAAACAACTTACACATAACATATTTTTAACCGACTTCATATTGTATTTAATACGTATTCATAGTGATGTTCAGAAGACATACGTGGTTGAATGTCATCTCATATATATGATCACTAACAGGCCACTGTTGTCCGCGGCCGCCACGGACGTTTTTTTATCAATCTCCTTAACGCCTTACAGACGGGACAATTTTTCCACACATGTCCTAATTTTTAAATTATTTTGACTAATTGTATGTTATACGGTTAGTTTTGCGACTTAGTGATGCCATATGGCATCATCGTACTTATTGGGTTAAGACAATACACAGCAAAGAAATAAAAAATGGTATTTTTTTATTGAAGATACTAAAAAGAAAAAAGCAATTCTGCGTTGACGAAGAAGTCTTATGTTCTTCTGCAGAATCTGCTCAACCCCTTAAAGCATGAGGACGCAGCAACAATGTTTGATGCTTGCATTGAAGTTCTAGGCAAACAATTGAAGTCTCTCTTATCGGGTTTTGCTGAAAGGCTAAAGTTTTATAGTTCGAGTAAGGATGCCACGGAGAGTGTTAACGAGTGAACTGTGAGGGTGCGATCATAAGCAATACCATTTGATTTTGAAATTATTGGACAGCGCCGTACGTGACAAGTTCGTGATGGGACTAGAAAAAGGTCCAGCAAAAGACAAAATTTTCTTGGAAGATGTAACTAAGTGTGCAATGCAACCAGCCGTCGAAATTGCAAACGCTGCAGAGTGTTTCAATTCGATATCACAAGAGTTAAAGAAGAAGCAAAAGAAAATTTGCTGTACATGAAAGGTGACAAAGACGGTAAAAATGGAGTGAGAAATGAACGCGTGGATGGCGGTTATAAACAACAACAACAACAACAACTACAGCATAACGGTCGACAGAGGCAACAACTTCTACAGCAACAGCAGCAGCAGCAGCGGAGGTGCAGCGTATGTGGGTATGCGAATCATTTAAGGAGCCAGTGTAATTTTAAAAATTATAGTTGCAACAAATGTAATTTAAAATGTCATTTAAAGAAAATATGTAAGCGTAATAATTCGAATTTTAATTTTGTTGATAATACAGATGCTAACATATTTTCAATTCAAAGTGGTACCGATGGTCTAATTCAAGTAAATGTTTCTATAAGAAATGTGATTTTAGAAATGGAACTTGACACAGGATCGGAGTACAGTGTAATTTCAGTTGATACATTTAAGATTTTTTTAAGAATTGCGAGTAATAGGAAATTAGTGTTGTATTAAAAACATATAAGGGTTTGGTGATTAGCCCGGTGGAAGTTTGTGATATGCAAGTTGAGTGTAAAAAATTGAATTATATAAACACAAAATCAGATGCAAGAAAAAATATCTTGAAAAATGTCCAAATTTGTTGGACGGTAACTTGGGCTGTTTTAATAAAGGAAAAACAACGTTGAAATCATGGAAATCTACAAGGGGGAGCAGGGGGACGCTTTCCCCCCTTATTTTAATATCTTCATATTAAATCAAAAAGCCGTAAGCTACAATTAAAAAATATTACGGGAGAGTCAAAAAAACTTTCTAAATTGTAATTGTAATTGTGTGTTGCGCTCAAAATTAGGGATTTTAGAAATTTTTTAGTAAAAACGTCGTTTTATTTGAAGGCTTTCTGTAATTTTTGTAAAAATGAATGTGAATTAAAAATTTTATTTATAAATCAATTCTGCATTTATTGAATGCATTCTTATGTAGTTATTGTAGTTGTACTTAAAATTCTGAATATGAATGCCGATTACAGCTCTGACATTTACTAATAATAAAAAAAAAAAATCATTCTATCTTAGTTGGGGTTTGAACCACGGGTTTTTAGCTTACGGGCCAAGTTATCTTTCAGTAGACCACCTTGCAATCATACATTTCGGTAATTGTTCAACAAATAAATTACGATTGTATTTTTACGAGAAATTGAGGAATGATAAGGAATGATATCCCTATTAGTTGAAGATCATTCTTCGGAGCAACAGATGGTAAGGGGCATTTAAGCCAGTAACGCATATGAACTTGGACGATAAGCGAATTTATACTTTAAAGTAATTAAACACAAGAAGAAAACAAAGTAAAATGAATTTGAAAAACTAAATTCTTTCCCAAAAGTCAGCTTTAAAAAAATCGTTTTTCTGTCATAGAGATGATCCAATTTGGATAATTTTTTAATTTTTCCTAAACTTAATTACATTGCTAACAATCTTGAAGCATTTCAATTTGAGAAAATTGCAGCGAAATAGGCGAGTTAAAAGCTTCTGATTCAAAAGCGAAAAAAATGAGGAGATTCTGAATAAAGTAGGCTAATTTTCAATCATGCTTTTACATTAAAATATCTTATTTAAATAGGAAAATCAATTTGAAACATTTATTTTAAACTTCTTCAAATTCACGTTTTTTAACAGGCGTGACCACATTTTGAGAATTCTCTGGATTTTTTTTCGTCACGTGATTATATTACATCCAGGATTCAGAATCAAGCCTTGCAGGGAGGTTCTGGAATATGTTTACAATATGAATATATCCCAAAACCCATCTATACATGTATCTCTTTATATATTTATTCATACGTTTTGAATTAAAAAAATTTTTTTTTTAATAATTAATAATTCATATAGTTTCCAAACTCGATTTTTGTATGTTGCATGAATACATTTATGTTTAAAAGCTTGAGACACCGATGTCCACGATCCGTTATACAGGTTTACTACACAATGGCAGTGCCTTAAGCTTTTAAATATAAATATATTTGAAAAATTCTGAATTTATATAAGAACTTACCAATTTACGTACTTTTTAAACAAATTTTTTACTTTTTATTTATTTTTTAGTTTTAAAGGTTTATTATTCACATCTTTTGTTTTCAAAATATAGCAAATACTACAGCATTAATTAATTTTTATGATCTATTGAATAATTACATGAATTAAGATTGTGAGCTTTAGATCAAGTGAGTTTTCAAGAAGGCAACAACAACAACAACAACTCTGTATAGAGTCAATCACCTAGCTGACTGTCACTGTTGCCTTCTTGAAAACTCACTTGATCTAAAGCTCACAATCTTAATTCATGTAATTATTCAATAGATCATAAAAATTAATTAACTTAACTATGGCAGAGCACGGCCAAATAAGTTTAATTAATGTCAAATTAATTAAATAAATCTAATAATTGATCGATTTTTCGGTCAAAGTCATGTGTAATTGAACATTTGGTTGTGAAAATAGCCACCTTTCAGTTAGAACACTAGCTTCTGGCGAAGCAAAAACTCGTTTCATTTCTATGGTGCATTTCGACAAACAATCGAACACCAATGAATATTGAAATAAATGAAGAAGCAACTAGAACAGATGGCAACCCTTGATAGAGTTAATGGCGGTGATCTAAAATGGCCTCCTGCTTTGAAGTGTCATATGATTAGCAGCCATACAATTCATGAGAATGAATTAGAGGATCTGTACATTCATATGCTAGTTTAAACAGTGAGTTGATCACAGCTTAATCACTCAAAGACTACTGATGAGGAATATGTAGCGATTTCCGAAACAGACTGTCTAGTCAGCTAAGTGATTGACTCTATACAGAGTTGTTGTTGTTGTTGTTGCCTTCTTGAAAACTCACTTGATCTAAAGCTCACAATCTTAATTCATGTAACTACAGCATTTTAATTTTTTAAACCATTAACCTTTTTACAGTATTAACATTATTTACACGATTTACACTACTTACGTTACAAACATTACTTTTTTTAACAGTATTTACACCATTTGCATTATCACCGGACTTACATATGTATGTTAAATATCAGCTTAATCGGATACCAACAAGTTTGCAAAATTGCGAAAAATGGTTTGCAAATGTTGACGGACATACACACACACACACATACACACATACATACTAAACCTCTGCACAAATGCACTCGTTTTTTCTACAACAGTAGAGCCAACAGTGCCCAGTTCAGAACATAACATAACTCTGTTAAGTCAAGCAGAACATTCATTAAATGACAAGAACCGAGCAGTGCAGAGCACTCGTCGGCTTCAAAACAGAACTTGTTTGCCGCTTGCTTTACCAGAACACGATGTTTTTCGTTCTATTAAACAAAATTGATTGATAACAGCGAGAAAAGCATCGATCACACCTAACGCAGCAGAACATTGGCAAAGAGATTAAGGGCTATTAATTTCATGCAAATGCAAGTTTTTACTGGGCATGTTAAAGACCAAATGGATAAGTTATCTTTCCGAATCATGAAAATTCCTTCTAAATGGCATTCAATAGTTAGTGCATATTTTTAAATATTTTGTAATAAATGCATGGTTTTGCATATTTTACAAAAAATGCTTATTTTTGCATATTAATTGCGTAAAAAGCGTATACAATAAATTCATGTGGTTTTTGCATATTTTGCTTTTTTTGATTTGCAACCATTAAAATTCAATACGAAATATTTTGGAAAAAGATAACTTTGAATTATTAGGTACTTTTAAATGCACTTTATTTTTTTTATGAATTAATTTTATGTGTATTTAAAAATTAATTGTTTTTTTTTTTAATTAAATGCAATATTTATTTTTGAACCGATTATAAAAAATAAGAAAAATATTTTTAATTGCATATTTTACCTTTTTTAGCGAATATTTAAGAGTTTTAAGTGCATATTATATGCGCATATTTTCGATTTTTATGTTCAAATCGTGATATTTTGCAAATTTAAGTATTATTTTATGTGATTTCGGAGGGTATTTTTTCCATCATTTTAACTCGAATTTTTTAGAAATATTTAAGGTACTAGAAAAATAACGCCAGTATTTTATGCCAGGGCCGTAGTCAGGATTTACCCATGGGAGGGGATCTTGATGAAATTTTTTTCAAAGTTAATATATAGGTACAATTATTTGTTTCATTTAATTTTTACTTTAAGTTTGCAAAAACTATTACACCAGCTAATATATTTACGAAAAACATGAATTTTGGAGGTTTTTGCAAAATGGCTTAGCTCACTGGCGATTATAGTAAAACAAAAGATACAAAATTTGTTGATATTTCATTGAATAATCTCAAAATTTTTGCTTCGCTACTGCACATGACACGATAGTATTAATATATTGATTGAAGAGCTGATATTTTTTCTAAAATACAAAATTATATTTTTAATTTTATGATGAGTAGTTCAGATTCTAGATCAATAATAATAAACACGTGCCAAAGACGTTTAACAACCTGTAAATTGAAAATGTTACAATATAGGAGGAAACTGAGTACAGATTTGAAACCAGGGTTAAAAGGACATATACGAATAAGAATGGGTTTACCAGATACGAAATTTGTAGGCTAGTATTATTTATCCAAACATATCTGAATATAAGACGACTGCTATCATTTTTTTCGCAACTGTATATAAAATATAAAAAACTAAACGTAAAATTTAAATGAAACAAATAATTGTCCCTATGTTTTAATTTTGAAAAACATTTACTGACTATGTCCCCTGGCATAAAATACTGGCGTTATTTTTAAATAACCTTAAATATTTCTACAAAATTAGATTTGAAATAATTGAAGAAATACCCTCCGAAATCACATTTTTCTAGTAGATCATTCAGTTTTACTAAGATCTAAAACAAAATAATAACAAAGAAAAACATAAACATCATCGCAATAGACCAATAACAGCACCAATACTACCATAAACAACAACGCCAACAACAAACGTAATCATATCATTACTAGTAATCATATTAACAAATTAATAATCATTATAATCATCAACAGAAAAAACAACAATAACAACAATCCAACATCATAAGAATGCAAGAAACAATAATCAACAAAACTACCACCAATAGCAAAAGTAAAAACAACAAGAAAATATCCCCATAAGCAACACAATAAAATTTAATAAATTTTTTTGTTGTTACTTAAAAATAATTTTATTTTTAATTCTTTAATAACTTTTATTGAATCAAATATTGTAAAAATTAAAAAAAGCTTCGCTTCAAAAAAATTAATTTTTATAATAAAAAAAAAAGTCTCTTATTATAATTTCAATTAACAATAAGAAAATCCCATTTTTTGGCGTTTTAGATAATTTTTACTTCAGAAGGAAATGCAGAAACTATGAAACCTAAACAACACATCATAACTCCAAGCGTTCTGCTGTTCATCACATAACTTTCAAGTCATTTCGTTCTGCTGCTTTCTTTTCTGTCGACTCAAGCATAACATTGATTCGGTTTTCTTTTGTTTTTGTTCTGCTCACGTGACGAGTGCTCTCTGTAGTATTACGTTTTTATAATTAATGAAAGCCGAATATAACCAACGCTTGCTCCACAAATCAGTGTTCTGAAATGCATTTCAAGCGCACTCGTGCAGAGGTTTAATACATACAAACATACGTACATACAATGCATACATACATCTCACGAAGATCGTGTCACACTATTTCAGTGAAAGAGTCCTGCTCTACGACAGAGATGAAGGCACCAAGACGTACAATGTCTCCGGTGGAATCCCACAGGGGTCGGTTCTTGGCCCACTGCTATGGAACGTCATGTATGATGGGGTTCTCAGGCTTGAGGTGCCAGCAGACGTCAAGATTGTTGGCTTTGTCGACGACCTTGCAGTTGTGGCGAAAGCAAAACACCGTGAAGAAGTTGAGGCCCTCAGTAGTGTAACTATCGCTATGATTTGCGATTGGCTGCGAAGAGCGGAACTTAGTATAGCTGAACATAAGACTGAGATGGTACTTATTAGTAGTCGGAAAAAACTAGAAACCGCCAGCATCAGTATTCGTGGAACAGTAATTGAATCGAAGCCGTTCATTAAATATCTCGGTGTAATGATCGATCCCAGACTGTCATTTAAGCAACATATGCAGTACGCACACAGGAAAGCATCCGAATCATGTCTGGCGCTATCTAGAATAATGCCGAACAGAAGAGGCCCCAAACAAGCACGACGAACACTGCTCCTCAACGTAGTGCGATCTACTATGATGTATGGTGCGACTGTATGGTCCACAGCGATGAAAACGAAGTCCTACCAACACGGAGTAGAGTCAGTTTACAGACTTGGCGTTCTCAGGGTCTGCTGCAGCTTCAGATCGGTATCCGGAGATGCAGCACTGGTTCTAGCTAGCGCGATCCCTATTGACCTTCTCGTTTAAGAAGTTTAAGAAGCGCTACTCACAGCTGGTAGCGAAAGCACAACAGCTAATAAAAAACTCGCTAGAGAGAGAAGCTTGCTAAAATGGCAGGACCGCTAGGATAGTTCAGACAAGGGTCGGACGTACCAGCTCATCCCTAGCCTAACCGAGTGGCATGGCCACAGTGGTGAAGCTACGGCTCAGTAAACTTCTACCTTACACAGATACTGAGCGGACATGGTTGCTTCAGGGCATACCTTCACAAATATAAACACGCGATCGATCCTTACTGCACTAATTGCACAAGAAATACGCTGCAAGACGCAACGCACGTTCTTGAGGCTTCGGCCTGTCTCGGCGAAACGTTAACACAGCAAAATATGGTTTCTCTTATGCTAAAGAGCGAAGAGAACTTGTTGATGGTTAGCACCCTGGCTAGGAAAATAACCGAAGAGCTGCGAAGAGTTGAGCGCACGCAAAAAAGATGAGGTAAAGGTTGTTGACTCGACGACCATTCTACAGTAGATCCCGACAGTAGCCAAACAGTTTCCAGCCTAGTGCTGTTCCCAAGCCCCGCGAAGTTATACTTTACGGCGTCCCACGGGGTTCTCGAGGGTCGAAGGTTCAATGCGGAGGTTATGATACCTCGAGGTATCATGTAGGTTTAGTGCGTAAAAATCGTACACTCCCACCTGCACGGTGGGGCTTTCTGAAAGTTCCCCCTTCGCGAATAAAAAAAAAATAAAAAAACTCACATCCATACATCTGCTTTCTTCATATCTTCAAAAAAATCTTAGAGACTGTGATAAAAAGACAACTCGTGCAATATTTAGATAGTAATAACATTATAATTAAAGAGCAGTCAGGATTTAGAAAATTGCATTCCTGCGAAACTGCACTAAATTTAGTGATTGCACAAGTTGTGGCATGACCATGAGTATGGAAAGAAGACCTAAATGCAAAAAAATCAATAATTGCCGTCTTTATAGACCTAAAAAGAGCCTTCGAAACGATAGACCGTGAAATATTACTGCAAAAACTAAAACAAATTTAAATCAATGGAATCGAGCTGAAATGGTTTAATAGCTTTCTAACAAATCGCAAACAGCATACAGTAATAGATCAAGCAAAGTCGAGAGAAGTACCAGTAGAAATTGGCCTGCCCCAGGGATCGGTCTTAGCCCCGATTTTATTTAATATATATATTAATGATATTTTAGATTGTCTTAAACATTGTAAAATTAAACTTTTTGCTGATGATGCCTTAATAACCATAAGTGATACTGATATAAGCACTGCAATGATTAAAGTACAAGAAGATTTAGATAGACTTTATATATGGCTGTGTACAAATAGACTTAAATTGAATATAGCGAAAACGCAATTTATGACAATTACTCGATAATGTTAAGTTAAGTGATCAGATACTAAAAATTAACAATGAAAAGATTAATGAGGTAGAAAAAATTAAATATTTAGGTATTCAGATAGACAATAAACTCAAATTTAATGATCACATAGACTATACAGTAAATAAAATTGCAAAGAAAATAGGATTTATGCAAAGAACATGTCGATTCGTCAGAAAAGAATACAAAATTATGGTTTATAGATCTATTATAGAACCCCACTTTATATATTGTCCATCAATATTATATATTTTACCTGACTCACAAGCTGACAGGCTACAAAAGATGCAAAATAAAGCTATGCGCCATATATTAAAAGCACAATATGATACACCAACGATAACTATGTTGAATGCACTAAATTGGTTGAGCATTAAACAACAATTACTCTTCCATACAATGAAATTTATATTTAATATTAAACATGGATTAGTACCAGAGTACCTTAGTAATAATTTAACATATGTTAACGAAATACATTCCTATATAACAAGAGACAGAAATAATTTTAGATTGCCTTTATATAGAACAGAAGCTGAAAAACAAAATTTGTATTACAAATGACTTAAATGCTTTAATGCTTTACCAAGCGAAATCAAAAATTGTGATAACAAAAACCGTTTTAAAAATTTATTATACATATACTGCAAAACAACACCTGTGAGATAACTTTAAATTATGTTAGGAAATTAAGTTAAAATTCGTTAAAACATGTAGAAAATAAGGTTTTGTAAGAAATTATTAATGTAAGGCTTATTAAAGCTGTAATAAATAAATAAATAAAATAAATAAATAAAATACATACATAGATACATACATACATACATAGATACATACATACATAGTACTACAAGCTTTCAGAAACCGACGTTTAGACAACTATCTCTTTAACATAGTATCAGACTATCTGGATAACAGAATTTTAATCTATGAGACGGAAAATGGTATAAAAGAGTACCAAATAACAGCAGGTGTACCTCAGGGCTCAGTATTAGGACCATTCCTGTGGAATGTAATGTACGATGATCTACTGAATTTGGAATTACAAGAAGGTGCAAAACTAATAGGTTACGCTGAGGATATTGCTCTGGTAGTAAACCAGCGAACTGCCGAATTAATCGAGATAGTCGTAAACGATAGCTTATGTCGTTGTAACAGATGGCTGCGAAGAAACGGTTTGAAACTTGCAGTTCCAAAAACGGAAGCAATTCTAGTGACAGATCGTAGGGTCTTCAAAATACCGAAAATACGTCTACAAGATAGAGATATACCCTTTAAACGAAGCTTATGCTATTTGGGTGTGCAATTAGATGACAAACTTAGCTTTGGACAGCACGTAGTAAATATTCGTGACAAAGCTTTGCGAACGGCAGCATCATTGGCCAGAATAATGCCAAACTGTGGTGGCCCAAGGCCGCAGATGAGAAAATTAATAAACAGCGTAGTACACTCCCAGCTTCTTTATGCTGCTCCAACCTTTGTCAGGGCACTGAATCTGAAGAATAATATGAGGGAACTACAGAAAGCACAGAGAGTTAGTGCTCTCCGTATTATATCAGCGTACCGTACAGTGTCCACAAGTGAGGCATTAGTGCTTGCAGGTCTGCCACCAATAGACTTATTAATACTGGAAAAAGAAGAAATATATACCCAAACTAAACTTATAAGTTGGGCGAACACTAATACACAAGAGCAAAAGAAGAAAAAAATTTCAGAAATGAAAATTAATGCCAGGGACAATGTAGTGACTAAATGGCAAGAACGTTGGAATCAAAACATGAACAGGGGAGCTGGACATATAGCCTTATCCCCAATATAAAAGTCTGGCTGGAAAGACGACATGGAAACATGGGATATTTTCTGACTCAGGCTATGACAAACCATGGTAGTTTTAACAAATACCTGCATAGATTTAAACTAAAAGAAATAAGCAGCTGTGATTCATGCGCAGCGCTAGAAGAAGATGCAAAGCACATACTTTTCGAATGTGAAAAGTGGTTGGAGGAGAGACGAGCTTTAAATGATATGCTAGGTGTTACATTAACTGAAGAGAATCTGTTGAACGAAATGCTAAAATCTGAACATGCATGGACTTTGTGTGAAAGACACATAAATAAAATATTAAAGGAGAGAAACTTCAGTAGTTCCGAACCTCCTTGCTTAAGGAGGACGTAGGAATCTTACGAAATCAAACCCCCGTCCTGATGAAATGCTGACGCGGTTCCGGGGTGGAGCTGGTGGAGTATCGTGGGGCCACTAGATGATAGCGCGCTATCACTACGTCCAACAAAAAAAAAGATACATACATACATACACCCTGCAAAGCTAAAGAAGACCAAGACTCCAACCACCACGCCGGAAGTCTGAAATGCCAGTCCGTTCAAGGAGCCAGCCAACGGAGACGCAGATTAGAGTGCTGCAGTTGAACCCCAACAACTGTGGCGCAGCACAGGACCTCCTCGGGCAAACCGTCAGAGACCAGGCCATCGACCTGGCTATATTGAGTGAACCTTACGCCGAAAAAACCGTAGGAGCATGGGCCTCGGACATTACCGGGAAAGCCGCCCTATGGTCTTGTTGAAGGGCTCCCTTCTATCTAAGGCTTCATACACGTGCAAACGGTTTCGTCCGCGCGGAAGTAGATGGCATACATGTCGTGAGTTGATACCTAGCGCCAAGTCTGTCGATCCAGGAATACACGGAGATTCTAGACACGATAGTCAGCGAAACGAGAGGCCTGAAACCACTCCTTATCGCTGGTGACTTTAACGCGTGGGCAGTTGACCGGGGAAGTCAAAAAACAAACCAACGTGGCTTTATTCTCCTTGAAGCGTTTGCTCTACTAGATGTGGTGCTGCTCAATAATGGATCCCAAGCAACATTCAGCCGTGCGGGCGGAAGCTCCATCATCGACCTGACTTTTGCCAGTAGCGAGTTAACTAGGCAAGCAGAGTGGCATGTTAGCAATCTGTACACGCACAGCGACCACCAAGCTATCATTTATAAGCTCAATGGTCGACCGCGTAGCCGACACAGCATAAATACGGGAAATAAATGTTCGTACAGAGTCGAAACACTAGACGAGGACATTTTAAAAGTAGTAATGGCCGAAATGCATCTGTCTGGCATTGGACAAACAAGACGACCCTGGACCAAACAAGAAGAGCTTGCGATACAGCGATGATCTCGAGGCGGTCTAGCAAGCGCAAGCAAGACCCGGTCTACTGGTGGACGGCGGAAATTGCTGAAGCACGTAGGAAATGCCTCGAAGCAAGGAGGATGTACTACCGCGCAAGAGGTTCATACAGCTTAAACGATATCCGCGAAACCTATCGAATGCTCAAGAAAGGCCGGAAAATAGCAATCCGTACGAGTAAGTGCCAATGCTTCCTACTGTTAGGATAGCTTGGTTGCTATTGAAGTCCAAAAAAACACAATATTTAATTTTAGTTTTAATTTTATTTATTTCGGTTAGATCGCGAGTGACCAAACATTTTCAATACAGTTACACTCCTTGACTAACTTCTTATGCTAGTCTTAATCTAAAAAGAAACTTACGAAGAAGGGTGTACGTGACAAAAGTAGAAAGTCAAGTATCGATGCAATTCGACATTGATACTTGAGTTCAATGACTAAACGCGAAACTATGAGAATAAACGAAATATGACCCGGTCATTAACTTTAATAATTTATTGTGGAATTTGGAGTTCAATAAATTCCGAAATATGACGCGGTCAATAACTTTAATAAGTTTTTGTGGAATTTGGAGTTGAATAAATTCCGCGCTATTTGATACTGCACTTACACTTAGGGTGATAAGTGCAATATGAGTTTATATGTAGTATGAACGAAGTATGTATTGATTTGCATTGTCACGCTACACCTCCCCTCTTTTGGAAAAAAAAAAATTAGTTTGAAGTTTTTTTTTTTTTATATTAATTTTAAGTGACAAATTATGTTATTTATATTTTGAAAAATGTTGAATAAAGAAATTATGTACAAATATTAATATTTACTTAATAAAATTCTTATTTAATATTTTTGAATACAGGATATACATTTTTTTTTGTTTTATTAATACTACAGTAAATGAACTAATGTAGGTAAAGTTGGGATTATTAAAAATACAGTAATGTTGGTAAATTTGAGATTATTAAAAATACAGTAATGTTGGTAAATTTGAGATTATTAAAAATACAGTAATGTTGGTAAATTTGAGATTATTAAAAATACAGTAATGTTGGTAAATTTGAGCTCAAATGTTTATAATTATTATGTAGATAGAAATTTTCATGATTATCCTAATTTTAATCTATTTTTGTGTACATTTAATGTTTTTGAACCGTTTGTAATTGTGCATTTCCTCTGTTATCCATTTCAATCACTTGATAAGGACCCTTGAAGACGTTGTCTAGTTTGTGACTAGCATCGTCGTACAAATAGACCTTATCATTTAGTTGAATTGATTGCCCTGAACAATTTCTGTCATATAGTTCCTTTGATTTTAGCTTTGCATGATCTACAAGTTTTAAAGCGCGCTTGTGAGCTTCTTGAAGTCTAAATTTCAGCTCTTTATCATATGCTTCAACGTTATAAATTGGTGATGTTTTCTTATTCATAAAGCTATAGGGCTGTGGTATTTTTCCAAATACAAGCTCAAACGGAGCGTAGCCATGAACTAACGATGGTGTTGTATTGTAACAATATACAAAATACGTTAAACATTCGTCCCAATCGGCTTTATCAGGGGAAAGGTACGATCGTATGTACTCATTAAAGGTTCTATGACTGCTTTCGACCATTCCTAAAGTTTGATGGTGATAAGGGGTTGAATAAATTTGGTTTATATTTAGAAGTTTACATATCTCTGCAAATATTTGATTTTTATACTCAGTTCCTAAATCGGTGAGTATTTCTTTAACTGAGCCGTATATCAAAATACAATTGTCGACGATTGCTTTTGCTATAGTTTTGGCTGACTTGTTTGTAACTGGAATTGCTATGAGATATTTTGTAAGTTCACACATGATTGTTACTGCGTATTCATTACCCAAGATCGATATTGGTAATGGACCTATTGTATCAATTGGTATTCTGTCAAAAGGCTTTTGAGGTGTTTGAGTAATTACCAATGGTTCTTTGGATTTTATGCCTGACTTGTTTACTTTGCATTTTTCGCAATTCTTCACAAATTTACGCACATCATAGGTTATATTTTTCCATGTGTAATATTTTCTAATTTTTGTTAATAGTCGGTTAATTCCGCTATGTCCACCTAGGCTTGGATCATTGTGGAATTTAATTAAAATTTCAGTTTTTTCATTTGGATCCGTTATTGCTTTAATTTCTGGCGTTAACGCAATTTTCATTTTCTTTAATAACTCGTTGCCTACTTCTTTAAAATTGAATACACTTGTATATTTAAAAAGGTCATCATTTAATGCAATTTTTATGTTGCTTAAACCTATTTTGTTGACTAATTTTTCAAGTCTAGGGAAGAATTTCTCTAGTAAAATTTTGCCCTTGAACAATTAGGTTTTTGACATATACTTCTAGAAGTTTTATTTTTCCTTTCATAATGAGTAGTTTCTGCATGCTTTTATTTAATTTAAGGCAAGGTATTTTTTTCATTCCTTTGTGAGTTATCGTTTCATATATTTGTTGTCTAATTTCATTTATTTTCACAGGTGAAGGGTTTATATTTACGTTTTCATGGGATTTTGATCTTGTTTGCACTGCACAAATCTGTGCGTTATCTACATTAAGGCGTTTGATAAGCCCAAAATCAATACGCGATAATGCATCAGCGCCACAGTTGTCTTTACCTTTTATATATTCAATATCGAAATCGAATTCTTCGAGATCAAGACGCATACTGGTGAGTTTAGATGATGGGTTCTTTAAAGCAAAAAGATATGTCAAGGGTTTGTGATCACTTCTGATTAAAAATTTAGTACCATAGATGTATGGCTTGAAAAATTTTACTGCCCAATGAATGGCAGTGAGTTCCTGTTCAATTACTGATTTGTTACTTTCGCCTTTCGTGAAAGTTTTGGAGGCGAATGCAACTGGAAGTTGTAAGCCATCGTATTCCTGACTTATGACAGCGCCACATGCTATTTTGCTGGCATCTGTGGTTATACAGAATTGTTTGTTGAAATCTGGATATTTTAAAATTTTGGGATTCATAAGGGAATTTTTCAAATAGTCAAATGATTTTTCGCAATCTTCAGTCCAGTTGAATTGTGCTTTTTTTCGTGTAAGCCTAGTCAAATTTATAGAGTAAAAAGAGAAATTGGGAATGAATCTTCTGTAATAGTTGACGAAAGCTACGAATCTTTTAATTTCGTCTGCGTTATATGGTTTTGGGTAATTTAAAATTTTTTCAAATTTCGATTCGTCTGGCAGTATGCCCTTGTCGGTGCATTTATGCCCTAAGAAGGTCACTTCCGATGAAAAGAAAGTACATTTATCTGGATGTAGTTTAAGATTAGTTTTTCTACATATTTCGAAAATTGATTTTAAATTACTGATCATATGTTCTTCCGAACAACCTATTGCAATAAGATCATCCATGTATACGAACGCTTTGCTTGGACCTAGACCTGAAAATGCTACCTGCATCATGCGTTGGAAGGAGTTCGGAGCTATTTTGAGTCCAAATGGTAATCTTTTAAATCTAAATGATCCATTTATACTGGAAAATGAAGTTAAGTCTCTGGATGAAGCATCTAGTTCTATTTGATGAAAGCCTGAAATAAGATCTAAACAGGAAAAATATTTAGCTCGACCTAACTGGTCTAGAATGTCATCAATACGAGGCAAAGGGTATTTATCTGATGTTAGTTTTTTGTTCAACTGACGAAAGTCAATTACTAATCTCCATTTTTTTCTGCCGACCCCGGTAATGACTTTTTGGGAACAAGGAGTATAGGGCTATTGTATTCTGACACTGAAGGTTCAATGATATCGTCTTCAATCATTTTATTAATTTGTTTTTCTATTTCGGGTTTGTAAACTTGGGGTAATCGACAATTTTTTATATAGACGGGTGTATCGTCTTTCAGCTTTAATTTTTGTTTGTAAAAATTGTTGCATGTAACTTTGTCTGTTTCAACTGCAAAAATGTCTGTATAATTTCTGCACAAATTTAATAATTTTTCTCTAAATATCAAAGGGCAATTACCTTCAAGTTTTTGTAAAATAATTTTGTCTCTTTCATCACATTTTTTGATTGGGTCTATCTGCAATATGGTATATGATTCTAAATTTTCACCTGCAATTTTATAACCTTCTAGCAAAATATTTTGATGTGTTGTGTTTAAAATTTTGACATATGTGCATTTTTTACATGCAATTGTATTTGATACAAATATTCCTAGGGCTATTTCTTGATTTGGATTAAGAATTCTTCCTCATTGATGTTTCTGATAACTTCTGCTCTTGCTGGTAAAGATATGGCATTTAATTTTTGGAGCATCAAGGATTTGTAGAATTTCACACGAATTTGAAAAAACTGGTCTAATGACAAACAAACTTTTAGATGAATTATAACCTAAAACACAATTAAACTTTTTGATGAAATCCAATCCAATAATACCATCACAAGGTATAGAAAAATTGTCTTCAACCACCTGAAGGTTATGCTTTAGTTTAAAATTTTTTAAAAAGAACGTATTTTCAATGTATCCCAAAGTTGCTATTGTGCCTTCCCCAATACCTGTTAGCTTATAAGTAAAATCTGTATTCAATATTATATTGTTATTAAATTTTTGTTTTATTATGCTTATATCGGACCCAGTGTCTAACAAAAATGCGTTTGACGAGTCATTATTAGAACTCTCGACAATCACATAATTGCAGAACTTTAGGTTTACGTTAAGTAATGTGCATGTGTTATTTATTCCTAAAAAGTCCCCAGTTGGGCTTGCTGGGGTCTGTAACCGTTTTCCGAATCAGCATCGATTGCTCTCACGTTTCTGTTACCGTTTCTATCATTGTTTTGATAATGATTGTTATTGCGATTTTGTGGATTATTCTGGTTAAAGGATCTTCGCTGCTGTTGATTATTGTTGTTATTATAACGACCACCTCTAAAGCGGTAATTATACTTGCTACTACCCCTGTTTGAATTTTGGTTACGATTATTGCGATAGTTTGCGGTAGTTAACAACATCGCTAAGCTGATTGAAAGTCCCTGCCTGTAATAATAATTTAGCTTTGTCTGATTTGGCATTTTTGGTAAGTGATTTAACGGCCGTTTGTGTTGAATATTTTTTGGCTATTTCACTTGGCAGACCATCGGAAATGTATGCCATTTCGAGTTGTTTTGCCAAGGTTTCAATTTCTTGGACATACTCATTTGTTGGCTTGTTATTTTGCTTAGCATTTACTAGCTTAGCTATAACTGCTTGAGCATCTTCTGCTTTTATGGAAGATTTCAACTTTGCTATTATTTCAACTATGATGTTTTCAGTTGTTATTAAATTTCTTGCAGTGCCTGTTAATTTACTTTTTATCAGGTTAACTGCAACGTCTTCATATGTGCTTTTTATTAAATTTACTAGATTTATTGCATCAATAAATTTTGCAAATTTACGTATGTGCCATCAAAATCTGGCAACAATTTAGCCGCTGATGTTAAACTGTTTCTGCGGAACTGTCTGAAACGAAGGAGTTTTCACTAATATTAGCCTCGATTGAAGTCATTAAATCTTTTGGGATAATAATTTCCAACTCGAGCCTTTCAAAAAGTATCTCAAGTCTGTCTTTAATTGCTGTAAAGAACTCAGACACAGACACTTTATATTGTTCTGATAGAACATGAAATATATCTTTCAATATTACAGCTACTTCATTGTGTTTATTTATGAGTTCTGTAATGTGCTGTTATGTGTAATGTTCTGTAATTGAGTCTGTGCTGATGGGAGTTTTGTTTTATTGACACATTTATAACTTTTATTAGTAATTAGTAATTTATTGAAAAGAATATTAGCATACAAGAAAAAGCTCTTTTAAATGCAACAATTTAGAAATTCTAAATAAAAATTACAAATAACAACAACTGGCATAACAACAGAATAAAAAGAAAAAAAAATAATAAACAAATTTTTATGATTATGTGGCTAAAGATAAAAATTAAAAACTATTGAGATTTAAACGTAACGTAAGAGGAAAAACTAGTAAACAAATTTTATGCAAATGATTGTTTGGATGAAGATAAAAATGATTTTAATTTGAAAGTAAGTAATCCGTAAAATAAGAAAAATAAGTAAATGGGAAAAATGAGTAAAAAAGAGAAAGTTAAGGAAGAGTTAAGAAAAGTATTCAAGAACTGATTGCTTAAAGTTTGTTTCGTTGTTAACGCGTTTTAAGTTATTTGGTAGGGAATTCCAAAGCCTTATTGCGTAAATGAAAAACAGCCGATTAGATTCATTATATCTGAACTGGGGAACTAGGAAGAAAACATTTCTGATGGATCTGCAGAATTGGAGTTTTTCAAACAAGTAATTAGGACTTTTCGAAGTAATAAGTCTGTGCAGAAAAATACAGTTTCTTGCATTAAGAAAATTAATGATATTGCAACCAAGAATGCGATTACTGTATTCAGATATATGATCAAATCTACTAATACCATAAACATATCGAGCTGCGTTGTTAAATGCCACTAATAGTTTATGTGATGACCTTGAGTCTAGCTTGCTATATACTACTTCGGAATAAGTTATTATTGGCACGATTAATTGTATCACCAATTTTCGCCTTGTTTCAGTGGGAACAAACGAAGCAGTTTTTCTCAAATTTCTTAAGGAATAATAAACTTTGCTAATCACGCTATTAATATGGTCTTCACACGTAAGTGAAGTGTTCATAACAAATCCTAAATTAACGACTTTGTGAACAAGTCCAAGTTTTGTTCCGCTAAGAAAGATAGGAGACAGATAATTAGGTTAGGTTAGGTTAAAGTGGCTGCCTCAAATTGAGACGCACTTAGGCCAATAAGGCCCATTGTGGTACCACAGGGGTTGATCTCCCTTCTCTATTCAAACCAGCTTGAGCTGTTCACAAAGCTTAGGATTCGGTATATCGATATTTCCGAGAGTTCTTCGAGGTCTCTGAAAAACCAGTTGTTTAGGTGAAGAAAACGTTTTTGAGCCAGCGCTGGGCAGGTGCAGAGAAGGTGTTCTGTAGATTCCACCTCCTCCTCATCTCTACAGCTTCTGCAGAAGTCGTTGTGGGGTATGTTTAATCTTTGAGCGTGCCTGCCAATAAGGCAGTGCCCTGTCAGGATCCCTATCATGGTGCCAATGTGATCTCTACTAAGAGATATGAGTTCTTTTGAACGCTTCAGATTGAGTTTGGGCCAGATTTGCCGTGTTATATTACAAGTGTTACCTGCTGACCATCTTTTGTTGGTGTTGATACAGGATAACTCATGTGTAAGGAGTTTACATGTGGTGAGAGGAATACCAAGGTTTGTCTTGTCTGAAGATAGTTGTTTGGTAGTACCTGTGCGAGCGAGTTCATCTGCTCTGCAGTTACCTAGAAAATCCCTATGTCCAGGAATCCAGCATAGGATAATTTTGAGCTGCTCTGCCATCTCGTTTAGAGATCTGCGGCAGTTGAAAACTGTTTCAGATGTTATTTCAACAGTTCCTAGGGCTTTCAGATCGGCTTGACTGTCAGAAAGTATGCATATATCCATGGAAGATATATCATTTTTCTGAAGCCAAGTTAACGCTTCATGTATAGCAGCGATTTCAGCTTGAAATACACTGCAATGGTCAGGGAGCCTGAAGGCTATATTGATGCTTAATGTTTCTGAGTAGACTCCTCCACCTACTTTGCCATCTAGTTTTGATCCATCCGTAAAGATCTCAATGACATTGTGAGGTGAACGGTTTTCTTGTTCCCACTCTTCTCGAGAGGGAATGGATACATCGAACTTCCTCTCAAAGAGTAGTTTTTGTGTGATGTAGTCAATGGACCTAGGTAAAGGAGGGAGAAATTTTCTGATACAAGAATATCCTAGTGTACCTTCTTTCCACTGGGAGGTGGCTACTAGGCGAATGGCTGTATTAGCGGCCATCTGTTTAGCTAGGATATCAAGTGGTGTAAGATGGAGCATTGTGTCTAATGCGTCTGTCGGAGTGGTTCTTAGGGCTCCGCTAATGCACAGTTCAGCTGATCTTTGAACTTTACGGAGAAGGTTATGGTGAGTCTGTTTTTCGAGTGCATGCCACCAGACAATAGCACCATATAGCAATATTGGCCTTACAACTGCTGTATAAAGCCAGTGAGTAACACTTGGCTGTAAACCCCATTTGCTACCCACCGCCTTTTTGCAAGAGTATAGGGCAATGTTCGCTTTTTTGGCTCTTTCGAGCAGATTGGGCTTCCAGTTTAGTTTCCTATCTAGTATAAGGCCCAGGTATTTTGCTTGATCTGAGAAGATAAGACTTGTATTTCCCAGTTTTGGAGGGCTAATTTGAGGTACATTGTGTTTTCTTGTGAAAACTACTAACTCAGTCTTATTAGGATTAACGCTGAGCCCACAGCTGATAGTCCAGTTGACAAGAGTGTTTAGGCAGTTTTGCATAATGTCTCGGAGAGTAGATATATATTTTTCAGAGGTAACAATAGCAACGTCATCGGCATAAGCTATCACCCTGCACCCCTCTAGTTCTAGTTTGCCTAGCAGTTCATTCACTGCTAAATTCCAGAGTAGAGGCGAAAGAACCCCTCCCTGAGGGGTTCCTCTTGGTACAGATCTTAGCGTGGATGCCGCTCCAAATTTTGCACTTATAATCCTGCCAACTAGCATTTGGTTTATGAGTGCTATCAGCGCGGCATCCACCCCAAGCTCCGTCAGCGCACTGATGATGGCCCCTGCCTCGACGTTATTAAAGGCTCCTTCTATATCAATAAAAGCTATCATTGTATATTCCTTCAGATAGAGGGATTTTTCAATGATGGAGATTATGGAGTGGAGAGCTGTTTCCACTGATTTGCCTTTGGTGTAAGCATGTTGAGCTAGAGATAATGGCTTCTTATCTATCATGGATCTCTGGAAGGACGATTAGTTGGTCCAATTGAGAGATCTGTATTTAAGGAATTTATATAAAGATCCCAATTGGTTTGTTTAAGATTGCGAAATTCGCATGATCTCGAGTCAAAGTTATCAACATCAAAGAGGATATATCTATGGTCTGAGAAGGAGTGTTCATTAGAAACTCTCCAGTTTTTTAAGACAGATAATTAAACGGGTTTCTGGATTTCACAATTGGTAGAACATACGATTTATTAGGATTCAACCTCAGTTTATTTTCTGTTGCCCATCTGCTGATTTCAGTCAAGTCTTCGTTTACCCTGGCACATAGGTCCTCAATAAGACATGTTGGTCGGGATAGATAGAGTTGCAGATCATCTGCATACGCATGCATTGTAACATTTTTACATATTGAAAAAATGTCGTTGAGAAACATTGTGAACATAAGCGGCCCAAGGACAGAGCCTTGGGGTACCCCACTACAAATAGATCGGAATCCCGAGTATCTATTTCCTACCTTAACCCTTTGAGTCCTACCGTCTAAATAGCTTTTCAGGAGTTGAACAGCAGTATCCGAAAAACTGAAGAGTGTATTTAACTTTTTATAAAGCAAAGGGTGGCTTACACTGTCGAAGGCTTTCGAGAAATCTAAGAGACTGACTAAGGTGATATGACCCTTATCATAATATGCTCTGATGTCTTCTAAAATTTGCACAACAGCAGTGGAACAACTGTGTCCGGGGCGAAATCCGGACTGTAGAGGCGACAAAAGGTTATTTGCATTAAGATGGTAAGAAATCTGCTCAGCCATAAGGGATTCAAGAACTTTTGAGAGTGACGAGAGAAGACTGATAGGGCGAAAATCACAAGGTATAGCTGCTGACGGTTTTTTGGCAATAGGTATTATCGTCGCAATTTTCCAGATTGATGGAAATTTAGAACTTGTTAGGCAATGATTATATATATGCACGAGAGGGCTAATAACATAAGGCAGAATAAGCTTGACAAACCTGATATCTATCCCGTCTATGCCGATAGCATGTGATTTTATCTTTAAGATGCATCTCACAACATCCACCTCATTTACCGCAGTAAATTGAAATGACTGCGACAAGGTAGGGGTGGATATACTAAACGTACTAGATGATTCGGTGAATGGACTTGACACGAAATATTCATTTAAAAGATCGGGGTCTAAGTTACAACCTCCAACTTTAATGTTTCCTATTCCAATTTTTTTAAGTTATTCCACAGTATCTTAGACGGTAGAGATGAACTTAGCTTCGATAAAAGGAACCTTTTTTTTGACAACTTAACTGCGGATGAAGCCTCGTTTCTAGCTCTCCTATACTCTTCCCAGTAAAGCACAGTCGGATTTCGTTTCCATCTAGAGTAAGCCCTATGTCGTTTTTTTAGTGCCTGCTTTATAGATCTCGTGAACCAAGGACAAGAACTGTTTGAGATTCGGGATGTACGAAGAGGCACGAGAATGTCGAAAATTTCAGATATTTTGTTCAAGAAGAAGTTAAGTTTATCATCCACTGTATTAGAGAACCAGCAATCCATCCAGTTTATTCTAGATACATCAGCGAATAGAGCGTTGAGATTAATTGATTTATAATCACGATATGTAAATGTTCTGCTCACATCAACAGACGAGAGATGAATATTGAGGGTACAAAAAATAAGGTCATGATCGGAAAAAAACGATATTTGATCAAAAAGCAAAACCGTTGAAATATCAGACACTGCGTAAAAGTCGAGCAGACTAGGAGTAACATTATTTCCGAAGCGAGTTGGCTCCTCCGAATTAACAATGGAAAGACCGACTTCAGACAAATCGTCAAGAAGTTTATTTGTTAAGCTATCAGTGCATAGCAAATTAATATTAAAGTCACCACAAATTATCAAATGGTCATAGTCAATTACGCATCTGGATATGGAGGAAAATAATGGGTCAAGGTTAGAGCTGCGATTAGGATTATAAACGCATGATAGAAAAACTTTAACTCTACAATCATAAATTTCAATATTTAGAAACTCAACCTCAGATCCACCAAATTCACTCAAAAATTTAACATTTAAATTAGTTTTGCAGTATATTGCAACGCCGCCTCCTCTCTTATTTAGTCTATCATGCCGATACAGAGTGAAGTTATTAATATTTAGCAGTGAGTCCTCTATATTATTTTCAAACCAAGTCTCTGTGATACAGAGTACATCAACAGCAGAGTCTTCAAAAATATATTTCGCACAGTCTAATTTGAAGTCATTAAGACTTCTAGCATTAAAATGTGCTATTTTCAAACCAGATTTCTGTTTACAGAGGATATCAATCATAGCCTTCTGATTTCCATTAGCGTCTAAATTGGAGTTATTCCCTGACACTATGGTTTCCCAAAACAACAACAAAACAATAAGCTGTAGAAAGTAGGAAATAAAGTATGGTAGAAGTTATGTAAATCAAAGAAATAGACGAGGCAGAAAAGAGATAGAAAAAAGGTAAAGCTAGAAATTGAGACATCTTAAGATACCAACTTACACAACAAACTGACACAATAAAATGTTTTACAGACAGATGAGATATTAAAAGGAGACATAAACTATGTTGTAAGTATATCTGCATCCTCGGTAGCGTTGCGCACTGCATTGTGCAGTTCCTCCATACTGCAAATTCGAAGGCAATCTGCATTTCTCTACAGTCGAATATGAATAGCGTCTCGGTACGTAAACGCATTAAAGATGCTTTTCTGGCGTTTGTAGATAATCGCTGCCTGCAATATTCTACGATTTTCAACACTCAGACTTTCGTGAATATAAACGTTATTGTCCGAGTCCAATCCAGCCGCGCGCAGATTAACTGCTGATCTCGTTCGTCTCCGGTAATCACCAAATGCTTTTAGAGGGCGGTTGCGATCGTACGGAGAGAAGAATTTAATTATTATGAGCGAGTTAGGGTTGCCCGGCTTCGGCTTGATACGGAAAATATCTCTTATCAGCGGTGGTTGAAATTCGATGAAATGGCAGATCCGATTGAAAATGCTTTTTAGATTCTCCTATCCAGAGTAAGGCACTCCAAACACAACAGCATCCGACAGAATATCAGCGCTGCTTGAGTTGATGTTGTTGTTATTGTTTTCTGTTTTTATTTTTTCTAATTCGTCGCAGCGAGAAGTCAGAGCTTGCAGTTGATTCTCAATCAAGATAATTTTTTTATCGCAATCTCTTATGACAGATTTGAGTGCATTTATTTCAGACTCGATTTTAGCCGTAACCTTCTCTTCGATTCTAGCGATCTCTGCAGAAAGGCGAATGGAGGAATTTTCGAACTGCTCAGAGAGGCGATCTTCCAATTTCTTTATCTCAGACTTAAAGTTGTTGCTTAAACGCTGTTCCATTTCCTGGAGCTGAGAGCGAAGCGACAGAGATATAGGAGCACTCTCAAGCTTAGGCGTACCATCATTATTTTTGTTGCTCATGCGATTGCAATTCTGCTGAAGTTGTTGGCGCGTCAATCGGGGGGACGGTGTCATAGGTTTGCCGAGATTTACACTAACCACAAGCAAAGAGACAAGGCAGAAATGAATCAGAGCAAAAACGTAGCAGCAGGTTGTTGGTGGCCGCAGCGGGTTGATAAGGTGACAGGGCACATGCAGAGACGAAGTAGCAGACAGAAAACATTAGGTAGTCGGCCGCAGCGAACGCGTGCACAGCGACAAAAGAAAAAAAAACACAAAGCACCGCACTATCGAAGTTTGCACAGACGAGCTAAACTCAGTTAGAGTGTGGGCGGCGAGCTCGTCGTTAATAAAGCGAATTCGGAATATATTTTGTGTTCTTCTTTTGTTTATTTCGCACTTTAATGCTCTTGTTTGAGTTTCTTGTTTTATTTCAGTGTTAATTGCAGTGTGATTTAAGTATTTGTTTGAGTTTTTCTTATATATGTTTATTGCTTCAAATTTCAGTTCAACATGAACATATTGCAATTAATCCAATTCACCAAACTAATTTAAATGCTTAATTTTGCACAGTGATTTAATTGTAAATTCTTTAAATCTTTAGTTCAACATTTTAGGCATAAGATATAATTTAACTTCACCGTAATAAGTACCGAAAACAAAACTCTATTGAAACTCTTTTTATCAAAGTCAAGTTTTATCTTCTTAAATTCTTCATACAAGTCTGTCCATTCAATACTTTTATATTTCGTATGAAGCATTTATTTTATTTTATTTATTTTTATTTTTTATTTGTTTAAATTTTTTTTTTATCTTCTTATATACGTGGCGCAACGTTCCTAGGTTTATTAAAATGCGCCTTAATATAATATCTTGCACATGTTAATGTTATCATTAATATTAAGAAGAGTATAAAAAGTACATTGCCACTAATTGGCCAATTCTCATTCTCCTTTCCATTTTTTGCTACTTCATGTATTACTTGCTCATATTTCACTATTTGTTTTTCTGTATTTAATTCTTTTCCAATTTCGTAACCCGAAATTGCAAACAATATGCCGTTCAACACCTTTTTCCACCACGTCATTTTGCAGTGGTTTTTTGATACCTAGTGTTCCTTTATATTTTTTTTTTTTCATTCACAAATTAATTTGTTGTTACTGTTGATTTTATATTCATTTACTTGACCTATATCAACGGTACGTTTGTTAGGGCCTGAAAGGTTTATTGCAAAATTACTTGCAGTTATTTTAATAATAATTTGAAATTTATTTTGTTGTTGGAAAAAAAGTATTTATATAATTTAAACTATTTGTGTTTAGTCAGTTGGCTTTCTTCTAATTGTAACACTTAAATTTAAAATAAACTTGTATAATCTTAAAATGGAATTTGCTTACTTCATGATGTAGTAGTTAATATATTTTCTGCTGAGTCAAAGTTGAATGCTGTTGTAGTTCTGGTACAGGTGTTAATGATGATGATGACGTTTGAAGAAATTAAAGTTGGTGCTTGAATTTCCCTGTTATAGTTACCAAAATATTATTTTGCTGTGTTATTTGCGCTACAAATGAATTGTAAAGCTATCATCTGCAGCAGTTGATGTTGTTGTCGTCATATGCATATTGTTGCTATTATTGCTGCCACTGCTATTGTTGATGTGCAGCTCATTGTTGTTGCGTGCTAATGCTGCTGCAGTTGTATAACATTCAGCTGTTCATCGGTTAGAGTTGCAATCAACCGATCGTTTGATTTAATTTGCGTCGTTGTTACAAATTCATTGGCGTCAAATTGCCCCGCTTCGATTTTGATGTTGGAAAATTTGTTTTATTGCTGATGTTGTTGTTGGTGGTTGTTGTTATATGGGTATTTGTAGTTGGTCTTGTTTTTATTTTTTTTTTTGTGCAAAAATTTAACTTAAACAGTTTTATATTAGTCTTTGTGTAATTTGTTTCGAATTTGTTTTTGAGTGGAAGAAATACTCTTTATTTTCATATCACTTTTGAATTAATAATTCTTTATTAATGAAAGTCTTTTTTATTATAATGTTTGAACCAATAATCTTTACACTTCTGATGATTATGTTCTTTTTTTTTCACTGTACACTTTTGGTAGTTTTATTGCAGGACATTTTTTTTTAATAATTTACTGACTGCGGATCATAAGAATTCAGGACCCCCTACTCCGAGTAACAATCTTGACGCGATGTAGGGGCTTAAGTTGCAATGACACAATACTGCCGGTTGGAGTAGTTCCTCCCTGTGGGGCATAACCCTACAGCTCAGCAGAGCCTGCATCTTTTGTGAAGCGACAACTAAAAGTTACTCCCCCTTAATCCAGGGTGTCATGCGCACCATGCCCATTGGATGGTTTGCAGTCAGGGGGTATACCGACTGTATTGGAACGGAGCCTTCATGATAACAGGCCGCCTCGTGAAGTAACTGTGGCCTTACCATGGTATGCGGGCTCTGGCATGGTTGACCACCCTTTCCCAGCCATAAAACATAGACTGCGACGCTTTTGTCCTCGGATACGAGCTACCGGTCGAATCCTAAATATGAGCACAAACAAAAAAACAAAATACAACAAACAGGAAGACTTGCGGGGAGTCACCGCAAGCAGAGCAGCAGACCTCATGGAACAGAGATTCCAAGAGGAAGGTCAACGGCAAGGCACCAAACCTAGGAGAAATCCTCCTCCGCCAGCCAGAACACAAGTCAATAGGACTGTACGCAGCAATGATCAGGTGGAGCATAGAATCCATAATGATCACAGACTCTGCAGCACACAGATGAGGAGGCACCCGTACGGCAAAGATCGAGTGGAGCATACCATCCACAGCGGTCAAAGGCCTAGTACCAGCCACCTAAGAAAAACTGCGAGCCCCAGGAGATCACATCCTGTCAAATTGCCCCCGGAAGAACACCGGGATGATACGACGTCGGCTCCAAAAAGTATCCCAATCACGGAAACTGCGTCAACATCCAAGGATGCGGCACAGAAAAGGGAATCAGAAGAAGGGCAAAAACACAAGCCCTTCCACAGTAGACGTCGCCGTGTCCACCTCCCTCAGCGCGGGGAGCCAGGAGGGCTAGACGACCCACTAAGAGTCGGCCTTAGTGGAGCAGGCGTAAGATGGTATCTGCGCTATCTGGAACAGGGCATGGCACCCGAAGTAGCTCATGAAAAAGCGGTAGAGCATCGGGGTAAAGCTGGCGAAGCACCGGTACCAGAGGCAACGAAGAGGAGCTGCAGCGAGTTAACGTCTCCTCAACGTCCAGAGAGCAAGAAGGTCAGAATAGCTCCTGGAAGCAACAGTAGGTCAGTGCCAGGGGCTAAGGTACCCGAGCCATAACCGCAGAAAAATAGAAAAAGCTATGCAAGCATAACTAAGGGCATCCAAATAGCGGTTCTGCCCAAAGAATACCCCCGGCAAATGCTAAGTCCGGATGAGCTCTCGGAGCTAGAAGAAGCCATACTGAGCGAAGTAGTGAAGGGCTGGTCCACCAAGCTACAGTTTGAGGGCATTCACTTTCGTCCGGGCATGTTACTGGTCGACTGTTCGAATCCCTCAACAGCAGAATGGCTGCGAGCAGCAGCACCAAAGCTCGAGCAATGGAAAGGGCTAGAACTTATGGCTTGCCTAGGGGAGGAGGTCCCAAAAGGGCATACTGTTAGGATGTTCTTGCCTAGAAGTTCAAGCACGGAGATCAATAGATCGATGGGACTAATTGCCGCCCAGAACGATGGTCTCAATACAAAGTATTGGAAGATATTAAGCTCCAAGGATGAGGGAAGTGGGCATATGCTCACGTTCTCAATAGATAGGGAGTCACTTAAAACTATCAAGTCAAGGGGCTCCACTATCAGCTTCCGCTTTGGAACCATTCCGGTGTTGGGCACCAAATCGCCACCAACGACCAAACCGGTCAAAGCAGCAACATCCACAGCTGCAGCGCCCACAGCTGTAACGTCAACAGTCGCAACGTCCACAGTAGCCACATCTGCGACTCCCAATGAAGGGAAAGACGCAACGCCACCAATACAACTAACTGGTGAAGTTGTTACGGAGAAGTTCGCCTCCGTCTCGGTCATCACCGCAACACCTTCAATCGGAGATCAGGAAGAGGGCATGAACCTCGCCGCTCTCTTGATTGATGGTAGTAAAAGCGAACCTTCAACTGAGGTAGTAGCAACGCTGCCTGAAGAAGATCGGGGCAGCAGCCCCGATGCTATGACGATCGGCACAGTAACCAGCACGAAATTTGCCCAGGTAAACCTCCACCATGCAAAAGCTGCTTCGGCAGTCATTGCTCGGAGGTTTACCACAGAACAACTGGGCTTCGTGCTGATCCAAGAACCCTGGTGCTACAGGGGAAAAGTCAGTGGCCTCTACTGCAAAGAGGGTCAGGTAACTTGGGACCAGAGAACAATCAATCCCAGAGCATGTATTCTAATGCAGAAAAATATTAATTATATTTGTCTTTCAGAATTTATGACTCGGGACCTTTCAGTTATCGAGACTCGCATCGAAACTGATGGAAAGCACCGCGCCATAGTGATCGCATCCGCTTACTTTCCTGGGGACGATCTCAACATTCCCCCAGCGGAGATAAAAAGACTCGTGGAGCATTGCAGGAAAGAGCACCTTCCACTAATCATCGGCTCTGACGCCAACGCGCACCACACAATTTGGGGAAGCACCGACGTCAACACCAGAGGTGAGTACCTTTTATAATTTCTTTTAAGTAGTAATCTAGACTTTTTCAATGTGGGGGTAACAACTACCTTTGTAACTAGGGCTAGAGAAGAGGTCCTAGATCTCACCATAGGAAGCCCAGATGTGGGGATATGATTAGGGAATGGAGGGTATCAATGGAACCTTCAATATCTGACCATAGAATAATAGAGTTTAGATTTGGGGCGAAATGTCAAGAGATAGAACCCAAAAGAAACCCAAGAAATACCAGTTAGGACACATACACCAACAACCTGAAAGAAAACCTACAGAACGTAAAAGCTAGGAGTAGAATTAGTAACATCCTAGAACTTGAATGCTATGTAGAGCAAGTAAACAATGCAGTATATAATGCCTACGAATCTAGCTGTCCAACAGGGCACAAGGCAAGAACAAAACATACTCCTTGGTGGAGCGCTGAGCTGACCAGACTCCGGAAGAAGGTGCGATGCAGCTTTAATGCCGCAAAACGCAACGGAGAATGGCACAACTACACGGCGACTCTGACAGAGTATAAAAAAGAAATCAGGAAAGCCAAAAGACAGAGCTTTAGAACCTTCTGTGAAGACATTTCTTCCACGCCAGCAGCAGCCAGGATACACAAAGCAATGGCTAAAGGCAGAGTGGAGACAAGAATGTCACTTCTATTGCCAGACGGAAGCTATACGCTTAGAGAAGAGCAACGAGCCAGTCACCTTCTAGAAACTCATTTCCCGGGCAGTACACCGGTAACTGAGTATGAGACAGCAGACAGGCAGATTATTCCAAATCAAGAAGAATGGAAACTTGCAACGAGCATTTGTACTAAGGCTCGTCTAGATTGGGCACTCAGAACCTTTCAACCATTCAAATCAGCAGGTGTAGACGGCATCTTTGCTGCACTTCTACAAAAAGGTGCAGAAACTATATTGCCTCACCTAGTCAAAATAACTAGAAGTAGCCTTGCGCTGGGCTATATCCCAAGGAAATGGAGAAGGGCGATAGTCACCTTCATACCAAAAGTAGGGAAAATAGACTACACGCTACCAAAGTCGTTTAGACCCATTAGCCTTACCTCATTTGTACTTAAAACAATGGAAAAGGTAATAGATAACTATATAAGAACTGAGATTCTGGAGAAAGCACCAATGCACCCCTGTCAACACGCGTATAGGGCGGGCAGGTCTACAGAATCTGCTCTATACCAGTTGGCTAGCAGCATCCAGTCAGCTTTCAAAAACAAAGAAACCGTACTCTGTGCCTTTCTAGACATAGAGGGAGCCTTTGATAATACTTCTCACGAGGCTGTGAAGTAGTCTTTACACAAAAAAGGAGTAAATGATATGCTCAGCAGATGGATATGCCAAATGCTTAGCACTAGAACTGCAGAAACAAAAGTGGGCAACACCACTATAAGAATCAAAACAACAAAAGGCTGCCCACAAGGCGGAGTCCTTTCTCCACTGCTGTGGAGTCTTGTTGTGGACGAATTATTAACGATGCTAACCGAGAATGGCATAAAATGTCAAGGTTACGCAGACGACATCGCCTTAATAGCGAGAGGAAAGTTCGAGGATACACTCTGTAAGCTGATACAGAGAGGACTGTCAGTAACAAAGGAGTGGTGCAACACAGTGGGATTAAGTATCAACCCAGCGAAAACCACCATAGTACCTTTTACTAACAAAAGAAGCCTGCCAAACCTCCGAACAATGAGAATGGATGGCACTGAAATTCCCTTCAAAGGAGAAGTAAAGTATCTGGGACTTACACTAGATTCAAAGCATATCTGGAGAAGACATGCAGAGATAACTATAAACAAAGCAACGCGCGCACTTATGGTATGTAGGAGCCTGGCGGGGAAAAGCTGGGGTTGTAATCCAACAATTCTCCGCTGGATGTATACCATGATGGTGAGACCCATCCTTACCTATGGTGCAATAGCATGGGCTGAGAGAACCAAGCTAACCACAATGAGGAATATGCTAACAAAGGTGCAGAGAATGGCCTGTGTATGCATCACAGGGGCCATGAGGACATGCCCTACAGCAGCACTAGAAGTAATTCTGGACCTAACACCCTTACACCTTGTCATAGAGGGAGTAGCCAAGCGAACTCTGTTGTGCATTGCAAAAGAGGGGACAGGGTTAGGTAAAACTATCAGCAGTAGAGAGAAGGAGGATATTGCAAAGCACACTCCCTACATCGATCTACCAAGAGACGATATAGTAAAAAGGTACAACTTCGAAAAACACTTCGGAATTAAGCTTAGTACCAAGAAAGAGTGGGACAGCGAGATGATATCGCAAGTCAAGAAACCACACAGTATAGCATGGTATACAGATGGGTCCAAGACATTGGAAGGTATAGGCGCAGGGGTGTACGGGCCAAGAACCAAGCACTTTGTACCTATGGGGACAACACCCAGTATCTTCCAAGCAGAAATCCTAGCAATACAGCTGTGTGCACAATTCAATCTGGACCGTAAATACAAAGGTCAGGATATAGTTGTGATGTCAGACAGCCAAGCAGCAATCAAAGCATTAGTTTCCTATGAGATATCATCGAGAATAACATGGAAATGCCTAACAAAACTCAACGAACTAGGCAAGAATAACACTGTTACTATACTTTAGGTCCCAGGACACAAAGGAATACAGGGTAACGAAGAAGCCGATGGTCTAGCGCGACAGGGTGCAGCCACAAAATTTATAGGACCAGAACCATTCTGCCGATTGGGCACACACTCTATAAAAGAAGAACTAAGAAGGGAGGAGAGGCATAAACGTTCAAACCTTTGGAAAAGCCTCCCAAAGCTAAGACAATCCAAATTGCTCCTCAGAGATTTTAACACTCGGAGAGCAAAATTGTGCATAAGCTTAGGCAAACCGAATCTTAGGATTCTAACGGGGTTCCTTACAGGACACTGTAAACTCAAATACCACCTGATGAAATTGGGCATAGAGACCGATAGTAACTGCCGTTTCTGTGAAGAAGCAGAGGAGACTCCAATACACCTACTTACAAACTGCGACGCCGTGGCTCGCAGACGTAAACTAGCACTGGGGAATTATGAGCTGAGTCTAGAGCAGGTTTCATCCCTTGAATCTAAGAATATTCTCAAATTCATTAGAGAAATAGGGCTGGATGAAATTCTGTAATCCGCAAACCAAGCGGAGCTTTGAGAAGGAGGTACAATAGATCTCATTTAGGTCGCAGTACGCATCTCCACCACACAACATTAACATTAACATTAAGGATTCAGGACTGGCAGGATCGCCATGTTAGGATAGCTTGGTTGCTATTGAAGTCCAAAAAAACACAATATTTAATTTTAGTTTTAATTTTATTTATTTCGGTTAGATCGCGAGTGACCAAACATTTTCAATACAGTTACACTCCTTGACTGACTTCTAATGCTAGTCTTAATCTAAAAAGAAACTTACGAAGAAGGGTGTACGTGACAAAAGAAGATTGCGATTATGTCGCAACCGCATCAGTTTGCCCAGCTTTTCAACGCGTGCCTTTTAGAGGGCATTTTCCCAACGCAGTGGAAAACCCAGAAGTTAGTGCTCATACCGAAAGGCAGTGGCTCCACGGACGCCCCCTCAGACTACAGGCCGATTTGTCTACTCGACACAATAGGCAAAGTCTTTGAGCGTGTGGTGTGCAACCGCCTGAAAAACGCGATCCAAACCGGAAGAGGACTTTCCGCTCGACAATTTGGGTTTCGAAAGGCCCAATCAACGACGGACGCTATTAAGCTAGTTACAAGCACCGCGCAGGAAGCAATTGAGGGAGTGAGTCTGATTATGGAGTCTGATTATGACAGCCCTCAGGAACTTTGGAGTACCACGATACCTCACAAAGATCGTGTCACACTATTTCACTGAAAAAGTCCTGCTCTACGACACAGAAGAAGGCACGAAGACGTACAATGTCTCCGGTGGAGTCCCACAGGGGTCGGTTCTTGGCCCCCTGCTATGGAACGTTATGTACGATGGGGTTCTCAGGCTTGAGGTGCCAGCAGACGTCAAGATTGTTGGCTTTGTCGACGACCTTGCAGTTGTGGCGACAGCAAAACACCGTGAAGAAGTTGAGGCCCTCAGTAGTGTAACTATCGCTATGATTTGCGATTGGCTGCGAAGAGCGGGACTTAGTACAGCTGAACATAAGACTGAGATGGTACTTATTAGTAGTCGGAAAAAACTAGAAACCGCCAGCATCAGTATTCGTGGAACAGTAATTGAATCGAAGCCGTTCATTAAATATCTCGGTGTAATGATCAATCCCAGACTGTCATTTAAGCAACATATGCAGTACGCATACAGGAAAGCATCCGAATCATGTCTGGCGCTATCTAGAATAATGCCGAACAGAAGAGGCCCCAAACAAGCACGACGAACACTGCTCCTCAACGTAGTGCGATCTACTATGATGTATGGTGCGACTGTATGGTCCACAGCGATGAAAACGAAGTCCTACCGACACGGAGTAGAGTCAGTTTACAGACTTAGCGCACTCAGGGTCTGCTGCAGCTTCAGAACGGTATCCGGAGATGCAGCACTGGTTCTAGCTAGCGCAATCCCTATTGACCTTCTCGTGGAAGAAGCGCTTCTCACAGCTAGTAGTGAAAGCACAACAGCTAATAAAAAACTCGCTAGAGAGAGAAGCTTGCAAAAATGGCAAGACCGCTGGGATAGTTCAGAGAAGGGTCGGTGGACGTACCAGCTCATCCCTAGCCTAACCGAGTGGTATGGCAGAAGCCTCGGCTCAGTGAACTTCTACCTTACACAGATACTGAGCGGACATGGTTGCTTCAGGGCATACCTTCACAAATATAAACACGCGATCGATCCTTACTGCACTAATTGCACAGGAAACACGCTGCAAGACGCGGCGCACGTTCTTTTTGTGTGCCCCATGTTCCATAACGCCAGACTTGAGGCCTCGGCCTGTCTTGGCGAAACGTTAACACAGCAAAATATGGTTTCTCTTATGCTAAAGAGCGAAGAGAACTGGTCGATGGTTAGCACCCTGGCTAGAAAAATAACCGAAGAGCTGTGAAGAGTTGAGCGCGCGCAAGATAGATGAGGTAAAGGTTGTTGACCCGACGACCATTCCACAGTAGATCCCGGCAGTGGCCAAACAGTTTCCAGCCTAGTGCTGTTCCCAAGCCCCGCGAAGTTATGCTTTACGGCGGTAACACGGGGTTCTCGAGGGTCGAAGATTCAATGCGGAGATTATGATACCGTGAGGTATCATGTAGGTTTAGTGCGTAAAAATAGTACACTCCCACCTGCACGGTGGGGCCTTTTGAAGGTTTCCCCTTCGCGAATTAAATAAAAAAAACATACATACATACATACATGAAGGTTCCCCCTTTTGAAGGTTCCCCCTTCGCAAATAAAATAAAAAATAAAACATACATACATGCATACATACATACATGCAAACATGCATACATACGAACGAACCAAATTATAATCTGATTTTAATCAGCCCCGTAGTTTTGAAGATATTGGATTTTTATTTGTTTGTGGGCGATAAAGGGGGTGTGGCACCATTTTTTCCTGAACCATTCTCTACTTGAAGGAAATAAACTGCCAAAATTTTAGCTGAATCAGCGCCTTAGTTTTGGAGATATAGCATTTTTACTGATTTGTGGGGGGTAAAAGGAGGAGTGGAAAACATTTTCCATTAAATATCCCCTACTCGAAGGAAATTAACTGCCAAAATTTCAGCTGAATCGGCCTAGTAGTTTTAGAGATATAGCATTTTTATTGATTTGTGGACGGTAAAAAGGGGTGTGGCAAAAAATGTCATAATATTGCATTGTCACCGGACTTACATATGAATGCTTAATTTCAGCTTAATCGGATACCAACAAGTTGTAGAAAAATGGCTTGCAAATTTTGAGGACATACATACATACATAGAAACGAAGCAAGTTAAATAAAAGCTTATAAAAAAGAAACAAGTAAGTTGATGTCCATGCGGGATTTCAAGAATGGCGATTTTGATGAAATCTGATCAATTTCAGGCCGCTCGCAATTGTTTTATGAGTTGTCGTTTTCCAAAATGGAAAAAAATTGTCTTAACATCTTGCTGGTTGTATTATTTAAAAAAAAATATTTTAAAATTTTTGCATTCTTATTTGAAAAGAGGAAAACTTGGGGGCTAAAAAGTAATTAATGCGATTTTATATAGGAATAAAAAAGACTTCACATTACTTAATTTACTTAATTACTAAGAATATTTGTTGAGAAAAAAATGTTTTAAATTACATGAAAAAAAAAATAAATTTTAAAATGTTTCGGGAATGATACGAGCAAGATTTTTACCCCATCTCTGAAATATATATAATTTTCTCAAGTGTACAAGCGTGTGTCAACCGGCGTATCATGATAACAAAATTAGTACCAAAAATCTCAGAAAATAGAATTTTATAGGTTACATTTTCATTATGTGCAATGTAGACTCCTTTATGCCTTTGCCCCTCTCCCTAGAACAAATCCTGCGGACGACTTTGGTTGAAATGAAAAGAAAACACGATTTCAAAATTTTTTTTTAACCTCGCACTGTGCCCTTGGCAATTAAAGATAAAGTAGAAAGCGAAATTGAAAAATTAATAGATGTAGGCGTGTTAGAACCGGTCAAGTACTGCGAGTGGGGAACTCCGATAGTTCCTGTGTCAAAGAAAAACAGAAATAAAAGGATCTGTGGGGATTAAAGTAGTTTTAAATCCGAATTTAATCATTGAAAAATATCCTTTAACACGCATTGAGGACATTTTTGCGAAACTGCAGGGTGGAGAAGAATTTACAAAATTGGATTTTACGACAGCTTACCAACAAATTCCTTTAGATGAGGCATCCAAGAAGTTGACGACGATATCTACGTCAAAAGGGTTGTGTCAGTATACAAGGTTGATTTATGGTCTAGCATCTGCACCCATTGAGGGAGTTGATGCCGTTAGAAGGAGTTGTAGTCTTCCTTGATGACATATAATAACCGCGCCAACTTAGAAAACACATATAGAGCGCGTAGAGAAAGTTCTTAGGGTACTTAGGGTACTCTTAGGAAACTGCAGGGTGCTGGATTTAAATTATCTCTAGAAAAATGTGAATTTTTTGTTAAAAAGGTAAAAAGTAAAAGATACCGATAACATACCATATACTACAAATGTTAAAGAACTACAAGCTTTAAGGAGTGGTTCATTTTTATAGAAAATTTGTGCCTATCATTGCTCACGTATGTGCACCACTATACCAACTGTTAAAGGCAGGTGAGAAGTATTGTTTTTCAGAAGAATGTAGGCGCGCAGTCGCTTTTCTTAAGGCAGAATTAAAATCGAATGATTGCTTAGCACATTTTGATCCGCTATGTAAACTTAAACTTATAGTCGACGCTACTACAGTTGGAGTAGAGGCAATTTTGTCACAGGTTGAATCTCAGGGCTATGAGTCGCCCATTGAATTTGGTTCCAGGAAATTATCGAATACGGAACAGCGATATTCGAATCTGGATAGAGAAGCTGTAGCAGTTTTGTTTGAAATTAAAAAGTTTCATCACTATTTGTATGGCAGACGTTTTACGCTTGTTACCGATAACAAGCCGCTTCAACATATATTTAATCCTACAAAAGGCATTGCAGTCATGGCAGCGAATCGACTGCAGCGAATGGCATTGACATTATCTGCGTATGATTATGATATTGTGCACATTAAATTGGAAGCTAATGAAGCTGATTATTTTTCAAGGAATCCTTCAGAATATAAAGCTATTAATGAAGAACTACCCGAAAAGTTGCGTTAAATTATTTTCATGAAGTTAGTTGTTTACCACTTAATACTGAAGTTATCAAAATGGAAACTGCATCTGATACAATTTTGAAAAAAATTTTACATCCTATTAAGACAAAGTGGCCAGAGAAAATTTCGGACGCAGAGTTGAAACCATTTTTTAATCGAAAATTAGAGCTTTCAGAAGAAGAAGGTTGTATGCTTCTGGGCTATAGGGTAGTGTATAAACAAGGGTTGGCGGTTTTTTGGTGGGATGACATAACGTCTACGGACATAAGATCCGTTTTAATGTCCATGGACATTATATCTACTTCGCAAACGGGCATAGTGTCCAAATCAAAACGGACATAAAGTCCATACAAAATTAATTTTAAACAATTTTATTGAACACGTTATATATATATCGAATTTTACATAAAAAATATCAGTTTTACTGCGTTTCGTTTTGACTGCGTTGGGTGCGTCCGGTCGTCGGATCTGTGCAAAATTGTCTTAAGAATAATTACCTCAAAACGAACAATGAAAAAGCCCAACATTTTATATGAAATGCAACGCAACGCAAAATTTAGGAAATTTTTTAATTTTTTTCCCCCTGTTTTCCTTTTTAGGTGTGGGGCTATTTTTCATCATGAAATTAGAGCCGAATTTTCGGGATAATATTTTCTTTTTGTAATATTAAAAACAACATTCCGTTAAAGGGCAAATCTTTTTATCATCAAATAATAAGTTCTTTAAATTAGTTTATAAAAATTTAACAATTTGTATTAAAAATCGCGCGGTTTTCCAATCTGAAAACGCCATAAGGTCCATGGACATTATGTCTACTTCAAATTTAAAAATTTATATCAAACAAATTTTTCGCAAGTCAAAAATGTTCTTTTAAGATTTATGTTAGATTACAGAAATACCTTTTATGCTAGCACTGGCGTATCGCCAGCTCAGCTTATGTTTAAAAGACGGCTCAGAATGAGATTAGATGTTTTAAATCCAAAACGGAAAGTATATCACAAAGAAATCACATCAAAAGAAGTATTGTAGTGCGCACCGAATTGAGCAACCAACTGTACTCAAACTTATTGATTGCACTGTAATATTGAACTATGTATATTGTTATTCACCACGCACAATCACCCGTGGTTATATATTTATTTTACATTACGCACTTTCGCACTAAGTTAATATTCTGTTTCTTTCACTCACGCACTTTTATTGTTATTATATTAGTTATATTTATTTGCATTACGCACTTACGCATTAAGTTAATATTTACTTATCACTCACGCACTTTTAAGTTATTATATCGCACACTAAATACAAAACAGTCAACTTAAAATTTTCTAAAATCGTTTTTTTGTCATAAATCAATTCACAATACACATCTCTAACTACTACAAAAAATTCTTTACCATCACTTTCTTTAGCTAGAAAAATGCAGTTGTCTGTTTTAATGATAATTGCATTGCTTCTGTACTCTCAACTAAAGAGTTCTATTTTGAGTTGTGTCTAGGTGTTCTTAAAGAAATGACATGGTATGATACACGTAAAGTGTTTTATTTTAAGTTGTGACAGTTTTGTTGAAAGAAGTAAACAAAATTATCGAGTATTGTTTCGAATTGTGCTCCTATAGCTGAAAAAATTAAGTAAAATTGAATGTGTTATTTTGATATGTGTCATTTTTGTTGAAATAATTTTGATTAACAATAGTTTTATCCAAAATTTACATATCAAATAGATACGAGCACTGCCATTTGTTTATTCATGATGGGTTATTGTTGTAAAATAGCATGCGGCAGTGAAATTTTTGAATTTTAGGGTGCCTCGTGCCTATCTGACGACACCAAAACAGTCGTAACTTTTTAACCGACTTAATTGGTTTTTTTTGTTTGTTAAACTTTTTAAAAAATTTAAAATTTACAAAGAAAAAAAATTAAAGACACATTTTTAATCAATAATTCTGCAAAGTTCTACAATAAAAAGTAAAAGTCACGTGATAACTTTATTCTTCTGCAGACTATTTTGACCAAATCTAGATATTGACGATTTTTATTAAAAGTTATTTCTAATAAAGCAATAATATACCAAAAAAATTGAGTTTTGTTTATTTTATTTTATTTACCAGTATATTTTTAGAATTAAATCAATGACATTTTTTTATACATCTCAAAAAAAAACTTTTTCTTTAAGGTCACAAAATTTTAAATTCTGTTTTAAATTCAACTCTTTGACATCTTTTGTATTTTTTTTTATGCATAAAATTTTCGAATATTACATGAATAAAATTGCGAGCTTTAGATCAAGTAAGTTTTTAAGAAGGCAACAACAACAACAACAACTCTGTCAAGTCAATCACTTAGCTGACTAGACAGTGTTTCGGAAATCACTAAATTTTCCTCTTCAGTAGTCTTTAAGTGATTAAGCTGTGATCAACTCACTGTTTAAACTAGTATATGAATGAGCAGATTTTGGAATTTATTCTTTTGAATTGTATGGCTGCTAATCATATGACATTTCAAAGCAGTAGGCTATTTATAGATCACCGCCAGATAGATCACTTGATCTAAAGCTAGCAATTTCATTCATGTTATAATTTAAAAGATCATTAAGGGAAGGTTCTCCTGGATTTTTTTGAAAAAATCCATTTTTTTTTTTTTTACATAAAATGAAAGTTACATATATGTAGAATGTTTGTGCCAAGGGATATTTCAATACGACGCGTATTTTTCGAGCTAGAGCGTGTCAAACGTACCCATGTCACGCGCGCGTACCAACTTTCTAAAAACTTTAAACGCGTTTTTCTCGGAACCATGTTTTCTAATCTAACGGACAGCACAGGGCTTGTTCTATTGATCCGATTTCCTTCATTCAAAGAATGTTTGAAAGTATATACTTTTTTGTACGCCTGGAACCTAACATTGGCATAAAAAATTGTTTATTTATAATTTTTAAACGAGATCTAAGTAAAAAAAAGCAAAAAATTTCAATTTTTTTTTAAAAGTCCATAAAATTGGTTTTTTTACCAAACTTAATTGAAGTTAGGTTCCAGGCATATGAAATGTTATCAATTTTAATAAATTTTATACATTTCTCATTTTAGTTCACTACCTGAGGCCCCACACTGTCCGCGGGAGGTCGATGTTTTGCGCGCAGAGGTCGACGAGATCCGCCATTTTCAAGCCGCCATTTTGAATTTTTCAAATATCTTTTTTTTTTTACTCGTCAATAAACCACGAATCAAAGTTCAAAAGCATAAGTTCGTATGTCTTTTCATTTTCCCACAAACCATTCTCAAATTTTGCTTGTTTTTCGGCCAAATCCAAAAAAATCCAGGAGAACCCTCCCTTAAACTAATTAACTATTTCGAATATTTTTAATGAATTGTGTAAAGATCGTTGGTAACCAGAAGCTTGATATTCACAATCTTAAAAAAACACAAAATGAATGCTCAGGACATTAGAATAACGTCTATGTATGCGATCAAGGTTTAAATTTGCTCTCCTAAAATTTTAAGCTTGTGGCGTATGGTAAAATAAGTTCTCACGTGACGATTTGTTTGTTAACTTATTTTCAAAACCATTCAAAAGATTTTTTTTAAATTTAATATTTTAGTTGTGACTTTTGACGAAAATGACGTGCCCAGATACAGAAAGTAATTCAAGCATTTCCAGTCTTGTGGATGATAGTTTCCATGACTTTAGCCACTCTGGTAGTAAATTTGTCTTGTCAGAACCGCTTTCAGGCGTAAAGAAAAAGGATATACAAGATCTGGCAAATAGAAACCACATCCCAAGAAGCTCCTTTGAGACGTATTATAAAAACTTAATTAATACATAAAAATTTAAAACTACAATAACATTTTTAATATTAAATTTTTTTAATGAATTGAGAAATATTTTTCTTTTAATAATGTGATGAATATTTTTATTTTTTTTTATAAAATAAATTTTAATAAAAACAAATATTAATAAGTATTTCTTGCAAATTTTCTTATTTGACTTCATGGTTATCAGTTTGCGAATAGGTTTTTTTAAAATGGAAGCTTTTTTATTAGCTAATGAGGCGTAACTTGAATTTTGATCGAAAAATTTCAGTCAAAGTGTCATAACTCCGAAATGTTTTTATTTGCACAATCCTGATATAAAATGGCAAAAAATTTAGCTAAACTTTCTTCTAATAAGAATGAATCTTTACTTTCAATTTAAAAAAAAATAAATTTTATGTTTTTTAGTCATTTTATTACTTAAATGCTTGTTAACTGAGAGATTTTAAAAATTCAAACAATTTTTATCAGTTAAAGAGACACAACTTGAATTTTGATCGGAAAATTTCAATCAAAGTGTCATAACTCCGAAATGTTTTTATTTGCACAATCCTGATATAAAATGGCAAAAAATTTAGATAAACTTTCTTCTAATAAGAATGAATCTTTACTTTCAATTAAAAAAAAATTTCATGTTTTTTAGTCATCTTATTACTTAAATGCTTGTTAACTGAGAGATTTTAAAAATTCAAGCAATTTTTATCAGTTAAAGAGGCACAACTTGAATTTTGATCGAAAAATTTCAGTCAAAGTGTCATAACTCCGAAATGTTTTTATTTGCACAATCCTGATATAAAATGGCAAAAAATTTAGCTAAACTTTCTTCTAATAAGAATTAATCTTTACTTTCAATTTAAAAAAAAATTTCATGTTTTTTGGTAATTTTCTTACTTAAATGCTTATTAACTGGGACATTTTAAAAATTAAAGCAATTTTACTTAACTTTAATTAAATGCATATATTTATCGAATATATGCTTAACGAAAACAATGCGCACGATTAAATTAATATTAATATAATTCTTGCATAAAAATTACCTTTTTATGAACACAGTCAAGGGAGGAATTCGTTCTTACTACTTAACCTTAGCCGGTCGTAGATGGAGAGAACTACCAACCTGCAACACATCAAGAAAAATATGGCCCCTTTACAACATAGGCAGAACTCAACAGATGCTCTCAAAGCCCCGGAACGACATAGCCAGATTAACGGCTATTATTACGGGTCACTGGTGCATCGGAGTTCATGCCGAGAGAATTGGACTACCTTTCAACACCCACTGTCGCAGCTGCGATGACCCAAATAAAAAAGAAACACTAACACACTTTCTGTGCACCTGCCCGGCCCTGGCCAGGTCCAGACTAACAACGCTTGGCAGGCCCTTCCTCAGCAACCTAAAGGAACTCTCAACAACAAAAATCAACAATCTCCTAACGTTCATCAATCGCACCGGATGGTTATAACCTAGCAGTGCGCTACCCAGTCAACAAACAGAAACACGAGGTTATGGTATCAAAACGACTCACTAGAGCTACTTGGATCCTACTTGCATGTAGAATCACCATCTAAACCAACCAACCAACCTTTTTATATTATATATAGAAGCCACGATTTATAAATGTTTTTTTCTTACACACTACGCGAAACATATTTACGACCGGCATTATTTTTTTTCATTCATGAACTGAAACGTCAGTTTTGCTTTTTCTTTGTACTCTTATTCGCAATCAATCATTGCATACACATGTTGAAATGTAGGCAAGCATGATTTATTGGCACTATGAAATCACAGGGTGATTCATGTGAAATAAAAAAATTAAAATTTTTTATGTTTTGATGCCATGGACATAATTAAAGAAAATATAATATTTCTTTAAAAATTAAGGAAAAATTTAAGAAAAAGTAAAAATAGAATTTATAATGAAGAATATAAAAAGGAAAAGTTGCAAAAAAATTGAAGAATTAAAAAACGAAACAATTAAATATGATTCTTTTGAAAATTGTAAAGATTTAATATAACAATTTAATAAAATTTATTATGAATTAATTGAAATCATAGAAAATTTAATTATACGAAAAGAGGATAAAACAGATTTGGATTTGTCATCAGCTTGGGAGGAGGAAAATAATTTGTCAAAAATTTTAAGTTTTGACATAAATGTAGTAGGCAAAAACCTACCAGTTTTTAAAGGAGTTTATGCAGAGTGAGAGGATTTTATAGTGAAAGCTGAATTGCTTCATGATTTAGATGAAGATAAGGCTGTTTTTATTAAATATGTCTACAATTTTAAATTAACAACCCAAGTGAGAAGTATACTTGGACGTTTGAATAAACCTTCGACATTAAGTTAAAATCTTTATTGGTGAAATCTTACCCCAATCCTAAAACACTAGAGCAAATGCTAAATGAAATTAGTTCAATAGCACAGAACAACTTATCAATTTCAGAATTTAGAGAAAAAATAACGGAATTAGGAGAGCAGTTAAGCAATTTAGAGCTACAAAGCTTAGAAAAGCCCAGTCAGGAAGCAAAAGATGCAATATATAAGGTCAACGAAAGTATGGCACTTAATATTTTTACGAAAGGTGTTAGGACAGAATATCAGACTATTCTACAGGCAAATCCGTCGAAGTCTTTTTTAATGAAGCGGCTGAAAGATGCTTGACTATTGAACAAAATTTTTCAACAGATAGAAGCAACATTTTACATATACAAAACAGAAGTAATTCAAGAAACTATAATGAGCAAAATAATAGATTTAATCACAACTTCAGAAGTTACAATAATATAAACCAATGTAAACCAAAATTTTCCAAACAGAAATAATAACAATTATAGAAATAATACCTTTCAAAATGAAAATCAAAACTTTTCAAATATAAATTACAGAAATAGTAATAATTTTCAAAAAAACAACCCAAATGGCAATTACAGAAATAATAATAATCACAGAAGCAACAATTTTCAGAATAATAATAATTTTTACCGCGGAAATAACAGAAATAATAATAATAATTTCATAAACAATAACAACAGAAATAATAATTTCAATAGAAATGGAAATTTTGGAAACAGCAACAATGCGCAGGAAAACGGATATGGCCGGGTAGCAGGAATTGTTACCCACAGAGGCCAAAACTGATCCTACAAGTTACTAAAAATTTATCAAATTTCATTTTATTTATTTTTTTTTTTTATTTATTTATTTAAAGGAACAATGTCGACATGTAAGACAGAGTCTTATAAATGCACTAAGTATGACATGATAACAACAGTTTTTAATACCATGAATGAAAATTAAAGCTAACTTAACAATGTATTATAAATGAATAAAATGTAGACTTAGCTGCTAATTATATTTTATTTAGATTAAAAGTGATAGACAAGAGATTTAAGAAAAGAATTTGAGAATTTCATGCTTAAAGATATGTTTATTTCGAATTATTTTGATTCCATAAGGCAACGTATTCCACAATCTGATGGCGTTCACAAAAAATAATCTATTGGAATTCAAATAATTATAAACTGGTATTTTAAGGTTGAAATTTCTATTAGATCTGCAGAATTGGAGTTTCACAAATAAGTAATTAGGTGTTTGTGAATATATTAAATTGTGTAAAAAAATACAGTTTCTAGCATTTAAATAACTCAAAATATTACAGCCCAGAATTTTATTGCTCAAGTGACTGATGTGATCAAATTTTCTAAGGCCATAAACGTACCTCACAGCATTATTAAATGCCAGCTCCAGCTTCATCCTGGACCTGGAATCAAGTTTACTGTACACGACATCTGAGTAGGAGATGATTGGCACTATGAGCTGTTGGACTAACTTCTTTCTAGTTTCAAGAGGAACAAATGACGCAGTCCACCTCAAGTTCCGCAACACATAGTAAACCTTACATACAACAGTATTGATATGGTTTTCGCAAGAGAGTGAAGAGTCAATGTGGTAACCAAGATTTTTTATCTTGTCAACAAAATTTAGTTGAACACTATTTAGATAAATGGCAGGTATATTATCGAACGAGACCTTAGATTTAAAAATCGGCAAGACATATGATTTCTGGGGGTTGAGCTTGAGCTTATTAGTTTGAGCCCATTCTGAAATTTTATTTAAGTCATCATTCATTTTAATACATAAGTCATCAACAAGGTTAAGAGGTCTAGACAAGTACAGTTGCAGATCATCAGCATATGCGTGCATTGTAACATGCCTGCATTTGCTAAAAATATCATTAATAAACATAGAGAATAAAAGCGGACCAAGTACAGAGCCTTGAGGAACCCCACAATTTAAATTACGAAAAGCGGACAGACTATTACCCACCCTCACTCTTTGAGTTCTTCCAACTAAGTAACTATATAACAGATGGACTGCCATGCTGGAAAACTTAAAATTATCTTCAAGTTTTTGGCACAATATAGAATGGTCAACAGAGTCAAAAGCCTTAGAAAAATCTAGCAGGCAAAGAAGATTAATGTGACCCAAATCATATGTAATTCTAATGTCATCGGGAATTTTTAGCATAGCTGTAGCGCAGCTGTGGCCTGGTCTAAAACCAGACTGAAGTGGAGTCATAAAGTCATATCTTTTTAAGTGCTCCGAGATTTGTGCAGCCATGAGAGACTCAACTACTTTTGATAGAGGTGAAAGTAGACTTACAGGACGAAAATCAGATGGTTCATGAGCGTTGGATTTTTTAGCTATGGGAACAATTTTTGCTGCTTTCCAAACATCAGGAAAGCAGGAGCTTGTGAAACAGTGATTTATAATGTGGGTTAATGAGCTTAATATATGAGGTAAGATAATTTTAATGAATTTAATGGATATTCCATCTTCACCCAAGGCATTCGACTTTATTCTATTAACGCAACTAGCAACATCACTCTCACCTACAGCAGCAAACTCCAAACTAAATAGATTTAGATTTACAGGACTTAAAGATCTTGATATACTAGGCAACAGAGTATCAGTGGACGCAGAGGAAGCAATAAAATAATCATTTAAGATATTAGGATCAATGTGACAATCGTCAGATTTAACATTGCATACTCCAGCCTGTCTTAAGTTGTTCCAGAGTTTTTTAGAAGGCTGTGCAGAGTTTAACTTGTTAATGAAAAAAGCACGTTTTGCTAATTTTACAGCCAGGTTAGCTTCATTTCTTGCTCTCTTGTAATTATCCCAGTTTAATGCTGTGGAATTTCTTTTAAAGCGATTGTACATTTTGTTACGAGTACATTTTGTTCCAAGGGCTAGCATTACATTTCTTGAAAACCAAGGACAACTTTTGTTAGACACGCGACGAGTTACTAATGGGACATGATAATCAAATAGTGCTTGTATTTCATTAATGAAAAAATTTACCTTCTCATTTACTGTACTGAGAAACCAGCATTGAGACCAATTTATAGCAGATAGGTCATTAAACAACGAATTATAATCAACGGATTTATAGTCCCTAAAAGTGATGGTTTTTTCAGTGACAACTGATGAAAAATTTACATTTAACGAACAGAAGAGAAGATCGTGGTCAGATATAAAAGATATTTGGTCGAACAACAATACAGAAGATACATCTGAGACAACAAAAATATCTAAGAGACTCGAAGGGGCATTATTCGCAAAGCGAGTCGGGATGCTAGTATTTACGTTAGCAAGCCAACTTCATTGAGTCTATCAACAAATTGCCTAACATGAGTATCATTAGTTAACATATTAATATTAAAATCACCACACAAAACAATATGGTCGTAGTCAATTACACAATTGGACACAGAGGAAAACAATTCATCTAAACAACAATTACGATACGGATTATATACACAAGACAGAAAAACTTTGACACAATTACTGTAGATCTCAATATTTAGAAATTCTGCACCAACACCACTTGACATTCCCAACAGTTTAACATTTAAATTATTTTTATAATATATTGCAACACCTCCTCTTTTTTATTTGTTCTATCATTTCGAACCAGCTTATAATTTTTAATATTTAGACAATTGTCATTTATATCCACATGAAACCAGGTTTCAGAGATACAAATGACATCGATGTAAGAATTTTCAAAACAATGACGCAAACAATCAAGTTTAACGTCATTAAGGCTTCTCGCGTTAAGATGTACAACGTTGAAACCAGTTGAAACCAGGTGTTTGCCAATCAGTGTCTTGTGGATATCTCTATTACTTATGGACAATTAAAAGAAAATACATATCTATAAGCATAAAAGAAGTTACAAAAATATATAGAAAAAGGGAAGAAAAAAATAAGGTATGAAACAATTGTAGAAAAAATAAATAAAAACATCAGTAAGAAAGTTAAAAAATACAATGAATAAAAATAAAACATGAAATGACTTATTCCTCATGAGTGGCAGCAGTCGAATATATAATATTATGCAGCTCTTCAATTGGGTTGACGCATATCCGCTCTGCGCTTTTATGCATTCTGATGAAAACTTCTCCACGCAGGGTAAACACATTAAAAATACTTTTATTGCGTTTACAACAAATCGCAGCTTGAAGAATTTTTCGAGCATCGGCTGATATGCTTTCATGCAGATATATATTGTTGTCGGACTCAATACCTGCGCCTCTAAGATTCACTGCTTTTTTATTCTGCCGACGGTAATTACCAAAAGCTTTTAACACTCGGTTCCTATCATATGGTGTGTAAAATTTCACAATCACCAGAGAGCTATTATTAATATTTGGCTTCACTCTAAATAAATCTTTGAGTGGTGGCGACTGAAAGCCAATAGAGCGACAAATCATGTTGAAAACACTCTTCAGGTTTTCTTCCGGCAGAAGTGGTAGTCCAAAGAGAACAGCATCTGATGAGTGATCAATTCTGCTACTGGTGCTACTATTGTTATTGTTGTTGTTGCTGATTTCACTTATTTGCTGACTGAATTGATCACAGCGCAAAGTAAGTACACCTACTTGCGACTCAAGAGATTTTATTTTTGAGTCACTCTCACTGAGCTGATTTTTAAGAGTACCCACCTCACTTTCGAGTCTGTCAACCAATCTAGCAAAAAGGCTGTCGGAGTGTTTACGAAGTCGTTCTTCCAATTCCTCAATTTCTTGTTTGGTGTGCGCTTTGAGTCTTTCTTCAACTGCAAGCAGTTGTGCGCCAAAAATATGTGTGATGTTAGATGATTTAGGTGTATTTTCGCTTTTGTTAATGTTGTTGATGTTGTTGTTGTTGGTATTGTTGCTATTACCGCCGCGCTGCTCACGAAGACGGGTTTGCCTTGGAGTCGGTGACATTAGTGTAGCCGACGAGGAGCAATACTAAAGTTGAGCGCCAAGAATATGTTTATAAACAATAATAGAAACAAATTTTCCTCAGATTTATTTAAGTAAAAGTATTTCGCAGAAATTGTGTTAATTTTCGTTAACTTCTAGCAAGTTTTTAGAGCGAAACAAACAACGCGATCAAAAATAAAAGTTTGTATGCAAAAACTGTGAAATAAAAACTGTTTTGCTAATTTGTATGTAAATAAAACACGGACCGATCAAAAACACGTCCGAACGCTGTTGTTGCTCATATCCATTTTCATATCCAATTGCTCATATCCAATATTGAATTCCAGAAATACAAATGAGAACTAAAAATTCCTAGTAGACACGGGAGCAGATATTTCTATCTGCAAGAAAAGAAGCATAGATAACATAAACACAAGAAATATTTCAACAATAACTGGTATAACAAATGAAAATATAGAGTGCATAGGCACATCATATTTAAATTTTTCAGTTGAAAACGAGGAAATTACACATAATTTCCACATAGTAGAGGGTGATTTTCCAATTTTAACAGATGGCATTATAGGGCGTGACACGTTGAGAAAGTACATGTCTAAAATTCATTTTTAAACATGCACGGTAACATTTTTAATAAATAAAAAAGAATTTACATTACCAATAATTTTAAATGAAAAAAGTTTTACAGTACCTGCTCGAGTAGAAGGAGTGGTTCCCATAAATATTAGGGTTAATGAGGATAGTAAAGTCCTTAACAAAGAAATAAATAATGGAGTTTTCATTGCAAATAGTATAATACCTCCAAATGGTGTGGCACATATAAAGGTTTTAAACACTGCAGATAAAGAGATAAATTTAGAAGATCTCAACATAGAAACAAAACCTTTAAAAAATTACAACATATTTTCTAGCAATGAGGCTAACAAATTTAATGCACGTAGATTACAAGAACTTTTAAAAACACTAGACACTGGATGCAACGAACCGGAGGCAGAAAAATCAACAATTGACATTTTAATAAAATTTAAAATATAAAAAGATGTATTTTACCTTCCCGGAGAACCAGTGAACAATTTTTACATGTAAGAGATTCAAACTACTGATTCAACTGCAGTATACATTAAAAACTATCGACTTAGACAGACACAAATGACAGAGATCAACGAACAAGTAGACAAGCTTTTAAAAGACAACATTGTTGAACACTCGGTTAGCCCTTACAATTCGCCACTTTTAGTTGTTCCCAAAAAATCAACTAATGATGAGAAGAAGTGGAGATTAGTATTCAATTTCAGGAAACTAAACGAAAAAATAGTAAACGACAAGTTTTCCCTTACAAAAATAGAAGACTTACTAGACAAATTAGGAAGAGCTAAATACATTTCGACGTTGGGCATGACTAGCTCCTTCCACCAAATACGACTACACGAAGACTCACGACCACTAACTGCCTTTTCAACAAATAATGGACATTACCAATTTAAACGCCTACCTTTTGGATTAAAAATATCGTCCAACAGCTTTCAGCGCATGCTAACAATAGCATTAAGTGGTTTAGATATATACGTATACGTCTATACGTAGACGATATCATTGTGTTTGGATGCAGTTTAGGGCACCACAATGAAAGTTTAGCTAAAGTTTTTTCACACAAGTGCTCATTTTTAAAACCAGAGGTTGTACACCTAAGACACCTCATAACAGCTAAGGGTATTAAAACTGACCCAGCAAAAAATAAAATAATTGAAAATTATCCTGTGCCAAAAGACACAGATGAAGTCGGAAGATTTGTTGCTTTATGCAATTATTATAGGAGGTTCATACCCAAATTTGCAGATATAGTTAAAGTTTTGAACTCACTACTAAAAAAAGATATTAAATTTGATTGGACTAAAGATTGTCAAAATGCTTTCGACACGTTAAAAACAAAATTACTCAACCATCCGATACTACAATACCCAAATTTTCAAAACCAATTTGTACTGACAACACACACCTCAAATTATGCGTTAGGCGCCGTTTTATCACAAGGTGATGATGGTTTAGATCTGCCAATATCATACGCGAGCAAGTCTCCCAACAAACACAATGTAAACAAAGCAATAATAGAAAAAGAGTTATTGGGCGATAAATTTTTTCAGGCCATACCTCAACGGTCGCAAAACTTTGGTAGTAACAGATCACAGACCTTTGGTGTCTCTGTTTTCCCTTAGAAACCCATAATCAAAGATGACACGTATTAGGCTAGATCATTGCGATTACAATTTGTCAAATTATGTCAAGAAAGAGGCAGCATGAATACTAATGCTGACGCATTATCTCGCATAGTGCTGAACAGCGATTAATTGCAGGCTACGATTCCGACAGGGGCGGATGATAGCAAAATAACAAGAAGTATGGTTACAAATAAATATACACAAAACACGAATCAAAATTGTGAGCTTTAGATCAAGTAACTTTTTAAGCAGGCAACAACAACAACAACAACTCTGTATAGAGTCAATCACTTAGCTGACTAGACAGTCTGTTTCGGAAATCGCTACATTTTGCTCTTCAGTATTCTTTGAGTGATTAAGCTGTGATCAACTCACTGTTTAAATCAGTATATGAATGTGCAGATTTTGGAATTCATTCTTATACACAAAACGCAAATTCAGACAAAACAAGTGACATTACTAACAAGAAGTCTGAACAACTTTTTGCTTGAGAGTGCACATCCAAATCGGATATTAACAAAATTATACAATTAAGGTTCGTAACAGATAGAAATTACAAGGGTACCCAAAGAAATATAAATAATAGAGATGTTATTGCAAGATGCAGCGATAATCCATCGATCACACAGCTGACTTTGGAGAAACTGTCGTCAAAAATGCATAGGTTAAATATAAACGAGCTCGCGTTAAGTAAAAATGATAAAATATTCGAAACAATAAGAATGGATAAATTAAAGAGATATTTAATAATTTACAAAGAAAAAAGAATGAAAATTTAAAAATTATGATATACAATAAGCCAACAGGAACAATTGATAAAGATGTACAAAATAAATTAATTGAAGAATATCATAATTCAACTCATGGAGGACACAAGGGTATTAGAAAAACAATATTAAAAATAAAACAAAAATACATTTGGAAAAACATGAACAAAATGATAAAGAAACATATATTAAATTGCGAACAATGGAAAATAAACAAACAAACCAGACATACAAAAGAGGAATTAACTTTGACAGACACACCGGGAAATAGTTTCGAAATAATAACGATAGATACTGTAGGGCCTTTGCGATTATCCAATAACTACCGCTACATATTAACTATGCAATGTGAGTTAACGAAGTATGTCATTCCTTGTCCAATGGAAACCAAAGACGCAAGGACTGTAGCCAAATCATTGATAGAAAATGTAATTTTGACCTATGGTCATTTTAAGGTTCTTAAGTCAGATAGGGGTACTGAATTTACCAATGAGTTGATGTCGGAGATTTGCAAACAACTTAACATTAAACAGATATTCAGCACGCCTTACCACAGAGTATTGAACGAATTTTTATTGAATTTTGGCAAAGATGATGAATGGGACCATTGGATCCCATACTTCACATTTACTTACAATACAACACCTCATGTTGACACTAATTACACTCCTTTTGAACTTAATTTGGCAAATAAGCAAACCTACCAAATGATAAATTAGAAAATTCAAAATGTAACAACACAGACATTTATGCGCAGGCATTAAGGGTAAGATTAAAATACTCATTGGAAAAAACGAAAGAATTGATTAATATAGCAAAGATTAAAAGAGTGAAAAATAATGGCATTTCAGCACCATTAAATATTAATATTGGTGACAAAGTAATGATAAAAACAATGAATAGAAAGAAAAACCAACCACCATATCATGGTCCATATATAATAATTGATACATATGGAGTAAATTCTAAGGTTAACGTAGATGGTGAAATCAAAGAATACCATAATAATTTACTAAAAAAATGGATTTAATTCAAAATTTTCAAATAAAGTAAAAATTTATTAATTAAAACAATTGCATTGTATAAATTTTATAAACATAATTTATTTGTATTTGCATAATTTTTAGAAACATATATTATTTTTCTATTTTGTAATAATTTTTGGAATAAAATGTAAAATATACTCTATTTTAGTTAATAAAAATAATTGAAATGTATAAAACAAATATATTTCAATTGCAATTTTAAAATTGAATAATTTATAAGATTATAATAAGAAACATTGAATTGCATAATTTTAAAAATTATTTTTTTTTCTTTTCTAAAATAATTTTTATCTTAAGGATCGGGGTGTAGTGCGCACCGAATTGAGCAACCAACTGTTCTCAAACTTATTGATTGCACTGTAATATTGAACTATGTATATTGTTATTCACTACGCACAATGACCCGTGGTTATATATGTATTTATTTTACATTACGCACTTTCGCACTAAGTTAATATTCTGTTTCTTTCACTCGCGCACTTTTATTGTTATTATATTAGTTATATTTATTTGCATTACGCACTTACACATTAAGTTAATATTTAATTTTCACTCACGCACTTTTAAGTTATTATATTATTGAACACTATGTATTAATAGTATGCACATTTTTGTATATGATTTAGAAACTTAAGAATACCGTTATTTAGCTTTATAAACACTGACTTTTCGAAATAAAGATCATTAATTTAACAAACTTCAATCAGCTGACCAAATTTTTAAAAAAGCGTGAGTGCATTTTTTATGCCGGCTGACACAAATTAAAATAATAAACACTTAGAGCCAGTGGCGTTCTTAAGCGCCGGCAAAGTTTCGAGGCAGGTCCTTTTTCCTAAAAAAAAACAATCGAAACACATCACAGTATTACTCAGGGACAAGTTATAAATTATTGCAATTAAATGAGTTAGTTGTTGCAAAAAAATACTCCGATCCGGGAAAACTTTCTTGGTCTAAATGTTCAACTTAAAAAAAAATCGGGAAACAAACATATTTACTTAAGCCGCTAAATGTTAATAAAAAATGGTAAAGACATGTCAATGCAAAAATTAAATGTAATAAAAATAGCGACTATAAGTATGTTTTGACAGTTTTGCTTGATAGAACACATAGACTTTTACCAGGTTATGTAAATAACGTTGCTAAAACACAAAATGAAACAAAAGAAATTCAACTTACAAAAAATTTACAAAATGAATTTAAAAATACAGAAAATACAACTGTCATAAATACGCAATATAACGAAAATATTGCTGATGAACATAGTGTAGCTTCTAAAGTTGAAATTTGTAAATATAATTTAAAAAAAAGACGCAATAGTAAATAAGTATATATTTTGTATAAACTGTAAGATGAATGATTAAAAGGGGGGAAAGTGTAGTAAGTAAATAAAACGTAACGTAATATAAACGTAACATATATATGCGACGCGTAACTTGATTAGCACAGAGCTCACTCTTACCCGTTTAATCGTTCATCGTTTACTCGTTGAGTCTGTGACTCGATTATGATGTCTAGTTTTTTACTCGTACCTTTATATCTTCTCTTAAAATTCTTTTATCAGTGAATAAAGTTATCACATATTGAATTGGTTTTTTGTAATAATTGAATAAATAAGAATCTATTTCGTAATTTCTACTATTAGTGATCTACTCGTGATCAGCCATGGATGTCATTCAAGTTTAGAATTTCAACGAGCTAGTTAGTGGAACGCTAGATATGCACCATCAGCGAAAGCCCTAACTTAGAAAACATCTATTTCGACTTCGTACGTACGAAATAGTGCAGCAAGGTCAGGTCCAATACATATTTCACTTTGCATTTTAAAGATATATCTAAAGAAAAAAAAAATCAAGCATGGGATATTTTTTTTGTGGATAATTATCACACTTTAATTCATAAACATAAATTATTCCTAATAAGATGTAAATAAAAAATTCTAAGCCAGTTTATTTATAATCAATAATATTATATTTATTTAAAGTTTTTACTAAATGACCTCTATATTTATTATGTTGACTTTATATGATTTAAATACAAATTCTAAATGTTTGATAGTTTAAATCATACTTGATTTTAAATACAAATTCTAGTTGTTTGATAGTTTAAAATCGTTTATTGAGCTTAAGGTCAAAGTTAGAACAATTAATTGTTCTAACGAATCTTTCCAAAGAAACAACAACAACAACAACAACAACAAAGTTTTTTCAATATGAAAAGGAAAAAATCACTAGCTGATCTTATTGCAATGTCGGCCTGGCTAAGGGCTTCATCAGAAATCTTTGTGATACCCGTGCAAGCGCGCATTAACGCACTGCACCACCGGGGCGATGAGACTTGAAGTGTCAATTTCAGCTACCATTTGATTAAAGTTTTTTTTTTCCTAATGACCTCTATATTTATTATTTTGACTTTATATGATTTAAATAAAAATTCTAAATGTTTGATAGCTTAAATCATACTTGATTTTAAATACAAATTCTAGTTGTTTGATGATTTAAACTATCAAACATGTTTAAAGTATGATTTAAACTATCAAACATTTAGAATTTGTATTTAAATCATATAAAGTCAACATAACTTTTAAGAAATTTTATAAAATAAAAAAGAAGATAACATTAATAAAGTAGAAAATAGAAGAAAGATAGTATCAAGAAAAGTGTTGAAATATTGCATGCTTAAAGTTGTGCTTAATTCGAATACTTTTTATTCTTGAAGGTAGCGAATTCCACATTCTGATAGCGTTCACAAAGAAAAGTCTGTTGAAGTTCAAAAAATTGTATTCAGGGATTACAAGGTTCATATTTCTGATCGATCTACAAAACTGTAACTTATTAAATAAGTAATCAGGAATTTGTGTATAAATTATGTTATGCAAAAAAATACAGTTTCTAGCATCCAAATAATTGAAAATATTGCAACCAAGTACTCGATTGCTCAAATGACTTATAAGGTCAAACTTTTTAAGACCATAAACGTATCTGACAGCATTATAAAATACAAGTTGTAACTTAAGCTTTTACCTAGAATCAAGCTTACTGTATACAACTTTTGAGTAGGAAATTATTGGCATTATGAGTTGAATCACTAGCTTTCTTCTAGTCTCAACAGGCACAAATGATGCAGTTCTTCTCAGGTTCCGTAGGTTATAATACACTTTACAAACAACAGAGTGTATATGATCTTCACAGGAAAGTGAGGAGTTGATATAGTAATTGATAATTTTAATTTTACTTATAAATTTGAAGTCGATGTCATTCAGAAAAATGGATTTTATATAAGAGAAAGAGTATCTAGACTTAAAAATCGGCAAAATAAATGATTTAAGAGGGTTAAGATTAAGCTTATTAGCTTCAGCCTAATCTACTATATTACTCATGTCTTAATTTACCTCAATACATAAATAGTCAACCATTACAATTGGTCTGGACAAGTACAGCTGAAGATTATCAGCATATGCATGCATGGTTAAATGACGGCATTTTCTGAAAATATCATTTAGAAACGTTGCAAATGAAAGCATACCAAGTACCGATTCTTGAGGAACTCCACAGGATAAATTGTTGAAAGCAGACAGACTATTTCCCACCCTCACTCTTTGAGACCTTCCAATTAAGTAATTATATAACAGACGGGCCGCAGTGATAGAAAACACAAAATTAAGCTCTAGTTTTTGACATAGTAATAAATGGTCAACAGAGTCGAATGCCTTTGAAAAGTCTAACAGACAAAGTAAAGTTATGTGCCCCATATCATATGATAATCTTATGTCATCTAGGATCTTCACAATAGCTGTAGAGCAGCTGCGGCTAGGTCGAAAACCGGATTGACATAAGGTTACATTTTCTAATGTGTTCAGAGATTTGTACAACCATGAGAGGCTCAAATTCTTTTGATAAAGCTGGTAAAAAACTTACCGGAAGCAAAGGAAGCAAGAACATGTGAAACAGTGATTAATTATGTGTGTCAAAGGGCTCAGGACGAAAGGTAAAATTAGTTTTATAAATTTAATAGAAATTCCATCTTCACCCACAGCATTTTATTTAATATTATTAACGCAACGAGCAACATCACACTCATTTACAGCAACAAACAGAAAATTACACGGACTTTCGATAGTAAGACCTCTCGTATTATCGACAGATGTGTTATAAATAGATGTTGACGTAGCGATAAAATAATCATTAGGAATATTAGGATCAATTAGACAATCATCAGATTTCACATTACATACTCCAGCCTGTCTTAAACTGTTCCAAAGATTTTTGGAAGGTTGTGCTAAACTTAGCTTGGACATGAAAAATGTGCGTTTAGACAATTTAACAATGCAGTTAGCTACATTTCTAGCTCTTTTGTGCTGTTTCCAATTAGATGTTGTCGGGTTTCTCTTCCAACGATTATAAGTTTTATAACGTTTTTTCAGGGCCAATTAAACATTATTTATAGACCAGCTTCTGTTAGAGACACGACATTTCCCAATTCACAAATTATATTAATTAAAATATACAACCTCTTATTAACAGTACTAAGGAACCAATATTCGGACCAATAAATAATAGACAGGTCATTACACAACGAAACATAATCAATAGCTTTATAATAACGAAATGAAACAGTTTTAACAGTTAAAATCGATGTCAGATTTATGTTCAAAGAACAAAAAAGAAGATCATGGGCAGATATAAACGATAATTGGTCGAAAAGCAAAACAGTAGAAATATCTGAAACAACAAAAAGATCAAATAAACTTGGAGTAGCATTAATTGCATAGCGCGTAGGTAAACTGGTATTTACTATTTGGAGTCCAACTTCAGTAAAACGATCAATAAAATAACCAACAAGACTATCCTTAAATAAAACATTTATATTTAAATCACCACACAAAACGAAGTGGTCAAAGTCAATTGAACAATTGACCAATACAGTAAACAATTTCTCTAAACAACAATTACGATTCGGTTTATACACATACGACAAGAAAACTTTTGTAAAGAGTGTTTTTTATAGAGTGATACAACTTTGAGTTGGCATCACAGCTTTATTTGACCACCCATTTAACAGCTAATAGTTGCTTTTGTTTAGTTTGCTTTGACCTTTCATTATGGATCAACTTACACCAGAACAACGCGTGCAAATTGTGGACATTTTTAATCAAAATAATGGTTCTGTTCGTCAAACTTATTGTGCACTTCGTCCATTTTATGGCGTACATAATCGTCCTTCAGAGCTGCTAATTCCAAGAACAATAAATCGTTTTCGGACCACATTTACTGTTACTCATAATGTGCATCCCGTGAGACGCCGAACAGTGCGCACTGAAGAATCTGTAGCCACTGTACAGGAAAGCATTTAAGATGATCCTAATCAATCAATTCGTCGCCATTCTCAGCAACTGGGATTGTGTCCTTCCACTTTACGGAAGATTTCACGAAAATATCTTGGCTTAAAACCTTTCAAAATTCAACTTAAGCAGGAATTAAGCCATACGACCATCGTATGCGCCGCCAATTCTGCGAATGGGCTGAAGCACAAATTGGTATTGATTTTGAATTTCCATGGAAAATTTTCTTTTCCGATGAAGCCCATTTTTGGTTGAATGGGTACGTAAATAAACAGAATTGTCGTATTTGGAGTGAGGAGAATCCACAAGCTTTTGTCGAAACACCAATTCATCCACAGAAAATTACTGTTTGATGCGCTTTATGGGCTGGCGGAGACATTGGCCCATATGTCTTAAAAAACGATGATGGTCAGAATGTTACTGTCAATGGTGAACGGTGTAAATATTCCCGACGGAATTTTTTATTAAAAAACACTACTGTTTTAATAGAAACAAAAGAAACCGAAAATTTAAATCTTTCTACAAAAATTCAAAGACGGTGGTTTAGTTGCGCTTATAAAAAGACGACTGAATTTTTATTTGGCTGAGGCCGAACTTCAAAACCTTAATTCTAAAATTTACATAGGAGAGGGAGTGAGAGGCACTCCCACATAAAAGTAAAACAATTAAACTCAGCCGCTGTACAGAAGGTACAGGGCTGATCAAAAGTACGTTTACATTTGTAAACATGCCGCCCGGCTTGCAGGACTGCAACTACCAGACTCCTTGTCCGGTCAACACCCACCCGAAGATTGAGCTTTGGGCAAACGGCATGCCTACGGTTGTCGGCAGGCTCCCAGACTGTATGATCCGGGAGTACACGTCGATACCCAGACGCAAGTAGACGGGCGATGCGCGGTAGAAGAGCGGATCAGCTAAGTTTATGTTATAAAAACTCTGCTGAATCCGCTCGTCCAGATCTCTTAATAGAGTGACGATCCTCAATCGCCGCTCGACCCTAGCTGTCGTCTCAACTCGTTGATTGGCACCGTACTGGCCACGCAGAACCAAGGTGCACATTTCGTAGCCATCAACGCGATAGGTAGGCAGCTTCCACTTGGCGACGAGTTCTTGGGCGATAAGCGTCTGCGGAAGACAGGCATCTAATATGGCTCTTTCCGACACAGACATCCTTCTGGAGACCATATGCACCATAACAGTGGGGATCAGCGAAACAAGCTGTTGGAAGGGCGCTACTGGAGGCCGTTCAAGTGACGATCGCTTCGGGAAGGAGTCCCTAGCCGAAGACGCAAGTGGTGCTGTCGGCTGCGATCGTGCTTGATTCGACGACCGCTTCGGGAAACGGTCCCTAGTCACAGACGCTGTTGGTGCATGCGACTGCGGTCTTCTAGTGGAGGAGGACCACTGCGGGAAAGAGTCCCTAGACAATGACGCTGGTTGGTCAATCGTCTGTGGTCGCTTGGCTCTAGAACGCTTGACGCGAGGTCTGCGAGAATGCGATCTACCGGTTCGCACTCGTGAACGCGAATGCAGCAGGCTGTGATGGTCGTCTCCACAATGACGACACCGATGAGGGCTGCGGCATTCCTTCCGCATATGTGATGCTGAGAGGCAGTTTGAGCAGTAGAAATACATCAGTACTGCTCTCAACCGCTCCTCCAGATTTATTGCCAGAAACTTGGCACACGCCGACAGGTTATGCTCCAACGAGCATACACGGCACATCGGTGGCAACTTGGAGCGGTCGTGATCAACAACGCATACTACGTTCTGCGGAGTGCTCTTGGCTGCACAGGACTCCGGTTCAACCTCCGGTGGAGCGATAGCAATGGCTTTTTCTGGCTCGACATCGATGGAATCGCTAGGACTCGGGACGGGTGTACGCTCACGCACAGTCTCAACTTCGCTGGCCACCATCTCCGTGTCGGTTTGAAGCAAGAGATCTTCGAAAAGTGCTGCAGCGATCTCTTCAGCAGACATTCTGAAAAGAAAAGGAAAAAACAAAAAAAACACAAAAAAAAAGATAATTTAAAGAAAACATAATTGGTGCTACGCGGTTGGAAGCGCGACGAGCTTAACTATGGGCCGCGTTATGCAACCTCTCTCGGTTCGAATGTCAGCAACCCGAATTCGTTTATCACTCCCCTGATAAATACGTATGACCCTGCCTAATCGCCACTCATTTGCCGGCAGATTATCCTCTCTGACAACAACAAGGTCTTCCACAGAGAAGTCTGTCTGAGGAGTCTTCCACTTAACTCGTTTATGCATTTCCTTAAGGTACTCATTTTTCCATCTGTTACAAAAATGCTGATGCATAGCCCTGACTCGTTGCCATCGATTGACAATAGTCATGGGCTGATCAGCTATCTCTGGTTCGGCAGAGGCTAGCAGTGGACCACCAATCAGGAAGTGACCAGGAGTAAGAGATTGAAGATCGCCAGGATCCTCAGACATAGCGGTAAGTGGCCGCGAGTTAAGGCACGATTCGACTCTATTCAGCAAAGTTGTAAATTCTTCAAACGTGTATTTCATATTTCCGGCAATCTTTTTGAAATGTGTTTTGAAACTCTTGACTCCAGCTTCCCACGGGCCACCCATATGGGGAGCACCAGCTGGAATAAGGTGCCAAGCAAGGTCTTGGCATGCGTGTTGGACAAGAGTTGCTTCACGGGAAGCTTTCATAAATGTTTTAAAATCCTTTTTCAAAATATTGGAGGCACCAACAAAATTGGTTCCGTTATCGGAATATATATTTGCTGGGCAGCCGCGTCGGGCGACGAATCGCGAGAGCGCTGCTAAAAAAGTAGCGGTTGATAAATCGCTTGTGGTTTCCAAGTGAACTGCTTTAGTTGAAAAACAAACAAATAGGCACACATAGCCCTTACTTATTCGACAAGATCTACCAATGTAGCTCTTTACGTCGAAGGGGCCGGCGAAGTCAACGCCAGCTGATGCAAATGGTCGAGATATTATTGTTCTTTCGGAAGAGCCGCCATGATTTGTGTCCTTAACTGTTTTTTATAAATAACACAAGTTTTGCAGCTATATATGGTGGTCTTAATCAAGTTTCTAGCACGGGAAATCCAATATTGTGTTCGGATCAATCGAAGCATTAGTTGATTTCCACCATGAAGTGAGATCTCATGGATGAACCATACTAAAAGGCGAGAAAAAATGCAATTATAAGGCAAAATAATGGGATGTCTTTCATCAAACGATAGGTTCGGTGAGGAGGCAAGCCGTCCGCCAACATGCAACAAGTTATCGGTATGCAAGAATGGATTCAAAGCGAGTAATGTGCTCTTCGAGCTGATTGGTTGCTTGGTGTCCAAGAGATGGTACTCAGCTGGAAAACTGATCTTTTGACACAGCAACATTAGACGCGTCTAAACGGCTTTTATTTCTGCATTATCAAGACAAGTAGATTTTCTGCAAAAAGACGCACGAAACAGTGGATGAGTGCGGTGGAAGAATCGAAAAACGCAACTTAGCACTCTTAATGCACGTGATAAGGATGAGAATCGCTCTAATGCATCTTCATATTCGGAGAAGTAAGCGAAGTTAACTCTGACGGATTTACGTTCAAGCGGAGTATCTACCTCAGCAGGCAAAGATGTTTGCCAGGAGGAGCGTTCAAGTGAAAGCCAAGATGGCCCATGCCACCATAGAGCATTTCCCGCAAGGTCTTGTGGCGTGACACCACGTGTAGCTAGGTCAGATGGGTTCTCATGTGACTCTACATGAAACCAGTTTTTGACACTGACCCTTTCAGCTATTTTCGTGACCCGATTGGCCACAAAGGTAGACCAAGAACACGGTGGCTTGCAGAGCCAAGCGAGGACTATTGTCGAGTCTGTCCAGCAAAACAATTTATGTTTGTTTATCTCGATATGTGATAAGAGAGTATCGACCATATCAGCGAGTAGAACGGCACCACATAACTCAAGACGAGGTAGAGAAACTGTCTTGACTGGTGCAACCCTCGTTTTTGCTTAGTGAGTAACGATGCAATCGTTTTGCTTCACGCGGATGTAGATCGACGCTGCATAGGCCTTTTCTGAGGCGTCAGAAAATGCATGAAGCTCTACATCGTAACCAGGTGAGAAATCGACATAACGCGGTATGCGGATATTATTAATGTGCTCGTAGTCCGACAGAAAGGTTTGCCAAGACTGAAAACTCGACGTGGTTATGTTTTCATCCCAATCAATATTATCTAACCAGATACGCTGCATAAGGATTTTTGCTGTCACCACAATAGGCGCCAGCCATCCTGCAGGATCAAAGAGTTGCGCTATTATTGAGAGGACTTCACGTTTTGTGTAGGAAGACTTGATCGTTAAGCGCTGTGCCGAAAAGTAAAACAAATCTGTAACGGCATTCCATCGCACTCCCAACGCTTTAGCGCAGCTGGCGTCTTCTAACTTGAGAAAGTTTTCTCTCATAAAATGCTCAGTGGGTGTACCTGCCAAAATGCTTGGATGGTTCTATCGACATATAGACAATGTCGCAAGATTTGCGCAGCAAGAGGAAATCGGTTCTGCACATCATCTGCCAATCAAAGCATGGTTCTTATGGCTAAGTATGGTGCACAATTTACCCCAAATGTCACTGTTTTTAGTTCGAAATCCTGAATTTCTTCATTAGGCGAATTTCTATGCAGAATTCGTTGATAAGAAGAGTGCTTTGGGTCAACAAGTATCTGGCGGTACATTTGTTGGATGTCACCATTGAAAACATATTTAAAGAATCGCCATTTTAGGATCAAAAGCGTTAAATCTGCTTGAAGAACTGCTCCTGCATACAAGACGTCGTTCAAACTGGCACCATTTGAGGATGCACTCGATGCATTAAATACGACTCGAAGCTTCGTTGTAGTACTTTCTGGTTTTAATACCGCGTGGAGCGGTAAATAGTAGTGAGATGGAGAGATTTCGAACTTTGGTGGCGACACTTTCTTCATATGATCCAGCTCTAAGTACTCTTGAAGCACTTCATCATATTGTGACTTAAGATCAGGATTTTTTGTCAATCGAAGCTCACCCCTAATGAATTGCTTAAGGGCGATGCTTCGAGAGAATCCTATTATTGTTTTATCTGGGAAGGTATTCTTGAAAGGCAAGGTAACTATATACCTTCCTTGAGCATCACGTTTGGTAGTTTTTTTGTAATTTTCCTCGCAAAACTGATCAGACTCAGTTATAAATTGCTTCTGTGGAAGTTCCTCCAACTCCCAAAAACGTGCGATCTGCTGATCGATCGCAATTTCATTATTAAACGAGAGGCACGTCGTAAAACTGGATATGCCGCACGCTTTGCCGCTATGTGGAATAGGGCCTGTAAATATCCAACCAAATATCGTTTCCTGGGCTAAGAGTGACCCAAGAACATTTCGTTGAATTCCATCAAGAATAATGGCAGGGTAAACATCACCACCGATGAGTACATCTATTTGATCGCTTCTAAAGAAATGCTGATCAGCCAATTGCAAATCCGGTAAATTCTTGCACAAAGAAGGATCGATGCAGCACGAGGGCAGATTCCCAGTTAAGCGTGACAGCACAAAAGCCGTAGCTTCTATTTGGAATTGCCTATTCTTAGGTGAACTAAGAATGATTTCACAAGCCCTTGAGACTTGCGCTGACACTGCATTGTTTAGCCCTGAAACCTGTGCATTCACAGCTCTAGTGGGTAGCTTTAAAAGTTTCTGCAATCTTTCTGAGACAAACGTACCTTCTGAGCCGGAGTCAATTAAAGCTCTGGTCGTATACGCTGCTCCTAGGTGACACACTGTCACCATTGCAGTTCCAAGTAAAACGTTTTTTGTACTTGAGGAAAAGGCTGTTTGTATTTCATTGGAAGTGGACTGTATTTGTGCTGAATGTGATTGGGTATTTGAGCCCGAAAGATTTGAAGGCACATTCGCCCTGCTTGAGTCAACACTCGAAGCAGGAGCTGAAGCTAAATTCGAATCCCGATGCAAGAGTGTGTTGTGACGTTGTTTGCACATCACGCATGTGTACTGACTCTTGCAATCTTTGACCTGATGCGCACTGGACAAACAGTTGATGCAAAAGTTGTGTTTACGCACAACTGTTAGTCTTTCTTTGGCATCCATCCTCAGAAAAGTTGGACACCAACGTAGACCATGCTGTTCTGAGGTACAGAGCTTACACTTCGCCTGGGAAATTTTTAATTGGTAATTTGTTTACCCTTTTTCCAAGTAAGCTGCTCTGATGCGATCGTGAAGTGGAGTTATTGGAGGTTGATGGCAAAGATATTTGCCGTGATATCGCACCGCTACCGCTGCGAATATCGGATACGGTTTCCAGTGTTTGAAACCGATTTGTAAGGAAGGCATCGAGATCTGCCCACCTGGGAACTTAATTTTTGTTTGTTATGGACTGTTCCCATAATGAGAGCGTGATCTCAGGCAATCGCGTAGAACACAAATACACAACAATAGCATCCCAAGTATCAATTGCAATTTTGTGCAAGTGTAGTGCATAAATGCAACCATTTATGTCCCGCTGAAGCTTTTGCAATTCGGTGCCTGACTCTTTTGCCACATTGGGCAAACTAAATAAAATTTTTAGCTGGCTATTGACTAGAATACGCTTGTTCTCGTATCTGTCAGATAAATCCTGCCAGGCTAGGGCAAAGCCCTCATTCGTCAATGGAGATTTTCTCACAATCTCCCTTGCTTCGCCACTGGTTTTTTTATTGAGGTGGAAAACTTTTTCCACTGCGGTGAGGCGCATGTTTGAGATATAAATGGCCGTAAACATGTCCCTGAATGACGGCCATGAGAGGTAATCACCACTGAAAACCTCTGTATCGCAGGGCGGCACAGGCATGTTGTGACCCATCGCTATTCTTATATCTGACGCAGCGATTTGCTCAGATGGCTTTGTTTGGCGCAGCTCAGAAAATTTTGCTGCCGCCCTGATGTAGACTTGATAGCAGCTGCGATACTTCTGTTTTACTGCCTCAATTTCTTCTAGCTCAGTCTTATCATCGAACTGATCCAGGCAAACCTTGTACTGAGCTTTGACTTTTTTCCATAGCCCTTTAAGCTCTTCGTTGTGAAAAGCTAAAGAAAATACTTCATGAGCTTGAACAGCATTGAAGTCTGCTTCAAACTCATAAATGGCGTCAGACGCCTGAATAAATTTTTTAAAATGCGCCATTGTTTGCTCTGCTCCTAGTGTTTTCCCAAAAATTAAATTGTTTTATATTTCTGCTATTTGTCACCAAAATTATTGATGAAATCAATGTATTAAAAACTTCCTTTTTTTTAATAATTTAGTATAATTTACTATGAAATAGTACTATTTAATTCTATTAACTATTAGGAAAATATATATTTATATTGACTATTTAATATTAATAAGGAATTATTTCCAACCTAAAATGGTTTTTTTTATATATATATATCGCGAAATATAAACCAATATTAATTTGAAAATTAGACCAAAAAATTTACAAAAAAATATACGCCTTTGTCCCACTATGCACAATTTTTTTCGATTGCTAATTGTGCGTTGTTGACCCACTGTGCAATATTCTGGTGCTCTCAGTGTTGCGCTAGCGCTAGAGTTAAGCTGAGACACACAGATAGCGTTGGTGAGTTTTAATAAGTTGTTGCCTTCGACTCCGGTCACTACATGCAACACAAAGCGGAATGCATAAAATCACTTTAATCCACCTAAAGTTGAACACACCAACTTAATTGCTGTTTGTGGAAGAGAAATAAAATACACACTGCACTTTAACAAAAATAATATTTTTATTGCGGTTAATTTTGTTTTGTTTGGATTATTCTTATTTTATTCAAGTTAAATAAAATATCACTACACAAAGAATTACTATAAAATTGCATTAACTCTATAATCGTGTATTCCTAAACAATAAATATAAAATATATATTTTTTCTTTTAATCGTTGTTTTGGAGCTGCTGACCCACTGTGCTGCTTTCTTTATATTCTCAGTGCTGCGTGAGCGCGAGAGTTAAGCTTGGGAGAACAGTCTAGTTTGGTCCAACGATGGTGAATTTTAAGCAGTAGCTGCTGTCTCAGCTTTGATCGGTACTAATGCGACACAAAGTGGAATAACAAAAAAATCACTGCAGCTTAAAATGCACACACACACGAAAATTTATTCTTCGCGGAAAATTGTTGTTGGTCAAAAAACCCAAAACGGTTTCACTATGTACACTTTTTAACTGCCTAAAAAAATCGCACTGCAAATTTAAATAACACTTTATATTTACAGCTTTATTTTTTCTTTTTTTTCACAATTTACCGCGAAATTCTGACGAGAATTTTTCCGAGTTCAGACGCCGGACTATGAAAACACACTCCAAAAAAACCAAACTGAAGAGCGAATCGCGTATTTTTCCGAACCGCGGTAGCACCAATTTTGCTTTATCAACAATAAATCTAATAATTGAAATAAAAGATCTTACCTTATATTTTTTGGCCAAAAATAAAATGTTCTTCTATAAGTTTCTTCTATAAATTTTCTTCTTTGAAGATGTTGACGTTGCAGTTGTTGTTGTTGTTGTTGTTGATGCTGCTGGCTTTGAGGCATGTTGGCGGCTTCGCTTTATTTGTTAAAAATGTCTGTATATTTTTTTTAAACTTTAACTCGCGACCGAGCGAAAAGGAAAAAATCACTTATAAAACGCGCAGTTTAAGAAACGGCTCGTATAGACCATGTAAATATTCCCGACGGAATTTTTTATTAAAAAACACTACTGTTTTAATAGAAACAAAAGAAACCGAAAATTTAAATCTTTCTACAAAAATTCAAAGACGGTGGTTTAGTTGCGCTTATAAAAAGACGACTGAATTTTTATTTGGCTGAGGCCGAACTTCAAAACCTTAATTCTAAAATTTACATAGGAGAGGGAGTGAGAGGCATTCCCACATAAAAGTAAAACAATTAAACTCAGCCGCTGTACAGAAGGTACAGGGCTGATCAAAAGTACGTTTACATTTGTAAACAAACGGTATAGGAACATGATTCGAAGTTTTTTCGTACCTCAATTAGCTGGCATTAATCTTGCTGATATGTAGTTCCAACAGGACGGAGCCACATGCAACACAGCGGGCGCAACAACTGATTTACTCAAGGAAAATTTTGACGAAAAAATAATTTCACGAAATGGCCCAATTAATTGGCCCCCAAGATCGTGTGATTTAACCCCATTGGATTATTTTCTTTGGGCTTATGTAGTGTCAGTTGTCTACGTCGATAAACCGCAAACAATTGAACACCTGGAAATCAACATTCGAAGAGTTATCGGCGAGATACGGCCGCAAATGCTGCGAAAAGTTTGTGAAAATTGGTGTTCCAAATTGCGCCTTGTACGCGCCAGCCGTGGCGGCCACTTGGCCGAATTCATATTTAAACATTAATGTCATAAAATTTTCTATCCAATAAAGCCCGTTTCATTAATATTAAAAATATATTATTATATTTTATTATGATTTACAGTTGTATCACTTTATAAAAAACACCCTTTACAACTGTCATAGAATTCGACATTAAGAAACGCTATCACTGGACCACTGGACATTCCCAACAGATTAACATTTGAGTTATTTTTTAAAATTTATTGCAACACCCCGCCTTTTTTATCAATCCGATCATTTCGAAAAAGGTTATAGTTCTGTATATTCAAACAAGAATTATTTATGTCTTTCAGAAACCAAGTTTCAGAAACACAAATGACATCAACAGTAGAATTTTCAACGCAGTGCCGAACATAATCAAGTTTTACATCTTTCAGACTTCGCGAATTAAAATGAACAATATTCAGCCCGGAATGTTGCTTTCAAAGAACGTCAATAATAGTTTTATGGATATCGCTAGTACCAGATATTGTAGACCACATAACATACTACAATAGTTGTTAACACAGCAGAAGATGCCTATGTGTGTCAGCCAAGGCACACATGTTGAAGCATAAGCAGTTGGGCTCATGTCACAGTCAATGACCTAGTCATGAGTTGTGTTAACTTAATATATTGTAGCGTTTTTTATATTACGCAATTGCAGCGTATGCATTTTAACTAAATTAAAATGTATTAAACTTTTTGTTATTTGTAAGCGTTTTTATTTTACGATATTATTAAATTGTAGAGTATGCATTCTAGTTAATTAAATTGTATGTATTAAAGTTTTGTTGTTTGTAAGCGTTTTGTTTTTACGCAACTATTAAATTAGCGTATGCATTCTTTTGTAATTAAATTATATGTGTTATAGTTTTGGTTTATTTTTGAATGCAGTATAAGCATTTTTCCGGGGGAAAAGAGATGCTCATGCGCCATATTTGCGCGGAAATTGTTCCATTCGTGCTGAAGATTTGTAGGTAATTCATCATCCCAAGATATTTGTAATTGCCACAGCTGTTGCAGAAATATTTTAGCTCTGACGACAACTGGCCCAAAAATACCTAATGGGTCGAAGATACGTGCTAATTCTGAGCTCACTATTCGTTTTGTGATGTTGCTTGATGATGATATTTGCGCTCGCCCGCACAGTAATACAATTATAATAGTAATACTACTATGACATCCCACTCGCCCACTGGAAGTCCTTGTGCGCCTAAACCATGAAGACACTCTTTCGTTATATCGTGTAAGGATTTGAGCGTTTGTGCTGATTCGTTTTTCGTTTTACGACCTATTCCTTCGATGCAAAGCGGTGCATCCGATGTTTGTAGCGAAAGTATAGGTCGTAAAACGAAAAACGAATCAGCACAAACGCTCAAATCCTTACACGATATAACGAAAGAGTGTCTTCATGGTTTAGGCGCACAAGGACTTCCAGTGGGCGAGTGGGATGTCATAGTAGTTCATTTACTGTTGCAAAATATTTTAGCTCTGACGACAACTGGCCCAAAAATACCTAATGGGTCGAAGATACGTGCTAATTCTGAGCTCACTATCCGTTTTGTTGTTGAATAACTGGATTTCACAAATAAAAGCAGGATACTCAATTCCGAATCATGACTGTTGATTTGGACATATGCGAATATTTTCCATATTTCCATATTTATAAGAGTAATACAATTGTAAGCATTAATATAGACATGGAGATGGATAGAACAAAAGAAAAAATTATAAAAAATAAGAGATGAAATGATAAGGTATTAAATAATAAAATATTAAATATAAAAGCACCATAACTAAACTTAATCGACATAAGCAGCATCAGCGACACCAATACTTTTGCAACTCTTCAATATTGTTAACCCTAATTTGCTCACCGTCTTTTTGCAATCTGATGAATACAGATCATCGCAAAGGTAAAAACATTAAAAATACTTTTGTTGCGTTTGCACACAATGGCAGCTTAAAGAACTCTCCTAGTATCAGCTGGTATGCTTTCATGCAAATAAACATTAATTGTTGGACTCAATACCTGTGTCTCTTAAATTTACTGCCTTTTTTGCTTGTCGACGGTAGTCACCAAAAGCCGTTAACACCCGATTTCTATCATATGGTGTATAAAATTTTGCAATCACAACAGCACTGGTGTTGCTATACTTTGGCGTAATTCTGAAGATGTCTCTGACAGGTGGCGAATGAAAATCAATAGAGCGACAGATTAGATTAAAATAACTCTTAAAGTTCTCTTGATTCGAAAAAAGTAGTCCAAAAAGAACAGCATCCGAAGAGGGAACAGCTCTGCTGTTATTATTATTATTGTTGTTGTTGCTGCTGCCTTCACTCAGCTGTTGAGTGAGTTGATCACAGCGTGCAGTTAGTGCGCTTACTTGTTTCTCCAGTGAGTGTATTTTATTATTACTCTCGGTGAATTTATTTTGAAGTGAGCTTATTTGAAGTGAATTTATTTTGAACTTTCCAGTCTGCTGACAAGACGATTGAACAGGCTGTCGGTATACTGACGAAGGCGTTCCTCTAATTACCTTATTTTTTGTTTTGAAAGCGCTTTCAGCCTTTTTTCAACTGCAAGTAGCTGAGCGACAAAATTATTTGCGCCACTGCTTATCAATTTGGGCGTATTTTCGTTTTTGTTGTTGTTACCGAGCTGCTCACGTTGGCGAGTTTGCACTGGAATCGGTGTCATTAGTAAAGGCGATTAGAAAACAATACAAATTAAGCAAGCACTAAGACGAAATGAGCGTAGAGGTGAGATGATGAGATGAGTGCGGAAATGATGAGATGAGTTGATCTCGTATATTAGTTGGCGTCGGTTGTGTTTTATCGTGTTATGTAAAAGCCTTTGTTTGTTATATTCGTGAGTGTATTAAAACAGTTTCAATATCGTAATTAATTAAATATTATATTGTACTTACTAATATCATTAATATACAACTATTCCATTAAATAATAAGTGTGCATTTAAGTTGTGTAAGTTTAATTCTTGCATATTAACTTTGTTTAACTTGTTTAGTTAATGCAGTGTTGTTGTTTTTGCATGCTTACTGTGTTTTAGTTTCATCTTTGTGCGGTGATTTGTTTATCTTCAGCTCAGTGAGTGTTGTTTTTGTTTTTTAGTTTCTACTAAACTGTGCACAAACTGCCTGAATATAATAACCCTAAAAGCACATTTTGCATCTGCTCATTTTTTAAAAAATTAAACATGGATTATTTTTCTGCAGAAAATATCGTTGCTTGTTCTTTAGACGAACTTTGCAAAAGCCAAAACATTCTGAACCCCATGTTCAGCTGTTCTGGTCCATGTGAGCAAATGTTTCATGCATCTTGTGCCGGTATTTCCAAGTCATGCCTTGACGACTTAAAATCTCTGCGATCAGGTCTTCGCTGGTACTGTGCTTCGTGTAGGTTCATCCCCAGATGAACTTTATTCAAAAATTAAGCTTTTTGGGGAAAGTCTTAACTCGTTAAACAATAATTTTCGAGAAATTGTAACATTTTTTAGTGAAGTTAGGGCCGCACCCAGTACCACCGTCTATGATGAAAATTCCATTTCGGAAAATATCCCGCTTGCTTTGTCATAGACTGTTTCTTCCGGGACACAAAAAATCCTTTCATCAGAAGACCATATTATCTCAAATAGAAAGAGAAAAAATAAAAAAACTAATAAGAAGCGAAAATCATCTGGATCTACTTCTCAGGCCAAGCAGCCCTCAGCACCGCTTTTGAACAGGAACACTCCAGTTACTTCCTCGTCACCTTCTAACAGTCCTTCTTTGACTAATAGTTCAGTTTTGACTCCTATTGAGCCTAGAAATCTATCAAGCTTAAGGGCAGTGTCGAGGAAAAAAAATTTATTTATTTCACGTCTTCAGCCCGACACAACTGTTGAAAATGTATTGACTTTTATCAAACATAATAAATTGTTGAGTCAAAATGCATTTTGATCATGCAAAAAAATAGGTAATAAACCTTCCCATGGTTCCTTTATTCTCACAGTTCCAGCTAAAGAGTTTGCAACTGTTCTAAACTCTAATTTGTGGACTGATAATATACTCGTTACAGAGTTTCAGCCTAAGAATAAGCTTAGAGGGACGACTCAAGCCGCTCGTCAATCCTAAAAAAACTGAACAGGTTATCCCTTTACTATCAAAATGTAAGGGGATTACGCTCTAAGACGAGAGACATATTTTTAATGTCTCAGAATTTCTCTGAGGATATTATCGCACTGACTGAAACTTGGTTAAACGGAAGCATTACTGACTTAGAATTGTTTGATAACAGTTTTGAAGTTTATAGAAGAGATAGACATGCTGACAATACTTCTGCTGTCGGTGGAGGTGTCTTATTAGCTGTAAGGAACTCCTTCGTTAGTTCCATTATTGTTATTCCCTGCTCTGCTAACATCGAACTTATATGCGTCAAGGTTGTACATTTCAATTCTAATGTATATCTTATTAATGCATACGTTCCTCCTAAGAGCAGTGTAGAAGTTTATGCAAGCCTTGCGGATTGCATAGAATATGTCATAAGCATAATTGACTTTAATGACGACATTTTATTGTTAGGTGATTTTAATCTGCCTGACTTGAAATGGGAATCTTCTGACGATGATACATATTTTTGTGCATCTAATTCGAAGACTCGCCAAGAGCATATATTTGTTGATAATATATGTTCTGACTTACAACAAGTGAGTTGTATTTATAATAGTCGTGAAAGACTTCTTGACCTGGTCCTAACTACAGATAGTAACAATGTGATTGTTGAGAGGGCCCCTCATGTTTTGACTCCTGTTGATGAACACCATCCACCATTGAGCATATGGTACAAATCATACAGGGATAATATAGTAAAGTCTAACACAATAGATAAAGTTTATGAACTCAATTTTAAAAAGCTGACTTTTTGAAGTTGAATCATTTACTTCAAAGTAAACTTCATGTTATTTTAGAATATGTTAATAATAACACTCTTGATGATTCAATTAATTTTTTTTATATGGAAATCTTTGCTATGTTTTCTCTGTCCGTGCCATATAGCCTCAAATTTACGAAAAATTGTGCTTACCCCTGGTACACAAAGGAGTTAAAGATTCTTCGCAACAGCAGGAATAGGGCATGGAAAAAATATGTCTGTAGCTTAGACTTGAATGACCTAGAAATCTACAAGCGTTTGTTTCTGGACTTTGAAAATTGCTCAGCTACCTTATATCAAAATTATTTAGACAGTACTAAGCTGAGAATATTGTCTGATCCGAAGAAATTCTGGGGTTTCATAAACACCAAAAAAAAAATCTGATGGATTCCCCTCATCATTTAAAACCTCTGACGGATTTACTGACGATCCTGTCGTAATTTGTGGTCTATTTGCCAATCTCTTTAAAGAGTCATTTTGTTCAGACTCTTTTAATCCTGATGAAGAGTACTTTGAATATATGAACTCTACACCCAGGGTTTCGTTGGATTCTATATCCTTTACTTCAGAGGATATTTTAAAGTTTATTGGAATGATCGATGAGGATTTTAATGCAGGACCTGACGGAATTCCTGCCGCAGTGTTAACACGATGTGGTTCCGTTCTAAGTCAATCACTGTCCATGTTATTCAATAAATCAATTAGCGAAAGTATTTTTCCACTTTTTTGGAAAAAATCTTTTATAGGTCCTATCTATAAAAAAGGTTGTAAGAACGATATAAACAACTACTGGCCTATCGTGAAACTCTCGTCGATTCCAAAACTTTTTGAGCGCCTCGTGTATGATCGTGTGAAAATTCACTGTGGGAAGGTCATGACAACTCGTCAGCATGGATTTGTTACTGGCAGATCCACTGTGTCTAATATTCTCGATTTTACAACGTTTTGCTTAAATTCATTTTATTCAGGTAACCAGGTCGACTGTATTTACACTGATTTTTTACACTGTGAATGGCCTTATTGAGATTTTAGTAAAGCATTTGATAAACTGCCACACAACTTAATTCTATTTAAACTAAAGTTAATGGGTTTTCCACAATTTTTTGTAAGCTGGATTCAATCGTATCTGACAGAGCGATCTTATCAAATACGATTTCGAGGCGTATTGTCAGCTGAATTTATTGCTGAATCAGGTGTTCCTCAAGGTAGCCACCTTGGTCCACTTCTGTTTATTTTAGCCATTAATGATGTAACCCACATCATCAAACACTCTCATCTACTTATCTATGCAGATGACATGAAAATATATAGAACAATAGATAGCTGTTGTTAAATGCTAAAGACAATTCAGATCTGCTCCAGTCTGATTTGAAATCCTTTGAAATTTGGTGTTCTAAAAACAATATGTTTCTAAATCCAGATAAATGCCAAACTATGACCTTTTCGCGAAAAAGGAATAATTTAATTTTTGATTATAAGATAAAAGATACTGCATTAAGTCGTGTAGATGCTGTCAAAGATCTGGGTATATGCATGGATTCTAAGCTATCGTTTAACGATCATATTGATTACATTTGTAAAAAAGCATCTTCTATGCTCCGGGTTTATGAAACGCTGGGCCAAAGAATTTAATAGTATGATCACAACTACAACGCTGTATTATGCAATTGTGCGTCCTCACTTAGAGTATGCAAGTCAAGTTTGGTCCCCAAGTTACAATGTACATGTTGAACGTATAGAGAGAATCCAAACACGTTTTGTTCGGTTTGCTCTAAGGGGCTTAAGTGCAACTGACACTTTAAACCTTCCTCCTTATGAGGATCGTTTAAAACTATTAAAAATGCAATCTTTGAATGAGAGAAGGAAGTCTGCAGATATCGTCTATTTACACCAACTCATAACTGGTGTATTCGATTCACCAGAACTCCTAACTCTTATAAATTTTAACACTAACCGTAGAAGCAGTAGAAATGCTAACAATTTAATTTACTTACCTTTTAGTAGAACAAATTATATGGCTACTGCTCCTTTACATCGCATGAGTAGCTTTGTTAACAACTGTAGCTTTTTTGATGTTAACTTATCGAAAGGTCAACTCAAAAGTAGAATGAAAACTAATGTATGATTAGATTTATGTAAACGCATAGTTAGTTGTTATGTCTTGTGTTGTCCCTGAGCCCAACCCATATTATGGTGGGTAAATTTTTCTCACTTTGGATTGTTTTGGACCACTCTTATCGATATCATTAAGGCTATTCACGGTTTGAGCGTACTTTTAACAAATCGTTTTTATAGCATTTGTTATTGTTCAAAATGTGAGCACCTCGCCATGTGACTGTCGTATAAAAAGATTGTGCAACCCTGTGATGTATGTGATTATGCGGCTGTAGACAGAGCATAAAAATACGAGGTACAAAGAGCACGTCCAAGGGCTGCTTTTATTTACGCGTGCCTGCGTATTTGCATTTGTATGCAAAACAACAACGAAGCAAAATACGTTTTCGTGGATTGGCGAACAAATAGCAGATCGAACAAATGGCAGACCAGCGTATTCGAACTGTGAATGGCCTTATTGAGATGTTTTAATGTTATTTGGGCTGGTTCTTAAGATGATCTAATGCGGAGAAAGTGCGAAAAAGCTGTAGCAGCTGAACTCTATTGTTATAATGAAGACAGCCAAATCAAATGCAAGAAGAAAGAACGAGAAAACAATTTTATTATTTTGACCGAAACTTTCAGTTTTAATTATATTGTTTGTTGATATGCACGTTTACGATTTAATTTAGTGCGCATTAACAAGCAAAACTTTAACTATTATCTGGTATATATAAGTAGGAAATTAAAAATAAGTTATGCTCTTTAAGCTAATAAATGTGGGACCGATACAAAAACACGTCAGACTACTTCGGTTTTTAGTTCGTTCGTATATTCTGTTCGTATAACAGTTATTTTTTGCATGTTATATAAAAAAAAATTATTTAGGAACATCGTCGAGATCAATATTAAAATTGTTGTCTGTGTTATTTTCATAAAAATTCGTGGTTTTGAACTTTTCTATTAAGCTATAAGGTGTTTTATAGTTATCGCAAAACTTGTTTTTAAATATGTAGCCGAGTTTTAACATTTAACAATTTTTTTTAATAGTGTTTAGGCCGGAACCCTAAAGGTTAATAAAAGTAAAAGATTTACTTACTTCTTTATCGACTCGTTCCAGTATCGCTTCTCGATGCACGAACGGGTCGCACGATGGGTTTTAGTTCTCATCACATATTAAAGAGACTACTCAACCTAAGATTTTGTTAAATAAACCTTCATTTGTTAAACTAATTACTTCCTGGTGTTGTGTTGTTCTTCTTTTCTTTTTCTCCGTTTGCATATAAGTCAAGCAAACTCAAGCAAAAAGTATATGCAAACACTAGCTTGACTATCAACTATTTGCAGCTGAAATAGCCAACGCCCCTATAGTGAAATCAACTCACAGGAACAAATAGAAGCTGTAGCGAGGGACTTGGTAAGACAGCAAAGAAAGAGTCAGTACTAATTTACTCGCGTAAGAGTTTGAAACAGAGTCGTACGATTACTTTGTACGCTTTTCAATTAAAAAATAATATTCTATTCTTTTTAATATTTTCTATTGTAATGAAAATTTTATTTTTTAATTTTGATATATCTCAAATAATTTTCACTGATATACATATTATATTTTAACAGGTATTTTAAAGTAAAGTGAGGTATTTAAATATTATAATAAGATCACAAAGAGTGAAACCACATGACAACAATAATAACAATCGTTACAAACTCCCCCTCTGCTAGAGTAAATCCACCCAATGAAGTAGCAGTAATTTGAATAATTTCGGAAACCATGTGAAGTGAATTCATTACCACGGCGTTTAATAGGTTATACTGGAGTACTTGATAGACCAGACATGAGCTTCCAGAAGATTGGCTCAGTTGACTCAGCAACAAATTTGTTTTGTTCTGTCAATTTTGTGTTTGCACATTTGTAAAAACAACAACACGTAGATAAAATAACAACAAAACCGACGTTCACCAAATTTCTAACTTGCTAACAACAACAAATACATGCAAAGGCAACAAAAAGCAAGCCTTACTCAATGACGCTGCGCCTGAGATGTTTATGCCGTTACATGTGTAGCTGTGAATTTCATGTTTTGCAACAACTATAGCAAATTATATTAAAAAGACCGTCCACAATTGATAGGAAATTTTTAAAATATTTTACAAAAGCACAAATTTCCAAAATGCACGAGATTGTGAATTGTCCTATTAAAAAACAAGCGCATTAAGGTCCGAGCTTTTGTCAGATTGTTGTTGTTTCGAAGCGATATGCCATTTTTTTTATTACCAATCTTTGGAATGATGCAGGAAAAACTTTTTACTCATAATAGAGTATCATTTCTTCAAAACGAAGAAATACCGAATCAGCAGCGGATTTCTTTAAGCAATTCCGAGCCGATGACACCGATGACAGTGAATACTCAAGCTGTGAAGATTGCAATAACGAAGGAAAAGAAGAAAACCGAGAAATGGAAAATGGAAATTTAGGAGCCCTCGAAACCAGTAATCGACGTGGATGCAGAGATGAAGAAAGCCAGTACTCTGCAGGAGAATACCAGTCTCATTTAAATACCAGTCTCATAGAATAAAACTATGTAAAAACTAGTAAGGATTTATTTTGACTGGTTCAACTTTAAATACCAAAACGGTCGTGGCTTATTGGAGGCTTAGGTTTCATTCAATTCTTCAAAATTTTGCACTCAGAGTACATTGTACATATTAAAACTTAGGTGCAAAATTTCTTGTCAATTAATGACTTAATTGCAAACTAACTGCATTATTCCGTATAACGTAGAAGCACACCAATGATAAGAAAGACACAAGAAGCAATACTTTCTTCCATATAGAATTGTTTTGCTTCAAGTGTCTTTCTTATCGTTGGTATACTTTTGCGTGATACAGAATTATCACATAAGAGTGTGTCACAACAATTTTAGCTTATTTGTAAACTACCAATTCATTTAATAAATTTTTATAAAGTTTTAAGAGATGAAACCTTTTTCTAAAATCATGTTATATGATAACAATAGGGGTATTCACGATTCAGTGTACTTGCCAGTGCAGTTGAGGACTTCTGCACTTTACAAAATCAAAATATCAAAAATCTGCTCAAGTGCTTTTCTACTGCAGCCTAAAACTTGAAGATTTGAGCAGTTGTGCACTTGTGTGCATTGAAAAATTTGACAGCTTGGAAAAAGTGTTAGTGGTTTGTTCACGAAAACCTAACTGCATAACTGCAGAAATCCTCAACTGCACAGGCAAGTGCACTGAAACGTGAATACCCCTAATATTAATACAACTGATAAATACAAACAGCAAGTTTTCGGTGCTTTAAATTGGTATATTTTTCTTTGAAAACATTCAAAAGAGACAAAGCATTAATTTTTCTTAATATATATATCAAAAATTACGATTTTAATTGAAAAATCTTTTAGTTTTTAACTTAGCGGCAACAAAATATTGGACTCTAAAATTATAGCTAAAAATAAAATTAGAGTTTCTGTAAATCGCAAAAAAAAAGTTTAGAATCGCAGCAATCGCTAAAAATTTAGCTATGACAGCTTTAATTTTATTCTTCGCTAAAAGCTCGTTCAGTCTCTAAATTTTTAGCATGAAAATAAGCGATGGAGTTTTTTAGAATAGCAATATCGCTAAAAACTATAAATTTAGCTTTAGCGGTGGAGATTTAGCTTTAGCGTTTTTCAGAATCCACCCTCAGGAATAAAATATTCATTAATAGGAGTTGGAACACATAAAGCATTTTAAGGAATATGTTTATAATATTTTTCATATATTTCTTTTACATTAACTGTTTCTAAATTAGTAACTTTCATTGGATTTGTTCCTTCTGAAATATATTTAACATTTTTTCCATAAAATTGTTTATTTAAACCTTCCGCTACTAATCCAATAGGTACATTTTCAGATGTAGCTGTTCCGCTCATCGTTGAACCAACATCAAATGCTCAAACACCAGTCGATTTTTCAATAAAAGTAGGGCCAGGTTCAGAATTTGTATCCGGTTCAGTATCTTCTCTTGGTCGTTTGGCGGCTGGTTCGTTATCGGTTCTGGTGCTATGTTGAGCATCAAAATCTCTTTCTAATGCTGGATAATAATATCCTCCAACTTTATAAGAATCGTTAATTTGTTTTGATATTAATGCGTTACTTTTAAAATCTTTAAAATTCCGAAAACCTCCTTTATCAGGTAAATATAATTATATTAGCCCACTCTTGAGCTAAATGTCTTTCTCTACTTGCGTAAATTAATTGTGTTAGAGTTCTATTGTCACTTGACATGCTTGGATATTGAACACCGAAAACACTTTCAAAACCATATTTAATTGATAATCCAGTAATTCCTGCTAATTCTGCTAAACTGCCATTATTTTTATAATCATTTATAAAACTTGTAATTGCTTGACGATCAGCAACTCTTATATCTTCAGTACTTATTGCAAGTTCATATTCAAGATCATGAATGCATGCGTCGAAATCGACTTCATCAACAGGTTCGTCGTCTTTATATATTGTATTTCCCGGACCTAAATAGTTATGACCAGGCCAAGTATAGCAGTCTCGAAGTTTAAATAACATACTAAATAAACTATATTGAATCTGTGCTATTTGTTACTACTGGGTCATTGCGACATTGTATTAAACACGTGGCATAACCACGCGCATTAAATTTATATTAAATTGCAACAATGTATATAACATGTGTACATATCTACTTATCTAGCTACGTTTAATAAAAATAAAATTGAATTTTTTCGAAAAAATTCACTGTGCAGTTGTGTTGCTTTTTTGCAAAAATACCGTATCATATATCTTCGAATTGTACATCAAATATTTTGCCGTAAAATTTCTCAAAATACGAATTTTTCATAATCAAAAACTTCTTCCCCATGCTCTTGTTACGCGGGGTAATGTGAGTTGAAGTTATAAAATTTTCGAAAAAATTTTAATCAAAATTTCACTTTGCAGAGTTTTTAAATGAAATGTACTAAAAAAAATATGCAAAATACTGAAGAAGAAATTTCTGGTTTCTTCGACAAACATTTTTAGCCATAAAGCATTTAAGCCGTTTGCGCGACTATTTACCGTTAGTTAATATTAAAGTGTTATATACCAAAACTCATGTTTTTAAGAGTAGAATCAGAAATCAACGCGTCCCGGGAACTTTTCGAAAAAAAAAAATGGGACGGTCTAATGTAGATGTGTAAGAAACGCGTGAGTATTGATGGACGCGATGATAGTATAGATGAGAAAAGAAATGAAACTGCTTCCTAAGGATATTAAGAAGATGCATGGATAGTAGATGACTGTGCGTCACTGCGAATAAAAAGCCAATGAAGAATCATGAAATTTTGAATGAAATGAAAGAGCCAAGAATCATGAAATTTTGTAAAAATTAGTCTTATGGTAAAGGAATTATTCTCAAAAAATTTCGTTCGAATTGAATGAATGCTGCGCCCACCTCCCATATAAACGAAATCGGTAATCTGGAATAGCTCCACAAAAAATTATCCTAGATCCGTGAAATTTGGTGCATGTAGTTATTTTGCAGCTGTAAAAAGTTCATTTGACCGAAATCAGTAATCTCGTATTAATACTCAAAAAATTATCCCAGATCATTAAAATTTGCAACACATTGTTCTATTGTAATTATAAATAGCTAGTGTGAAAATGAATCACGAAGCCAAAAATGAAGCCGACTAGCACACCCAACTACCATATAACTGAAATCAGTAATCTGGTAAAGTACCCAAATTTTACATCTTTAAAATCTGTAAAATTAAATTAAATTAAAATTAAAAGAACTATGTTAAGGAAGTGTTTTATTAAAAAAAAATATTTTTTTTTATTTGAAAGCTGATGAAAATTGGCTTTATTTTTTCATATAAAATTGCTTATTTTCACCAAAACATGCCCACAAAAGTGGGCGTAAGGTCGTTATAATTGAGTTTCGGCAAAGCAAATTTTGGGAACATGGGAAAATATTAATGATAGATATATTAAAATATAAAAAAAAACAAAAAATGATGCTTTTCTTATTTTGTGTTTTGAACTTTGTGCAAATTTAGTTTTTTATTTTTTATAAAATTGCTCATTTTAGCCAAAACATGCTCCACAAAAGTGGGTGTAAAGTCGTTGTAATTGAGTTTCGGCAAACCAAATTATGGGAACATGTTGAGAAAATATTGGTAATAGACATATAAAAAGGTAATAAAAAATGCTGTTTTTTTTATTTTTGAACTTTGTGAAAAATTTGTTATTTATTCATATAAATTGCTCATTTTGTTCAGAACATGCTCCAGAAAAGTAGGCGCAAAGTCGTTATTTTTGGGTTTCGGCAAAACAAATTTCGAGAATATGTTGAGAAAGAGTTGTTATAAGACATATTAAAATTAAAAAAAAACAATAATACTGTTTTCTTTTTATTGTTTCTCAAATTTTTTGTTTTTTTTTTATATTTCTAAGACCTATGTTTAGTTGTACAAAATTTTTTGTATGTTTGCTTTTAATTAATTTTTTTCACTAAAACATATAAAATAAATATAAGATAATTTTTTTGCATACATTTACACTCAAAATACTAATACTCTAAACTATTTACTATTTAATGACTTTTTTTTCTTAAGTTATTTTAGCCCGCACTCGTTACACACAGTTACGTCGCTGTCGTAGAATTGCATGGATTTCGGGCGTAAGGAATATGTCGATAAAGCAGCAAACAGGAAGTTCTTGCGGCTAGTTTTTGGATCTTTTTAGTTGGGCGCCAATGCAGCGAGGGACTTAGTAAGACAGCAAAGAAAGCGTCAGTATCAATTTACTCGCGTAAGAGTTTGAAAAAGGGTCGTACGTTTAAATTCTATTAAAAAAATAATATTCTTTTATTTTCAATATTTTCTATTGTAATGAACCTTTTATTTTATAATTTTGATATATCTCAAATAATTTTCATTGATATACAAATTATATTTTAACAAGTATTTTGGTCAGTAAAGGCTAGCAAAAATCCTCCGCCTAACCCTCCTAGGAAGTGCCGGCTGGGAATAACTGCTACAGTGTTCTCAGTTAAGGGGTAGTTAAGCTACTCGGTGGGACCGCGGTATGCTAAGGTGTCATGCGACCCGTGCCGAGGATTGACCAGGCTGGAGGCTCATTTAAAAAACTAGTTCAGTCTTTCACGGAGCCATCCGGATACCTGGCGACCTCCGGATGTATCTAGCCCCATCTCTGTATGCGGATCTCCGCACAGACGGACATCTCCTTCTCCGCTACTCGTGGGTCCTAGTATGAATGTTAAGCAAAATAAAAACTTTAAAAACAAGGAGTCCGGATCTGCTCAGAAACCGGAAAGTAGTAGTGCAGTTGCTGCTGCGGCTCAGAATGTAGCAACAGTCTATATCCATATTATTAGAACTGTAGCAACAGCTCAATCCGAGGTAAAGCCTCTTCTTCTGCTTAAAAGGGCTCGTCTAGTTGTGCTTGGGAGTTGCGCACAGCGACTAAGCTTCTCGCGCATCTAGAGAAGCAGCTGGCTGCAGAGTCTGAGTTCTCGGACAAGCAGCTTAAAAGCCGTGAATGGGCGTTAGTCGTCAAAAGCGGCAAGGTGGTATCGTCTGGAGCCGGTAAAGGTCTGTCGGTCAAACGACAGTGGTCGGAAGACGAAAAACCGGCCAATGAGGCGAAAAAGCTGAGGGCTGCTGGTTAGGGCGTAACGAAAAATTTAGATCGTATTTTAAGTTGCATAGGGTGGTCAAGATCTCCCAAAAAAAATTTAAGAAAAAATAAAGATGCCTTCGTCTGCCGCAAAGAAAAAGTTATTTTTTGAGAATAACAGTAAAAAATCACGATCTTAAAATGCTATAATTTTTGCAAGAATAACTACATATGTCTTAAAGCAAAAGTAAATATAGACTTTAACTAACAATATTTTGAAAACACGATGCCACTCTTGGTTTTTACTCACAGTGTGCTGTGCGAAGGATATCCGAATCTAAAGGTACACTCGAGATAGCACAGAACTTTTAACTGTTATCTGATTGTCTAAATTTTGGTGATTTTGATAATAGTGTTGACGTTTTCCTTAAATTTTACGAATTAATAATTTACATATTTTTTGCATATGCATTTTCTTGTTTTTGAGATATGTATACTTGATCACAATTTTTTAACTTTTTAGTTAAAGTTAAACGAAGATAAACCACGAACTTGCCGCCGATTATCTTCGGTTCACGGTTGAGATTCCGGGCCCTCCTCCCTACTGTTTTGCGATAGGCTGGCGACGGGGAGTTAGGTTGGTACGGTGCGCCGATGCAAGGTCTGTCACGTTCTACAAAGCGGCAATCGGCAAGGTAGGTGAAGGGTGGACAGGCGCAAGTATAGAAGCGGTCTCAAAGGAGGAAATCTCTAGCAGACCGAAGGCACGAGTCTGGTTACCTCTGGAGCCATCAGAGGCAGACAAAATTCTGGAGACTATAAGAGTCTCCAACCCCCAACTTCCAGTTCAGAACTGGAAGGTTGTCAAAATTGAGAATCCAAGGGATGGCGCTAGGCAGCTGTCCTAACTTTGGACGAGGCATCGCAGACATAGGTAAATGCGATGGGTGGGTTCGCTTCGGGGTCACGAAGGTACTCGTAAAAATATATAAAAAAGATAAGCTAGCGAATAGCGCAAGCGTGGAGAAAAGCACTCATCCAAGGGAAGGGGTCACACAAGAGTCAGCGGTTAACGCGACAGTAGATGCTGACCGAGCGTCGACAAGCGCACCTTGGACGGAGGGTGTGGAAAAGGTAGACCGGATGTCGGTAGGGTCGTCGGTGTATAGTATTGCCGACATATTCGATGAGGTTTCAGAGAAGCAGCTTCTGGAATCTGATTCGGATAATGGAGACAATACCATTATTGAGGGAGAGGAGAGTAAGCTCCGAAATGGTTAGGTTGCTGCAGATTAACCTACACAATGCGAAGGCGGCCAGCGCCGAATTAGTTACCCGTCTTAGTAGAGGCGGTGAAGATGCAGTTCTGATTTAAAAGCTTTGGACTCATGGAGGCAAGTTTTGTGGCTTGAAGATGGACGGTTATAAGCTGTTCTTCGCTAGTTGCACAGGTACTCCCAGATCGTGTATACTAGCGAAAACTTGTACTAACTCATTTCAATTATCTAAATTCAGTGATCAAGACTTGGTGGCAGTCAGTCTGGAGCTAGGATCGAGCAGCTGCTGGGTTGCATCGGTGTACCTAGCCCATGACCATCGTGAGCCACCGTCGGCGGGTAATATGTGGCGTTTGGTCACCGAGGCCGAGAAGAAGAAGCGTGACCTGATTATCAGTGCTGACGCAAATGCGCACCATACAGTCTGGGGAAGCACGGACGTAAATGAAAGAGGTGAGTTCTTGTTTGACTATTTACTCAAAAGTAATTTATATGTTTTTAACGCGAGAAGTCTCAGATGTTACCCTAGTTTCCGACTTCGTTTATGATAGGATCATGGACTGGAAAGTGCTTCAGGAGCACTCCTTCTCTGATAATGGGTATATAACATTTGGTCTAAAGAGCCACGTCAATAGCCAAGCGGTCTTTAGGAATCTGAAGAAAACAAATTGTTGTGAACTTAGGGAAGTAGTGGAAGCATCCCCCTCTCTCAGATAATCCTCCTTCGACGACACATGAACTTGATTCAATCGTGGAGCAGCTGTCGGGGGCTCTAAAGACTCCGTAAGATCCTCGCTTCTAATCCTAGCTGTCCAAGCTACTTAAAGAAATCAGATGATACTTGGACATCCTCTAGCAAGGAGACCCTTGATCTTCTTCTGAGTACCCACTTCCCGTATTGCTCTGTGGATCCTACTCACATAAGGTGTGAGAGGGCTCCGGCGATGAGTAATTATTCAAAAATCATATCAGACAACAGAATTAAATGAGCTCTGTCTAGTTTTGAACCATATAAGTCTGCTGGGCCTGATGGTATAGTTCCAGCCGTTCTACAGCAGACGTCGTCCATTATCCTTCCATGGCTTCTTTTCATTTTCAAAGGTTGCCTTGAAATGACATACATTTCATTAAAATGGAGGGACGTAAAGGTAGTATTTGTCCCTAAGGCAGGTATCGCAGAATATCGCAGAATATCGCAAATGGGTCCGAAGGACCTTAGACTCATTAGTCTTTCATCTTTCCTGCTGAAAACACTCGAAAGACTGAGTGACGCTCATTTTCGTTATAGCATAGACACAAATTTGCTTTCAGCCTCACAGCACACTTACAAGAACGGTAGGTCTGTAGAAACGGCCCTGCACTCCCTGGTAGGCCTTATAGAAACCCCTTTTTTTCATAAGGAGGGCACAATGGTAGCTTTTATGGATATTGAAGGTGCTTTTATCAATGTTCTTATGGCGGCAATTATTGGCGCGCTCATGAAGCTTCGAGTAGATGAGTCAATCTGTGTACGGATAAAAAACGTGCTGACCAGCAGAGTTGTCAGTGCATCTCTAGGTGGCTAAAATACAAGTCAATATACTTCTGAGAAAAATAGAAAAGGTGTGTTACAAGGCGATTGCCTATGCGGCTGACGTAGCTATTGCTGCACAGGGAATACTCTCGGTTTCCTAATACTCTCTCGGAAATGCTTGGGTCAGCGCTCTTCAATCTCAATAATTGGGCCAAAAGTTCCCCAAAAAATTGAACTGGTCCTTTTTACGAGAAAATATAAAATTCCCCGCATAATTCCTCCACGTCTGGATGGCACTCTGTTAAACTTCGTGGGAGAGGCAAAATACTTAGGGGTTATTTTGGATAGAAAGTTAAGCTGTAAACTGAATATTCTTGAGCGAGCTAGGAAGGTCAATGTTGCTTTATATGCCTGTAAGAAAGCTAAAGGTAAAACGTGGGGGCTTACCCCGAATATTGCATGTTGGATTTACACAGTTATAGTGAGGCCAATTTTTTTTACGGTGTATGTATGTGGTAGACAGCACTAAAAACACAGTCTAATTGCAAATTGTTAGGGAAAGTACAAAGAACTGCGGCCGTATATATCAGCGGAGCGCTTAGGTCCACTCAATCGGAAGTGCTCAATGCAATTCTTTGCTTAATACCCCTTGATATTATGGGAAAAAGGATGGCGCAGGAAACAGCCATCCGCCTGAGAGCAACCTCGTAGTGGACTAACACTCTTACAGGTCATTTCTCCATTATCGATTTTGCAGGAGCAGTTCCCAAGGCGTATTTTCATTGGATCTGGACATCAGAACCTCATTTAGACTGCCAGATCATTGCAGCGTCTTCGATGCTGAAATAATGGCTATATATAGTACTGTGGAATGTCTGAGGTATAGCGAGATATCAACTAAAGATATCTAAATTTTTACAAACAGCCAAGCAGCGATTAAATCACTTGCAGGTGTATACCTAACATCACCAACAGCCCTTAAATGTCGCTCGTTTCTTATTGAGATGGCTGATAAGTTCGACATCCATCTGGTTTGGGTATCAGGGCATAGGGACATTCCGGGAAATTGCAGAGACATGGAAACATTAGGCATGCCACTTGCGTCTTGCAAGCTGGCTCAAAGGCAACATGCCATAGAATTGGCTAATTCCAGGTGAAAGCACCTCTAGCACAGCTAGATAGATGTGGCCTAGTTTTACTGAAAAACTAATGATGAAGCTCACTCAAATGGTGAGGAAAGATCTCTCCATTCTGATAGGCGTTACTACAGGACACTGTATTATAGGTAGGCATGCCCTTAGAATGGGGGTTCATGTGAATGACTTCTGCAGAAGTTGCAGGGATGAGGAAGAGGAGGAGTCAATATCGCATCTCCTTTATTCATGCTCCGCTTTAGAGCGCAGAAGACAGAAGCTTCTAAAAAGCCTCTTTTTTGATGATCTCAGGGATCTTGAGCAGAGAGACGTTCAGCGTCTGCTGCTTTTTATTATTAGTTCAGGGTGGTTTCACGACAGTAATTAAGAGAGGAGGAGTAGATCCCTTGTGGTATCACAACGGACCAAATATCTGGTCTAATATCTTCGCCTCTGTGGTGCATTGCGCTAGTGCACTTGCACGGCGTATCACAAAGATTTCTGATGAAGCCTGTAGCAAGGCCAAAATTGCAATAAAATCAGCTAGTGATGTTTTCCTTTTCATATTGAAAACGTTGTTGTTTTTGTTGTTTCTTTGGAAAAAATTTTTTAGAAAAATTAGTTATTCTAACCTTGACCTAAAGCTATTTTTAACTATCAAACAACTATCAATAAACGATTTTTAACTATCAAACAACTAGAACTTGTATTTAAAATCAAGTATGATTTATACTATCAAACATTACGAATTTTAAATCATATAAAACCAACATAATAAATAAAAAGGTCATATAGAAAAATTTCAAGTAAATTAAGGTATTTAAATATTGTAATAAGATGACAAAGAGTAAAACCACATAATAACAATCGTTACAAAGCGTATTTGTTTATGTGAATTGATTTAACTATAAGGGCGCTGGCTATTTGAGCTGCAAATAGTTGATAGTCAAGGTAGTGTTTGCATATATTCTTCGGGCAATTTGTGCTCTTGGGTTATTTATTGCTAAAGAAACCATTTTTGGCTGGATATTAATCGGCTCCGCTTTCACAGCATCGCAAAATACTCCGTCCGCCACTGTCGTTTCGTGTTTTAGTAAAATTTCGCTTGATCGGCCTTTCACGTCCCTTTTGGAGTTTAAAGAGGTACCGCCACGGTACGGTACGATAAGAGGACACCGTATCCTGTCACATTTTGGACCGTATAAATGCATGAAAAAGTCTAAACTTGATCCTCACCACGTAAGCGGGCCTAGTTTGCCTGTGTCTTCCCGTTGTAGTAGATAATTAAACAACTGGCTTTATTGCGAGTCACGCACAGAATGCTGTTCGCTCATTTTATTTCATATCTATCAGTCTAACATACAATTATTTAAGAGTGACCACGTAGAACCACGATAACGAAAACGTTACACACACACACTTAAACATTAGCTGTAAACCATGGAGTGAGATTCGAAGAGGAGCGGGCAAACGCTAGTTAAAAAAAGCCAAACTGCTAGTACGTTTACCACTAAGCACTCTTCTGAGCGCTACCACTTATTGCAACTAATGCTACAACTCAATCGTCCTGACATTAGAGATCATCCTGATCTCCGTGCTATCAATTGAGCCAGGGCCGGATATTGCTAACTGCCCATACACTGACGTATGGGGTTCGTGACAGTTGAAATACTTCAACGTAGCCTAATAGATATCTGTCATAACGTAAAACTTTTGCTACACGATACGGCCCTTTAAACTTCGGTATAAGTTTTTCGACGCATCAGGGTGCGAATCGAAAGTTTTGACTACCACATAGTCACCTTCCACATAATTGGTTGGTTTTTTCCGTTTTTCATCAAAGCGACGTTTGTTATAATCTTGCAATTTTTTTTTACTCTCTGCACTTTCTTTTCGTATAGTCTCTACACTGTCCACGGCTCCTACACGTTCGTTCAAACTTTCCTTTAAAAAATCAACTACCTTACTCTCAAGAAATCATTAAATTCTAACGACGTGAAACAGTTGCCCCTATCTGAAACTAAGCGTATAGGTCTGCTATATGCCTGGAAGTAGTCCAAAAAGGCTTTAATTACTTTTTTCGTATTCGTTGTTTTTGTTGCGTACAACCTAACAAACTTAGTAGCTCCGTCTATCACTACAAATATATATTTATATTTTGACCTTGATCGATCAACAGGACCATAATGATCTACGTGCACTGTATCAAAATGGCGGTTCCCTTTAGGAATGTTATTTAAAAATTCTTCTTCGCGTCCGTTTTTTGCAGAAAAACTATATATTTTAAACAATTTTTTATATAAATTCCCTTATTTTTGGGAACCATTAAGTGTTTCCTACTAGTTCACAAACTTTTTCTAACTCTACATGACCCATCTCATCGTGGTATTTATATAACATTAGGCTTTCCGTGTCTTGAAGGACATAAAATCGAACCTTGTTTCCCTCGTCCTTACGATAAACAACTCCATTGCGCATTTCGTATAATGATATTTCTCTTTCTTCTAACTGACTACGAATCTCACTAATGTTCTTGTCTCTTCCCTGATATATAACTAAATTTTTTCAAACGTATTCGACTCTACTACCAACACAGCAGTCGACCTGCTAAGCGCGTCGACATGTTGCATGCAAGTCTCTATGTTCTAACACATAATCGTTATCCATTAGCTCTTATGCCCACCTGGTATTCTCGGATTCATTTACTTCTTATTTAAAGTTAAAATTAAAGATTTACAATCAGTTATGATTTTAAATGACTTACCCTGAAACGCCTTAATGCATTAATTATGGCCAAAGTTTCCTGTTCAAAACTGTGATACTTGGACTCTGTCTCAGTAGTACGCTTCGAAAAATAAAATACTTGGTGCATTAAGCCATCTTGCTTTTTTTGTAGCAAAATTGCACCAAACCCTGTTGAACTTGCATCACAGTGTAGTTCAGTCTCATCACTGAAATCGTAAAGTGCGAGTATGGGAGTTTCTACTGACTTTGCTTTCAGTGTTTCGAATGCTTTTAATTGTTCGAATCCAAACTTCAACTTCAAAGTTTTCTTTATTATATCATGCAGTGGTTTTGCAATAATGGAAAAAATTTTAACAAATTTTCGAAAATAAGAGCACAATCTCAGAAAACTTTGAACCGAAGAAACTATTTGTGGTATCAGAAAATCTCTAATATTTTGGACACCCCTCTCATTATCCTTTATACCATGGCGTGAAATATTGCACCATAAATATTTTACTTCTGGTTTTAGAAACTCGCACTTGTCTAACCTCAATTCTAAATTATTTTCAACTAATCTTCTAAAAACATCTCAGTGTTTGGAATTGGCCTAAAGGTATTACAAACGAGGTAAATTTAATGGACCCTGGGTCCATAAAAACATGAAAAAATCCGTAAATTCGTAAATAACCGCTTGTCTACTAACCTATCTAGCAAATCATCAATCAAAGGAATTGGATAATTGTCTCTACTTGTAACTTTGTTCAAGGTACGGTAGTCCACGCATAGCCGAAGGTCTCCTGTTTTTTTCTTCACCAGGACTTGAGACACATACTCTGAATTACTTGTTCTGACATTTATTAGTTTATATAATTTGTGTTTCTGAAACGTGGTTGTCTAATTATATATGTGATTCAATCTGTGATATAAATGGTTTTAATGTATTTAGACATGATAGATATGTAAAAAAGGTGGAGGTGTTGCTGTTTATTGTAAAGCTAATCTGAATGCTAAAGTTTTGAGCAAATCAAAGATCCTGGAATTGATTTCATTACTATTAGCATCTCAGATAATAGCACTGTTATAAAAATATAACCTAAATCATGATGTTGTCTTACTGTGCGGTGACTTCAATGTTAATCTTTTGTCTAATGATTCTGTTCAACTTTCTTCATATCTTCATCAGGTTTATCTGTAGTTAATGCAACTGAACCCAATCGATTTTCAAATAATGCTACTCCAAGTCTTTTGGATTATTTCATCGTGTCAGACCTCTCTCTCGTTTCACTATTTGATCAATTTTTTTTCATATCTGATCACGATTTAATATTTTGCTCGTTAAAACATGTCTCGCAATGTTTTGCCTATCTACTTTTTGTATCGTGATTTTAAAAATATTAATTATCAGTCCTTGTTTCATGACGTTCCATTGATTTGGACGTTTCATTGATGATAAACTTTGCTCCTTACAACTCCTGTGAACTATTTATTTGAAAAACATGTTTCTCTGCGAACAATACGTCAAAAGAATGCATCTTGTCCCTGGTTCTCACAGAATGTTCTTAACGCAATAAAAAACGAAATAGATTACAGAAACTTTGGAAAAGAGATCCTTCATCTGCAAATTGGGGAAGCTACAGGTTAGCCAGAAATGAATCTGTTAACTTAGCAAGGCAATCCAAGACCCGATATTTCTCTGCCAAGCTTAAATTTTCCCTTCCCACCAAAACTTTATGGGACAATATAAGTATTAATAATAATAATAATAATAAACTGGCCATTTCAGCCCTTGGAAGGACTTTGACCTATCTTCTATTGATCAATTAAGTTGTGCCTGTTTTTAAATGTTTGATCACAAATGACCGAGAACTGGACCTAAGTGTTTTATGCTGACTCCGAACGGCTTATGTTCTCAAGAAGATTTACATGGCAATTTTTACTCTCTGAGGTTTGCCATTGTTTGCAGAGAGGTGACGACCGAACAGAAAAATTAATTCAATTGAAAAAACTTTCTGTCTGAGCTGGAATTGAACCCGGGCTACCGCGGTACTTTAGCTTAGGGGCCACGCACGCTACCCACTAGGCTACGGCCGCCACCAACAAAAGGAACAATATAAGTAGTATGACATAATAAGACATACTAAATTACTTCTTTGTTGGAAATATTACACCATTTTGTAATACTGTAACTTCCACACCAGAATTATATGTTTCGCATTCATTTGAATTCACACCTGAAAGTGAAATTGATGTTGGAAATTGTGTGATGCATATTAAGTCAAATGCAGTGGGTGAAGATGGTATTCCCATCAAATTTATAAAACTTTTACTACCTCATATCATAAGTCCATTGACACACATTATAGATCACTGTTTTATATCCTTCTCACTTCCAGGTATTTGGAAAACTACTGTGTTGCCGGTGGCAAAAAAATCAAACCCATCTGGACCAAATGACTTTAGACCAATTAACATACTGTCCCCGTTATCTAAAGTATGTGAAAAAATCATGAGCCATCAAATCAATAAGTTCTTACAAGTAAACAATCTTCTTTCTCCATATTAGTCTGGTTTTCGTGCGGGGCATGGTTATGCTTCCGCAGTTGTTAAAGTACTCGATGACATCCGACCCGAATATGATGCTGGATCTTTGTCTCTACTTTGCCTGCTGTACTTCTCCAAGGCATTTGACAAAGTTAGTCATGCATATCTCTGTCTTAAATTTCGGTGTCTCTTTGGGTTTTCCAACTGTGCAGTGCGTCTTGTTTCCTGCTTTTTGTCGAATAGATCACAAAGAGTCAAAGTAGGTCAAATGTTCTCTCACCGTGAGCCAGTTCTGAGTGGAGTTCCACAAGGCTCGATTCGTGGACCGCTTTTATTCTCCATTTTCATTAATGACATCTTTACTGTCTGCAGACATTCATCTATGCACGCTTATGTTGATGATATTCAACTTTATCTTTCGAGTAGTGTTGAACTCATAGATGACCTCTCTGGTAGACTGAATGAAGATCTAAGTAACATATTGAACTGGGCTTGAAGTAATGGTCTTCAATTCAGTGCAGCCAAATCTTATATTCTACCCATCTGTAAGAATAAAAATATCTTAGATGTTATCCGTGAGTTATACATTGGTACTACCAAACTCCATGTTGTGTCGAATGTTAATCTTGGTTTTTGTATAAATTCGTCCTTGTCTTGTTTCGATCATGTAAATATTGTAGTCCAAAAAGTTTATTATATCCTTCAAAATCTAAGAATGTCCGCTAATTGTTGCACTCTTGAATTAAAGAAACTACTAGTGAAGCAACTTCTTTTGCCGGTAATAACATACTCCGAGGTCGTATACAGCAAACTTTTCATCCTCATTGCTTAAACTTAATATAATAATGCAACACGTTTTGTGTATGGATTAAATAAGTTTGACCATCTGTCAAGTTTTAGAAATGCAATACTCGATTGTAGCTTGTCTGGATACTTAAACGCTAGGAACTGTATTTATCTACACAGAATTATACATACTAAGACTCCTCACCATCTTTATGTAAAATTACAGTACAGCATATCCAGAAGATGTTATCTTTTAATCATACCTAGGCATAGTTCTCTTGCTAGTTCCAATCTATTTTTCATTAATGCCGTAAGACTTTGGAATGCGTTGCCTCGTAGATTGAGAGAAATTTCTCGGACTGAAACTTTTAGGCAATCTATTTTCACCCACTTTTCTTCTCCTTAATTCTTAAATTCTGTTTTCTATTTTCGTTTTGTATTTATTTTTTCCCCTTTTCTATATCAGTTTTAAGCTTAGTTAATATTTATGCACGAGACTGTTTCTTTAATGTTATCTTAATGTTTCAAATTATTTTTGTTATTAGATTTTAAATTATTTTCTGTTATAACCTAGGATTTTTTTAAACTTTATGATTTGTATTTGTTGTTATTCCATATTTGGTTGTTTGTATATAATGTTATCCATTGTACTAGAAAATAACTTGTTCTTATTTGCACTCATTTTTATATCTAATAAAATAAAATAAAATAAATATATATCTACTAGCTACCTCAGTAAAATAATTATATGTGCAACACTTCAAATGCAATTCTAAGTAAACATAACTTAATTTGTTTTTAAATTATTTTTTTATTGAAATAGTATTAAGGACGTATATGTTAAACAAGATATATCTTATTTAAAAATCTTGTTGTTATTAAAAAAATTATAATGTATTAAAAAAGTTCATAGAAAATATTTATATGTGAAAAACGGCAATTGTGGGCCGTATACACTATGCGTGGTTGTGTGTTCGTCAAGCGCCAACAGGGAGATAATCCAATTGAGGTGACCACTATTAATATGTTAAATAATTTACATAGCGATGCTAACATGCAACGATTTTTTCATGATCCAGATATTGTCCATTAGAATGCTCTTGACTATTTTTTGTAATGATCATATAGTATTATCTTATTTAGTGACTATGTTTATTTATGTACAGGGATGCCATGTCGATAACTTTTGTTTGGTGTTTATTAATACCTTTGATTGCGTTGCTAGGTGCTTTTTAAATATTTCAATTGATGGTTCTGAATTTTAACAATCGTAGGAATTCCAGTGAAAACACCCAAACTATGTTGAAGATCTTCGGTAAACAAAAGCAGGGTTTAAATATATGTCATTTCAATGCGCAAAGTCTCTATTGCAAAATAGATGAGTTTAGACAAATATTTGAAAATTCGGATGTGGATATCGTATGCATCTCCGAAACATGGTTCAGACATGACCTGCCTGACTCATTCATTGCTTTACGGGGATATCGTGTTTTTCGCTCTGATCGTAAAAGTCACGGAGGTGGGGTTGCCATCTTTATCAAGACAAACATTAATTGCAAGGTTATTCTAAAAAATGATGAAAATTCTACGATGGAATACTTATTCTTAGAAATAGTAATAAATAATCAAAAATCTCTGCTAGGTGTACCTTATAGGCCTAATAGACGGATTGATGTGGCCCCACTTGTTGATCTAATCGAAGCTGTTTCTATCAAGTACGCAAAAGTTATAATAGCAGGAGATTTAAATAGTGATCTGCTCACTGATAACACCATAAAAAGTAAGTTTCACGGTCTTGGACTCTTCGCAGTAAATGAGTCAGCTGCAACACACTTTACTTCTACCTCCAGCACGCTTTTAGATGTTTTTTTTGTAAGTGACAAAAGCCATGTTTTGTTTTATAATCAAATTTCCGTACCTCAATTTTCTTATCATGACTTAATTTACTTGACTTTAGATCTTTTTCAACATTCCGTAGACTCTATAATGACATATCGAGACTTTAAAAACATACAATTTCAACTTCTTAACGCAGATTTTGACAGAACTGATTGGCAATGAATATTTTGTATGACATCAGTAGATGACCAAGTAGATTTTTTAAACGATACTCTATTGGTTCTTTTTGAAAGGCATGTACCCTTAAAAACAATACTTATAAAAAATTCAAGTCAGCCATGGTTTAATCACGATGTTGGTTTCCTTATCGATTAACGTAATAAAGCTTACTCTAAATGGAAAAGATATAAGACGTCAGCACACTTTGAGGCATTTTCAAATTTACGCAAACAAGCTGTTAGTGCTATAAGACGAGCAAAATCCCAGTACTTCTTCGAAAAATTTTCAAGAGCAGCTAATAGTAAGGCTACTTGGCGAACTATTAGAAAAATAGGCTTAAATAAAACTTGCACCGACAAATTAAATGCTGACCTCAATATCCTCAATAATAATTTTGTAGGAAACCAAAACTGTGATAATATAGAGATAACAAGGCAACCCATCTGTGATATAATCGAGTCTAACATGAATTTTTTCCGTGATAACCCCCTTCAAAGTGCAATATCTACAACATCTAGTTTTAGTTTTATGTGTGTTACTGAAAGTGATGTGCTCTCTAGTCTGATTTATGTAAAATCCAACTCGACAGGCATTGACGGTATTACTCCTAAGTTCCTTAAATTGTTTTTACCTAAACTTGTACCTGTTATTACACATATTTTCAATACAATCTTTACTAAATCAGTGTTTCCAAAGAAGTGGAAATTAGCCAATTAGGAATTGGAATTATCAATTACAAAATCAGGCGATGAATTTCGGCCTATAGCTATCTTACCCTTTCTTTCAAAAGCATTCGAGAACCTTGTTTACAAGCAAATGAATTCTTATTCTACCACCAATCGTCTACTTACGGACAGACAGTCTGGATTTAGACCAAAACGTAGTTGTACAACAGCAATTACAGATGTGTCTGAAACTATTCGCCAAAACATTGAAGCAAACAAACCTACTTTCCTGGTTCTTTTAGATTGCTCAAAAGCTTTCAATTCTATTAATCATTTAATATTTTCCCATAAGCTCAAAAATTGGTACGGTTTTTCTCCAACAGCAATAAAATTGATTTGGTCATATCTGTATGATCGTTTCCAATGTGTTTGTTCTGGTGATTTGTACTCAGACTTTATTCGAGTAAATAAAGGTGTTCCCCAGGGGTCAGTTCTGGGACCCTTTTTGTTTTCCATTTACGTAAATGATTTTCCGTTAATCCCGAATCAATGTTTCACACATATGTACGCTGATGATTTACAGCTTTATGTTTTATGTGATAAAACTGATCTTTGTAGTGGTGTGAGTATCCTTAATCAAGAACTCCAGCGAATCGGTAATTGGGCCGCAGAAAATGAGCTTGAAATTAATCCAAGAAAATCTAAGTGTTTGTTGATCTATAAAAAACCTATAAACTATAATTGTCTTCCTGATATAGTAATTAACGACTCGATTATTGAATATGACATGGAACGAACACATCACCAGTTCCTCAGGTAAGGTAAATGGCATGTTACGCAGTTTATGGCCTACCCAATACTTTACGCCATTAAGAATTAGACTGCTTATAGCAAAAACATACTTAATACCAATTCTCTTGTATGGCTGTGAAGTATTTGCAAACGCTGATTCTGTCCATAAGCAAAAATTAAAAGTAACATATAATAATATCGCTCGGTATGTATACAGTCTGAGTAGGTTTGATCATGTCTCGGAATATGCTTACCAAATGAACAACACCACCTTTGATAACCTTTTCAAGATAAAAGTCCTACAGTTTGTCCACAAATTAATATTTTCCGCTGAACCTATCTATCTTTTCGAGAGACTTCGATTTACACAATCGCGCCGTAATAATAATATTGTATTAGCAAGACACTCCTGCCTTGTCTCCGAAAGACAATTCTTCATATATGGTCCACGTCTTTGGAATTCCTTAGATCATAACACACAACAAATTAGCAACGCTGTCAATTTTAAAAATAAACTATTATCGTCCCTTAATTAGTTCAACATGTCGTCATCCATTAGATATAAGTCCTTTTAAAGTATTCAATCAGATTTCATATTTATTTGTTATAATTTTGTATGTTTTCGATTTTTTATTGTAATAAGCTCTTCATATTAGTTTTAAGTTTTCGTATATTAAATATAAGTGTTTCGTATATTAAATATTTACTGCCATATTTCCTTTCTTAATGATTAGTGCTAGTTAAGAGATATTATACCTTGTAACACTAAGAACTGCAAATAATAACAAATAAATAAATAAATAAATAAATGAAAACTTTTTTTTTATTGATTTTATTTAATAAAATATAAATGTATATAGATTTTATGTAAGATTATGTATTCCTTTCTTATATATGACTTGGTTAAGCGTGAAAGACATGAAGTACATCAACGATCTGTACGGGTATATTTCAGATTTATTGAAAGCCATTTGTGGATCGGGAAGGATTTGTTGGTGCGTTTTCATGTTGAAAAGTCCATTTATCCTGATACTTATAGCATGCAAACTCAATAAATACATCATCTATAACTCAATTTACATTTGTGCATTCGATTTGCACGAAATTAAAAACAAGGTAGATTTTCAAAGTATCTGAAACCGGCTGAAATTATCAATGATCCCCGCCCATGGTTACGCGAATACCTAATTTGTTGTGGCTATCGCAAATTGTGCCGGTATTTCTGGCAACCGTCGGTCGGGCCCGTCAAGGTTGAACTTTTTCTCATCACTTAATATGATATTCCTAAATTCTTTCTCATAAAATTTGTATGTTTCGGCATATGCTAGACTGGCCGCAATGTGTCATGGTAGAAGCCTGGGTTGAGAGAAGGGCGATTTATAACTGACGTTGGCATTTTCATCCCAAATTTGTTGGATTCTGCTTCTAGTAACCCTTGGATCCAAATGCGAAGCAATTTCACCACAACTCATCCCTTTCTGCACTGCAAGACGTCGGATTCGTTTTTGTGCCATTGGTCAATCACGGATTTTCTTTCACTACTCTTGATTATAGCATAGTTTCCAGGGTATTTTAAAAAATTTGTTATGGTGTTTCGATGACGATTCGTCCTAGCAGCTATAGTACCTACTTTTATACCGGCTTTATTTAAGCCTTTTATATTTCAACGATTTTCTTCAGATAAAGTGGTTCCACTTGGCATTTTTATTTGAAAAATAAAATAACTCTAAAATGTGCTCATATTTTGTTCCAAAAATTTATTACAGCTATGTTTATGGGCTTTCTTACTAAGGTTATCAAAAAAATGTCGTTATTCCTACGTTATAGCAGTTAAAACACAAAAACAGCAATTGTGCACATATAAAAATTTTCTATTGCACAAGCGAGATTTCACACTATTTTCGACTAACGGTACTACGAATACGAGGAAGAGAATAATTCTCTGTTCAACAAATAAACTACATCCTTAAAAAAAAATTTTGGCAAACTCAAAAAAATTGTGTTGTTATAAACTAGGGAGAAAAAATAAAAATTTTTTTGCACATATAAATACTTTACTAAGGTATATAAGCACCTAATATTTTCTAAGTTTATTTTTTTCAGCATAAGACAAGCGTCTCGGAAAATAATGAAAAGGTTTCTGATTTTAAAATCAACTTCATCTCATACCTGAGTTTAGGTTCATCTGGGCGTTTAGCCAATAAGTACTCGTGATTGAGAATACTATAAAACTTATTTTTATTTACTAGCGCCATATCCGACCCTAGCTCAACATCAATTAGGTCTGGAGTATCACCGCAATCAATAGACAACAATGCATTTTCAATACTTTCTTCAATAACTTAATTATATTTTGTTTGGTTTTATCAATCGCAATATCTTCAAGTTAAGACACTAATCGAAATTTACACATTTCTAACAAATATCTACAGCATCAAAATTCGTAGTTTTGTCATGAACGACCTTAAAAGTAACATTTATTAAGGCCCTTATTATGAGTTGCTTTCGACGTTCGATCTTCGCTGGTTATCGAACAACGAGTATCGAAAGTTAAATTCTTATTATGACAGTGCAACCCTATCGAAATGTTCGTTGCTCATCGCAATTTCAGTCGAATAGGATTTTGCTTTCGATGCGATGCGTGCTTAGCAATAATTGTTAAAAATTTAAGTATTTTGTGATTGTGTTTTCCTTTTTAAAGACTAAAAACTAATATTGAACTGTTTTTGTAATTTGTATGCAGGTCTAAGGTGGTGAGCAACAAATCACAATTAGAAAAACTGGTCTTATTGATGGAGGCAAACTTTGACTGCAAAGGATATTTGTTCCAAAGTTCAGGCGACAAAGACATGGGAAGAAGTCACGCTGGAATTAAATTGCTTAGGACCACCAGTTAGAACAGCAAAGTGGATTAAGATAAGCTAAAGAAAGCGTTGCTCAACCCTTTTCTACTTCTAGCCAGTTCCGTCAAGCTTTCATCCTCTTCTGACGAAGCGTCGAATCTTATGGAAATTATTTTCGTCATAGTTATAACTTTTTCGTCTTATTTTTTGCAATCAACTTTCAAACCAATCGTATTTAGTTTAAATAAAACAACAATCACCTGATAGAAATATACTACCGTGAAGAAACAAAATGACGGAAATTCACAATAGCGCTACTCTTTATCGAAAGCACGTTATAATAATACCAAATGCAAATTCGTTCGATCAGGCCATTCGACTACAGTCGAAGATCGAACGCAGCTCATAATAAGGGCCTAAATGTTTTCTTCTTAAACACTTTTAACAACGAAAAATGCCAAAAATATTCAGCGGGATTTTGGTATTTCCATTTGGAATGCAGAACGCGCGTACAAAACTAATGGGACTTCCTGAATTCATCAGGCATCTTAAATTAAAACTAAAACTAGGGTCAATCTTTTTAAAAAAACTTAAAATATCTTACATAGTTCTCCACTAGATGAACAGGGTTCTTCCTCTCAGAACACTTTGCAGCCAGTTGAGACAAATTTTCACACACGAAGCAAGCACCAAAAGCACGTTTAGATTTTCTGCAGTCTGCAGCATAGTGCCCAATAGAGTTGCAATTAAAGCACCGCACTCGATCATTATTACTGTCTCTCATTGCCTGCATTCAGCGGAAAGAACTGTTCCACAACTTTCGGGCTGAATGGTATGCTCTCACAGAACATGTTCCTTGAGATGTCACAATTTATATAGCGAAAATATTTTATGCTACTTCGCTACTTGAGCACTTTTTCGGCTAGAATGCGGCCATTGTTTTTGTAACGCCACTTCTTGCTGCATCCTTGTCGAAACGATTTTACTTAGCTGCACTTTGGAAAATTATTGCAGCAGCTGTGCTTTACTGGTGAAACACTGAATGTTTGCTAGAGTCCTAAGCTGCGGGTCTGGAATACCCTCGATTATTGAATCAACAAGCTCGTCTTCGCCAATTTGTACTTTTAGAGAGTATTACTTTATCGTTGAAGTAGTCTGAAAAGTTTTCTGTACAGTGTCAGATTCTCGCTTCGAACTTGCGCCGCTGCACCATTTGGCTCTCAGTCGACCCAAGCAAATCTAGAAGTTCCACGATAAGTCCATCGAGTGGTTCCATTACGAAGCTTGGTTTGGAGTGTAACCACGTAAGTGCTCTTCCTTTTAACTTACAGAACATGAGCACACGTAGCATGTTCTCGTCAGCTGCGTACGCAACACCAAGATTTTTGAGCTGTTTAACCCATACGTGGCTTGAGCCACCGTCGTAATCTGGCAGAAAATCCTTTAGTGTATTAATCGAATAGCAAGCAGAACTGCTAGAAAGTTTACCACTGGTATATGCTGCGCCTGCCGTTCCAATTTGCGATTTAGCCTCTTTTATGAGCATTTCATGCTCTCTGTGCAAGACTTCCTTTTCACGACGAAGCATCTCCCACTCTTTTTTTAGTAATCGACGTCTGTGCTATGGAGGCTTATGTCGTCGTGTGCCCCTGCTTGCTCTGTAAGTTCGTCGTCTGCTGGTAGCTGCTGCAATTCCTCAGCTACGTCGTTGTCTTCACGTGGGCATTCGCCATGCTGCTTGTACGGCACTTCGTTTAGCGAGGTTACTAATGCACTTTTTGCACCGTTGATCGGCAACTGAAGCCGTTGCAGCCAATTACGCAACCGTATCACTGTCAAGTTGTTGGCGTCTACATCCATGTTTGTACAGTGTCTTTTCGTTTTTGTGTGCTAAAGATTTATTTTTAAAAAAATGTCTGTATTGTTTCCACTTTTTCTATCGCTTTTATAGTATGTTAATGTTTTTCACTCTTTTTCCGGTTCTTTTACTATTAATTTTTTATTTTTAGCGCGTTCATACCACTTCTGAAGAATTGTAGTAGATAGCTAAACAACTGCTTTTATTGCGAGTCACGCACAGAATGCCGTTCGCTCATTTTATTTCATATCTTTCAGCCTAGCATACAATTATTCAAGAGTGACCAAATAGAACTACGATAACGGAAACGTCACACACACACTTAAACATTAGCTGTAAACCATAGAATGACAGTCAAAGAGGAGCGGGCAGACGCTAGTTAAAGTGAGAATCACTTTAACGAAAGCATACACTCTTTAAAGAGTCAATCACGCAGCAGATTGTTGATTAAGAAATCAAGTCAAGAAGTTAATAATGATCGCTTAACACTTATCATTATTTGTAAAAAGAGAGCAAGCAGTAAAAGACAACGAGCGGACCAAAGCCAAAATGATGGGAAAATAACAAAAGCCAAGCTGCTAGTACGTTTAATACTAAGCGCTCTACTGAGCACTTCCACTTATTGCAACTAATGCTACACCGTGAAGAAGAGACGGGTGCCGGGGAGACATGAGGTCGAATTGAGAGCTAAGGGGGCCCCGGTATCTGGAGAAGAAGAAGACGATTGGTTTAGAGATGGGGATCGCAATCGTGGTTAAGGATGGACATAACCAACTCACCGCCGTTTGACTAGTGGTACTCAGCGCCTGTCCTCGCCATCACCGTTGCCATATCTGTGGCAGGTGACTTCGCTCCTCCCCACGGCAGCCCCTCAAAGTGATCGAGCGCATTTTAATGGTCATGACGAAGCCGTTCTAGTTTAATTTTTGAGTACGCCAAAGGAATCGAGGAGAAATTGTGGACATAATGCGGGAGGTCCGAGCACATTCACTATACAGTCTACTCAACAAAGAGCTGCGCAACCGCAGACATCTGCAAGCGCTATCGAAAATTATCAGACGTGCTTTGCCTCTACCAGCAAAGGAATTTTGTTGGGCACCACGATGATTAATTTTTGCTACCGAGTTTCTAGTTTTACAGCCAACTGATTGACTCTGGTTCAAATAGCTTTTTTATTTCTGAGAGGTTGCAGCGACTTATTCAACTACCTACTCATCGCGTTTCCGCTCAAGTCTCTGGACTTAACAATGTCGTTTCGGCAACGGTAAAAAAGCTTGCACTTTAGTCATCCAACCATTCGGCTATTGATCCAACCAGTCGGCAGACTACAAACGCGCTTATTCTTTTGAAAATCACAGGAAATCTTCTTACTTGTTCAGTAGATCCTTTGTTTTAGCAAGCCTTTACAGAGCTTGTTCTGGCGGACAAACGTTTTAACTGTAGCGACCAAGTTGATGTTCTACAAGGTGGTGATTTATACCCACAAATTCTTCACTATGGTTTCCGTCGAAATGCTCTTTGGTCACTTATTGCTCAAAAAACCATTTTTGGCTGGATATTATCCAGCTCGAAGGACCATTAACAGATCAGGTAGGTCTGTTCCGGTGAATTAAAGATTCACCAAAGAGCGCTGGCTTGGACCTGCAAATCTTGGTAAGAAGAGCTAGTGTTTGCATATAATCTTCAGGCAATTTGTGCTCGGTTTATATGCAAACGGAGAAAAAGCGAATGAGAACAAAAAACACCAGGAAGTAATTAGTTTATATTACATTAACAATGTTTATTAAATTAAATCTTACGTTTAGTCGTATCTTCAATACGTGATGATACAATGGCTGCTTATGAGTGCAATAAGTGCGAAAACAGGAGCATTAAAGAAAATCTTAATTTACGCTGCTAGCAATCAATTAGTGATTGCTTGTTTCCAATTAGTCGAAATATATGATTTTATATTAAACTAGCTGAACACAGCGCGTTGCTGCCACACCACCTTGTCAAACGCCCATAAAATGTTATCAGTAAAACTGCATGTGTAAATTGAAGTAGAATACTTAATTCCGGGACTGTGCGACCTATAATTCAAAAGCTATTCGATATTGCGAATTTGGGTTGTATGAGAGTTGCCACGCCCCCTTTTCCACACCCATAAAATTTAACCAATGAAAATGCATGTGTAAATTAAGGTCGTGTTTTTAATTCCGAGGCTATGCGACCTATAACTCCAAAGCTATTACAAATTTGGGTTGTATGGGAGGTTAAACGCCCCCTTGTCCAACACCCATAAAATGAAAACAATGAAACTGCATGTGCACATTTTGGTCGAATACTGAATCCCCAAACTGTGCGAGCTATAACTCCAAAGCTATTCGATATCGCAAATTTGGGATAAATGAGAGGTGCCAAGGCCTCTTGACAAACGCCATAAAATGTTATCGGTAAAACTGTATGTGTAAATTGAGGTCGAATACAGAATTCCGAAGCTGTGCGACCTATAACTCCAAAGATATTCAATAAAGCAGATTTTGGTTTTTTGGAAGCTGCCACGCCCCTTGTCCAACGCTCATAAAATGAAATCAATGAAACTGCATGTGTAAATTTTGATCAAATGCGTCCTATAACTCTAAAGCTATACGATAGCACAAATTTGCCACTCCCCCTTGTCGTACGCCCATAAACTTATCAATGAAACTGCATGTGTGGTACATTGAGGTCGAATACTGAATTCCGACGCTGTGCAACCTATAGTTCCAAAGCACAAATTTGGGTTGGATAGGAGGAACCCCTCCCCCTTATCCCTACGCCCATAAAATGTTATCAAAGAAACTGCATGTGTACATTGAGGTCGAATACTGACTTTCAAAACTGTGCAACTTATAACTCTAAAGCAGTGTCGGGCAGCTTTGCACACCTATACTTTCTCATCTTGAGAATGTATTAATGAGAACTTTAAAGCTCACACTGAAAACAAAGTAGTGCTAAAGCGCTTTTTGCAGAAATCTTTCTCGGCATTATGGAATCTTTTTTTGCTCGGACTTGTATTGCGAAATTAAATTAATAAGTCGTGGACGGATTGTCAAAAAGAAACATACCGACAGACCGATAATGTGAAATACAGATAAGCAGACGGAAATGTAAAAAGGGTTACTAATAGTAAAAAACAAATATGTTTTTTTATTGTGCTTATGTTGCTTATTGTGTTTTACCAAGGCTAAACTGACAACGTTAGATGCTTTTATTATACGTATTTGGAACAGATCACTATATGACAGATATGTAGACATGCCGCTTTTAAATAATTAATAAATTTCTCCATAGCATGCCCCACAACTACCTTATATTGGCCATGCAAATTATCGTAATGCCTTGTTATACATAATTTTTTAATTTTACCTCTTTGTTGACGCGCCATGCCATTATTTTCTAAAAATAAAATTTTTTTTATTTTTCCATCCAAAAATTTTGCATGCATACAATTTTATACTGTGTAATCTTTCGTTTTATCTGTGGCAATGCGCAATAACAGCTTAAGTCATATTTCAAAGTTTCCAGAAATCTTGCTTCAAAGTTTTCAATCGCTACATAAGTTATATGAAAGGTTCTTTTGTTTTTGCCTCATATCTTTGGCTAAGGTAATGCTAGATATTCAAGATTTTGTTTATTCATAATGATATATACGTGAAACACAACTATATCAATAACTCAGTTCTGTCTTAAATCGACTTAAGCTATTTTTGCTTATCGACACAGATATAATATATTATATTCAAGGAACATGCAAGCGCAGATCTTATCTGCTTAACATTCGCTTGAACACTGAAGCTTTGATCGTTCTGTAGGTGAGATAAATACATATTTTACTGCACAAACACAATCTCAAGTGTGCAAAGCTGCCCGACACTGCTCTAAAGCTATTCGACATAACAAATTTAGGTAAAATGGGAGGAGCCACGCTTCCCTGACAAACGCTCATAAAATGTAATCAATGAAACTGCATGTGTACATTGAGGTCGAATACTGAATTCTGATGCTAAACCTATAACTTTAAAGCAATTCGAACTGGCAAATTTGTGTTAAATAGGAGGTGCCACGCTTCCTTGACAAATGCCCATAAAGTGCAATCAATTAAACTGCATGTGTACATTGAGGTCGAATACTGAATTCCGACGATGTGCGACTCATAACTCCAAAGCTATTTGATAGCACAAATTTTGGTTGTATGGAAAGTGGCACTCCCTTTTTCAAACGCCCATAAAATGAGCATCACTGAAACTGCACGTGTAAATTGTGGTTGAATATCGAATTTCGAGGCTGTTTGACGCCATAACTCTAAAGCTATTCCATATCACAAATTTTTATATATTTGTGGGCGTTAAAAGGAGGTGTCGCAATTTTTTCTTAAACATTTCGTACTTGAAGCTAATCCTTTGCCAAAATTTAAGCTCAATCGGAACTGTAGTTTTGAATTTTTCTGATCTTTTCTTAAAAGTAGGCGTAGCTTTAGTGTGACCAAACTCATTTTGAATATAGTTTCCGACAGTTATCATACGAACTTAATTACCAAATTTTAGCTTAATATTACCAAAACCGTCTTATATACAGGGTTGCCACACAGGAAAAAAAATTGTCTACCAAAATTCCTAATAAACCATTTACCAATATTACCAATATGAAAATAATTTACCAAATTTTTCTTTTATAAGATAAAAAAATATTTAAATCACATTTTTAGAATACCGGCGAACTTCCCTATAATGAATTCGCAAGGGACCAGAAAATTACTTCATTATTTAGAAACTTCAATGTACAGAAATTATGATCATTTTTCCACTTTTCTTTAAAAGAATCTGATACTATTTCAGTTTGGATTTCACTTTATCATTTTTCTTCCTCACAAAATCTTGTAATACATTTAGAAATTTAAAAACATTAGTCGGTAGGTTATTCCTCATATCCACAAAGGTTCGAAGTATGTCAATTGATGAAGAAATTCGTCCAAATGTAGGTAACGTAGCATCCGGGAATTCGTCACCGTAATTATTTGACAATAGGATTATAATAAGAACATGAGTATGCACATAAATTATAAAATAAATACCTGGGATAGCGTAAACTCCACAATCTTCCAGAACTTCGTTCACTGTACACAGTCAACTTCTTACAAAATTGCTAGTGATGATACTTTCTTATTTTTATTTTTCTGTAGTTATTTTCAACTTCTGGGTATCCTCTAATGCTTTACTTTTTCTCTCTACACAGTAATATTAATATGCGTAACAGAAAATGGTTTGAAAAAATTCATTATATGGGGACAAAAACGCATGAGAGTTCACTTTGCAGCTGCAAAATTTGTTCATTGTAGAGAAAGATTCACTGTATGAAAAAAATTTATAAGGTGATCTACATACACTTAACGTAGAACGAAAACGCTGTGTTTTTTTAAGTCAAATCATAGTAGGGAAAACTTCATTGTATACGAGTTCACTATGGGAAAGTTCGACTGTATCAAGTTTATATATGTGACTTTGCATTCAAACTGAACAAAAATTTATTAAGTAAAGTTTTTTTTTCTATATCACCTTTTTATTTATTATTATGTTAATTTTCTATGATTTGAATACAAATTCTTAATGTTTGATAGTTTAAATCATTCTTGATTTTAAATACAAATTTTAGTTATTTGATAGTTTAAAATCGTTTATTGAGCTTTAGGTCAGGTTAGAACAATTAATTGCTCTAACAAATTTTTCCTAAGAAACAACAAAATTTTCAATATGAAACATCATAAAACATCACTAGCTGATTTTATTGCAATTTCGGCCCTGCTGCAGGCTTCATCAGAAATCTTTGCGATGCAACCACCGGGAATCGAACCCGTTATTAAGTAAATTTTTATAAAATATTTTCTAAATGACCTTGTTATTTATTATGTTGATTTTATATGACTTTGATACAAATTCTAAATGTTTGATAGTTTAAATCATACTTGATTTTAAATCAAAAAAATAAAGCAAAAATACAACAACAAATGTGCAAACATGAAATGGGAGAAAAACTGTGAAATTTACACTTGAAATCTCATCGCCTCTGTGGTGCAGTGCGCTAGTGCGCGCTTGCACGGGTATCACAAAGATTTCTGATGAAGCCTTTAGCATGGCCGAAATCGCAATAAAATCAGCTAGTGATTTTTTCCTTTTCATATTGAAAAAACGTTGTTGTTTCTTTGGAATTAATTGTTCTAACTTTGACCTTAAGCTCAATAAACGATTTTAAACTATCAAACAACTAGAATTTGTATTTGAAGCAGACTGTTGAACTCCATAATAATAACATAAGCTTAAAAACTAAAGTAAAGCAAAAATACAACAACAAATGTGTAAATATGAAATGGGAGCAAAACTGAGAAATTTACACTTAAAATCTCATAGCCTCTGTGGCGCAGTGCGCTAGTGCGCGCTTGCACGGGTATCACAAAGATTTCTGATGAAGCCTTTAGCATGGCCGAAATTGCAATAAAATCAGCTAGTGATTTTTTTCTTTTCATATTGAAAAAATGTTGTTGTTGTTGTGGTTTTTTGGAAAGATTCGTTAGAACAATTAATTGTTTTAACTTTGACCTTAAGCGCAATAAACGATTTTAAACAATCAAACAACTAGAATTTGTATTTAAATCATATAAACTCAACATTTTTATAAAATAGTTTAAAAGTATTTGCCTCATTGTATTAAAAATAAATAGGAACTTATTGAATATTATAAATTATAAAGTTTAAATAAATTTAATGAAATAAAAGTATAATCCAAAAATCTTTTTTTTTGCAATTACACATAATGAGGCTTATTTTTTATTCGCAAAGTTCTTTGGATAGTAAAATGCTGTTTGTTCGGGTGCGGAACGATTGAGTGGGTAACAGCGGAAAATTAACGTAATTGGAGTTAAGTGGAGTTGTTAACAAAGTGTCTTTTTTATTGTTACCTTTCAACTATGTGTCTTACAGTTTTGCTGGTGTTATAAAAGTTGTTTAATTATATCAGTTGTGCTGATTCGATCTGTCTTCCTTCGTGTGGGTGAGGGTAACTTTCGGTGCTCGCTTGTTGTGGATAACCGCAGTGATTTTTTGGGATGTTTGTGGTGGCTCGTTGCAATATATGCCGGGTTATATTGTAGAGCGTCCTCGTCTTGTTTCCTTTCGGTGTTTATTTAGTAGATTTGGTTTCGGGTTGTCCAACTTGCTTCCAATATGTCCGTCTTATGAAAAACGAATGAATTTTATGTGCTCGTAGCCTTTGATCTTCACTAGCGTGAATCTTTTCAGCGGCGAGCCGACCACCTTAGCGACTCCAGGGCCCAGTTGGCCACACCGGCGGGTAGACGTGAGGAAGTGTTCAGTGACCACAGGGTTTAAACACTGTTAATGGTTATAAAATGTAACTTGTTTTGAAGCTTCATGTTAATAAATGAAAATTCAAATTTATCTGTTAAATCCTTAACCTCAAAACATCAAAATCAATACTAACTTCAAGGTTAGAAAGCCTTAGAAGCGTCCATTGAGTGACAAAATTTTCAGTATTACCGTCAATTAAAAAAAAAAAGTTTGATATCAGTGGTAATATAGAAATTTCCGATTTTGACAATATAGTACTTGGAGTTAAAATTTATAGGTTTTTATGTCGTCTGTGCAAAAATCTTAAGGTCTTTTATTTTTTCCGAATAATTTACTTTTAACTAAAAATATTTTTCACTCGTGAAACATATGTATGTAATAAGGGCTTCTAATTTCAAACCTGAAAAAATGAACTGCCGCTTTCATTTGGTTTAGAAGTTATAGGGGCCCAAAGTTTAAAAAATGGGCTCGAAAAATTTGCTATTTTTTTATTTTATTATTTTATTTGTATGGGTGTTGAAAGAAAGGCTATGCTATTGCCTAATCAATAAACTATTATCTTAGAAATAAGTTTAGTTTCTTAATTTAATTTTGGACTTTCAGCTTAATATATCAAAACTTCGCGCGATTTTTTTATAAAAATGTTTCTTATTTTACGTTATTTTACCACCTAACCACATTCCACCAGTTCGGAACCACTGGCCTACATATAGTATATATCCTTAGTCTTTTATGAGTTAATACGTTTCATGCATATTTCTAATTTCGACAACAACGTAGCACTTCACTCTTATCTTAAACTTGTGGTTTTGTGTCCGCTTACTATGCTTACTATGAAGCTTGGGCGTATCATCTTTAACTTGAAATTCGTAGCGACTTAAATTCATAAACATATTAAACAGCCATAGAAAAAAATTTTTACTTCTTCAATGTTTCCTTATCTTAAACTTGCGGTTTTGGGTCCACTTATAATGTTTGTTATGAAGCTTGGGCTTATCATCTTTAACTTGAAATTTGTAGCGACTTAAATTCATAAACATATTATATTAAACAAGCAAAGAAAAAATATTAGACTTCTACACTGTTACATTATCTTAAACTTTCGGTTTTGGGTCCGCTTATTACGCATACTGTGAAGCTGAAGGCTTCACCTTGAAATTGAAGTTTTTGTAGCGACTTAAATTCATAAACATATTAAACAAGCATGGGAAAAAATAAAAAATATTTTACTTCTTCACTGTTTCCTTATCTTAAATTTGCGGTTTTGGGTCCGCTTATTACGCATACTATGAAGCTGAAGGCTTATCACCTTAAACTTGAAGTTTTTGTAGCGACTTAAATACATAAATATTATGCTTGCTATGAAGCTTGGGCTTATCACCTTAAACTTGAAATTTTGACTTATAGCAACAGCAACACGCTTCAGCCATCCTACTTCAGCCAACTTGACCAATTATAGCCCATCTAGCTATCCGTCCGTCCGTCCATCCACCCATCTTGCATGCTAATCTCCAATTTATAACAACAACAACACGCTTAAGCCATCCTACTTCACCCAGCTTGACCAATCATAGCCCATCTCGCGACGCCGACTGCGCAGTTTGCCACAATTTTGTGAATTTGGAGGCCCATAAGGAAATACACGCGTTTTTGGATTAGAACTCTTATAGCTACTCTACTCATAGCTTCTAAGTTATTTGAGTTGATCTCGCAATAAAGCTGGTGACGGTCGTTTATCTTGTGTTGTTTTTGTTATTGTAATTTGTTTATATCAGTTTTTATTAATCTCCGTGTGTGCTGTATTGTGATTTGAAAATTATTTTTAATGTTAATAAGGTAAAGTCTATTATTTTCATGGTGTAGAAGTTTCTTTTTTAATGTTTTATTGTGGAATATATATTGTTTTATTTATCGTCATAGTTTGATAGCTGAGCTGCTGCTTTTATACTTTTTTCTTTCTCCTTTTTTTTTTGCGTTCCTCTTTGTGCGTTATTTGTTTATTTGCATAAACTAAGCACAGAGAATTGTTGCAGTTGCTTTAAAAGTTTAACATATTATATTAACCCATTAGCACTTAGTGGAAATTATTTTTGCTCACATAAAATTTATAACTTTATTTTTTCGCTATTCATGTGCTAGGATCTCTAAGTCGTGTCTTGATATGATTTAATCCCACCGCGATCTGGTCTTCGCTGGTATTGTGCTTCGTGTAGGGTTCTTTCATCAGACGAGTTTTTCTCAAAAAAAAAGCTTTTCGGTGAATGCCTTAACGCTTTAAATAATAATTTTAAAGAAATTGTTACATTTTTTTAATGAAGGAAGCACCTCACCCAGTACTAGGATTTATGATGAAAAGTCTTCATCGGTAAATATTTCGAAAAAGAGAAATAATTCCAAAAATAAAAATAATAAGCGGCGCATGACGCTTCCAGTCACTTAAGAGACAAAGCAGATCTCGGCTAAACCAGTGTTTACGCCAGTGAGAATGGATAATATAGTTATTACTCCATATCCTCCATCTGTTTCTCCCCCGGCTAGACATAAATAATGAGCGCAATAGTTCATTAAATTTAAGAGCGTTGTCGAGAAAAAAAAGGGGTTTTCATTTCACGCCTTCAGCCCGACACAACAAGTGAAAATGTATTGACGTTTGTCAAACATAACCAATTGGTAAGTCAGACTGCTTTCAGCTCATGCAAAAACAATGGCAATAAACCGTCCCACGCATCATATATTCTCACAGTGGCTGCTGAAGAATTTGCAACTGATCTGAGCTCTAATAATATCTTTGTTTCTGAGTTCAAGCCTAAACACAGGTCTACATTGGCGTCGGAAGCGGGGGGGAAAGGGGGGCAGTTGCCCCCCCCCCATTTTTTAGCTAGATAAACAATTTAAAAGGAAAACTTCAAAATTTATTCAAAATATCAGTTTTTTTTACAACGATAATATTTTTGTATTATATATTTTCCTCTTCTTTCTCTCTTCTTCATAAGCATGCTTGCGGATAACCATTTTCTTTCTCTGTGTTTGCAAAAAGATAGAACAAAATCAAGAGTTTCTATTGCAAACCCACCACTTCAGTTTAAAAGCACCCTTAAGTATGTAGCTTAATGCTTGTTAATTTTGCAACTCTGGTAAGAAAAAATTTGACATGTTCTTAGGGGCTTTCCATATAGGGCTGTTCACATTTCAAACCGCTCATCAAATCGATCATCAAATGATTTGACAATTGATTTGACCAACAGAATTTGTATGGATTTGATGGCGATTTGACCAGTGTGAACACTTATCAAATCGTTGGTCAAATCGTTGGATGAAAATCAAAATTTTTTGATTTTTCTGCTGATTTGCCGAACGATTTGACCAGTGTGAGCACTCGTCAAATCGTGTAGTACGATTTTGTCAGTTCAAAAAAGTTTTCAACCTGTGCACATCGCGGCAAAAGAAGGAGCGGAAGAAAATAATATCAAAATAATAATAAATAACTGTTGCAAACAATTTATAATAATTTATAAAATAATTTCTTCTTCTTCCAATACGATTTTAATAACAAAAGGTATTAAAATTTTTCCGTCATCGCGATGTGCTTACTTCGGTGTTCAAGATAAAATGAAATTTGACGAAAAATTTGAAGAGTCAGAACACTTCTGTGGTCAAACGATTTGACAAATGATTTGATGAGCGGTTTGAAATGTGAACAGCACTTATTGGACGACATGTTGTACGATAAGTTAGATGGAAAACTAATGGGACTATTTGATTGAGCGTTCGAACGATCCAACTTGTAAAGCAACATCATTAATTGTAAGTTCTCAAGCAGAACACATCCGGCTAATAGCTAAGCAACTTTTAGATGCCCTAACAATTGAGCAGTAATTTTACATAGTTGTACAATATTGTACAATCGCCAGAAAAAAACCAAAAATTTCGACTTTCGTTTTAGCTTACGCATGGTACTACATGTTGTACAATCTGCCATAGTGGTCCAATGTTTTGGAAAATGCGAAAGCCCCTACTGTGAATTAGCTGATGTAAATCCACCTCGACGCTTTGAAGAAACATCAAATCCGGTTCCTTGAGTACAGTTGCCATTATATGATCGGCAACGAAAAGATTATTTCGAAATTTTAGATCTTCTCTCAAATGAGATAACGGCTAGATTCGATCAAACAGTATTTTACAACAATATTTTACTTTTTTTTTATTTTTGCAAGTTTACACCAGTTTAACTCAACCGACTCACTTTGATTTAACATTCGGTGAGTCGGTTGAGTGAAACTAGTGTAAACTGGCACTTTGTAAATCTTATTGTACATTTAAACAGATCTTGACACTCTGGAATCGTTGGAAAATATTGTAATCGAAGCCTTCAACGGAAAAGTGCCTTCTGAACAAAATCTAAAAACAAAACTAGATCTTTATGCAGATGAAATTGCTGAAGCAATTGCCTGGCCAAACACCTTGAAATTGTGGAGCCATTGTATCCCAATTTGCGAAAAATTCGGATACTGCAAAAAAACTATTAAATGAAGTTGAAAAACTTATTACTTTGCTTTTGACTGTGCCTGCATCAGCAGCTTCATCTGAGCGTTCTTTTAGTGCACTAAGACGACTTAAGACGTATCTTCGAGCAACTATGACACAGAAACGACTCACTCATGCAGCACTTATACACATTCACAAAGATAAAACCGAAGAATTGAATTCGATGGAGGTGGTGAAAGAGTTTGTTTCTCGCAAGGACAGAAAGAAACATTTTGGAATAATTTAAATTGATATAACTTTTTGAACCTTATTGCATTTAAACCATGTAAAGATATGCCTAGTCTTGCTTTATAAAAGGAACCATTATTTCTTATATTTTCATATTACCGTATGAAAGATCCTTGATCTCTAATATTGAAATTGGAAGAACTTTTAAAAATAATGAAATTTTAATATTTTTTATATATTTTTATATTTCTTTTATTTTAAACTAAAATAAAAAATTTGTTTATTCACATTCATGTTTCTTTGAAGAAATTTTGGTGAACTTTTTTTTGCACCACCATTTGTACTGCCCCCCCATTTGTACTGCCCCCCCAGATGAAATTAGCTTCCGACGCGCTTGCAGGTCTAGAAGGACGAATAATATCGTCAGTCAGACCCAAAAAAACTAAATAGGCTTTCCCTTTACTATCAAAATGTAAGGGGATTGCGTTCAAAGACGCGCGATATTTTTTTGTCAACTCAGAATTTTTCTGAAGATATTATCGCGTTCACTGAAACTTGGTTGAACGGAGGAATTACTGACTTAGAACTGTTTGACAATAGTTTTGAAGTATATAGGAAGGACAGACACGCTGACAATAATTCTGCAGTTGGTGGTTGTGTCCTATTAGCTGTAAGGAACTCCTGTGTTAGTTCCTTTATTGATATTCCCTGAAATTCTAATATATATGTTATTAATGTAAATATATTGCGGATAGCATAGAATTTATATTAAATTTACTTGACGTTAATGATGACATTTTATTGTTGAGCGATTTTAATTTGCCTGACTTAAAATGGCATTCTTCTGACGATGAAACACATTTTTGTGCATCTAATTCGAAGACACGCAAAGAACATATATTTGTTTACAATATATGTACGTTCTGACTTACAACAAGTTGTATTTATAACAGTCTGGAAAGGCTGCTTGACCTAGTCTTAACTACAGACAGTAACAATGTCATTGTTCAGAAGGCACTTCATGCCTTGACTACTATTGATAATTACCATCCACCTTTGAGTATTTGGTATAAATCTGATAGGGAGAATATGGTAAATTCAAGCTCTGTTAACACAGTTTATGAATTCAGTTTCAAAAAAGCTGACTTTGAAATTGAATCATTTACTTTATAGTAAATTTAATATAATTACAGAATACATAAAATAATAATAGTCTTAAAAGTTCAATAAATATTTTCTATACGGAGCTCTTTGCCGTGTTTTCTCAGTCTGTACCATATAGTCTCAAATTTGCGAAAAATTCTGAATACCCTTGGTACACAAAGGATTTAAAGACTCTTCGCAACAATAGGAATGGGGCATGGAAGAAATATGTTTGTATTTTTGACTCAAATGACCTTGAAACATACAAACGTTTGTTTCTGGAATTTGAGAATCGCTCAGCTGCATTATATAATGAGTATTTGGATAATATGAAGCTGAGTATTTTGTCTAATCCAAGAAAATTTTGGGGATTTATTAATGTTAAGAAGAAGACTGATGGATTTCCTTCTCCTTTCAAATTTCAGGATGGATTTACTGACGATTCCACCATTATTTGTGGCCTATTTGCCAATCTTTTTAAAGAATCATTTTGTTCAGATTCTTGTAATCCTGATTTAACGTATTTTATTTATATGAATAACGCACCCAAAATTTCTTTGGGACATATATCTTTTACATCAGAGGATATTTTTAAGCATATTGTATCAATAGATGAATATTTCAGCGCTGGACCAGATGGGATTCCTGCCGCAGTATGAAAACAATGCGGCTCCATTTTGTGTCAACCATACTCATTGCTTTTTAATAAATCAATTAATGAAAGTAATTTTCCTCTGTTCTGGAAAAAATCTTTTATCAGTCCTATTTACAAAAAAGGTTGCATGAATGACGTCACTAATTATAGGCCTATCGCTAAGTTGTCTTCGATTCCTAAACTTTTTGAGCTAATAGTGTACGATCGAGTGAAAATTCACTGTGGGCAAGTCATGACAACTCGTCAGCATGGTTTTGTTACTGGCAGATCCACTGTGTCTAACCTCCTCGATTTCACTACATTTTGCTTAAAATCTATTGATTCTGGTAGCCAGGTCGATTGCATTTACACTGACTTTAGCAAAGCTTTTGATAAATTACCACATAATCTAATTTTATTAAAACTTAAAATAATGGGATTTCCAAAGTATTTTGTAAACTCGATCAAATCGTATTTGATGGAGCGATCTTATCAAATACAGTTCCGAGGCGTATTGTCTTCTGAATTTGTTGCAGAATCGGGTGTTCCTCAAGAAAGCCACCTGGGTCCACTTCTGTTTATGTTGGCAATTTATGATGTTACCCACGTCATCAAACACTCTCATTTGCTTATTTATGCAGATGATATGAAAATATACAGAACAATTGATTCTAATGACAATTCAGACCTGCTCCAGTCAGACTTGAACTCCTTTGAGGTCTGGTGTTCTAAAAATAACATGTTTTTAAATCCAGATAAATGTCAAACTATGACCTTTTCGCTTAAAGGGAACAATGTTATTTTTGATTACAAAATTAGAGATACTGCATTAAGTCGTGTAACTACCGTCAAAGACCTTGGTATATGCATGGATTCTAAATTTTCGTTAAACATGCATATTGATAGAATTTGTAAAAAAGCGTCTTCTATGCTTTGTTTTATAAAACGGTGGGCTAAAGAGTTTAATAGCTCAATAACAACTACAACGCTGTATTATTTAATTGTGTGTCCTCACTTGGAGTACGCAAGTCAAGTATTGTCCCCACATCACAATGTGCATGTTGATCGTATAGAAAGAATTCAAAAACGTTTTGTTCGGTTTGCTCTAAGAGGCTTGAGTGGAACTGACACATTTAACCTTCCTCCATATGAGGATCGTTTGAAATTATTAAAGATGCAATCTTTAAGTGAGAGAAGAAAATCTGCTGATATCGTCTACTTACACCAACTCGTAACTGGTGTATTCGATTCTCCAAAACTTCTTTCTTTTATAAATTTTAACACTAACCGTAGAAGCAGTAGAAACTCTAACAACTTGATTTATTTACCATTTAGTAGAACAAATTATATGTTATCTGCTCCATTAAATCGCATGAGTACCTTTGTTAACAACTGTAGCGTGTTTGATGTTAACTCGTCGAAAGGTCAACTCAAAAGTAGATTGAAAACTAATGAAGGATAAGATCTATGTAAACGCATGGTTAGTTGTTATGTCTTGTGTTGTCCCTGAGCCCAACCCATATTATGGTGGGTAAATTTTTCTCCCTTTTGGTTTTTTTTTTTTACCACTTTTATCGATTTCTGTGAGATATTTCAATGATATTTGGGTTGGTTTTTAAAATGATCTATTGCGGAGAAAGTGTGAAAAAGCTTTAGTAGCTGAACTCTATTGCTATTGCATGTTATAAAAAAAAAATTAGTGGTATTCAATGAACGCCGTATTGGCGAAGTAAACAACGTATGTTCGGTAATTTAACAGCAGCGTAATTTGCAATAACAAAATTGTAAGGGATTAAACATACGCAGCTTACGGCACAAAAACGTGGTTAATACAGTACGTATAATGTCGCGTATTATGCGACCGTGATTTAATTTTGTTTTTGACAAGCAGTGTTTCAATTAAATTTAACAACTAAAAAAATTAAAAATGCACTTGCTATTAATTATTGTGTATAAAACTTAAAAACTTATTTTACTATTCTGGCAACACTGCTAAATTGTACTTGTAAATTCTTTTCTTTATTAAATAATTTCACCTTCTTCCTTTTTCACTCTGTAAGTCCGGTTCTTTTATTTCTTGTGCTCCGCTCAACTCTGATTTGCTACAGGTTATGGACCCATAATTCACATAAAGTTAAGCACATGGAACTGTAGGGAAAGTCGCGAACGGATAAATATAATTTGCAATCAATTTTTTCCACGGATTATCTAAATTATTGCAGATTAGTAAAGGCATTTTTTTTGAGGTTACGAAATGGCCGCCGCTAGCCATTTACATTCACTTTCCATTGAAAAACTAAAAGGACGAGAGAATTATGACTCGTGGAAATTCGCAGTCAGAAATCTCTTAGAATATGAAGAACTGTGTCAAAGGCACATCGAATGATGCAAAACTGATTACGAAGGCGAAATCCAAATTGATATTGTTAATAGATCCTATCAACTACGTTCATGTCCAAGACGCCACGACTGCCAAAGAAGTGTGGGACAATTTGAAGAAGGCATTTGACGATTCAGGTTTGACGAGGAAAGTTGGGTTGTTGAAGACGTTGATCACAACAAAGTTAGACGTCAGAGAATCTATGGAAGATTTCGTGAATAAAATAGTCACGACTGCTCATAAATTACAGGGCACAGGACTAACCATTAATGATGAATGGGTGGGAACGTTGCTTCTTGCAGGTCTGCCAGAACATTAAACTGTGCAAGACATTTTTCTAACGGAAAAGCGGATAACACAGGAGGATAGCTTTTAAAAGATACAGGCATTAAAAGTTTGCCTCTTGCAGAGTATTTTTTAAAAATAAAGTGCTCATTAAGGCGTATCGAATTACAATTTTTTCGAATTTCACTTTCTAAGAGGTGTCAAAAGTTGCATGGTGGTAAAGATCTACAAAAAAAATTAATAGAGAAAAAAAGGATGTCTTCCTCTTACACAAGGACAAAGTTGTTTTTTTGAGAAAAATAGTAAAAAATAACGATCTATAAATGCTTTCATTTTTGTAATAAAAACTACATATGTCTTAAAGCAAAATTAAATACAGACTATAACTAAGAATATCTCGCCAAACAAAATGCAACTCTCGATTTCTACCCTCATTGTCCTGTGTGAGAGATACTCGAGTCCAAAGGTACACTCGAAAAAGCACAGAACTTTTTTTTGATTGTTATCTGATTGTCCAAATGCTGGTGTTATTGATTGAAGTGTTTACGTTTTCTTAAAATATGGCGAATTAAATATTTGCATATTTTTCGCAAATGCATTTTCTTATTTTCGATAAATGTATTTTGAATGCAATAAACTTATAGAAGTTTTTCAAAAAAATTAAGATAAGATTTTATATTTTTTTGGCTTCAGAAGTGGCACCGAAGATAGATTTGTGAATTTGGATTCTTAAAATATTTCTGAACAAAACAATTTTTGAAAGTATTTTTTAAAACACCAGGTTAATAACGCGATTCTTTTTTGTGTTTCGATTTTTAAAAAAATTTTTCTGTTTAGCATGAAATTAATTACTTCGTCAAAACTCCTCACCTCATCATTTACCAAAATGTTAAACTAAAATTTTGAGTTTCTGAGCCTGCCATTCGATGAGTTTCAATTGATTTAACAATTGCTTTTAAGATGTATTTTTAAAAAAATAATAACCTTAAAGGAGATATCTGAAGAATTCAAAAAGCGAAAACTATTTTACCACTTCTGATGCCTGAGGTATAAAGCCTTATATTAATTTTTTTTACAAAGTTGAAAAATTCCGTTCAAGTATGCTTTTCTCAAAAAACAGTAAATGCATAGGCAAATGTGCAAATTTTAAATACACCAAATATAAGGAAAACGTAAACACTTTAATAAATACCCCTAAAATTAACACAATCAGATAACAGTCAAAAGTTCTGTGCTATTTCGAGTGTACCTTAAAATTCGAATATCCTTCACACAGGACACTGAGTAAAAATCAAGAGTTGCATCTTGTTTGACGAGATATTGTTAAAGTCTATATTTACTTTTGCTTTAAGATATATGTAGTTTTTCTTACAAAAATCAAAGTATTTATAGATCGTTAATTTTTACTGTTTTTCTCAAAAAACAACTTTGTCCTTGTGGGAGAGGGAGACATCATTTTTTTTGGGAAACCACCCAATGGAACTATGGAGACCTATTAGAATGAGAAATTAAAAAAATAATTTTTAATTCGATACGCCCTTATGAGCACTTCATTTTTAAAAACTACTATGCAAGAGGCAAACTTTCAATGCCTATATCTTTTAAAAGCGAGCTAACTTTGCAAAACCCTTTTAGAGTTTTGTTGGTCTAGATCAGTACCATCGATCTGTGATGGTCGCTTTTTCGTTAGATTCCATGACCCTTGAATTGTCGCATAGTGTTATCAGCCGATGATAATGGGCCTGGAGAATTCCGGAGTCGCTATAACATCCGACTCGATCAAAATAATTTTACTCCAAGATGTGACCAATGCACCAGGTAACACAGTAGCATTGTACAGCAAAAATTATTTGGTGAAAAATAAAAAGCGTGTACCATGTTTTCAATGCAATCGTTTTGGGCATTTTGCCAGGGATTGTCCCAATCCAAAATCGCAGCAGCAAAATTCGAAAGGAAACCAAAATGTGTTGTTTACATCATTGGTAGCAAGCGAAGTCAACACTCAGCCGTGGTTTCTGAACTCTGGTGCGTCAGCCCATATGACATTGCGGCGAGATTGGCTCAAAAATATTACAACACCCAGTAACAGCGAAGTTTTCATTGCAGATAAAAATCGATTAAAGGTAGAGTGCATGGGCGATGTTGAAATTAAATCGACCAATGGTGAGGCTGCTACTGTGAAAGGCGTTTTGTATGTCCCGAATCTTTGTGTTAACCTTCTCTCCGTTAGTAGACTAGCAAAAGGGAAGAACAGTGTCAAGTTTCATGGAATTCGAGCTGAAATTTTCAATAAAGGGAGACGTTCGATTATCACTGCGTTCCTTGAGTCAGATGTCTACAGGTTGGATCTGCCAACACCGATGTGCGCAAACTTCTCAGTTCGTGTCAATCAGGATATGAATTTGTGGCATCGCCGGATGGGGCATCTCAGTTTCGATAATTTGAAAAAACTCAAGGACATGACAAATGGCGTAAACTTCACCGTGGCAGATAAAAACATCTCGTGTGTCTATTTTTGTAAAGGCAAACAAGCTAAAACGCCGTTCAAGAACTTTGGAACTCGTGCGACTGAGATTTTACAGATAGTTCACTCCGATGTTTGCGGTGCAATGAGTGTAAATTCTAGGCGCAGGTTATTTTTTAGTTTTGGTGGACGACTACAGTAGAAAAATGTTCTTATATCTAATGAAAGAAAAAAGCCAGGTAAAAGACAAGTTTGAGGAATTCATGGGTCTGGTTGAAAACCAAACTCAAAGAAAAATAAAGACTCTGCGCACCGACAATGGCACTGAATACTGTAATGCGTCATTGCTCTAGTGTTTACGTAAGCATGGAATTCAGTAAACAACCGCACCGTACACACCAGAGCAAAATGGTCTTGCTGAGAGAACAAACAAGGCTGGATATAATCAACCGTTCTCCAAGAAAAGTATTGACAGACAAGACTCCTCAAGAAACATGGAGTGGGCAGAAACCAAATTTAGAATTCTTTAAAGTTTTTGGTTGCCGTGCAATGGTGCACATACCAAAATAAATGAAGAAAGAAATTAGACCCGAAGTCCAAAGAATGTCTGATGATGGGATATTGCGAAAACTCGGAAGCTTATCGTCTTATCCTGACCCCAGGACAAAGAAAGTATACATAAGCAGGGATGTAGTTTTCTTTGAAAGCAAAAGTGATAAGCCGAAAAATAAGAGTTTCAGTGCAAATGAAAATGATTATGTTTCTATATATGACGATTCAATGGGGGATGAGTTTGAACCTCTTAATGTAGCACATCCGAAGAGGATCCAACTATTGAACCACAAGAAACCAATTCTCATCATGAAGCAAGTTCTAGATTTTTTGTTTTTTTTTTAGACTGAACCAACGCTCAGGGGAAGATGGGTGATAGTTAGTTAGAGGATGGATAGATGGAGTAGTGTCGGTGAATGTTTGTTTTAAATTTGCACAGCTCAAAACTGCCGGGAAACACGCTCGCATTCCACAACTTAACTATGCGACTAAAGAACGAATTATCAAGGTAATGCTAGGTTCTATTGGATATCGATGCAATGGTAAAGGGTGGGCTTAAACAGCTGCCCGAGTGGACCTGGGAAATACACGAGCTGGTGGCGTCAAGCCATGTATCTCCCATGAACGCATCCCATGGTAATACCTAAACAGAAGGCTTAGGCAGCCAAGATTGCGTCAATGCCCAAGAGAGTTGAGAGAGGACGAAATACTTTCATCTCCTATCAAATATATCTCACGACGTTGAATTCGATCCAAAAGCTCCAAATAAGATCTTGAAGCCCCTGCCCAAATGTGCGATCTAGCCTATCCGAATCATCTGCAGAAACCTTTTTCTCTGAAAGTGAGACAACAGTTCAACTTGAAGAAGAAGAATATTTACCACCAGAAAGTATAGAAGTTGAAGTCTCAGAAGCACGAAGATCATCTCGCCCACCGAAGCCTATACACAGGCCTGATTTTGTGAGTATGGTAGCCGTAAATTTGGAAGTAAATGATCCAGTCACAGTAAGTGAAGCTATGGCCAGAGCGGATGCTAACTTATGGCGTGTAGCTATGAATGAAGAGCTCGAGGCTTTGAACCAAAACAAGACTTGGACGTTGGAGATGCTGCCATCGAACCGAAAACGAATGACTGCAAGTGGATATTTCGGACAAAAAGAGATGCCACAGGTAAAATTGTGAAATACAAAGCCCGTTTAGTAGTGAAAGGCTGTGCGCAAAGAAAAGGCGTCGATTATGGCGAAACATATTCGCCAGTGGTGCGCTACAGTTCCATTTACATTTACAGAGCACTTTTAGCTTTGGCAGATTGATTTGACATGGACATCGACCAGATGGACGCGGTGTCTGCATTTCTCCAAGGGGAACTTAGCGAGGATATATTATGATTTCACCCGAAGAAATGAGCTGTACTGGTGATACAACGAAGGTTTGCAAGCTACATAAATCGCTTTATGGTCTCAAACAATCGAGCAGGTTTTTGAACATCAAATGGGATTTAGCACTGGCAGTTTTTGGAAAGAAGAAATCTTCAGCTCATCCCTATGTTTACTAAAAATTAGTAGGGAATAAAAATTTGTTTGTAGCAGTATATGTGGACGATGAAAACGCACTTGAAATCAAAGCTGATGGAAAGTTTCCAAATGAAAGATCTAGGATAAGAGCGCTTCGTACTAGGTATGCAACTGCAGTGCGATCGAAACAACGGTACCATCTCTATTGACTTGGAGCAATACATCAAGGAGATTCTTCAGCGGTTTGGAATGCTGGATTCTAATCCAGTTTAAACTCCATTTGATGTCAACCAGATTATTTCAAAAGAAATGTGCCAAAAAAAATGAAGAAGAAATTGTAGAAATGAAAAATGTGCCTTATCAAGAAGCCATCGAGTGCATGATGTTCGCTGCTCAAGTTTCACGTCCAGACTTATCGTTTCCCGTTAGCTGTTTGAGCCGCTATAATCAAAACCCCGGCAAGTCACATTGGAATGCCATTAAAAGAATGTTTCGTTACTTAAAGGGTAACATGAATGCGAAGCTGGTGCTTACCAAAAATAGTAGCAATGATTTAGTGGGCTATTGCGATACTGACTGGACATCTGATACAGACGAGAGGCGATCAACGACCGGATACATATTCCAGCTACAGGGTGCTGCAATTTCCTGGAGCACCAAAAGGCAACCTACTGTTGCATTGTCGACCACAGAAGCTAAGTATATGTCATTGTCATCAGCTACTCAAGAAGGTCTGTAGTTGCAACGTTTCTTAGATGAGCTACTCGAAGATACAGCTTCAACAAAAATCTACTGCGACAACAAAAGTGCATTGGAATTGGCTGTTCTCAATGCGTACAGAGCACGCACAAAACATATAGACGTGTGCCATCATTTCATCAGAGAGCAAATTAACGCAAATAAAATCATCCTTGAATACATTGATACAGACAAGATGTTAGGAGATGTATTACCGGAAGCAGTTAAAAAATTAAAAATTGAATTTTGTTGTAACGGTATGGGATTATAAAGGGATATAATGGGGGTATTGTGAATATAACTTAAAAACTACTTTTATTATTCTGGCAACACTGGTTCATTGTACTTGTGAATTCTTTTCTTTATTATATAATTTTACCTTCTTCCTTTTTCACTCTGTAAGTCCGGTTCTTTTATTTCTTGTGCTCCGCTCAACTCTGATTTGCTACATTAATGGATCTAAAATGTTTGTTAAGTTTAAAATAATTTTGTGCTGGAAATTTTTTTTTTGTTAATGTAATTATACGGTTCTACTCGGGTTTTATTCAAGGTAGGTTCGTGGAAGCGCTTAGCGTAAATTTATTTCTATATGCTTTCATTACATATACGTTATATTATTATATTTACTGCGGTTATATACACACGATACACAACTTAGAGCAATTGTCATAAACAAATATACTAACAAACTCTACACCACAATTTAATGATATTTTTAAAAGATTGAATTTACGCTCCGCGCGATTAAATGAAAAATTTTTAAGCCAGAGTGCCTTCCACATAAAATATTCACAAGCATTTTATTATTAACACCACGGTAAGTTATGTTAGAATAAGGCATTAAGAAGACAGGGAGCACAAAAGACAATTTATGTTGATGGATGGCCTACGTCATCTCCTGACCCTAAGCTCCTGGACTTTACTATTTGGAGTGTAATGCTGAGCAAATTAACGAACATAAAAACATGACGGTAGATAAATTTTAGCGACGTTTAATAAAAATATGGGATGATATTCCTGAAAACCAGGTGCGTGCCGCATGCTCGCATGTTACAAATCGTTTAAATTTGTTAAAAAAAAATTAAATGTAAAAGATTCATACTGAATGATGAAGAGTTGTAAAGAATGCTTAAAATAAAAATGTTTGCTTACATAAATTTACACAGTGCTTTTGATTTACGTCATAAAACAAGTGCGATAGTTACTTTGATTCACTCTGTACAGATAAAAATATTTAAATAAAAAATGGACTTACCAATATGATCGCCCGGCTCAACTTTTCCTCGCTCTTGAAGCAAGGCTCCAATTTTTTCTGCACGTTTATGTAACTCTGAACAGGTTAACGTTTTTGCGATAGTGCCTTAAAAAAAATTTTAAAGAATTTATTACGTAAACATAAAAAGATCCGAAATATGTCTCAAAACACTCAAGGTGACATTGCATGTTCGAAAAAAAACAAAAAGACTCACTTTTAAGCATTTATTGTGAAGAGTTTATAATACATAGAGACTTGAAAATCACGTAAATAATACAAAAAATTATATTCTGAAATAGTTTTTTTTAAATGTATCTTCATCTTGCTAGGTGGCATAATTAAAAAGAGTCATTTTCAGCAGGGGTCAAGATATTTTGGTCACAATTTAGCGACAAGTACCATTATTAATATGTACTTTGATTTTTTTTTCAGATAAATTGGGACAAAAATATTTTAACCCCAGCTGAAAATAACTACTTTTTTGGCGCCATCTGGTGAGAAGAAGATGCATTAAAAACAAAAAAACTATTTTAATGTGTATTAAAATCTTTTCACAATAAACGTTTTAAATTAAGTCATTTTTTCGAAGTACAATGTCACCTTAATAGACTTAAGACTTTATAGATAAAATATTATAAATTTGTTATATAAGCAACTATTTAAAAAGGAGTAAGCCCATTTAACCCAAGGTAAAGTATAAAAAATTATATTAGGAGCCTTTGAGAGAAAAATCCTTCGCAAGATCTACGAACCAATTTACGTCAATGACGAGTACCGCACTCGGTTCAATGATAAACTGCAAGAGCAGTACGACAACATCGACATAGTCAAGTACGTGTTCAGCGCAGGAGAGACGATGCTCCAGTAAAGTAAATGTTCGATTCGGTACCCAGCGGCGGTCAACGCAGAAGTGGACGACCGGATCTCCGTTGGAAAGACCGAATAAGGGATAACCGGATGAAACTTGGAATCTTTGCATTTATCCTAACCACGGATAAGTGCACATATTATGCAAACTACGAATAAGTGCACAAATATTGCAATTATACAGAGAAGGCTAAATACACATTTTCTGCATTTGTAATTACAAGAAAATAGAGTGTTGATGTTTTTGTAAGCTTTTCAAAATTTAAGTTATTGATATGCATATTTTCTTTTTCTCTTCAATGTTAAAAAATATATATAAATTAAAAATATTATACTCAGAAAAAGTTTGCGTTTAAAATAAAAAAATTTTTTGTTTTAAAAATCTGAAAGTTATTTAGTTTTAAGAAAATTGATTTTTGAAACAAAAGAACTTAATTTAAAAGTAAACATTGCTTTGTTTTTTATTATACAAAACTGCGCAACTATACTATTTTTAAGAATATCAACAGAGTTGTGAAGTTTTCGTATTTAAACTTAGCTCCAATTGAACATAAAGCACACAGATGCATTGCATAAATGCATTTAGGAACTCAGCCCTTTTTACGAAGTTTTTTTATAAAACGCTATTAAATAATTATAATTTTATAGTTTGATTTGAAACCTGTTATATTGTTGGTATATAAAATAGAAACTAACTAAAATTCGGTTTTTTTAGTAAAACACTAGGGCATTTTAGGAGTAATGAGCTGATATTTTTATTTGTACTACTTTTTTTCTAAAATACTCCGTTTTGTTTTGTTCCGTAATTCGTTCCACAATACGTTAAATTTAGAAGCCGTATCGCGTAAACTGAGAAAAAACATAATGGAATCAAAGAAAATATACTTAATTTATAAAAAAATATTTCTTGTTTTAGCGGCAAGAATTTTTATTATTTTAAATGGAAAGAAACAATAAATTTATTTTGGAAATGTACTTACGAAAAAATAAATTGTTGCATTTATTTGAATCGTGGAAAAGATCAGCTTTATAATTACATACAATTATTTTAAAATTGCAATTTTTGTATCTGAACTTTTTGTATCTGTTTTAAATATCAGGATGCGATAGCTATTGTGCGCAAAAATGGCAAGCCAGATTACTTTATTACAATTACGTATAAAAGAAAGTGCCAGAAATACGGGAGAATTTGCAATATGGTCAATCTGTAGAATTTCAACCAGATTTAGTGGCACGAGTTTTCCAATTAAAGTTGTAGGAGCTAATGGCTGATTTAATGAAAAAGCACGTTCTCGAACACCTACGGCAATTGTACATGTCATTAAATTTCAAAAGCGCGGTCTACTGCATGCTCACATTCTCCCTTTTATTAAATCAGAAGACAAACCAACGGACCCATATGCCATTGATAAAGTTATTTCAAGTTATTCTCGATGCAGTTACAAGCCAACGGCTATATAAAATCGTAACAAAACATATGATCCATGAACCATGTGAGCGCGTAATACTAAGTCTCTCTGTATGGTCGACTGAAAATGTGCAAAAAAAAATGTGCAAAAAAATGTGCAAAAAAATGCACAGAAATCAACAATAACGGCAAAATTATTGACAACAGATGGATTGTTCTGTCCTTCAGAATCTTCAGTCCGAAATTTAATTGGCATATTTATTTGGAAAGCTGTTAAATATGTGTACAAATGTCACGACTGTGCCAACTTACAGATTGAAGAACTTACACTTTCATACACGATGAAATTAAAATGTTCATGGACGCCAGATACGTAAGTACGCCCGAAGCAGCTTGGCGGTACGATCAGTCTCACACAATTATACGAGTTCCAGTTCACCTTCCTGACCAACAAAATGTTTTTTATTGCAACTAACATGATCGCGGCAGCCGAAAGGGCAGTTATGCGCGACACTTATCTAACAGCTTGGTTTGAATTAAATCAAGAAGATGAAGCAGCAAGAATTATGTTTGCGGTAATTCTTATTTTGTTGCATGTGCAACTCTCTTTTGATTTTTTCAAGACTGTTGACTGATATGTTTCGATTTTAAGGAAGCAGAGCAAAAGAATGCTTTATTTAATAGCGAAATTTGGAATGAAACTTTATATGAAGTAGCAAATAAAAAATGACACAGCAATTGTGAGAATTGTTCGCGTACCCCCAAATGTCCCTGAGCTATTTGTCAAGTACAAAACGAAACTTTGTTCCAATTTTGCACATCAACAATGATGTTATACAGAAAAGTGCAGTACTTACAAAAATTTTATCCTTCAACAAATACAAGCTGCTCTTTTAATTCATGGTAAAATGTTCGGATTTTGGACTGCACAAACCTTCAACAGAACAAATTACGTTCACAACTTTATATAATACCCAGAACGAATGGTAAAAAGTGAAGCAATGAAAGTGTCTTTAAATTGACAACAAAAGAAAGAGTATGATAGTATAATTTCTGCAACTGAAGATTAACGAACAAGTAGATAGATGGTCGAGGTGGTTGTGGAAAAACTTATACATACAAATTACTCTTTAGTACTATACGAGCAGAGGGAAACGTGGAACTACCAACAACTAGTGATGGCAACGATTAATCATTTGATTGCATAAATCGATTATTTACCATTAAAATAATCGAATCAATTGACTATTTTTTTGTTTTGATTAATCGGCCAAAATCGATTTTTTTAAAATAATTGTAAACAGTGTTAATTTTTGCAAAACATTGCAACAGAATGTGTCATGAAGTGCTATGATGTACTATGAAGTAACGAAAATTTTGAAGGAAAAAATTATTTCTGAATTAAACCGTCGCTTTTCGAGTATAGAGCAATAATTTTTGTCGGTATCTCAGAAAAAAAATTGAAACAAGCATCCCAGCAGTTATTGTTACGACTCTTCACAATCTCACCTAGATCAAGATAAGTACAATTTGTGATCTTTACATAAAACCCTGACAATTAAAAACAAAGAAAGTGGCAGCGCTCTCTATTGTAAAGATGATTTTCATTTTTATTTAAATTCACTAGTTGCCGATTTGAGTCAAGATCCAATCCACATATGGGAGGAAATAAAAGGAGTGTATCCAAATTTGTATATCCTTTCAAAAAATATTGTTTGTTATTGCTGTTCCAAATCCGGAGCAACAGCAACTGAAAAACGAAACCGGCTTACAACAAAACGACTTTCAAAATTATTGTTTTTGAGTTCGTGGATGAAAAATAAGTAGATTTATAATAATTCTTCTGGATTGTTGAACATATGTCTTTGTGTAATGTTTAATAGTTACTTGATTTAAAATGAAAAAATTTATATATAATTTTTTGACAGAAAACAATAACAAATTTTTTTGGGTTTTTATTTTTTATTATAAAAATTGATTAATCCTTTTTTTTCTTTCAATTTAATTGCAATACAATTATTTTCTTTCGATTAATCATTTGATGCGTAAATAGATTTTTTATTTATTTTTGCCATCACTACCTACAACATCAACTGGAATTGCAGCGAATCTTTTAAACGGAATTAGAACTTTCCACTCACAGTTTAAAGTACCTGTTCTTGTATTTGAAAACTCCATTTCATTACTAAAAATGAACAGCACTGATGCAGATCTGATCAGAAAGGCAAAAGTCATAATAATAGATGAAGCCACAATGCCGGCAAATAGTTCGATTAGTTGCATCAAAAATTACGTCAAGATATCATGAAAAACTAAAAGCCTTTCGGTGATAAGGTCATAATTTTTGGTGGCGATTTTAGGCAAATGCTACCATTCGGGCCTCATTAAACAAGATCTGCAATGTGCAAGCGAGCATCAAATACAGTGATCTTTGAAGTGAAATCCAATTATTAGAATTAAGTCACAATGTTCGGTCTACTGATCCCAGTTTTAGCGGAGATTTTTTGTCATAAAGATCTTACGAATGACCACGGTTTGCCTGAATATATACATAATAGGAATTTCTAAACATTTTTCTTGTAGAGGTTCGCGGATAAAATATATTTTTGGCGATACTTGGAGTCCTCATCATATCAACCAATATTCCAAAATTGCTATCCTGTGCCTTAAAAGTTTTGATGTGAACGAAGTCGGCGAGCAAAATCTCAATATTTTAGTTGAAGACACAGTGGACACATCTGATCACGGATTCTATTGAAAACAGTGATGATAACGATAAGCACAATGAACCTGTTGGGTTTTTTAAAGAATGTTGTTCCACAGGAATGCCATTACATAATTCAATTTAAAAATTGGTATGTTATTATTAGGGCTAGGAATCTTATGCACTAAAAAATCGAAAATATGCGCATAAAAAATTCACTTAAATTTCGAAAATATGCGCTAAAAACGGGAAAAATATGCAATTAAAAATATTGCATGTGATTAAAAAACAATTCATTTAAAAAAAAATTAAATGAATTTATCAAAAACAACAAAAAATATGACGTAATTTTATATTCACTAAATAATTATAAATAATCTTATCCCAAAATATGTCGCACTATATATAAATTTTTGAAAATTAAAAAAGCAAATATACGCAAAAACCACATGCATTTATTGTAAAATATAAAGAAATATGCGCAATAAATATGCAAAAACAGGCATTTTTTTGTAAAATATGCAACACCATGCATTTATTGCAAAATATGCAAAAATATGCACCAACAATTGAATGCTATTTTTAAGGAAATTTCATGATTCGTAAAGATAACTTAACCATTTCCATTTTAAGATGTTTATTAAAAACATGTATTTGCATGAGATTTCTAGCCCTAGTTATTAAGCTTCTACGAAATTTAAATACTAAAAGAGAAGACTAATTTAATAATCGCACAAGTATTGATAGGCACTACCAAAAATGAAATAGTTTTCATTAGAGATGGGCGCGTGCAACCATTTGTACGCATGAACACGAAATTGATTTTTCTTACTTACACGAAAACGCACAAAGAAGCACGATTTATAACTTTGCAAAGTGGTTATGAAAATGATACATATTGGTTAATTAGTTTTATGATCTATTAAATTATTACATGAATTAAATTGCGAGCTTTAGATCAATTTAGTTTTTAAGAAGGCAAAGTTATGTGTAATTCAACATTTGGTTGTGAAAATAGCCAATAGTTTGAACACTAGCTTCTTGCGATGCAAAACAAACTCATTTCAAAAAACACTAACGAATATTGAAATAAATAAAGAAGCAACTGGAACAGATGGCAACCTTGGTAGAGTTGATGGCGGTGATTTATAAATAGCCTACTGCTTTAAAATGCCATATGATTAGTAGCCATATAATTCAAATGAATGAATTTCTAAATGTGTGAAGTTATAAGTAGAAGGGCTATGAGAGTTCTGGATCAAAAACGCGTGTATTTCCTTATGGGCCTCCAAATTCACAAAATTGTGAGAAGCAGCGCAGTCGGAAAGCGATCAGAGGTGGCAACACTGGCAGCGTGTTGTTGTTGTTATAAATGGGAGATAAGCAAGCATAGAAGACGTATGGGCAGACAGTCGGACAGATGGTTAGATGGATGGATGGACGGAGGGATAGCTAGAAGGGGGTATGATTGGTCAAGCTGGCTGAAGTAGGATGGCTGAAGCGTGTTGTTGTTGCTATAAATCAAAATTTCAAGTTTAAGGTGATAAGCCCAAGCTTCATAGCAAGCATAATGTTTATGTATTTAAGTCGCTACAAAAACTTCAAGTTTATGGTGATAAGCCTTCAGCTTCATAGTATGCGTAATAAGCGGGCCTATCAGTTGATCTCGTCATATAGCCGGTGACGGTCGTTTATCTTGTGTTGTTTTTGTTATTGTAATTTATTTATATCAGTTTTTATAAATCTCCGTGTGTGCTGTTTTGTAATTGAAAATTATTATTAGTGTTAATAAAGTGAAGTTCATTTTTTTATGGTGTAGTATATTAATTTTTTAATGTTTTATTGTGGTACATATATCGTTTTATTTATCGTCATAGTTTGATAGTTGAGCTGCTGCTTAAGTATATACTTTTTTCTTTCTCTTTTTTTTCTTTGCGTTCCTCTTTGTGCGTTATTTGTTTATTTGCATAAACTAAGCACAACGAATTGTTGCAGTTGCTTTTAAACTGCAACATATTATATTAACCCATTAACACTTAGTGAACATTATATTTTGCACACATATAATTTTTAACTTTATTTTTTCGCTATGGAATATTTTTCCGTAGAAAATTTTGCTGCTTGTTCTTTAGACGAGCTTTGCAAAAATCAAAACATTCTGAACCGTATGTTCAGTTGTTCTGGCCCATGTGGGCGTTTGTTCCATACTTCATGTGCTGGGATCTCTAAGTCGTGTCTTGATGATTTAATCTCACCACGATTAGGTCTCCGCTGGTATTGTGCTTCGTGTAGGGTTCTTTCACCAGATGAGTTTTTCTCAAAAATTAAGCTTTTCGGTGATAGTCTTAACGCTTTAAATAACAATTTTAAAGAAATTGTTACATTTTTTAATGAAGTAAGCACCTCATCCAGCACTATCATTTATGATGAAAAGTCTTCATCGGTAAATATTTCGACCGCATTGTCTCAGACTCTTCCAGCCTCTTCTTCTGAGACTCAAACAATTTCATCTAAAAAATACCTAAATATTTCGAAAAAAAGAGAAATAATTCAAAAAAATAAAAATAATAAGCGGCGCATGACGCTTCCAGCCACTTTAGAAACGAAGCAGATCTCGGCTAAACCAGTGTTTACGCCAGTGAGAATGGATAATATAGTTATTACTCCATCTCCTCCATCTCTTTCTCCCCCGGCTAGTGACATAACTAATGAACGCAATAGTTCATTAAATTTAAGAGCGTTGTCGAGGAAAAAAAAGGTTTTCATTTCACGCCTTCAGCCCGACACAACAAGTGAAAATGTATTGACGTTTGTCAAACATAACCGTTTAGTAAGTCAGACTGCTTTCTGCTCATGCAAAAAAATTGGCAATAAACCGTCCCACGCATCATTTATTCTCACAGTGGCTGCTGAAGAGTTTGCAACTGTTCTGAGCTCTAATCTGTGGGCTGATAATATCTTTGTTTCTGAGTTTAAGCCTAAACACAGGTCTAGAAGGACGAATAATATCGCCAGTCAGACCCAAAAAAACTAAATAGGCTTTCCCTTTACTATCAAAATGTAAGGGGATTGCGTTCAAAGACGCGCGACATTTTTTTGTCAACTCAGAATTTTTCTGAAGATATTATCGCGTTAACTGAAACTTGGTTGAACGGAGGAATTACTGACTTAGAACTGTTTGACAATAGTTTTGAAGTATATAGGAAGGACAGACACGCTGACAATAATTCTGCATTTGGTGGTGGTGTCCTATTAGCTGTAAGGAACTCCTGTGTTAGTTCCTTTATTGATATTCCCTGCTCTGCTTATATCGAACTTATATGCGTTAAGGTTGTACATTGCAATTCTAATGTATTTGTTATTAATGCATACGTTCCTCCCAAGAGCAGTGTAGAGGTCTATGCAAGCCTTGCGGATTGCATAGAATTTATATTAAATTTACTTGACGTTAATGACGACATTTTATTGTTGGGCGATTTTAATTTGCCTGACTTAAAATGGCATTCTTCTGACGATGACACATTTTTGTGCATCTAATTCGAAGACACGCCAAGAACATATATTTGTTGACAATATATGTTCTGACTTACAACAAGTTAGTTGTATTTATAATAGTCTGGAAAGGCTGCTTGACCTAGTCTTAACTACAGACAGTAACAATGTAATTGTTCAGAAGGCACTTCATGCCTTGACTACTATTGATAATTACCATCCACCTTTGAGTATTTGGTATAAATCCGATAGGGAGAATATGGTAAATTCAAGCTCTGTTGACACAGTTTATGAATTCAATTTCAAAAAAGCTGACTTTTTGGGGTTGAATCATTTACTTTATAGTAAATTAAATATAATTACAGAGTACATAAATAATAATAGTCTTAATAGTTCAATAAATTTTTTCTATACGGAGCTCTTTGCTATGTTTTCTCAGTCTGTACCATATAGTCTCAAATTTGCGAAAAATTCTGCGTAACCTTGGTACACAAAGGATTTAAAGACTCTTCGCAACAATAGGAATAGGGCATGGAAGAAATATGTTTGTAGTTTTGACTCAAATGACCTAGAAACATACAAACGTTTGTTTCTGGAATTTGAGAATTGCTTAGCTGCATTATATAATGAGTATTTGGATAATATGAAGCTGAGTATTTTGTCTGATCCAAGAAAATTTTGGGGATTTATTAATGTTAAGAAGAAGACTGATGGATTTCCTTCTTCTTTCAAACTTCAGGATGGATTTACTGACGATTCCACCATTATTTGTGGCTTATTTGCCAATCTTTTTAAAGAATCATTTTGTTCAGATTCTTTTAATCCTGATTTAGCGTATTTTGATTATATGAACAACGCATCCAGAGTTTCTTTGGGGCATATATCTTTTACCTCAGAGGATATTTTTAAGTATATTGAATCAATCGATGAGGATTTTAGCGCAGGACCAGATGGAATTCCTGCCGCAGTGTTAAAACAATGCGGCTCCATTTTATGTCAGCCACTTTCGTTACTTTTTAATAAATCAATTAATGAAAGTAATTTTCCTTTTTTTTGGAAAAAATCTTATATCAGTCCTATTTACAAAAAAGGTTGCAGGAATGACGTCACTAATTATAGGCCTATCGCTAAATTGTCTTCGATTCCTAAACTTTTTGAGCGAATGGTGTACGATCGAGTGAAAATTCACTGTGGGCAAGTCATGACAACTCGTCAGCATGGTTTTGTTACTGGCAGATCCACTGTGTCTAATCTCCTTGATTTCACTACATTCTGCTTAAAATCTATTGATTCTGGTAGCCAGGTCGATTGTATTTACACTGATTTTAGCAAAGCTTTTGATAAATTACCACATAATCTAATTTTATTTAAACTTAAATTAATGGGATTTCCACAATATTTTGTAAACTGGATCAAATCGTATTTGATGGAGCGATCTTATCAAATACGGTTCCGAGGCGTGTTGTCTTCTGAATTTGTTGCAGAATCGGGTGTTCCTCAAGGAAGCCACCTGGGACCACTTCTGTTTATTTTGGCAATTAATGATGTTACCCACGTCATTAAACACTCTCATTTGCTTATTTATGCAGATGATATGAAAATATACAGAACAATTGATTCTAATGACAATTCAGACCTGCTCCAGTCAGACTTGAACTCCTTTGAGGTTTGTTGTTCTAAAAATAAGATGTTTTTAAATCCAGATATATGTCAAATTATGACCTTTTCGCGTAAAAGGAATAATTTTGTTTTCGATTAAAAAATAAAAGATACTGCATTAAGTCTTGTAACTACCGTCAAAGACCTTGATATATGCATGGATTCTAAGTTATCGTTTAACATGCATATTGATACAATTTGTAAAAAAGCGTCTTCTATGCTTGGTTTTATAAAACGGTGGGCCAAAGAGTTTGATAGCTTAATAACAACTACAACTCTGTACTATTCAATCGTGCGTCCTCACTTGGAGTACGCAAGTCAAGTATGGTCCCCACATTACAATGTGCATGTTGATCGTATAGAAAGAATTCAAAAACGTTTTGTTCGGTTTGCTCTAAGAGGCTTGAGTGGAACTGACACATTTAACCTTCCTCCATATGAGGATCGTTTGAAATTATTAAAAATGCAATCTTTAAGTGAGAGAAGAAAATCTGCTAATATCGTCTACTTACACCAACTCATAACTGGTGTATTCGACTCTCCAGAGCTTCTTTCTATTTTAAATTTTAACACTAACCGTAGAAGCAGTAGAAACTCTAACAACTTGATTTATTTACCATTTAGTAGAACAAATTATATGTTAACTGCTCCATTAAATCGCATGAGTACCTTTGTTAACAACTGTAACGTGTTTGATGTTAACTTGTCGAAAGGTCAACTCAAAAGTAGATTGAAAACTAATGAAGGATAAGATCTATGTAAACGCATGGTTAGTTGTTATGTCTTGTGTTTGTCCCTGAGCCCAACCCATATTATGGTGGGTAAATTTTTCTCCCTTTTGGTTTTTTTTTTGGACCACTTCTATCGATATCTTTGAGATATTTCAATGATATTTGGATTGGTCTTAAAAAGATCTATTGCGGAGAAAGTGTGAAAAAGCTGTAGTAGCTGAACTCTATTGTTATTGCATGTTATAAAAAACCGCAAGTTTAAGATAAGGAAACAGTGAAGAAGTCTAATATTTTTTCTACGCTTTTTAATATAATATGTTTATGAATTTAAGTCGCTACAAATTTCAAGATAAAGATGATAAGCCCAAGCTTCATAGCAAGCAAGCCAAAAACTGCATGTTCATGTTCAGGGGGCAGTGTAGTTGTTAAGCATTTTAATAAATTTAATATGAGTTGGTTGACTAATGTAAAGACAAAGTATGAAAGCAGCAACGGCGGCTGCGGCGGCGGCTTGGGTTAATGATAAGTTAAGCTAGAGATTGAAAGCGTCATCGTAACCATGACCATACGCAACTATGTTGATATAAATAAAACAAAACGAGTTGATTTATATATGAATCATTATTGTTCTTTTATTGATTTGTTATATATAAATTGTGAAAAAAATTGATTTTATATTTAAATTATTATGATTTCATGTGCTAGTAGAAACTTTATTATCCTTAAAAGAGTTATCTGAATATTTTTCAGTTTTTAATATTGTATTATTATTAGTCGATTGAAGTATTTTTTTAATGGGTTTGTTATTGGTTTAAAAGTCTTTTCTAACAGCTTATCATTTGCAACTACTCCGAGCTGAAGACTTTTATACTTCTTTTTCAAAATATTTCGAGTCTTAATAAGATTTTTAACTAAATTTTCATTCATTTTGATAGCCAAAACAGAAAAAAGGGTAAACAGACCAGAGTAATAAAATTAGTATAAATCAGTCTTAGCTGATAGTAATACACCGTAGTATTGAATAGTTTGGTTGTCGGCTATTTAATAATGCATAATAGTACAGATCAGTTTAGTAAAAGTTGATGTAATAATTTTAAAATAGCAATACTGTTTCTTTTATAAACTTATAAATAAGTCAAATCCTTTCCTATAGCGACCATTATTAGTGGGGTCATCCTTATTAATTACTAGAAAGCCATATTTTTCTTTCCAACATATTGAACATAACTCGTGAAATGTATTAAAAGACATATTAGACCCAACATGATCATTATAAATGTGTTTAATATTCATTTCATCTTGTTTAAACATTATAATATTAGCATTTTCACGAATCAGGTGTTTTGGGATACGTGTGTAAGTTTGACATAAGTAAAAACTATCAACGTCTTTATGACGCCCCATGCAGAAGTATGATCGTATATGATTTTGTTTCTCGAAAGCTACATCATCGAATATAAATATTGAGTTTGGTTGTGCTTCGTTTGGAGATATGATGTCATCATTATTGGAAAATGTTGAAAATTTTATCTCTTTAATCAGCCGCTCCAAGTATTTATATTTAGGCTGCTCTGCCGACTTTGAGTATAAGTAAATATTTTTAAATTTCAGTCCATTAGGACTTTCAATAAGACTTATCATTACATTAGTTTTTCCACAATTTGAAGGTCCAACAATAAGTCCGCGAATAGAGTTCGGTAGCAATGAACTGTGTCGTATTCCATTTGATGTATTTAACTTTGAATCAATATTCTTTACGGTAATCGATTTATGTTGTTTTAAGAATCGCATTATGATAACTACTAAATGATAGCATATATAAACAGGGTATTTTATGGGTGATACTGATACTGGCGATTAAACCCGATCGATAGTTTTTGAGTTATGAATGTGAACGTGTAGGTAATATTTCATACGAACGTCAATTTGGGAAAAAATCTACTAATAAAAAGTAGGGGACTCGATTTTAACGATAGAGGTATGGTTCCTTCGGCAAATTTTCATGGCATAACCCATAGAATACGGAAATCATATGGAAATTGGTGAATTTTTTCACTCCCTACAAATCGACCCGCCCTAACGATCATACTTCTGCATGGGGCGTCATAAAGACGTTGATAGTTTTTACTTATGTCAAACTTACACACGTATCCCAAAACACCTGATTCGTGAAAATGCTAATATTATTATAATGTTTAAACAAGATGAAATGAATATTAAACACATTTATAATGATCATGTTGGGTCTAATATGTCTTTTAATACATTTCACGAGTTATGTTCAATATGTTGGAAAGAAAAATATGGCTTTCTAGTAATTAATAAGGATGACCCCATTAATAATGGTCGCTATAGGAAAGGATTTGACTTATTTATAAGTTTATAAAAGAAACAGTATTGCTATTTTAAAATTATTACATCAACTTTTACTAAACTGATCTGTACTATTAAACAGTTAACTGCAAAAACTGGCCTGCATTATTAAATAGCCGACAACCAAACTATTCAATACTACGGTGTATTACTATCAGCTAAGACTGATTTATACTAATTTTATTACTCTGGTCTGTTTACCCTTTTTTCTGTTTTGGCTATCAAAATGAATGAAAATTTAGTTAAAAATCTTATTAAGACTCGAAATATTTTGAAAAAGAAGTATAAAAGTCTTCAGCTCGGAGTAGTTGCAAATGATAAGCTGTTAGAAAAGACTTTTAAACCAATAACAAACCCATTAAAAAAATACTTCAATCGACTAATAATAATACAATATTAAAAACTGAAAAATATTCAGATAACTCTTTTAAGGATAATAAAGTTTCTACTAGCACATGAAATCATAATAATTTAAATATAAAATCAATTTTTTTCACAATTTATATATAACAAATCAATAAAAGAACAATAATGATTCATATATAAATCAACTCGTTTTGTTTTATTTATATCAACATAGTTGCGTATGGTCATGGTTACGATGACGCTTTCAATCTCTAGCTTAACTTATCATTAACCCAAGCCGCCGCCGCAGCCACCGTTGCTGCTTTCATACTTTGTCTTTACATTAGTCAACCAACTCATATTAAATTTATTAAAATGCTTAACAACTACACTACCCCCTGAACATGAACATGCAGTTTTTGGCTTGCTTGCTATGAAGCTTGGGCTTATCATCTTTATCTTGAAATTTGTAGCGACTTAAATTCATAAACATATTATATTAAAAAGCGTAGAAAAAATATTAGACTTCTTCACTGTTTCCTTATCTTAAACTTGCGGTTTTAGGCCCGCTTATTACGCATACTATGAAGCTGAAGGCTTATCACCTTAAACTTGAAGTTTTTGTAGCGACTTAAATACATAAACATTATGCTTGCTATGAAGCTTGGGCTTATCACCTTAAACTTAAAATTTTGATTTATAGCAACAACAACACGCTTCAGCCATCCTACTTCAGCCAGCTTGACCAATCATACCCTCTTCTAGCTATCCCTCCGTCCATCCATCCATGTAACCATCTGTCCGACTGTCTGCCCATACGTCTTCTATGCTTGCTTATCTCCCATTTATAACAACAACAACACGCTGCCAGTGTTGCCACCTCTGACCGCTTTCCAACTGCGCTGCTTCTCACAATTTTGTGAATTTGGAGGCCCATAAGGAAATACCCGCGTTTTTGATCCAGAACTCTCATAGCCCTTCTACTTATAATAAATTTAAACAGTAAGTTGATCACAGCTTAATCACTCATAGAATACTGAAGAGGACAATGTAGCAGTTTCCGAAACAGACTGTCTAGTCAGCTAAGTGGTTGACTCTATACAGAGTTGTTGTTGTTATTGTTGCCTTCTAAAAAACTTAATTGATCTAAAGCTCACAATTTAATTCATGTAATGATACATATTTTTGAAAATTTGTGTTTCAACTTAAAAATATTGGATTAATTATAACATGAGAATAAGTTTTTATTAGTTTTTTGAATAGTTGCTAATGTGAAAGTAGAGAAATTTTATTGCACGAACACAGAAAAGCCCGCACGACTTTGCTTTTCTTAAACCCGGGCACGCTCGTGATGCACGAAATTATTTTTTAGGCACGTGCACGGCGTGTCACGGAAAAAGTACGGCACGCGCCCATCTCAAGTTTTCACTCCCAGAAATGATTTAGCACCTGCAAACTTAATAATGTTTTTTCCAAATTTTCCGTGGCCACGGTTTTAAATATATCATAATTAATATTCAATGCTAATTCTTCATTCCCTAGTTTTTGCATTTTCGAAATCAGTTTCTCCAAAGTCATCTGTGGGAACATCGGATTATCACTGCATCGTACAAAAACTTGATTGTCTTCTATGTCTATCTGAGTACCTTTAAAATCTTTTGGTGTTACAAGCTTAAGTTTTCTTATTTTGTTTACGTCCGATAGTGAAGTGCATTCTAACACAAAAAGCTGATCAAGCTTCCTGCCTGGAATACATTCTAAATTGTTACCTGTAGAGGTTTTTGTATGTTTATTTTTATCCATACTTCATGTTATGGCTGGTATTTTTATCGCTTTAAGCGAGTCACTATTTATAATTATTCTTGACAATGCGTCTGCATAGGAATTAGTTTTGCCTGTTTTGTATGTGATCTCGAAATCATAGTCGCATAGGTCTAACCTAATGCGTGTCATTTTAGACGATGGGTTTTTATGCGAAAAAGAGGCACCAATGGTTTGTGGACTGTGACAAATGAAAATCTGCGACCATTAACAAATGGCCCAAGAAAATATATCGCCCAGTGTATGGCCAAAAATTATTTTTCTAAAAGGGGTTTGTATAATTCGTGCTTTCGTGAAATGGGTAAAATCTGATCCGATCTCACCTATCGACAATATTTAGCCAAAGGCATAATTTGAGTCGTTAGTAGTTAGCACGAATGGTTTATCGACATTCGGGTATTGAAGTATTGGGGGATTTAGTAAATTATTTTTAAAAGTTCCAAACGCTTGATGACATGCGTCATTCTAGATAAATTGTGCATATTTTTTTAACAATGCATTTAAGTTTTTAGCTACAATATATCAGAGAATTTTAGTATAAAGCGCCTATAAAAAAAAGGCAGCAAATCTCCTTACTTTATCCGAGTTTGTTGGGACTATGTAGTTTCTAATTACCTTATTCTTAGTTGGGTCCGTTCTTATACCTTCATTTGTTATCAGGTGACCAAGACAAGCAACCACAGCTTTCAAAAAGGAACATTTATCTGGATTTCATTTTTAGGTTAAAAATTTCTTATCCTATTAAAAACTTTTGCCAAACTTTCATTATGGTGCTGTAAGCTGCACCAAACACAATTATGTCGTCCACCTACAAGAAAGCTTCTGCATCTAACCCGGTCAATGCTATCGTCAATATACGTTGAAAGCTATTGGACTAAATTTTGAGTCCGAATGCTAGGACTCGTCTAGGTCTATCTGGTGGAACGAGCTTCCAATGTCCAAAAGTACTTAGCTCTTCCTAGTCTATCAAGTACGTCTTCAATTTTGGTCAGAGGGAATTTTATCACTCACGATTTTTTAATTTAGTTTTCTAAAATCGACGACTAGTCTCCATTTTTTTATCGTCTGATGATTTTTTTGGAACTACGAGTAGTGGGGAATTGTACGGACTAATTGAATGAACAATGATGTTGTCTTGTAATAGTTGGTCAACCTGTTCATTTATTTCTGTCATTTGTGTTTGTGGTAGTCGGTAATTTTTGATGTAAACATTGACGAATCTGTTGATTGTGTTTTGTTTCCTTTGGCTCCCGTACTTTCCGTACGGAGAAGGGGATCCAAGAAGGGGTTTTTGCGCAACTAAAAAATTAAAACTTCCACTTGAGCTGACTGTTAGCTCCACTCTGCCTCGAGTCTTCGCACTGACCGCCGCTTCCCAGTAGGCATTGGCAGCGCTGCTAGCAGGCCTTCGTATGGATTTTAGAGTACTGCCGCACTCATATACAATTACACTTGCTTTTTTATATGAAATGGGAAAATTTTTCAGGCCTTCCGCTCTCCTTGCTCAAAAGAGACCTGCCAGAAGCACTCTTTCGAGAAGTAACGTTAGAAGGAGGAAAAGCAATAAAAATATCATCTTCAAATAAAAATCGACTATTAATTTGAGATTTGAACCATGGTCTTCTCAGTCGGCGGTCCGACATCTTACCCACTCGACTACCGTGGTTGTTAACAATCACTTGCTTATTTTGCATGAATACAAATGAAAGTTAGCTTTCGGGAGCCCGGGTTCGATTCCCAACTCGGACAAAAAAAAAAAATTTTTTTTTGTTGTTTTTTTTAAATCTAAATTTTTTTACAAACTGTTCTGTGTGTTTAAAAATTTTTTTGGAATTTTTTTATAAATTTTCTTCATACAAAAATATAAGAAGAGACTTTGAGTTTTTCCATATAAATATTTTCATATAATATGATATGTTATGTGATAGTTTTCGGGAGCCCGGGTTCGAGACCCAACTCGGACAAAAAAAAAAATGTTTTTTTTGTTTTTTTTTTGAAATCTACATTTTTTTACAAACTGTTCTGTGTATTTAAAAATTTTTTTGGAATTTTTTTGTAAATTTTTTCATATTAAATAAAATTAAAAGAATAAGGACCTTCAAAAGGTAGGCCTTACAGAAGTACTCATTAATGCAGTGATCATGGAAGGTGTATTGACGCCAATAATAGCAGTGCTAGCATGCCTTTTTTTGCGTAGCACTCGCTAAAATGCCCACTGGGTTATCACCTTCGCTCACACACACATACATTACATTTACCCTCGCCATGTACCAACATATGCTTGTGCATAGTACAACGCTGTCGTTGCCTGCGACGCCGCTGATGGCTTGAGCGTACGCCGTAGAAACTGTTTGTTCAGCATTTAGGGTAGGTAAATGCACTGTCGTTCTTGAAGGTCTCGCAGTTTAAGTCATTGCGCTTGGCGACATATGATATGTTTAGGCAAATGCACTATTTCAAGGTCTCGCACTTGAAAACATATCAAAACCATTGCGCTTCATGATGTACGATATCCATAAGTCATTGCGCTTTGCGACATATGATATGTTTAGGCAAATGCACCATTTGCAGGTTTCGCACTTGAAAACATATCAAAGTCACCGCACTTAATGACGTATGGATAGTGTGTGTGTGGTCGGGATTTGTAGTGGTTGCGACTTCAGGTCACAACATCTCTTCCCCCTTGAAAAAAAAAATGCTTATCTAGAAGAGATAATCATTTTCTGTAGGATGAAGCTCACGGTCAATGCAAAGGAACGGGGTTTTGTTTTGCATTTAGTTTATTAAAATTTATGAATTTATAAATGAAATATATACAATATAATGTAAATAATTTTTTTTTTTTAGTTTTTATACATATTATAATTATATAATTTTATGTATTACAATGTGTTGCAAATTATAATAGATCTTATATTATTATTAACATCCACAATTAATATAACTGCACATGTAGTTTTTCAATATATACTAATATTTTAATAAAAAAAAAATTTGTTTGTTTGTTTTTACTTTTATGTATATAATAATGGTAAAGTAAATAATAATAAAACATATTTGTTTTTTTTTTTTTTTTACAATTTTAATTATCTGCACAAGTTAGTACATATCCCGAACTTCGTGGTTCAGTTTGTGCATTTATATCAATTTTTGTTTTTTGGTTTTTTGTGCTTTTTATATAGATGAGGAATATAATTATGAAAATTACAATAAAATAAATTATTCCATAATGATGGATATCATGTACATTTAGTTTGTCAAAATTAATATTTTCCGAACGTTTTTGTTGCACAATTTTTTCAGATAGCGTTAGTAATTCCTGTTGTTCTGGGTTACGTATCATTAAAACGTTTGGCGATAATTTTTCAGTATTGATGGAATAATTTTGTTGGACAAGGTGGGAAATATTAATTGGCGGGAGGTAAAAACTGTTTATTGTACTTGTCTTCATGAAGGTATTTTTTATTGTTATTTCATTAGATTTTATATAACAGTCACCGTCGGTTTCTAATATACCTGAATAAAGTAAGGAATACGGGGTGACCTTATTGGGGCATATTTCATTTATAGTGTATTTATTTACTGTTGAGAATAGCCATTTGTTTGGCTGTTCCAAAAGGATCCAAATGGTGGATGTATTAGTGCTTCTTATGTTACATGTTTGTGGAATGTTATTAGTTTCACTTAAGAGTTGCACTTCACAGGGTTGATTTGGGGATCTTGTCGAATAAATAGGATGTTTAGCGTGACAAATGTATATTTCTGGATTTAACTGGGAACATTTTTCTAGTTCGCTAGCTGAAAGCTCATAATAACTTTCTCTTCCGTAGTCTATAACTATATATGTCATGGTTGGCTGTATAAAAATCAGTTTTTTCTCATGAATTGTGGGCAATGGTATTGCTTTGAAAAGTTGATACTGTGAATTGTAAATTAATGGAATGCTAAGCTCATATATTACTTTATTGATTATTATTTTTGTGTTAAGAGTGCTTACCCTGTAGACAGAAAGTGCATCATTATTTGTATATGTCGTCAATTTCAAATCTGAGGGGATTTCTTTCCTAATATTGAATTTAGCTGTTCTAAAGACAAAATGGACGGATGGGGTTCATTGTGCTTATGTTGTACTAACAGATTTGTCAGTTCGTTAATGGCGTTTGCAATACGCATCATTATCAAGACTGTTAATGAAGTTAAGGCTTCCATTTCTAGTTGTCCCTCGACGTTATATATACCGCGCATCATGAACTCGGAATGTTTTTGTAATTTTTCTATTCTTTTTTCTAAGTTAATAAATTGTTTTTCTGTTGCTATTTTAGATCTATTTAGAATATTGTAAGTGGTCTCAATAATATATGTTTGGTTTTTGATAAGTGATAATAGGTGATTGTCATTGTTTTGTAGTTTCTCTATTTGTTTGTCGTATTTGTCCGCATCTTCTTCGTCTAGTGTCCCAAATAGCGTCTTTTGCACCATTCCAATAGCCGAAAATAATGCTCTCTTTTCTCGAATGTTAAGTATCAAAATATTTAATTTCCTGTCTAGGTCTGTTTGTGAATGAACTATTTCTGTTACTGTACCGTTGCAAATGATTGAGAAATTTTCGTCCTTTTTTAATTTTACGCAAAGTTCTTGAATATTGTTTGTAAAGATTTTTATTGTGTTAATTGCCTGCATTAGTCCAGTTACATCGTGGTATGCGATTATCTTCCAATGACTTGAAAATAGCTGAACTTTTCCCACCTCCTCAAAGTATATGCCAGGATTTTGTCGTATTTCCGTTATCCTGATTGTTCCAGAAGCTAATGCCATAATCGCCAAAAGTGTAGTCGTAATCATGGTGGTCTGAAAATTATAGTTTGACTTATTTAATTTTGCGTAGTGTTGTTTGGGTATTTTTTTTTTTATGTGTGCTTGAATGTGTGTTTAATCGTGAAAAAGTTTTAAATGATTGTTATGTATAAGCTTCGTCTTATTTCCTATTTTGATAACGCTATTTTCATCGGATAATATTTTTACAATTTCAAATGGTCCTTCCCATAATGCTGAAAGTTTATTTTTACGCGTATGGTTTAATTTCAGAACTTTGTCTCCCACATTGAATTGTGTTGGTTTTGCCGATGTGTCATAGTACCTTTTTGCACTTAATTTTTTTCGTTTGATGTTTTCTTTAGCTATTTGGAAACTATGTTGTAACCGTGCCTTCAGTTCGTTCGAATAATCGTCATAATTGTAGCACGTTTTTGGATTTTGCTCCAGTATATTCGGTATGTACACTGGGTAACCGTACAAAAGTTCATGCGGAGTGAAGTTTGTGCTGCTATGGGGTGTTGTATTGTATACAAACATTGCATAAGGAATCCATGTATTCCATGTCATTGGATCTTTGTTAACATAATGTCGTAAATATTCAGCCAGTGTACGGTGACTACGTTCTAGAGCACCATTGGTTTTGGGTGGTAAGGAGTAGTATTAATTTTTTTTATTTTAAAAATTTTACATATTTCCATAAACAATGTACTTAAGAAGTTCGTTCCTTGGTCCGTTAATAGAGAATTTGGTATACCATGTCTACATACGATATTTTCAACAAAGACTCTTGCTACCGTTGAAGCTTCAGCATTAGTTATTGCATATGCTTCTGAATATTTTGTTAAATCATCCTGAAATGAAAGTAAATATTTGTGTCCTTCATGACTTAAAGGGAGTGGACCTACTATATCAAGAGCGATTCGCTCAAATGGAGCGGAGCTTGTTGTAGTTATTTTCAATGGTATATGTGGATGTCTTCTGCTTTTATTCAATTGACATGATGGGCATTTGTTAATGTAGTTTTTGATGTCTGATGTCATTGTTGGCCATTTGTATTTAGATTTTATTCTTTTTAAAGTTCGGGAGAGCCCTTGGTGTCCCCCTAATGGTGAGTCGTGATACTGTATTAATGTGTTTTTGATATGCTCTGGGTCTGATAAAAAAATTCTGTCGTCACAGTATAGATAAATATTAATGGTTTGCTTGTCAAATACTTCTTCTATTAACATTTTAATTTCTTTTTTAAACGTTGAGCTAATAATTGGTATCGAAAATCCTATTTTATTTATTTTGTTCTGTATACAAATCTTATTTATGTTTTCGAATGTTGTTTTAGCTAGAATTTGATCCTTTTTGCACCTTAAAGGTACAGGTAAGGTTGTATAATAATGTTTTGTTTTTTCTGTTAAAAATGTTGCTATCTGTCCTATATTTGGTTTTACGTAATCTGCTACTAGTTTTTCTAGCGTATCTTCTTCTGGTGTTTTTTGTAAGGGTAGTATTATTACTTTAACTGGTAGTTTATTGTCAGACCATATTGTTCTCTGCACTTCTGTTAATTTAAAACTTGACATCAGTGTAATATCCTCGCTGTCTTGGATTCTGTCCGTGTTATCATTATCATACCTCGCATTTTTGTTCTGCGATCTCGTAGTTACCATAACTTGCATATGTTCCTTCTTATCGGTTGTTTCATTAATTCGGCTAAGTGCGTCTGCTATGACATTGTATTTTCCTGGTTTATAGGATATCTCATAATCATATTCCTCTAGCAGTATTCGCCACCGTGCGAGTCTTGATGTCGGATCCTTAAGGTTCATAAGCCAGTGGTCGGTGATCCGTTATACAATAATATGGAATTTTCTTCCATATATGTATGGTCTAAATTGCTTAACTGCATATACAACAGCTAATAATTCCTTTTCAGTTGTGCTATATTTGGTTTCAGCTGGGTTAAGTGTACGACTGTTAAAGCTTATTGGTTTATCTTCTCCAATTTTGCCTTGGGAAAGTACGGCCCCCAAAGCGAAATCGCTTGCGTCAGTTGTTATTAGAAATTCTTTCGTAAAGTCGGGGTATGATAGTATTGGTGCGGTAGTCAGTTTTTGTTTTAGTGTCCTAAATGCTTCATCACAATGAGCGTCCCATTTGAACTCTGTGTTTTTTTTTAATAACTTTGTTAAAGGGTTAGTTATATTCGCAAAATTAGAAATGAAACGTCGGTAATACCCAGCTAAACCTAGAAATGATTTTATGTCTTTTGATTTTATAGGTGTCGGGAATGTTTTAACCGACTTAATTTTTTCTGAATCTGGTTTAATTCCCTCTTTTGTGATTACGTGTCCTAAATACATTAGTTCTCGTTTTATAAAGTGGCATTTTTCTGGCTGTATTTTTAAGTTGTGTGATCTTAGCCTTTCAAATATTTTAATCAATTTTTTGTTATGTTCTTGCAAGTCATATCCGTATATTACTATATCGTCGACGTAGACAAAGCAATCTATGCCCTGCAGCCCCATTAATACGTTGTTCATGGTACGCTGAAAAGTGGCTGGAGCATTTTTGAGTCCAAATGGCATACGATTGTATTCGTAGTGGCCATAGGGAGTGCTAAATGCTGTCTTTTGTTGGTCGCGTTCGTCGACTTTTATTTGATGGAAACCACTAGCCAAGTCCAATGTACTGAAATACTTTGCCTTTCCAAGTTGGTCTAAAATGTCCGTAATATTTGGTAGAGGATATGCGTCTCCTGCCGTTATGTTATTGAGTTTTCGGAAATCGACTACCACTCTCCAACGCTTGTTACCTGTACTATCGTTTTTTTTTGGCACAAGTAAAAGTGGTGAGTTCCATGGACTATTGCTAGGTTTGATTATGTTTTCTTGTAACATATCGTTTACCTGACGATGGATCTCCTGTCTTTGGGATTCCGGTAGCCTGTATGGTCTAACGTACGTTGGAATTTCTGTTGTAGTATTTATCCTATGTTTGGCTGCACTTGTATAACTTAAAAAATCCCCCTCTAAATAAAAAATATCATGGTATTCCCTGCATATTTTTTTTATTGTTTCTATTTCTTCTCTATTACCATGCTCTAAACTTAGCTTTGATTCTAAAGTTTCTAATCTTCTTTTTACTGGATCTTTTGTACTGTCCATTTTTAAAATATTGAAGTCTTCTAACTTATCCCATTCTATTTTTACGTCGTGACGTTTCAATGTAACTGGGTTTTCATTAATATTGAGCAGTAATATTTGAACAGTATTATTAATTGACTCACATGAACTTGATGCTAGGTAAACACCTGGCACTATCTCCTTTTTTCTGACAACGATCTCGCCGTTGTATGGTAGAGATATTGTAGTCACCGTTTCGCTTCTTGGTTTAAGGGTTATTCCTTCTTGTTTATTGATAGCAAAAGGCTGATTTTTTGAGATTTTTACTGGGTAAGCTACTTGTTGCTCGGAAGCTGTGAAATTGCATGAGTTCTTAGTTCGGTTAAGGCTTTCAGCCCCGTGTCTTTCGCTCTCATGTCTATTTTCACCAAGTGCTTCTGGTCCATTGGTTTGGGAATTGTTGCTATAAGTTTTTTTATAATTTGATACGGTTTTATCATTTGAATTAATATCGAGTGTTAGCTCCTTACTACAGTAATCTATTCGACTTCGGTATTTCCGTAAAAAGTCGTTTCCAATTATACCATCATATTTTAATTTGGCTTCCCCATGCAAAATGTGAAATGTGTGTTTAATTTCTAAATCCTCATTTAAACAAATTGTACCGTATAATGAACCGAGGGTAGGGAGTGAATCACCCGTGATGGTTTTAATCTGAATACTTTGGTGCCTACATGTTTCATGTGATATTTTTTGTTGCTTTATTAAACTAATTTCGGCTCCCGTATCTAATAGAAATGTGCTATTTTCTTTTGATGATGGATAGAAAGGTAGTCGGATTGTAGGTTCTTTATTATTTTCGCAGAGAGATATTTTTACTTTAAGAATTTGTGCATTTTTGTATTTTTGTTTTACTGGTTTCCGACTATCGTATTCACTCGGGAGCACACGTCGGCCTCCGTTTCCCGAGTATTGTCGTTTCCCTGTTTTATATGGTAATTTATATTCTGATTTGTTTTAGCCCTGAAAGGATTTACGTGAGCTCCACGCTCCCTTTCGTTTAAATTATTTTGCCTAGGTAAGTAACTATTCGTGTTTCGTTCGCGAGGAGGGCGTTCTTCCTCGCGCTGCCGAATTCTACATTCCCTGTACGTGTGATTTTGCTTTCTACAATAACTACATACTATTCGTTGAACTTCCCTTTTTATTTCTCGTGGGACGAAATTTGGTATACTAGATTGCCCTCTTAGAAAACATGACTCAGAAACATGTCCTGTTTTGTTACATATTGAACACTGGGGTCGTGTGTTTTGTCGTGTGTTTCTCGTAAAAGGTGCCGACTGATCTAGTCTGCCTGACTGATCACTTGCGTAGTTTACAGCTAACTTCAAGTCATCAAAACTCCTAGCCTTCACCAGGATTTTTAGGTCGTGGTTGTTTAAGCCATCTTCAAATGCGTTTAGCGCCATTCGTTTATTCATATTCATGAGATAAATTCGCACGCTAGCATCTGTGATGCTTGTGTACGTTGCTGAATTTAATTTATTTAGCAAGGTTAACATTCTTTGACCGTATTCCATGGTTGTTTCCCTATTCAGCTGTTTTGCTTTTGTAATTTCACTTTGAGCAGAGCTTACTGATCTTTCCTCCTTAAAATGACATTCTAGTTCCCTAGTCAAGTCGGACCATTTTGTAAACGATTGGTATTGTATTAATTCGAACGCAGGTCCTTGTAATTTTGTTTTCACAATTTCAAGAAAAATTTTTGTGTCAGCTTCTGTTTTTGCTGACGAGAACAAAATGTTCCCGCATGCTATAAATTTATTCAGATCCTCCGGCCGACCATTGAATTCCGGGATTAGGCTGAAGGCATCGTGAAAACTTATTTTTACCTCTGCGCCGTGGGACGGGGAAGGGTTGATGTTGTCTAATGGCATATTGTGGAAGGGGAGATTCGCGAACAACGCGGCAGTTGCAAATCGTTTTCGTGTTAAAATTTTGGCGCAAAAATTTTAACTAGGAATGTTTATGTTTTAATTTCCTTCTTTTTTTTAACAAAAGGAATCACTAGCTATTTTCTTTATCAATTGTATATAGGAGAAATATGATCTTATATAATGATTATACAAAAAATTATCAGATATATAACACAAATGTTTTAATGAAATGAAAAACAATATGAATGATTTTTTTTTCTATATAATGTAATAGTTAATGAGAAATTTATAACTCACTGACGTTTTATGTCGTTTTCGTTTTATTTAACGATCTGACGCTGACCATCTGCTGCTTAATGCACCTTCGTGAAGAATTGATGTTTGTTGCTTTTTATTAAATCTGCTGCTTCTTATTGTTCTTGATGACTATCCCTTCGTGAAGAATTGAGGTTTGTTGCTTTTTTATTAAATCTGCTGCTTCTTGTTGACTATGTTATTACACCTTCGTGAAGAATTGACGTTTGTTGTTTTTTTTTTTATTAAATCTGCTGCTTCTTGTCGTTTTTGATGATCATGTTACTGCACTTTCGTGGAGAATTGACGTTTGTTTATTTTATATTTTTTTTTTAATCTGCTGCTTCTTATTGTTCTTGATGATTATGTTGCCTTTATAAAAATGAGTTGCTGTTTGTATATATATTGTACATATATTTTTTTTTAAATTTTGTTTTCTCTTTAACACTGTTTCCTCTTTTTTTTTTATATATATATATATATATGTTTATCTAGATTTCACCAATCTTTTAGTGTTCTTAAAAATTTTTCAATTCAATTAGGGATGAGGGATCCCACCGCTGCCACCAATTGTTTTGTTTCCTTTGGCTCCCGTACTTTCCGTACGGAGAAGGGGATCCAAGAAGGGGTTTTTGCGCAACTAAAAAATTAAAACTTCCACTTGAGCTGACTGTTAGCTCCACTCTGCCTCGAGTCTTCGCACTGACCGCCGCTTATCACCTTCGCTCACACACACATACATTACATTTACCCTCGCCATGTACCAACATATGCTTGTGCATAGTACAACGCTGTCGTTGCCTGCGACGCCGCTGATGGCTTGAGCGTACGCCGTAGAAACTGTTTGTTCAGCATTTAGGGTAGGTAAATGCACTGTCGTTCTTGAAGGTCTCGCAGTTTAAGTCATTGCGCTTGGCGACATATGATATGTTTAGGCAAATGCACTATTTCAAGGTCTCGCACTTGAAAACATATCAAAACCATTGCGCTTCATGATGTACGATATCCATAAGTCATTGCGCTTTGCGACATATGATATGTTTAGGCAAATGCACCATTTGCAGGTTTCGCACTTGAAAACATATCAAAGTCACCGCACTTAATGACGTATGGATAGTGTGTGTGTGGTCGGGATTTGTAGTGGTTGCGACTTCAGGTCACAACAATTGTATTTATTGTTTATAGAAATTATTTACGCTAAAATGTTCTCCAGCGAGATGAACAATATCTTAGTATTCTGCGATGATGTCTATTATTGACTTTCTGACCTCTGATCCATTGCATCCAATATCCCAATTGGTTAAAAGTTTGTTGATCCTATGTTTGTTAAATTGTTTATTTTCTTTACATAGAAAAATATAATTATTTAATAGTTCCGTTTTCACTTTAAAATTTTTCATTTCTATTTCTTCATTTGTTGTATACAAGCCCTAACCACTATTAATTTGTACAGCTGCCTTTTTTTCGTACCTTGCTCATAATAGATTTTTTTATAAGTCTTACTCACAACTTTTTGATAAAAATATTACTTTTTAAAGAGCCCTTGTTGTAGTTGTTTAGAAATAATAAACAAATTATATTTTTTTTTAATATATTAATAAAAATATTTTGTATGAACTTAACACACTTTTTTAATGTGCTTATTAAAGCTGACCACTTTTAATTCGTACAGTCCCATTTCTTATAAAATAACGGGACAATTCTCATATAGTCTTCGCTAATATGCATTTTTACCGTTATCGATAGCTTTTAGATGAGTTAGGTGAATTTTTGCTGGCATTTTTTAATTAGTCTTCAACAACGTGTAAACATTGTGCTGGGCAAGCCAATTTGTGAAGAAATTAAGAAACTAATAATAAAAAAACATGATTCTGCAAAAAGTTATGGTGATATTTCTAAAGATTTAGGACTTCCTAGGTCATCAATACAATATATAATAAAATCTTTTAAAAAAAGTAGTTCATTTGCAACAAATGCTTATATACATGGTCGAACATCGAAATTAACTGGAACAGACTTAAGAGCATTGTCCACAATAATAAAAAATAACAGACGAAGTACTGTTCGGAATTTGTCGGCAGAATGGTCTCAAAATATTGAAAAGACTGTAGGACGAGAATGAACTCGAAAAAATTTACATTAGATGGAATATGGATTTTATAAATTATTAAAATAATAACATGAATTTTCAAATGTTTTTCTTAACATTTTATCTTATTTTAGGCCAAAGAAAAGCCCTTATTAACAGCTGTACAGCAGAAAAACGTCTTTTATGGGAAAAAATAAACGAAACTGGGTACAAAGAAAGTAGAATTCGGTAATTTTTAGCGACGAATCCAAATTCGATGTTTGCGTGGGCGATGCCCGAAAGAGGGTAATTCGAACTAAAAAGGAGGTGTACCACAAGGATTGTCTAAAGAAAACAGTAAAGTTCCCGGCAAGCGTTATGGTATAGGGCTGCATGTCTGTGAAAGGTGTTGGCAAACTTTATTTCATAAATGGCACTGTAAATGCTAAAAATTATGTTAACATTTAAGATAACAATTTAATATCATCTATTGAAAAATTAAGTTCGTTTAATAACTTATATTTCAACAGAACGGTGCCAAGCCCCATACCGCAATATTTACAAGAGACTGGCTTCAAGAAAAACAAATAAAGGTTTTAGATTGGCCCTCCTCGAGCCCTGACTTGAATCTCATCGGGTCTTTGTATGCAATTATGAAACGAAGATTTCGAAACAATCCTCAAAGAACTATTAGCAGCCTTAAGGACAAAATTACTGAAATATAGAATTCAATAACGCCAACTGAATGCCAAAACCTCATAAATTCCATGTCGAAGAGATTAGAAGCAGTTATAAAAGCGAACGGAAATGTTACACAATATAAAAAATATTATTTATATACTGTACGAATTCAAAGTGGTCATTTCCGAAATTGTTTTCAAAAAATGAATTCAGTTTAAATAAAATATTTCTATTTGTGTATTAAAAAAATATGAAAGTTTATTATTTACTAACAACTACACCAAAGGGTTTTTAAGAAGTAAAGGTTTTATTAAAAAATTGTGAGTAAGATTTTTAAAAAATTTGTTATAACCGAAGAAAAAGCAGCTGTACGAATTAATAGTGGTTAGGGCTTGTACAACTTGACGTGCGCTACTCCGTTCGCGGGTATAATACTATTCCCTAAAAATACTCCCTCACTTATTTCTTCATTAAGGATTAATATCGATTTAATATCGTTTCGACTATTTGAAAATAATGTTCAAACTCTTCCTTCTCAATAAAAAATTTTCAATTTGATGTGCCAATGCATTCTATAGTTTCGTTCGTTATGCCTGTTATATGTATTTGTAATATATCTTGTGTTTAAATTGTTAGTATTTTCGACTTTGCAAACGGAAATATCAGCTCCCGTATCTATAAGGAATTTCAATGTGTTATTTGAATTTTTACATTTTAATATAATAACATGAATTCTTAAAAACTTACTTGATCTAAAGCTCGCATTTTGATAAATGTAATAATTTAAAATATCATAAAAATAAATAACTAACTTTGGCGGAGCACGGCCAAATAAGTTTAATTAATGCCAAATTAATTAAATATTCTAATAATTGATCGATCTAATTATTGATCGATTTCGGTCAAAGTCATGTGTAACTGAACATTTGGTTGTGAAAATCGAACACCAATGAAAATTGAAATAAACATAGAAGCAACTGGAACAGATGGACACCTTGGTAGAGTTGATGGCGGTGATCTATAAATAGCCTACTGCTTTAAGATGCCATCATAATCATAGCCATATAATTCAAATGAATGATTTTCTAAATGTGTGAAGTCATATACATATTTAAACAGTTAGTTAATTACAGCTTAATCACTCAAAGACTACTTAAGAGGGAAAATGTAGCGATTTCCGAAACAGACTGTCTAGTCAGCCAAGTGATTTGACTCTATACAGAGTTGTTGTTGCCTTCTTAAAAATTTACTTGATTTAAAACTCGCAATTTAATTCATGTAATAATTTAATAGATCATAAAATTATATATTTGTAATATAATGAAATTTGATAAATTTTTTAAAAGTTGCAAAACTAACTTTGGCCTCTGCAGGTAACAGCTCCTGTTACCCGGCCATGGGCGTTTCCAGGCACATTGTAATTGTAATTATTATTATTACTCCTGCTAAAATTTCAGTTTTGTGTTATTATTGTATGGAAAACTATTGTTTTTTTTAAAGTTACTGTTGTTTGGAAAGCAATTGTTGCTGTTAAAGCCTTGATTTGAATTATTACTATTGATTCTAAAATTGTTACTATTGTTGTCGTTCACAAACTCCTTTCAATACAAGTGTCCTTTATTTAAAAATGTAAGGTTTATATACAAAAAGTGAAAGCTTAATAACAACAAAGTATTATAAAGGCTTTCAAAGCTTTTTTAAAAGACAAAAAAACATAAAGCAATAATCGAAAATGAAAATTAAATGAAATCGCAACTAATTTAAAAATACTGAGATCCGTTTAGCAGACAGGTCATATTTAAATAAAAATAATGAACAAATAATTGGAACGCAAAGCCGGAAGCTAAAATTGTTGTTTCTTAAATTATTGTTATGCCTTTCCCTCTGTTTTCTTAAACTGTAATTGTCTCGAAATTGGAAAATATTATATCCACTGGCCTTTCAACTTTCTTCTACTGCCATACACCACTAAACAGCTTTACCAAATGTTTTAGGTGGATTTGCTTGTAATATGTTTCTATATTCTGTATCCACACCTTTCGAGAAAATATTGAGCGCCATGCTTTCGTTAATTTGGTATACCTCATCTTTCGCGTCTTTACTAGGAGAGAGGAGAATAAATAATAGTAAAGAGATTTCAAAGGCGAATTAGTTCAATAAGGCGAAAAATTATGACCACTGAGGTGCAGCCCGTGCGATGAAATATGGCGGCGATATTGAGAGCAGAGCTGAAAATGAGCCAATGAAATGAGTCGACCGAAAACAAATCGAACTGAGAGAATTTTATAGTACACTCGCGACAGGTTTGCTAACGAAGACATGTTGCGAGTGTGAGCGGCCAGAGGAGAGGAATGAAAACACCAGCAAAGTCAAGCAACAACGAAAACAAAAAAAAAGCACAGATCATATGACAATTGGAAACTCTTTAGTATCCGAATTGACTATTATAAATGAAAATGCAAAAAATCTAATTGTCACTGTTTTTAGCGCATTTAGCTATTTGCATGTTTCCTTTTCTATGCCGAATTGGTTTCGTTTTATCCTCAGCTGAACGTTGCTGTTGTTGTTCTTGTTGTCAGCCATATTTCTAACATAGCCGATATTGTTTTGTTTTGTTCTTAGCTGAATAGATAGAAACCAAGCAAATATCCCATTTTCATGATCAATTAACTGTTTGAAAATATTTTACATATATGTATTACGAAATATTTGCAACAAATATTTTCCTTCTTTTAATTAGATTTGATATGAAAAATAATTATTGTGAAGAGTTCTAAATATCTATGTATTTGAAATTTTTTTCAAATAATTTTCAATACAAAAAATCTTTTTCAACAATTTAAAAAATTTACTTATTAAAGTCCTTACCGCATCAATAACATATATACAAAGCCAACTTTTTGGTTACATAAAATCGAATCAAAGAAAGTTATACTACACACTATTCTTGGGCTTATGGGCTTATCTATGTATTCATCTCATATCTGTTTATTCATCTTTGGTCTGTTTATCCATCTCTGGACAGTTCAGAAAATCATTTATCCATATATATTATATATTAAAGTATTGCGAAAAAGTCCATTAAAAGAAAACTTCATGGTTTTTTTTACAATATTGATTTCAGCAAATTTTGTCACAGTTAGAAAAATGTGTTCAAAAATGATGTGAAATGAAGATAACTTGTCTAAATGGAAAACTGTTCCGCTTTACAAGATTTGTCTTTATGTTTGTAAAAAAAATTAAAAATAAAGTAACGTAGTAGAAAGATATATTAACATATCATTAAATTTAAAGTTATAAGAAGTCGATATTAGTTAGTCGATATAAGAAGTAATAAAAACAGCACTTGAAGTATTTTTTAAAAAACCTGGTATGCACTTCAATCTATATTTAATTGTTATTTAAAATCAATTATCAAACAAAAAAATCAGATGAAAAGTGCCAGAGTAGTGGTATTTTACTTTTCGAAAAAATTTTAAATTCTTTCCTTATTGTAATAACAAACTTTTAAAAAGCAACATTTTCAAAAATGCTAATAAAAATATTGTTAAAATAATTTCTGAGACAAAACTTAAAAGAATTACAAAAAAGTTGTGTTATTACTTTAAATAACTTAATCATTATGACATTTTTTACTGAAAGTGAAACATTTTGTCAATTTCGAGTTTGAGAATTTTTACGTTATATTTTATAAAAACCGCAAAAATTAAAATTAGTCAATGAGATAACGTTGGAAAGTTTTTCCTGGAAGTGTAACGTTTTGAAAATTTCGAGTTTGAGTATATTTGCGAAAATAATTCCTATATAACCAAAAATGCGAAATTTTAAAAAACAACATCACAGGCGGTTGTGGCAACTTTTCCAAAAAAAAAGCGAAAGGTAAAAAAAAAGGTTATAACTGTTGAAACTTGACAGTTTCTTAAAAATCCTCAAAGTGCCTGTTTCTGGCATATTGATCAATTCAAAATCAAGAGTATGCAGCCGTCATTTTGATTCTTCTTGCATTGGAGGGTCACGCCTTAAAAGTGGTTCAATTCCAACCATATGTCTTGGTAAGTGTTATACAATTTTGAAAAGTTTTAAAATAAATATAAATAAATCACTCATTTCGTGTTGCGTACAGGGACATTTTTCAGTACTTAAATGTAGGTATATTTTGGTGCTTTTTAATGATAAAACGAATTCAAATATTTTTCTTTCATCCAGTTTGGTTCAGTATGTGTCTGTCTATCTTTAAATTTAAACTTCACCCAAAAAAATCCTGTAGTAAAAATAAATAAAAATGTATTTAAAACAAATGTAAATTAGTAACTCACCGTCCAAATAAAAATGTAATTATTTTTACTAATTTCAATAATTTACTTTTACTACATATTTTTTAACTACAGAATTAAAATTAAATGTTTTTTCATTTATTAATTAAAAAACTGCAAAACATTTTCTGCCACAGTACAAAGATTGCTTTTATTATAAGAAAATCAAAGAATTTTTGTATTAAAAAAATGCATTTTAAGAAGAATACTTACCACAGTTCTTCATCACGAACCTTTTATAATTATTTTAGTTGAAATATATACAAATGCTATCAATTACATATTATGCAAATTATTTTATTGTAGATATTCTTTATTTAAATAAATGCATGTAAACAACTACTTACTACATGCAACTACTTAGTGTAGTATTAATTATTTAAATGTAAATTGAGTAAAAATATATTGAACAACTACATATGTATTTAAACCAATTGGTTGAAACAATTTATTAAAACAATAATCCAAAAATAAAGTATCTACACGGTTGCGTTCGGAGGACACCAAAAAGACTGCGGTTTTAGTTAATTTAAAAAAAAAAAAAACAGTAAATCAGCGAAACGTGCTGAAATTTCAAGATACATTTTTTATATGTATAAAAAGTGTAAATAGTACAGAATTCAAAATTATAACAATTAAAATTTCGGTCGTTTGCGAATGGTGTCCCCAATGGTTGCGTACGGTGGACACTTAAAAAAGGTTAACAATACGTGTTAAAAAAATTAAAATGTTATATTAGCTGTGCCTTGTTGGGACCTTTACTGTTCCATGATTGTAGATGTTTATATTTTGTTGCCTCAAAATTATGTTGATTTCGTATATTCGGGATCTTTTAAATTTTTGCCCATTCATTTTTAAATTTATTTTCGAGTCCTCTATTTCTTGTTTGTCGATGTGAAACACTTTTATATTTTTTGCGGCCTTATTGGCTCATATTTTCGATTAATTTTACTATGAAAAGCATTAATTTACATTGTAAAGAGTTTCGCACTTGTACATTTCATCAAAATTTATTAAAGTGTCCCCAGTACGCAACCAATAATAGTCAAAAAACTTACTTTTATGTTGAAAAATTAGATTGGATCAAGTAAAGAAACTCTGAAAATTTCATTCGCAAGTATTATTTTTAATTTGTTTTAAGGAGGCTTTACACAATTTAAAAAATGTCTTTTTTGTCGAGTACAGAGGAAAAACCTTTACGATCAATATTTTATCTCGTATATCAATATAAACACCTATTTGTTAATTACTTTTACTTAAGTTTTATATTACGTATTGATATTTTACCACGAAGAATAAAAAAATTCGCTTACTAAAAATGCGTTAACTATGTTAAAATTCACACACTAAAATAATAGAAAAACCGTATTTTCTTTTATTTCTTACTGCACATAGTATGTGCTGAAGTACGGTACAAAACATTTTTAGTTTGTATAAAGCTGATTTTTTCGATTTGCAGTTTACTTTTTTACGGAATGCGTGATATATATTTCTATGTCAATTTATAAACAAACTAGTTAGAATACCCAGTAGTAGTTTTTTTTTGAGGATTCATTTTATTTTTTTTTTAAAATAAGGAAGATTTTCTAGAAAATGTTATAAAATGAGAAAATATGTCTATTAAGATAAATGTATTGATTTATGTTGTTTAAATTTGTAGTGATGTAAATAAGTAAAATGAATATTGTAGGGTATTACAGACAAACGAAAAAAAAATTCAGGTGGAGCTTGTAGCCCTTTTAATAACCAAAAATTTAAAACCGCAGTCTTTTTGGTGTCCTCCGAACGCAACCGTGTAGATACTTTATGTTTGGATTATTGTTTAATAAATTGTTTCAACCAATTGGTTTAAATACATATGTAGTTGTTCAATATATTTTTACTCAATTTACATTTAAATAATTAATACTACACTAAGTAGTTGCATGAAGTAAGTAGTTGTTTACATGCATTTATTTAAATAAAGAATATCTACAATAAAATAATTTGCATAATATGTAATTGATAGCAATTGTATATATTTCAACTAAAATAATTATAAAAGGTTCGTGATGAAGAACTGTGGTAAGTATTCTTCTTAAAATGCATTTTTTTAATACAAAAATTCTTTGATTTTCTTATAATAAAAGCAATCTTTGTACTGTGGCAGAAAATGTTTTGCAGTTTTTTAATTAATAAATGAAAAAACATTTAATTTTAATTCTGTAGTTAAAAAATATGTAGTATAAGTAAATTATTGAAATTAGTAAAAATAATTACATTTTTATTTGGACGGTGAGTTACTAATTTACATTTGTTTTAAATACATTTTTATTTATTTTTACTACAGGATTTTTTTGGGTGAAGTTTAAATTTAAAGATAGACAGACACATACTGAACCAAACTGGAGGAAAGAAAAATATTTGAATTCGTTTTATCATTAAAAAGCACCAAAATATAACTACATTTAAGTACTGAAAAATGTTCCTGTACGCAACACGAAATGAGTGATTTATTTATATTTATTTTAAAACTTTTCAAAATTGTATAACACTTACCAAGACATATGTTTGGAATTGAACCACTTTTAAGGCGTGACCCTCCAATGCAAGAAGAATCAAAATGACGGCTGCATACTCTTATTTTGAATTGATCAATATGCCAGAAACAGGCACTTTGAGGATTTTTAAGAAACTGTCAAGTTTCAACAGTTATAACCTTTTTTTACCTTTCGCTTTTTTTTTGGAAAAGTTGCCACAACCGCCTGTGATGTTGTTTTTTAAAATTTTGCATTTTTGGTTATATAGGAATTATTTTCGCAAATATACTCAAACTCGAAATTTTCAAAACGTTACACTTCCAGGAAAAACTTTCCAACGTTATCTCATTGACTAATTTTAATTTTTGCGGTTTTTATAAAATATAACGTAAAAATTCTCAAACTCGAAATTGACAAAATGTTTCACTTTCAGTAAAAAATGTCATAATGATTAAGTTATTTAAAGTAATAACACAACTTTTTTGTAATTCTTTTAAGTTTTGTCTCAGAAATTTTTTTAACAATATTTTTATTAGCATTTTTGAAAATGTTGCTTTTTAAAAGTTTGTTATTACAATAAGGAAAGAATTTAAAATTTTTTCGAAAAGTAAAATACCACTACTCTGGCACTTTTCATCTGATTTTTTTGTTTGATAATTGATTTTAAATAACAATTAAATATAGATTGAAGTGCATACCAGGTTTTTTAAAAAATACTTCAAGTGCTGTTTTTATTACTTCTTATATCGACTAACTAATATCGACTTCTTATAACTTTAAATTTAATGATATGTTAATATATCTTTCTACTACGTTACTTTATTTTTAATTTTTTTTACAAACATAAAGACAAATCTTGTAAAGCGGAACAGTTTTCCATTTAGACAAGTTATCTTCATTTCACATCATTTTTGAACACATTTTTCTAACTGTGACAAAATTTGCTGAAATCAATATTGTAAAAAAAACCATGAAGTTTTCTTTTAATGGACTTTTTCGCAATACTTTAATATATAATATATATGGATAAATGATTTTCTGAACTGTCCAGAGATGGATAAACAGACCAAAGATGAATAAACAGATATGAGATGAATACATAGATAAGCCCATAAGCCCAAGAATAGTGTGTAGTATAACTTTCTTTGATTCGATTTTATGTAACCAAAAAGTTGGCTTTGTATATATGTTATTGTTGCGGTAAGGACTTTAATAAGTAAATTTTTTAAATTGTTGAAATAGATTTTTTGTATTGCAAATTATTTGAAAAAAATTTCAAATTCATAGATATTTAGAACTCTTCACAATAATTATTTTTCATATCAAATCTAATTAAAAGAAGGAAAATATTTGTTGCAAATATTTCGTAATACATATATGTAAAATATTTTCAAACAGTTAATTGATCATGAAAATGGGATATTTGCTTGATTCCTATCTATTCAGCTAAGAACAAAACAAAACAATATCGGCTATGTTAGAAATATGGCTGACAACAAGAACAATAACAGCAACGTTCAGCTGAGGATAAAACGAAACCAATTCGGCATAGAAAAGGAAACATGCAAATAGCTAAATGCGCTAAAAACAGTGACAATTAGATTTTTTGCATTTTCATTTATAATTCGGATACTCAAGAGTTTCCAATTCCAATATGATCTGTGCTTTTGTTTTGTTTTCGTTGTTGCTTGACTTTGCTGGTGTTTTCATTCCTCTCCTCTGGCCGCTCACACTCGCAACATGTCTTCATTAGCAAACCATTTGCGAGTGTACTACAAAATTCTCTCAGTTCGATTTGTTTTCGGTCGACTCATTTCATTGGCTCATTTTCAGCTCTGTTCTCAATATCGCCGACATATTTCTTCGCACGGGCTGCACCTCAATGGTCATAATTTTTCGCCTCATTGAACTAATTCGCCTTTGAAATATCTTTACTATTATTTATTCTCCTTGCTGGGAGTTTCTTATTTTTTTATTTCATACGAACTTAGCTGTTTGAAAGTCCTATCGATTTTTCTCTAAATGCTGCTGTAGCAAATAATTTTGTTTTAGCGAACTAAACTCATTTAAGATTTGTTGTAAATTTTTCGGATTTCGGTACGACTTTCCAATAAATTTTCTTAATGCTGCTAATGTTCGAAAAGCCTTCTGTTCGAACGTCCAAGTATGCTGCGTACTTTTGTAGTTAATTTAAAATTATAAATGTATTTCACAAAAACTTCTCTATCCGCATCTTTCACTAAATCATGCAATAATTCCGCTTGTACTATAAAATTCTCTAATCCATTATAGTTTCCTTAAAAAAACTTGTAGGTTTTTACACACAATACATATCACATTAATATCGAAATTTGACATTTTTGGCAAAATTTTTTTCCGCTCAAATGTTTGTTAAATCTAAATCTACAGAAACATTCTTTTAAACTCTTTGTATTAACTTTTATAATTAAATTATTTAATAATTTTACAATTTCTTCATAAATATTGTTGAATTTTATTTTTTAAGTCCGACAATGTTCATTATTTTATATATTATCAACTGCAACTCTTATATTTTTTAAAAAATTAAATTTACTTTTTATGTTTTCACTACTGTATGTTCTATTTTTACTTTTCTTAAAGTTTAATTCAAATTTGTCAAGTATTAAAATGTTCTTTTTAATTGTTTCCATATAAATATTTTTGTATAGATTAATTTATATATATTTCGATTTCTATGAAACACCCTGTGATAGTACCAACACATAGAACATGTGTCACTATAAGAAAGAGAACAAAAAGAAATGAAGAACTAAATGACTTTTTAGTTCGTGAATGAAATTTAAACCGGTCGCGTGTGCGTTAATTAAATAGAAAAAAACTTAGTGTAAAAATAGGAAAGTGCGTTGAATTTTATTACTTTAATTGTATTGAATTGTTTTTATTGTGTTTCTGTCACTTGTACTTGTTTCGCGCTAATACTCAACCTTGCATACATTTAGCAAAATATGTGCATTGTTTTTATACAGTGTTGTGTTAAAAAAATTTGAAGTGTTAAAAAAATGCCAAAGCAGGCAAAGTGAAGAAGAAGAAGAAGGAAAAACAAATTTGAACTGCACAAACAAATGTGTGCATATCAAACCCAAACAAAAAAGTAAATATATGTAACAATTATATGGCTTTCTGCCTGTGCACAAAATAATAGAAAAAAATTAAGAAAATTGCGTGTGTGTCACTGTTTTTGTTATTACTTTTTTTTATATATATTTTGGTGTTTTTAAGTAATGCATTTAAATCTGTTTGCTTTGTATGAAGTAAACTTTATTTTTTTTTCAAAATGCTGCCTTAAAATAATTAATGGAAAAAATGGACTTATCTTCTTTTACATTTATGTATATTGCTGTTTTATAAAATTTTTATTTTTCATAATTAATGCTAGTTTTTAAAGTTTTAACACAAAAATCAATATATAAAAAATCTGTATTATATTTTGTTTTTATTGTTGTTGCTAGTGCGCTGACTGACGTAGCTGTTATAAAAGTTGTTGTTTTTTGTGTTTTCGTCGGCTTTTTTCTAGCCTTAAGCTGCTCTTCTAGCTCTGCTATTACCGTATAAACACAACGACGGGGGTTTTCTCGCATTGACGATTGCCTTCAGTGTGGCCAATCTTTTCCCAAGCTTTACTAGTTTTCCTCCGCACCTATGCTTAGGTTTTTCTGTCGCTGATATGGCTGTTAACGCCTGCTCCTTTGCAGCTGCTTGCCGCCTCCGGTATTCTTCGATTGCGACCGGTTAGGGCCGATATTCAGTGGCTTGTATACTGATGCGTGTATGTCACCGCCAGTGGGCACGTACGGCTGCGTATCTTGTTTTGTAAATTTTTTCTTTCGTATTCATCAGCATTTCGTCCGCCGTGTTTGTCAGGATCGCCATATTATGTATGTACGCGAGTTAATTACAATATAAAATACGCGGTTTACGTTATTTTACGCGATTAACGCGGTTTAGTTAAAAAAATATACGAGTTTTAATTTAGAAAAAGACTTTTCGTATTATTTTTTTGCCAGCGCTTAAGGGCGCTACTGGCCTGGAAAGTGCATCTAGGCGCTTGGTAATATTAAAAGAAAAAAGGAGCTGTTTGGTTAAAGCCCAAGACTTAATTAAATTTATTTTCAGATTTGTTCTGCTTATAAAGTAAAACAACGGGATTATTTTAGACTTAAAATAAATACAAAATTAAATATATGTCTTAGTTAATATAATCATAAATAGTTATAATAACATTAGTTTGTGTAGTCATTAATATACCCAGCAGGAATTGGATCGATCCGTCTTCGAGACATGTCAGTTTCTCGCAAGATGGATCGATCTATTTCCATGGCAGTCTTTGAAGACATTTTCATACAAAATTCCACTTTAGCTTGACATTTTGTTGAAAAGTCTTCAACGACGGCGTCAAGCCACGTCTTGTTAAGCGGATGCATATAAACAAAACCATGCGCTTTCAGTGGTAGATATTTATATTTTTATACTCAGAGAGCTTAAGAAAATAAAGGGTCCGCCAAATAACTTTTTTTTTTGAAAATTCAATAAAAAAAACTACCACACATTTTCTCAAATTTCTTTTTTTATTTGAAAGTAGAATCCTTCCGGTTAATAATGAAAAATAATTTCATTCAAATGGCTGCCTCGGCTGGCCATGCAGTAGCCTACACGATTGGTCCAATTTTTAAGCACATTATCGATTGTGTGCAGCTGTATTTCACCAATGGCTTCACGAATATTGTCCTTTAAAGCGTCAATTGTCTCTGCTTGTCGGCATAACACTTATCTTTGAGGGCACCCCACAAATAATAGTCCAACGGTGTCAAATCGCAGCTCCGAGGTGGCCAAACTACATCAGCTCTGCGGCTGATAATGCGATCTTTAAAAACAGGACGCAAAACACCGAGTGTAGCTTCGGCTGTGTGGCACGTAGCGCCGTTCTGTTGAAACCAAATGTAGCCAATATCCTCCTCTTCAATTTTTGTGAACAACATGGCCCGATAACGATCGCCATTGACTGTAACGGCCACTCCTTGCTCATTTTCGAAGAAAAATGGCCCAATTATGCCTCTTGACCAAAATCCGAACCAAACAGTGACTCGTTTTGGGTGCAGCGGCTTTTCAATGTATGCTCGCGGGTTTTCTGTGCCCCAAATGCGACAATTTTGCTTGTTTACATACCCGCCAAGATCAAAATGAGCTTCATCTGAAAAGATGATTTTTTTTTGGCAAAATCGGCATCTTCTGTAAGTCGATCGCAGGCCCACTTTCACTTTCACTTCCCACGTTGTTCAAGCGTATACACAACCATATTCGTTCAGCGGAAGGATAAAACTAATTATCTGTCAAATCAGACATGAGCTAAGTGTTACCATTCACGAAATAAGCACTAGTTGAAAAAAAAAACGTTAGATGGCGGACCCTTTACAATACAATATAAATTATAAATATATATATAAATAAATATAAATTATAAGTTATACAATATATTAATCATACCAAAACATCAAATAGAAATCAAATACGCAGGAGCTTCAAACTCGCAATTTAAATAAAAACTTACTGTCAATCTTCTCGATGATTCCAAATTACAAATACTATTTCAATAATGGACATATGATGAAAATATGCATACGAGTCATGTAGAGCGTCTGCATTCACCTCTGAGTATTACAAAAACAATTTTTTGATGAGAACACATCTGAGATGCTTGCTGAAAATATGCATACGAGTCTTACAGATCGTCCGAATTGATCTCTAAGCATTAAAAAATCAATTTTTTATAAGAGAATATTCAAGGTTTTTTGCTGACAGTATATGGACTTGTCTTGTAGAGTGTCAGCGTTCACTCTGAGTATGCGTACTTGGTCTTTGAGACGGCTTCGAAGACTTCGTCTTTGAAGATTCATAATCCAACTAGGTAGTTATGTAAACATAAAAAGCACTGACCTTATTATTGTGCAAGTGAATAAGAATGCAAATAATAATTATGTGTTTGTTTTGTTTGTTTGTTCTTATAACTAGTTATAACTAACTATATTCAAATTTATTTTGGAAATGTACTTCCGAAAAAATAAATTAATGCATTTATTTGAAACGTGCAAGAGATCAGCTTTATAAATTGTCATAAATGTTATTGTTTGTAATATGTCATTGTGTCACCAACTAAAATATTGAGAACTTGCTCATTGACTTCGTTCACATCATAATTTTTTGGGCACAGGATAGCGATTTTGGAATATTGGTTAATATAATATGGACTCAAAATATCGTTGAAAATCTCTTTTATATGCGAACCTCTACAAGCAAAATGTTTGGAAATTCCTATTATATATTCAGGCAAACCGTGGTTATTCGTAAGATCTCCATTTCCTAACTTGAGTAGCCGGCCGCTAAAACTGGGATCAGTAGACATTGTGAATTAATTCTAATAATTTGAATTCACTCCAAAGATTACTATATTTGGTGATCGGTTACACAATTGCAAATCTTGTTTCATGAGGCACGACTGGTAGCGTTAGCCTAAAATCGCCACCAAAGATTATGACCTTACCACCAAAAGGCTTTTATTTTTTCATGATTTCTTGACGTAATTTGTAATTTAAATGCAATTAATCTAACTATTTGCCGAAATTGTGGCTATATCTAGTATTATGTCTTTTCTAATTAGTAGCTCGTTCCTGTAAAAAAATCGGTAAGTTACCGATTTGTGTGACGTCAGCCTTTATCGATCCCTAGTTACCGATTTCGTGACAACTAATGTTTCTGTACGTTATGTCCATATCGGTAAAAACTCGGACCGTGATGAAAAAGAACACAATCGAGAAGAAAAATCGCGAAATTGAGTCAAATGACAAGCAGCTGTTTACTCGAATATATTATTTTAGTTGCGTTAAAACTTAAAAATAAAAAGGTGCTTGTCTTGTTAATAAAAAATAAATATTTGCAGTTTTAGAAAATTAAATACGTTATAATGGTTGCGGAAATAATCAAAGATTATGAATGTAAGTAATTTCACACGAGCTGTGGAGCAGAAACTTAGAAAATATATGCAAAACTTGTGCAGCAAAAACTTAGCTTTTTCGTAGCTTAAACATATACTGATTTGCTAAAATTTTTTAACTTTTATGTAAATATGGATTATTTATAAATTGTATTACCTTTAAAATTAAAACGTTTTTTAGGAACAACAAAATATTTCAATCAGTAAAAAAATCAACTTATATGAAAGTAACCATTTTTAAAGGTGATTCCATGTCAAAGCGCCCACGTTTCTGACGTCACTATTTTTGAAAATTTTTAAATTCTCTAGGTGGATAGTTCTCCTGTAAAGTATTATATCTGCGTACTTGTTTTTTGGATTTAAAATTTTGTTTTAAAGATATACACTGTGAAAAATATCAAAAAATCTTACAAAATACAAAAAATGCATGTATTCAAATAGATGTTGTTTTGAAACCGTAAGTTGTACAGAAAAAAAATGTATACATATTTTAAAGATCTTGAATTTGTCTTTTTGGTGGTATATTCTATTTTCAGTATTTTTATGAAAAATTCTTTTATTTTAAACCTGAAATTTTCAGACTCATTTTTCGTAGTCTTCGCAACAAATTTTTTATATTTTTAGTTCAGTATTGAGTTAAGGCATTAATTTCAAAGGCTAACACACAATTTAGGTTGGGATTCCAACGATTGCTCTTTTTAACGAATTTTTTAAAAAATGCCTACAAAAGATTTCCTATTTTTATACCGAAAATTCCATTTTTTTATGTTAATACCAATGAACATCGAATATAAAATATGTTATTATTCAAATAAATTCATTAGTATTCAAATGAAGCCAACAATTTGTAAAACCAAACATTTTTTTATTTTTTTTATATTTTTAAAAACTGTTACGATATTTGAAAATATTGAATTTTTGGTGTAAAAACAAGAAATATTTTGTAAACTTTTTTAAAAAATTTGTAAAAATAGCAATTGTTAGAATTCCAACCTAAAACTGTGTGTTAGTCTTTAAAATGTATGCCTAAACTAAACACTATACTAATAATATAAAAAATGTGTTGCGAAGACTATGAAAAATGTGACTCAAAATTTAAGTTTAAAATAAAAAGGAATTTTTCATAAAAATGCTGCAAGGAATACACCACCAAAAAGGCAAATTCAAGATATTTAAAATATATCCACACTTTTTTTCTGTACAACTTACGGTTTCAAAACTACATTTATTTGAATACATACACTAATTGAATTTTTTGTTTTTTTTTAATATTTTCACAGTGTATAGCTTTTGAAAAAAAATGTTTCGCAAAAAACAAAAATACAGTTTAAGTTATGTTTATAAGCACTACTAACCTGCAAAGTTTCAAAAAAATCGGAAACACAAAGGTCAGATTTTGTTCAAAATTAGTCGAATGGATATGGAATCATCGATATTTCGAGTACTTATAATTTAATAATACAAAAAATTACTGACATTAGATAAATCGGTAGAATTCTCACCTGCCGCTAAGCCAGTGAGAAAAGTAACACATTGTTATCGATTCATTTTACGTACAGAAACACAATTTTTTAAAAGGTTCCATTGAAATTAAATCGGTTGCTTATCGATTTGGAACGAACAGAATTGAACAGAAATCGATTCAGATGCGTACAGAAACATTGCAGATGAGAGTGACATCAAAGTAACGTCAAATTGGTAATATGAGTCGGTAACTACGATCGCTACGAGTTACAGGAACGAGCTTCAGATCTGTATCAGTGCTGTTCATTTTTAGTAATGAAATAGAAGGCTTGTTCGAGACACTCAATAATTGGAGCAATACTGCAACACTGTTACTCATTGGCAGCTCTTTTGCAGATGCTCAGCTGATACTTTACCTAAATATTGCAAATGTTTTGAGCTGCTTTTGTGATCGAACGTGAGACCTTAAGATTAATTTTTTTAATAAATTTGGCTTTTGATAATTTTGCAGACAACGGAAGCAACTTGTTATTAAAATATGTAAACTCAAGAAAACAAAGGTTTTTGCGAAAAATAAATTTTTTTTTATTGAAATTCTAAAGAAGAGAACAACGACGAATACTGTAAAGTTTTTAAAGTTTTCGCTGAAAAATTTAATAAATTAATATATAAATTAATATCTGTGTCTTAATATGATAAATAAAAGTGTCCGACCGAATGTGAAATTTTGGCCAAAGCCGAATGTTCGGCCAAGTGGAAATATTCGGACGAATATCGAAGCCGAATATTAATAAAATTTTTTTCAAGTGCAAAAAATGATAAAATTTTAGTATTGGCTTTCGTTATTTATTAATTTCAGCAAAAAAAAGGCAATTATTAAGTTCGAGTAAAACGCAAGAGTTTTTGAGGCAGAAAATTTCTAGCGTAACTCGGCTCTTTAATTTCTTTCGACCACAAAAACAAAAACGTAACAATTCAGTTCAGAAGAGAAACAAAAAAACATAACAGTTCATTTTATACATACGTATGTAATCAATGATTACCTGAATCAATAATAAGATTACTTATCATAAAAATAATCAATAGTTTAAATTAAAAAGCTTTATATTGTAAGCTAAAAAAGCAATTTATCAGCATTTTCCCCAATAAGGTTATATTGTCTATCCATATACAGCTGTCCAGCAGCGCTAAAAAGTTGTTCACTGGCCACGCTCGTTGGCGGAGCAGATAAATATTTCGAACTCACTGCATTTATCATATAAATAAAGTTTTCAACGAGCGAATCTTATGGAAGAACAGAAAGGAAGAAAAAACAAAACGAACAAGTTTTCAAGTATGTAATTTCGAACGGAATTCATCGAATTATACTGAAATTTTCCTAAAGAATTATAAAAAAAATTTTTAGTCCATACAAAGCAAAAATATGCGGCCAAAATATTCGGCTGTTTAGCCCGAAGCCGAAGGTTACAAAATCGGCCGAATATGCCGAATACCGAAGACGAAACCGAATATTCGGTCGGACACTAAAAAATAATTACCATTTAATCTATCTTCTATCTATCTATATATATTAAACAGGATGTGTGTATGTATGTAATGTATGGACTCCAAAACGGCTGGGCCGATTTTGATGAAATTTTCAGGGAATCTTCAGAATATTCAGGCGGATGACACTGTGAAGTTTGATTTTTGATTTTCGATCTGTGGGCGGAGGGGCGTGGCAAAATCCAATTTCCATATTGCACCACCAATGACATATACATATATTTGTTCTTTTGTTTTTTTTTATTTTATTTTATTTTATTTTTTTGAAAGCCGTTGTCATGTTCTTCAAAACGAGATATCAAACTCTTAAATCGGTTATGTAGTTCCGCAGTTATTTACAAAAATCCTATGTTCATAATGATCCAATATCATAATTTTAAAACTTTCGAAATGTTGCATTCAAAAATCCGAGTTTCCGGTTTATTTACAAAATATTTACATCATTCGATAACACAAGATATTCCGAGCTTACTAAGGTGCAACATTATACAATAAGTTAAAAATCTATATACATACAAATGAATGTCTGTCTGTTTGTTTGTTTGTGCCTTATAGGAGGCCAAACCCTTGGACCGATCTTCCTGAAACTTTCACAGCTATGACTCTGGAAGGAATAATAGGCTATATGAAGTTTTTATTGGACAAAGGGGCGTGGCACCACCCATATAACCCAAAAATTTAAATCGCCATATTTTGGGCATTTTTTTTACCTATGTCGATGATAGTTGGTACATATGGTATTAGCATAGTTAGGAATACGTACCAGGAGAAAAGTAGGTGGGACCACGCCCCTTTTTAGGAAAATTAAAAATCGTAATATAGTCTTAACTACTGGACCGATCGTCATTAAATTTTCACAATAGGATATTCTTACGAAATAATAAATTCTTGACTATATTAAGTTGTGAGTGGAAAAAGGAGCGAGGCCTCGCCCATATAACCCAAAATTTAAAATCGTCATATCTTGGGCATTTTTGACCAACGGCGGCAGTATTTGCTATATATGGTATTGGCATGAATAGTACCAAAAGAAAAGTGGGCGGAGCACGCCCCTTTGTTTGCGATATTGGAGGCTGGACCTGTAAGCCGATCTTAAATTTTCACAGCGTGCAGCTTTGAATCAGGAATACTTATTACATGATAATATTTTTCGACCATGCACACTTTTGCACCTACTTTTTTACTACATTTATTAACGGCTTTACCTCAAATTTAAAATACATATAATCAGCTGATTGTGTAATTGCTGCTTTTTGATTGGTCTAAAAATAAAAAGGGGGAGCATGAAGCAAATTACATGCGGTTCAGTGCTGAATTCATTTGCTTACAACAAAAAAAGGGGAGAAGCATTGCAATAATTAAATTAAAATTAAATAAATAAATTTTTGTATACATATAAATACTTTTAATTTTTTTTTATAACGAGGGGGTAGCGATGCACACCGGATTCAGCTAGTATAAAATAGATTGCAATAAATACCAATTTTACTTAACTTTCTTCTTCCATAACTTTCGCACAGTATAAATATTCATATTGTCGGGTTCTTGCATTTTGCGCACTCCAAATGCTAAATTTCTACTTGCTAGAATGTTTGAATTTTGCAATAGTTGCAAGGTTTTTTCCCAGATCTAACGTTATACGAATGTGATATGTTGCACAATGTTGATGCCGTTATTGAGACTCGAACAAGCTCATAGTTTTCATATACATGAACAGGTACTTTAAACTGTGAGTGAAAAGTTCTGCCTCCGTATGAAAGATTCGCAGCAATTTCAATACCTACTACTGTAGGTAGTGTTACATTTGCCTCTGCTCGTATAGTACTAAAAAGTAACTTGTATGTATAAGTTCTTCCACAACCACCTCGACCATCTATTTACTTGCTCGTTCATATTCAATTGCAGAAATTATACTATCGTACCTTGTGTTGTTTATTTCATTGCTTTACTTTTTTGCTGAATGAATTTGTTGAAGGACAAAATTTTCGCAAGTAAGTACTACAGTTTCCTGTATGACATCTGTGTTGATGTGGAAAATTGGAACAAAGATTCTTTTTGTACTTGACAAAAAGCTCAGGAATTTGATGGTACGCGAATGATTCTCATAAGTACTAAGTCATTTTTTCATTTGCTGCTTGATATAAAGTTTCATTTCAAATTTCGCTATTAAGTACAGCACTCTTTTACGCTGCTTCCTTAAAATCGGGATATACAACTCCGTCAACAGTCTTCAAAAAATCAGAAGAAGTTGCGATTTCGATCCCACAGTATTGTATTAAAACATTGTATTTATTTATTTATTTACATGCAATAACAATAGAGTTCAGCTACTACAGCTTTTTCACACTTTCTCCGCAATAGATCATTTTAAGAACCAATCCAATATCATTGAAATAACTCAAAGATATCGATAAAAGTGGTCCAATAAAAAACCAAAAGGGAGAAAAATTTACCCTCCATAATATGGGTTGGGCTCAGGGACAACACAAGACATAACAACTAACCATGCGTTTACATAGATCTAATCATACATTAGTTTTCAATCTACTTTTGAGTTGACCTTTCGACAAGTTAACATCAAACACGTTACAGTTGTTAACAAAGGTACTCATGCGATTTAATGGAGCAGTTAACATATAATTTGTTCTACTAAATGGTAAATAAATCAAGTTGTTAGAGTTTCTACTGCTTCTACGGTTAGTGTTAAAATTTATAAGAGAAAGAAGCTCTGGAGAGTCGAATACACCAGTAATGAGTTGGTGTAAGTAGACGATATCAGCAGATTTTCTTCTCTCACTTAAAGATTGCATTTTTAATAATTTCAAACGATCCTCATATGGAGGAAGGTTAAATGTGTCAGTTCCACTCAAGCCTCTTAGAGCAAACCGAACAAAACGTTTTTGAATTCTTTCTATACGATCAACATGCACATTGTAATGTGGGGACCATACTTGACTTGCGTACTCCAAGTGAGGACGCACGATTGAATAGTACAGAGTTGTAGTTGTTATTAAGCTATCAAACTCTTTGGCCCACCGTTTTATAAAACCAAGCATAGAAGACGCTTTTTTACAAATTGTATCAATATGCATGTTAAACGACAATTTAGAATCCATGCATATACCAAGGTCTTTGACGGTAGTTACACGACTTAAAGCAGTATCTTTAATTTTGTAATCAAAAATAAAATTGTTCCTTTTACGCGAAAAGGTCATAGTTTGGCATTTATCTGGATTTAAAAACATGTTATTTTTAGAACACCAAACCTCAAAGGAGTTCAAGTCTGACTGGAGCAGGTCTGAATTGTCATTAGAATCAATTGTTCTGTATATTTTCATATCATCTGCATAAATAAGCAAATGAGAGTGTTTAATGACGTGGGTAACATCATTAATTGCCAAAATAAACAGAAGTGGTCCCAGGTGGCTTCCTTGAGGAACACCCGATTCTGCAACAAATTCAGAAGACAACACGCCTCGGAACCGTATTTGATAAGATCGCTCCATCAAATACGATTTGATCCAGTTTACAAAATATTGTGGAAATCCCATTAATTTAAGTTTAAATAAAATTAGATTATGTGGTAATTTATCAAAAGCTTTGCTAAAATCAGTGTAAATACAATCGACCTGGCTACCAGAATCAATAGATTTTAAGCAGAATGTAGTGAAATCAAGGAGATTAGACACAGTGGATCTGCCAGTAACAAAACCATGCTGACGAGTTGTCATGACTTGCCCACAGTGAATTTTCACTCGATCGTACACTATTCGCTCAAAAAGTTTAGGAATCGAAGACAATTTAGCGATAGGCCTATAATTAGTGACGTCGTTCCTGCAACCTTTTTTGTAAATAGGACTGATATAAGATTTTTTCCAAAAAAGAGGAAAATTACTTTCATTAATTGATTTATTAAAAAGTAACGAGAGAGGCTGACACAAAACGGAGCCGCATTGTTTTAACACTGCGGGAGGAATTCCATCTGGTCCAGCGCTAAAATCCTCATCGATTGATTCAATATACTTAAAAATATCCTCTGAGGTAAAAGATATATGCCCCAAAGAAACTCTGGATGCGTTGTTCATATAATCAAAATACGCTAAATCAGGATTAAAAGAATCTGAACAGAATGATTCTTTAAAAAGATTGGCAAATAAGCCACAAATAATGGTGGAATCGTCAGTAAATCTATCCTGAAATTTGAAAGAAGAAGGAAATCCATCAGTCTTCTTCTTAACATTAATAAATCCCCAAAATTTTCTTGGATCAGACAAAATACTCAGCTTCATATTATCCAAATACTCATTATATAATGCAGCTGAGCAATTCTCAAATTCCAGAAACAAACGTTTGTATGTTTCTAGGTCATTTGAGTCAAAACTACAAACATATTTCTTCCATGCCCTATTCCTATTGTTGCGAAGAGTCTTTAAATCCTTTGTGTACCAAGGGTACGCAGAATTTTTCGCAAATTTGAGACTATATGGTACAGACTGAGAAAACATGGCAAAGAGCTCCGTATAGAAATAATTTAATGAACTGTTAAGATTATTATTATTTATGTATTCTGTAATTATATTTAATTTACTATAAAGTAAATGATTCAACCCCAAAAAGTCAGCTTTTTTGAAATTGAATTCATAAACTGTGTCAACAGAGCTTGAATTTACCATATTCTCCCTATCGGATTTATACCAAATACTCAAAGGTGGATGGTAATTATCAATAGTAGTCAAAGCATGAAGTGCCTTCTGAACAATGACATTGTTACTGTCTGTAGTTAAGACTAGGTCAAGCAGCCTTTCCAGACTATTATAAATACAACTAACTTGTTGTAAGTCAGAACATATATTGTCAACAAATATATGTTCTTGGCGTGTCTTCGAATTAGATGCACAAAAATGTGTTTCATCGTCAGAAGAATGCCATTTTAAGTCAGGCAAATTAAAATCGCCCAACAATAAAATGTCGTCATTAACGTCAAGTAAATTTAATATAAATTCTATGCAATCCGCAAGGCTTGCATAGACCTCTACACTGCTCTTTGGAGGAACGTATGCATTAATAACATATACATTAGAGTTGCAATGTACAACCTTAACGCATATAAGTTCGATATTAGCAGAGCAGGGAATATCAATAAAGGAACTAACACAGGAGTTCCTTACAGCTAATAGGACACCACCACCAACTGCAGAATTATTGTCAGCGTGTCTGTCCTTCCTATATACTTGAAAACTATTGTCAAACAGTTCTAAGTCAGTAATTCCTCCGTTCAACCAAGTTTCAGTTAACGCGATAATATCTTCAGAAAAATTCTGAGTTGACAAAAAAATGTCGCGCGTCTTTGAACGCAATCCCCTTACATTTTGATAGTAAAGGGAAAGCCTATTTAGTTTTTTTGGGTCTGACTGGTGATATTATTCGTCCTTCTAGACCTGTGTTTAGGCTTAAACTCAGAAACAAAGATATTATCAGCCCACAGATTAGAGCTCAGAACAGTTGCAAACTCTTCAGCAGCTACTGTGAGAATAAATGATGCGTGGGACGGTTTATTGCCAATTTTCTTGCATGAGCAGAAAGCAGCCTGACTTACTAATTGGTTGTGTTTAACAAACGTCAATACATTTTCACTTGTTGTGTCGGGCTGAAGACGTGAAATGAAAATCTTTTTTTTTCTCGACAAAGCTCTTAAATTTAATGAACTATTGCGCTCATTAGTCATGTCACTTCTAGCCGGGGGAGAAACAGATGGAGGAGATGGAGTGATAACTATATTATCCATTCTCACTGGCGTAAACACTGGTTTAGCCGAGATCTGCTTCGTTTCTAAAGTGGCTGGAAGCGTCATGCGCCGCTTATTATTTTTATTTTTTTGAATTATTTCTCTTTTTTTCGAAATATTTAGGTATTTTTTAGATGAAATTGTTTGAGTCTCAGAAGAAGAGGCTGGAAGAGTCTGAGACAATGCGGTCGAAATATTTACCGATGAAGACTTTTCATCATAAATGATAGTGCTGGATGAGGTGCTTACTTCATTAAAAAATGTAACAATTTCTTTAAAATTGTTATTTAAAGCGTTAAGACTATCACCGAAAAGTTTAATTTTTGAGAAAAACTCATCTGGTGAAAGAACCCTACACGAAGCACAATACCAGCGAAGACCTGATCGTGGTGAGATTAAATCATCAAGACACGACTTAGAGATCCCAGCACATGATGTATGGAACAAACGCCCACATGGGCCAGAACAACTGAACATACGGTTCAGAATGTTTTGACTTTTGCAAAGCTCGTCTAAAGAACAAGCAGCAAAATTTTCTACGGAAAAATATTCCATAGCGAATAAACAAAGTTCAATAATTTTATGTGAGCAAAAATAATGTCCACTAAGTGCTAATGGGTTAATATAATAATATGTTGCAGTTTAAAAGCAACTGCAACAGTTCTCTGTGCTTAGTTTATGCAAATAAACAAACAACGCACAAAGAGGAACGCAAAAAAGAGAAAGAAAAAAGTATATAAGCAGCAGCTCAGCTATCAAACTATAAACGACAATTAAAACAACACATGTATGTACTACAATAAAACATTAAAAAATTCAACCACACAGCATGAAAACACCTTAAAAACAATTTTCAATCACAAATAAATAAAAATACAGCACATACCGAAATTAAACAAACACTGGTATAACACAAATTACAATAAAAAAAACAACACAAGACAAACGACTGTCACCGGCCAAAAGACGAGATCAACTGGAAATTACTTTATTATTTAATTACTGTATTGAAGCTCTTAAATAAGCTTTAATAAACATATTGAATTTATTTATTATATAGTATTAAATATTTTGCATTCAAATAATGAATTAAAATTAAAATAATGAATTAAAATTACAATTATTAGTCGCTTTATTATTTGTACATTCTTTAATGTACAATATTTTAAGTTACATTTTTTCAATTAAATTTTGTCTTATTTTTGAGCAGTTAGCATGTGAGTGAATATCATATTGCATAGTCGACGTGAAAAGCTAATAATTTGATTTGAAGATTTTAGAATATAGTAGTTAGTTATCTGAGAAGCGTTGTACACTTCGGGAAGTTACTTTTAAGTTATTCGAGCATACCCGAGAAGCGTTGAACACTTCGAGAAGTTATTTATTACAGCAATATCATACCCGCGAAGCGTTATAAAGGGTGTTTTTTATAGAGTGATACAACTTTGAGTTGGCATCACAGCTTTATTTGACCACCCATTTAACAGCTAATAGTTGCTTTTGTTTAGTTTGCTTTGACCTTTCATTATGGATCGACTTACACCAGAGCAACGCGTGCAAATTGTGGAAATTTTTAATCAAAATAATGGTTCTGTTAGTCAAACTTATCGTGCACTTCGTCCATTTTATGATGTACATAATCTTCCTTCAGAGCTGCTAAATCGAAGAACAATAGATCGTTTTCGGACCACATTTACTGTTACTGATAATGTGCATCCCGTGAGACGCCGAACAGTGCGAACTGAAGAATCTGTAGCCACTGTACAGGAAAGCATTGAAGATGATCCTAATCAATCAATTCGTCGCCGTTCTAAGCAACTGGGGTTGTGTCCTTCCACTTTATGGAAGATTTTACGAAAATATCTTGGCTTAAAACTTTTCAAGATTCAACTTGTGCAGGAGTTAAAGCCAAACGACCATCGTATGCGCCGCCAACTCGGCGAATCGGCTGAAGCACAAATTGATATTGATTTTGAATTTCCATGGAAAATTTTCTTTTCCGATGAAGCCCATTTTTGGTTGAATTGGTACGTAAATAAACAGAATTGTCGTATTTGGAGTGAGGAGAATCCACAAGCTTTTTTCGAAACACCATTACATCCACAGAAAATTACTGTTTGGTGCGCTTTATGGGCTGGCAGAGTCATTGGCCCATACGTCTTCAAAAACGATGATGGTCAAAATGTTACTGTCAATGATGAACGGTATAGGAACATGATTCGAAGTTTTTTCGTACCTCAATTAATTAGCTGGCATTAATCTTGCTGATATATGGTTCCAACAGGACGGAGCCACATGCCACACAGCGGGCTCTACAATTGATTTACTCAAGGAAACGACTAAAAATATCTTCACGAAATGGCCCAATTAATTGGCCCCCAAGATCGTATGATTTAACCCCATTGGATTATTTTCTTTGGAGTTATGTAAAGTCACTTGTCTACGTCGATAAACCACAAACAATTGAACACCTGGAAATCAACATTCGAAGAGTTATCGGCGAGATACGGCCGCAAATGCTGCGAACAGTTTGTGAAAATTGGTGTTCCAGATTGCGCCTTGTACGCGGCAGCCGTGGCAGCCACATGGCCGAAGTCAAACATTAATGAAATTAAAGATATTAAACATTTATGTCATAAAGTTTTCTATCCAATAAAGCCCGTTTCATTAATATTAAAAATATATTACTATGTTTTATTATGATTTAAACTTGTATCACTCTATAAAAACCACCCTTTACACTTCAAGGAGTTATTTGAAGAGTATTATCGTAGAAATTAGAATTTTAATACAATAATGAAATTAATTAAACAACTTAACCCTGAGCGTTCTCAATTGAAATTTTGTAGTAACCCCCTGGACCAACCGCTGAGAATACCCCAGCAATAAGGTAACCAAAAAGAGCGTTCGTTATAAATGACGCCCGAGCAGGGACTCTTGCAAATAACATAAAACCGGAAAAAACAACAAACGAGATATTAGACAAAAATAAAGTAAAGCAGTGCTTGTGCAAAATCAACAATCGTCGTCGAGTTCGGACGTTTTATCGTGCGCTCCTGAAATTATTTGTAAACTCGTGTTTAATTATGCTTTCATGCTAAAATAAAAACATAACGACACAATAAAAAAGTAAACAGAAACATTTTAATGTTTTATTTATGTCTGTAAAGAAACTCTTTAAGTAAAACGTGGTGAACATTGTGCAGTAATAATTGTTTAATTTAATAATTCTTTGTATTAAACTGGACTTGTGTTCACTCAATAAACGAATTGCTTTTTAATAAAATAAAAACAAAGTCGCTCAAGAAAAAACATTTTAACCGCTTGGAAACAAAATAAAGATTAATAACAACCCGAAACTAAAAACAACAAGCAAGCTTGTCACTCAACATATTTCGGCTTATTTCAACTGATACACTGCACACTGATTGATTTCTGCTGTATGCTGATTCTCACTCCATCTGCTCTGCTGTTGATTTGCTTGATTCTTCTCTATCGTACGCTGATTTTTCGCTGTTTCTCATTTCTTTGTAACTGCTGTGCTTTCGCCCGGTGACCCCCGCTAAATAATGACACCCACCAGGCTGACTCGTCAACAATTTCTGCTGCACTCAAATCGCACTAACAACAAAAGTGATGGAACGCCTAAGCAGGAGAGTGATGCATTATCTCGATCTCTTCGTGTTCAGTTTCAGGAAATGGAAGAGCGATTATTTAATAATATAAAAACTGAATTTCGTCAACTAGAGGATCGTCTGCAAGAATACTTTGATAGATCGTTCAACCAAATCGCTGCAGATATTGTGAGTATTGAAAACAAACTCACCTCTAAAATTGAGATGGAAGTCAGTGCATTAAGAACTGATATAAATGCATTTGATGTTAAAATCAACGCTATTAATACAAAACTGGTGCTCTTACATACCGCTGTGACGAGCTGGAGAAAATTAGATTAGATCATCTAAATAACAGCAAAAACACTGTCTCAGATGCTTCATCGGATGCTGTCTTGTTTGGATGTTTGTCTTGTTTGTTTGGATGTTTGTCTTGTTTGTCTGGATGTTTGTCTTGTTTGTCAGTACCGTGTACGACTGATGAAAATTTGAAAAGTATTTTCAACAAAATCTGCCTCTTTACAGAGTTTCAGCTTATTGGAGACGTACCAAATCTGCGGTTAATCTGAGAGCTGCAGGATTTGACTCGGACATGTGTTTATACACGAACGTTTGGACGCTGAATGTCGTAAAATTTTACAGGCTGCCATTGCTTGTAAGCGACAGAAGCGCATTTATAATGCGTTTACGTTTCGGGGCTCAGTGTTCATTAGAATGGAAAAGAATGCTGCTGGAATACATATATGTAGTATGGATGAACTTCACAGTGCAATCCATGGCAGCAACCTGCAAGTTGGATCACCTACCAGTTAATCTGTGTCTGCTTATGTTTATTTTTAAAAGTTTATCTATTTTCTTTGATCTTGCAGTCTTAATTTCTCTCTGTTTTTCTCTTTCTATTTATCCTTTCTCTCTATTTTTATTGTTTACAATTATGAATATATATATTTTATTGTACCACTCAGGCCTAATTTCTCGGTTTATATATCTCGCTATTTTCCTTTTCTTTACTTCTTCCTTGCCTAAAAATCTTCCCCGATTGAAATATTCTTATGTTAGGCTCTAGCATATTTTCCAATGGCACTAATGAAAATCAGAAAACCTTAATTCAGGTATTGTTTAAACAACATGGTGGACTTAATATAGTACACTTTAATGCCCGAAGTCTGAATATTGGTAAATTGGATTATATTAAATATATCTTTATGGAGTCTTTAGTTGATATTATTTGTGTAACTGAAACGTGGTTGTCTTCGAACATAAGTGATAAAAGTGATAAAGTGATGTAAGTGGTTATAATATATTTAGGAATGATAGATTTAATAAAAAGGGTGGAGGAGTTGCCGTCTACTGTAAAAATAACCTCAATGCCAAAGTTCTTAATACATCGTGTGGACCGGGAATTGAGTATATTAATATATGTATATCTGATAATAGCAATAAGATTTGTTTGTCTTGTGTGTATAATCCACATAAATGTCATCCGGTCGACCCTTTGTTTACTGTTTTGTCAAACTATATCCTTAATCAAGACATCATATTCTTTTGTGGCGATTTTAACATCAATCTTTTGACAAGCGACTCTGTTCAACAGTGTATGTATGACAACATATCCTCTTTGGGTCTTTCTGTTGTAAATGATACTGAGCCAACTCAGTTTTCTAATAACACTTCTTTTAGCCTTCTGGACTATTTCATTGTTTCTGATCTCTCCTTAGTTTCTATATTTGATCAAATATATTTCATATCTGATCATGACTTGATTTTTTGTTCGCTAAATGTAAATTTATGTCGTAATGGGACTCCAACTACTTATTCGTATCACGATTTTAAAAACATACATTTTCCATCACTGTATCATGACTTGTCTTTGTTTTCTTTTAATGACTGTTGGCGTCTTTCCACTGTAAATGATAAGCTTGGCTCTCTCTTAAATCCTTGTCAAATATCTGTTTGAAAAACATGTTCCACTAAGAACAATCAGAGTAAAAAATACATCTTGTCCTTGGTTCACCCATATTGTACTAAATGGAATAAAGAAGAAAAACAAATTGCATAAACAATGGAAAAGAAACCCAACATCTGCAAACTGGGAAATTTATAGGTCAGCCAGAAATGATGCTATTCTCTTAACCAGACAGTCTAACAGCCCTATTCTGGTTGTTAGTTTAACAATAAATAGTTAAGGAGCGCTTGTTAAGCTGGTTGTTATGTTATGTAAATGTTGGTATTCTTAAAAATCATTAACAACATGAAAGCTTAAAAAGCTTTTAAAGTTCACCATGCATGGTTAAAATCGATATGCCTATTGAAAGAAGAGATGCGCTATATAAACAGATGTTTCGAGTGCAGCTTGTGACTTTGCAAGCGCTTGAAAAATTTGCCACGGCTACTGAAAGATTTCATAATCAACACTTAAAATAAGTAAAAACTTCTTCCATTTTTCAGTTTAATGTATTTAAACTCAATATTATATTATAATTTGTATTTTTTTATTATTTTCACAACAATTTTCTATCTAAGCACATACATTTCATTTGTTGTTAAGACTCTTTCTGTTATTAACAAAATTGTAAGGAAAAGAGCTTTTAAATTTGCAGCAGAATACGAAACCTTAACAAATTATTAATATTTACTATTTTGTTAATGTGGTGAGCTTAGTTAAGCTGCAAGAATAGGGCTGTAAGTCTCGCTATTTCGCTTCAAAGCTAAATCTTTTCTTTCCAACCAAAACATTATGGAAAAATATAAATAATCTTGGGGTTAGCAATAAGATTTCTTTTGTCAAGTTGATCTTGATACACTAAATAATTTTTTCTGGATTATGCTGATCCTACTTTTAGTAATAATAATAATAATTTATCTTTTCTATCAAGCTTGTCTACAAGTAATTTATTTGAATTTTCACCTGTATGTGAACTTGATGTTGGAAAATGTGTAATGCAGATAAGTTCAAACGCAATTGGCGAAGATGGAATTCCAATCAAGTTCATTAAATTAATTCTACCACACATAATCAGTGCATTAACACATGTTATTAATCACTGTTTTGTATCTTCATCATTCCCTGATATGTGGAAAATTGCAATTGTGTTGCCGGTAGCTAAAAAGTCAAATCCTTGTGGGTTAAATGATTTTAGGCCAATAAGCATATTGTCCCCATTATCTAAAGCCTGTGAGAAATTAATGAGTCAGCAAATAAATAAGTACTTAAATGAATCTGCGTTTCTTTCGCCTTATCAGTCTGGTTTTCGGGCAGGCCATGGATGTGCTTCGGCTGCCGTCAAAGTTTTAGACGATATTCGTCCCGAATATGACGCTGCCTCAATGACCTTGCTCTGTTTGCTAGACTTCTCTAAGGCTTTTGACAAAGTGAACCATAAATATTTATGTCTGAAATTAAAGTATCTCTTTGGATTTAGTAATAGTGCGGTCAGCTTTATAGCTAGTTATTTGTCGAATAGACTGCAGAGAGTTAAAGTTGCTCAATCATTTTCCCAAAATAGTCCGGTACTAAATGGAGTTCCACAGGGTTCAATACTCGGTCCACTTCTCTTCTCTTTATTTATTAATGACATATTTGCTGTATGCAAACATGCTTCTGTACATGCGTATGCTGATGATATACAACTCTATCTTTCGAGAAGGACTGGTTTATTTGATGATCTGAGCTGCAGACTGAATGAGGTACCAACTGCTGAGAAGCAGTATTGACCAGTGGGCTAGCAGCAATGGACTGCAACATAATGCTGCCAAGTCATATGTACTTCCTATTTGTAAGAATAAAACTCACCTTAATGTAATCCCTAACCTATATATTGGAACAAGAAAGTTGAGTGTAGTATCAAAAATTGTGAATCTTGGTTACTGTATAAATTCTTCCCTTTCCTGTGTTGATCACGTAAACAGTGTTGTCCAGAAAGTTTGTTATATCCTACGTAATTTAAGAACGTCTGCTAGTGTTTGTCCTCTTGATCTAAGGCGTATGCTGGTGAAGCAACTTGTCTTACCAGTAATTACATACTCAGATATAGTGTACAGTAAACTAGATTCTTCCTCTCTGCTACAACTAAATGTTGCATATAACTATGCGACGCGTTTTGTGTATGGATTAAGAAAATTTGGCCACCTTTCAAGCTTCAGAACTACTATACTTGGTTGCGACCTTAATGCTAGAAACAGTCTTTACCTACATAAAATAATACATGGAAAAACGCCAGACTATCTTTATGAAAAACTACAGTTCAGCATATCCAGAAGAAGTTGTATTCTAATAGTTCCTAGACATTATTCTTTAACTACTTCCAATCTTTTTTTCATTAATGCCGTAAGATTGTGGAATGCGTTACCTATTTCTTTGTGAAAGATAACAGGGAGGGAAATCTTTAGGCAATCTGTATTTACTCACTTTTCTTCTGATTAATTTCTTCATCACTATTTTCTTATTTTTTTTTTCCTTTTTTTCTGTTTTTTTTACTATTTGAAACATTGTTAGTTAATCAGATTTTAATTTATTATTATTCACTTCTTGTCATTACAATTTTGATTTATTTTTTAAATGTTTTAATTAAATATATTTTTTAAGAACTATTAATTTGTTCTTATATCCAACCAAAATTGTTTGATATCTATCTGTTGTACTGTAAAAGAACATAGTTCTTATTGTACTAATGTATACTCAATAAATTCAAATTCAGTGAGGGTACTGCCGACCGAAGCGAAAACCTATATATAAAATTTAGTGTTCGCTAGAAGACTTCGGAAAAAAATTTTATATTTGCACCCCCTCAGCCCTTGATTATTTCTTTCAAAATATTTTCTATTCAGATAGAATTTTTATTTTATAACTGCACCAAACTATATTATTACATTTAAATTGAATATTGTTGATATAAAAATAAAATACAGGGAGCACTATTGAATAAAAACTAATTCGCAAAAAGGACATTTCATTTTTTTCTTTCAATGTATATGTAGAGCTATAGCTAAAATAATATACATTATTTTTTTTTATTTTTGATATTTTGTTTGATGGGTCTTGAAGTCTCTTTCATTGCCTGCATTTGAGATCTTGCTGCAAGGAAAACAGAAAACATAGCAAGCAAAGTGCAGTTTATTTTCTGCCCCGGTTCATCCGTACATCCGGTTTATCACTAATGCACATTATTTTCTTTTTTTATCATTTCATTATTCATTCATTTATTTATAGATTTAAGTAGTAAACACAATACATGATCGCTCAACAAATGAATAGATACAGAGATTTGTAATTTCAATACATAACTACTAGAACATATACATTATTTTAATAAAGTTTTGCTTTGGATTTAAACATTAACATTATAAAGGAAAACTACTACAAAAAACCTTTGTAAATGTACATTATAACTTATTGAGATATAAAAAAAAAAAAAAAATGACTAGATCAGAGATTGTGCTTAGTTACTATGAACTTGGAAAATAATTTAAAAAAAAAAAAAAAAACATATATTTTCATAAATATAAACTTATTTAATCAATAAGTAACAGAGTAATCAAGCACGCACTGTAAAAACACCACTACTTGAAAACACGCTACAACAAAATGCAGAGATCCGCAAACTATAGTAGCAAGCTGTCGAATTGCAGCAGCACCAATCCATGTGGGTTAAGGGGGATTACTTGAATATAAATTGCAAATTAAATTATTATTAGACATAGAGCAAAGCATCTTGAACCTATCAGTGATTTTTTTGATTCGGTACTGTATTAAGCTTACATTGTTTTGATGGTGTAGCTCTTTAGTCGAGTAGTGCCAGGGTAGACCGAGTGCCATTTTTAAAAGTTTGTTTTGGCAAATCTGCATTTTTTTAAGATGCATTTTTGCACAAATTCCCCATACTGGACATGCATATAGTAAAATGCCCTGGAAAATCATTTTAACTAAAATTATTTTATTATCATGGGATAAATGGGATTTTTTATTTAATAGAGAATAAAGGAGATATTTTGCAATATTGAATTTTGCTATCATGTGAGTTACATGATCTCTAAAAAGTAGTTTTTTATCAAAAATGACACCAAGGTATTTTACATTATCTACCCATGGAACAGGATCATTATAGATTTCTATTTGTGAGCTAGGGAGGTAGCAAGGGTTTCTTTTTCTAGTAAAAAAGATTGCTTGCGACTTACTAGCATTAAGCTTGATTTTCCATTTTTCGAAATATAGAACTAACTCGTTTAAAGCACATTGTAATGTCGTCACAACCGTATGACCAAATTCATTCGAAAAATATATAGCTGTGTCATCTGCATAAGTGGCAATTTCACAGAATGGGTGCTTGGGGATATCCGAGCAATAAATTATATACAGAAGTGGACCCAAGACAGAGCCTTGAGGAACACCCGCTGGGATTTCTATGAAACTGGAGTGTGTGCTCCCAACATTAACGCAAAAATAGCGGTTTGAAAGAAAACTTTGTATAATTTTTATTAAATAGTATGGAAACTGGAGATTTATTAACTTAAAAACAAGACCATTGTGCCAAACAGAATCAAATGCCTTTTCAACATCCAGTAAAACTAGGCCAGTTGACTTTTTAATTCTGAAATTTGATTTCACATGATTGAAAATTCTTTTGGCTTGATGAACAGTACTGTGATAGTTCCGAAAACCAAACTGTTCATCTGGAATGACGCTGTTCCTTTCCAAAAATTTCCAAAGCTTAGCTTTTAAAATTTTTTCAAAAATTTTTTTTAGACTGCTTAAAAGGCTGATGGGGCGATAGCTATCAATTTTGTTTAGAGGCTTTCCTGGTTTTGGAATAGGAATAATTCTAGCAACTTTCCAGGTATCCGGAAAGTAGCATAGCTTGAGGCATGCATTTAAAATAAAACAAAGATACTTTAAAGCCACATTTGGGAGTTGTTTCAGCATGAAATTTTTAATTTCGTCTAAGCCAGAAGCTTTTCTAGGCCTAAGTTCTTTAATACAGGATTGGATGAAATCAACAGTAACAAACTCTACATAAATGCTATGAACAAAGCTATTACTAAACTGGCTAATAATATCATTTACAAGCTCGGTGTGCGATTGGAGGCCTAAATTTACAGAAACACGGTGATTACTTAGAAAATGTTCTCAAAAAGCGTTGGCTTTATCTTCATTTGAAATGACTACCTTGTTATTAATATGAAGAGGTGGTATTTGTGAATGTTTTTTCCTTAAAATCTTAGCAATATTCCAAAATGGTTTAGAGTGTTTTTCAATGGACTCTATTTTTTATTCCAGTGCTTATTTCGAACCTTATTAAGTTCACACCGGATGAATACATTACACCTATTCATACAGTTATAATCATATGGATTTCGATACCTTAACCAATTATTTCGATATGAGTTTCTAATTTTAATTATATTGAGAATATATTTAGGGATTCTGTGAAAATAATTTTTAGGTTGAACCTTCGGAACAGAAGATCTAACTGCATCCATAAATATTTCATTAAAAAACTCGATTTTTTCATCAACATGCCTGGAAATTTGGATATCATCTAGTTCATATACCATGCCTCTAAAAGAATTTCGTATTTTGCTCTTGAAATGTTTCCAATTAGTATTTTTATAATCAAAAACTAAATTATCATAAAATGGATTTCTGCAAGAAAGTTCAAATTGTACGGGAAGATGATCAGAGCTTAGCTCATTTAATGCTATTGGCTGCGAAACATAAGCAGGGACATTAGAAAGCACAATATCAAGTGTTGAAGCATTTCCTCTAGTAGAACTTGGTATAAATGTAGGACTGCCAGGAAAAGAAATTGAGACTGGATAGAACAAAGCTAAATCAGCGAGTATATTCCCCCAAGCATTAGCTTTTAAGCAACCCCAATTACGATGCCTACTATTCAGATCACCGCATAAAATATATTTTTCGTGCTTGCTTAAGATTTTTCTTAAGTCGCTTTTAAACTTAACACGTAGTTCTGGTGATACAGTTCCTCCTGGAAAATACCCACTATAGATACATATAGTTGAATTATTGTTAAACGAGATTTCAACTCCAATATTTTCCACAAGTTCAGTTGGTATTGTATGTATCCCCAGAACATTAATTGCTTTATTTATTAAAATGGCAACTCCCCCACCCCTTCTAGATGCCCTATCAAAGCGAAAACACTTTAAAGCTAAGTGAGATAAACGTTCGTTGTTATTAAGCCAAGTTTCAGATAATAAACAAATGTCAATTCTATTATGAACTAAATAGTCAAATAGTTCAATTGTTTTATTGCGAATACTTCTGCAATTCCAAAATATTATTTTTAGTTCTGATCTAGTCATATTTATTACTATTATACAGATATTTAATAGCTAATTGCGCTATTGCATTAAACTGTTCTTCCTTAGATTTGCATGGTCTCAACTTGGAAATAAGATCAAAGAGTAATTGAGTAAATTCTTTCTCCGAAAATAAATCATCTGCTTGTTGTCCGAGCTGGTGCTGCTGCATATCACGATTAAACCATGCTGTTGGTGTTGTTGTTTGATGGGTTTTTGCACCTACGCTTTGTGCATGATTTTGCGAATACGTAAAGTGCTGAGATGCAAGTGGGGGGAAATCGAGAACATTATTTACAAAATTTTTGGGAGCTGGCAGTTTAGTTGGAGCAGAGCGTGTGTTACTCTTAGTTAAGTTTTCTCTTAATTGCAAGAAAGCCACGCGACTTGGACATGAAACATCAGATGACTTGTGATTGTTCATGCAGTTAGCACATTTTATATTGTCAGGCGTTTGACATTTAATTGTGTTATGCTTTCCAGCACAGTTTGCACATTTTGCTTTAATATTGCAACCTCTTTCACCATGCCCATACATTTGACAATTACGACACTGAACTGGTTTGTTTTTAATTTTTCGCTGAAAGTTCCACCTAACTACTGTTCGAAACAAAGTCTTAATATTTTTTCTGAGATCATTTAATTTCACAGAGCCATTCTCAAAATAAACTATATAAATAGTGTCGGTATAGTCACTGAAGTTTTTTACAACCATTTTGACATCTTTACATTTAAGACTTATAGCATTTAGTTCAATTTTCACTTCTTCTGGTGTTTTATCTTCCAGGCCATATAAAACAACCTTGAAAGGTCGCTCTTCTTTTGAGTCGTGTGTAAAGAATTGGCAATTGTGCTCTTTTAATACAGTTGAAATTATATTATAGGTCTCAGAACTTTGGCACACAATTTTCGAGCCAATTGACATTTTTTTCACAAAGTAGTTTGTAATTTTGAGCTGATCAAAAAGTTTATGAATAAAATCCGCACTTTTAGATAGCACCTTTATAGGTGGTATTGAAATGTTTTTTTTACATTTTCCACAATCACTTCATCACTATCTTCGAGATCCGAATCGTCATCAGATATCATTTGGAGCGGTCTCCAATAATTGTTTTTTGAAACATATTGTTTTCGGTTTGAGTTTATCGAAGTTTTAGGATTTTTCGATGAAAACATTTTGTCTTCATCATTAAAAACCGCACTTCGCTTAGTAATTTTGGTTTATTTAAGAAAGCAGCAACAAGTTGCAAAAACGATTAAGATTTTCGGGAAAGAGGCAAAAAACACGTCAGACACAGAAAACAGCGTTGACAACAATTCATTTCATTATATTTTAAATTACGGGTATTAATATAAAAAACAGAGCAACACATAAATAAAAACATAAATTAAACTTATTTAAATAATTAATATACACATAAAATACGTATACATAGAATTTGTATTTACATAAATTTCTTTAAATTTCACTTACATTATTTTCACTGTTTGCGTTAATAATTGACTTATATTCTAAAAAAGATACTGTAGCTGTACTGATACTGATACTGTATGGTAGCTGAATTAAAAAACCAAAAAAATTTTTGGACGATGCAGTCCCAGTCAGTATAAAATTATTATTAGGTAGCCTTGACAACTACTAATTTTCTCACGAAATGCGACCATCGAATTACACACAAAAGAAAACAATATAAAGTGATTGTGTCACACACATTGGCAGCTTTCAGCGGAGTCAATAGTTGGCAACTGTTTTTTTTAAAATTTGAGTGAGAAACCTTTGCAATTAAATGATCCATTCACAACAGGTGACTCCTCTGAGTGCGGCAAATGTGTGTGACACACGTTCTCTATTTTGTTTTCTTTTGTTTGACATTCGATGGTTTAAACACGAAATGTCACTCCTACCTATTACTTATTATACCATGGTCCCAGTCAGAGAATATGATGGCGACATTTATAAAAGTACAAATGTTTTTATGTTGGTCATGAAAGTCAAACACACGCTCTTAGATATTGGCTACCAGGCGCTCAGCTTTTTTCGTTTAACATGATTTTGACAAAATTCTAGGTATTGCCGAAAAGGAATCAAAACAAACACAGAATATAAGGGATACTTTTTAAAGTCTCTCCGTATCGAGCCTACCTGGGGCTGAATCACAGCATCCGTGATCGCGCAAAATTACGAAGAGCACGACGAGACAAGTGCCTATCAATCTTGTAAATTTTGCTCGAGCACGGATGCTGTAATTCGGACCCTGGTTAATATGCCTTGCTGAGCGCCTGGTAGTCAAGATCCAAAAGCGTCATTTAAAACCTACTCGCTGTCATTTCATAATAACCAGGTAGGGCCGGCTCGCTTAGTGCCCTCAAGCCTTTATGGCCAAATAGACTACACAAATTGTTTGCGCAAACAAGACTTTTTTCTTGTCATAGCGACGACCATACACTGCACAGACTTTGTTTGCGCAGACTTGATTTTTTAGTTCAAAATCATTAAATTTTTCCTGCTTCCATTTTTATATATTTTCCTTCACGCACGTCTTCACTCTATAAAACTTTCGGGATTATGGCAAGTCGGTGTGATTTTCACTACACACTATACAGACGGTTTGCGCAAACACAATCAAAAATTCAGATATTTTAATTTTTGCGCAGACATCTGCACAAACCTAAAATAGCCAAATACACTGTCGAACAGTCTGCGCAAACAGTCTGTGTGGTCTGTTTGGCCCTTTAACGAAGAGTGGAAAATGAAAAGGTTGAAATAAGAATATTATGTTTTCAAATTGTAAATAGTACGGACACGTGTGTTAAGTTTGTGTTAATTTGAATGAAAATATTATAAAAACAGTGTAAATAAAACTATAAAATGCCGAGGAAGTGTTCAATTTGCAAAAAACAAAAAACAAGTTTAACCAAAAATCAACTGCAAAACATGAACATAAAGTAACTCGAGATGAACAGCTGATTTTGACAACTATCTCGCTTTAATCTAACTAGTTTGCTTTCTACTTCATTTCTCTCCCATTCGGCCCTACCTGGTTATTCTGCCATGCTCGCTGTTTATATTGATGACGAGAGTTACTCGGAAAATCACGATGACGCAAACCAAAGATTTACCCTTTACCAAAATCGTTCAACGCGCCTAAAGAAGTTTTCACTTCAAAAAAATCATTATGTAATAACTTATTGTTGTGCAAGTTATTTTTTTTTTGTTATTTTCGTGTCCGTCTTCTTTTCTATCCTCTCCCATTAGTTACGTTTGTAAGTAGGGTTGCACTGTGGGCTGACTTGTGCTGAAGTAAAGGCATAACACTTGCTTCAGTACTTTTTGTATTGCGAATTCTCTTGCGGCTGTAGCTAATTACCTGATATTTATTTATTTATTTATTTATTTATTTATTTATTTATCTATTTATTTATTTATTTATTTATTTATTTATTTACTTATTTATTTATTTATTTATTTATCTATTTATTTATTTATTTATTTATTTATTTATTTATTTATTTATTTATTTATTTATTTATTTATTTATTTATTTATTTATTTATTTATTTATTTATTTATTTATTTATTTATTTATTTATTTATTTATTTATTTATTTATTTATTTATTTATTTATTTATTTATTTATTTATTTATTTATTTATTTATTTATTTATTTATTTATTTATTTATTTATTTATTTATTTATTTATTTATTTATTTATTTATTTATTTATTTATTTATTTATTTATTTATTTATTTATTTATTTATTTATTTATTTATTTATTTATTTATTTATTTATTTATTTATTTATTTATTTATTTATTTATTTATTTATTTATTTATTTATTTATTTATTTATTTATTTATTTATTTATTTATTTATTTATTTATTTATTTATTTATTTATTTATTTATTTATTTATTTATTTATTTATTTATTTATTTATTTATTTATTTATTTATTTATTTATTTATTTATTTATTTATTTATTTATTTATTTATTTATTTATTTATTTATTTATTTATTTATTTATTTATTTATTTATTTATTTATTTATTTATTTATTTATTTATTTATTTATTTATTTATTTATTTATTTATTTATTTATTTATTTATTTATTTATTTATTTATTTATTTATTTATTTATTTATTTATTTATTTATTTATTTATTTATTTATTTATTTATTTATTTATTTATTTATTTATTTATTTATTTATTTATTTATTTATTTATTTATTTATTTATTTATTTATTTATTTATTTATTTATTTATTTATTTATTTATTTATTTATTTATTTATTTATTTATTTATTTATTTATTTATTTATTTATTTATTTATTTATTTATTTATTTATTTATTTATTTATTTATTTATTTATTTATTTATTTATTTATTTATTTATTTATTTATTTATTTATTTATTTATTTATTTATTTATTTATTTATTTATTTATTTATTTATTTATTTATTTATTTATTTATTTATTTATTTATTTATTTATTTATTTATTTATTTATTTATTTATTTATTTATTTATTTATTTATTTATTTATTTATTTATTTATTTATTTATTTATTTATTTATTTATTTATTTATTTATTTATTTATTTATTTATTTATTTATTTATTTATTTATTTATTTATTTATTTATTTATTTATTTATTTATTTATTTATTTATTTATTTATTTATTTATTTATTTATTTATTTATTTATTTATTTATTTATTTATTTATTTATTTATTTATTTATTTATTTATTTATTTATTTATTTATTTATTTATTTATTTATTTATTTATTTATTTATTTATTTATTTATTTATTTATTTATTTATTTATTTATTTATTTATTTATTTATTTATTTATTTATTTATTTATTTATTTATTTATTTATTTATTTATTTATTTATTTATTTATTTATTTATTTATTTATTTATTTATTTATTTATTTATTTATTTATTTATTTATTTATTTATTTATTTATTTATTTATTTATTTATTTATTTATTTATTTATTTATTTATTTATTTATTTATTTATTTATTTATTTATTTATTTATTTATTTATTTATTTATTTATTTATTTATTTATTTATTTATTTATTTATTTATTTATTTATTTATTTATTTATTTATTTATTTATTTATTTATTTATTTATTTATTTATTTATTTATTTATTTATTTATTTATTTATTTATTTATTTATTTATTTATTTATTTATTTATTTATTTATTTATTTATTTATTTATTTATTTATTTATTTATTTATTTATTTATTTATTTATTTATTTATTTATTTATTTATTTATTTATTTATTTATTTATTTATTTATTTATTTATTTATTTATTTATTTATTTATTTATTTATTTATTTATTTATTTATTTATTTATTTATTTATTTATTTATTTATTTATTTATTTATTTATTTATTTATTTATTTATTTATTTATTTATTTATTTATTTATTTATTTATTTATTTATTTATTTATTTATTTATTTATTTATTTATTTATTTATTTATTTATTTATTTATTTATTTATTTATTTATTTATTTATTTATTTATTTATTTATTTATTTATTTATTTATTTATTTATTTATTTATTTATTTATTTATTTATTTATTTATTTATTTATTTATTTATTTATTTATTTATTTATTTATTTATTTATTTATTTATTTATTTATTTATTTATTTATTTATTTATTTATTTATTTATTTATTTATTTATTTATTTATTTATTTATTTATTTATTTATTTATTTATTTATTTATTTATTTATTTATTTATTTATTTATTTATTTATTTATTTATTTATTTATTTATTTATTTATTTATTTATTTATTTATTTATTTATTTATTTATTTATTTATTTATTTATTTATTTATTTATTTATTTATTTATTTATTTATTTATTTATTTATTTATTTATTTATTTATTTATTTATTTATTTATTTATTTATTTATTTATTTATTTATTTATTTATTTATTTATTTATTTATTTATTTATTTATTTATTTATTTATTTATTTATTTATTTATTTATTTATTTATTTATTTATTTATTTATTTATTTATTTATTTATTTATTTATTTATTTATTTATTTATTTATTTATTTATTTATTTATTTATTTATTTATTTATTTATTTATTTATTTATTTATTTATTTATTTATTTATTTATTTATTTATTTATTTATTTATTTATTTATTTATTTATTTATTTATTTATTTATTTATTTATTTATTTATTTATTTATTTATTTATTTATTTATTTATTTATTTATTTATTTATTTATTTATTTATTTATTTATTTATTTATTTATTTATTTATTTATTTATTTATTTATTTATTTATTTATTTATTTATTTATTTATTTATTTATTTATTTATTTATTTATTTATTTATTTATTTATTTATTTATTTATTTATTTATTTATTTATTTATTTATTTATTTATTTATTTATTTATTTATTTATTTATTTATTTATTTATTTATTTATTTATTTATTTATTTATTTATTTATTTATTTATTTATTTATTTATTTATTTATTTATTTATTTATTTATTTATTTATTTATTTATTTATTTATTTATTTATTTATTTATTTATTTATTTATTTATTTATTTATTTATTTATTTATTTATTTATTTATTTATTTATTTATTTATTTATTTATTTATTTATTTATTTATTTATTTATTTATTTATTTATTTATTTATTTATTTATTTATTTATTTATTTATTTATTTATTTATTTATTTATTTATTTATTTATTTATTTATTTATTTATTTATTTATTTATTTATTTATTTATTTATTTATTTATTTATTTATTTATTTATTTATTTATTTATTTATTTATTTATTTATTTATTTATTTATTTATTTATTTATTTATTTATTTATTTATTTATTTATTTATTTATTTATTTATTTATTTATTTATTTATTTATTTATTTATTTATTTATTTATTTATTTATTTATTTATTTATTTATTTATTTATTTATTTATTTATTTATTTATTTATTTATTTATTTATTTATTTATTTATTTATTTATTTATTTATTTATTTATTTATTTATTTATTTATTTATTTATTTATTTATTTATTTATTTATTTATTTATTTATTTATTTATTTATTTATTTATTTATTTATTTATTTATTTATTTATTTATTTATTTATTTATTTATTTATTTATTTATTTATTTATTTATTTATTTATTTATTTATTTATTTATTTATTTATTTATTTATTTATTTATTTATTTATTTATTTATTTATTTATTTATTTATTTATTTATTTATTTATTTATTTATTTATTTATTTATTTATTTATTTATTTATTTATTTATTTATTTATTTATTTATTTATTTATTTATTTATTTATTTATTTATTTATTTATTTATTTATTTATTTATTTATTTATTTATTTATTTATTTATTTATTTATTTATTTATTTATTTATTTATTTATTTATTTATTTATTTATTTATTTATTTATTTATTTATTTATTTATTTATTTATTTATTTATTTATTTATTTATTTATTTATTTATTTATTTATTTATTTATTTATTTATTTATTTATTTATTTATTTATTTATTTATTTATTTATTTATTTATTTATTTATTTATTTATTTATTTATTTATTTATTTATTTATTTATTTATTTATTTATTTATTTATTTATTTATTTATTTATTTATTTATTTATTTATTTATTTATTTATTTATTTATTTATTTATTTATTTATTTATTTATTTATTTATTTATTTATTTATTTATTTATTTATTTATTTATTTATTTATTTATTTATTTATTTATTTATTTATTTATTTATTTATTTATTTATTTATTTATTTATTTATTTATTTATTTATTTATTTATTTATTTATTTATTTATTTATTTATTTATTTATTTATTTATTTATTTATTTATTTATTTATTTATTTATTTATTTATTTATTTATTTATTTATTTATTTATTTATTTATTTATTTATTTATTTATTTATTTATTTATTTATTTATTTATTTATTTATTTATTTATTTATTTATTTATTTATTTATTTATTTATTTATTTATTTATTTATTTATTTATTTATTTATTTATTTATTTATTTATTTATTTATTTATTTATTTATTTATTTATTTATTTATTTATTTATTTATTTATTTATTTATTTATTTATTTATTTATTTATTTATTTATTTATTTATTTATTTATTTATTTATTTATTTATTTATTTATTTATTTATTTATTTATTTATTTATTTATTTATTTATTTATTTATTTATTTATTTATTTATTTATTTATTTATTTATTTATTTATTTATTTATTTATTTATTTATTTATTTATTTATTTATTTATTTATTTATTTATTTATTTATTTATTTATTTATTTATTTATTTATTTATTTATTTATTTATTTATTTATTTATTTATTTATTTATTTATTTATTTATTTATTTATTTATTTATTTATTTATTTATTTATTTATTTATTTATTTATTTATTTATTTATTTATTTATTTATTTATTTATTTATTTATTTATTTATTTATTTATTTATTTATTTATTTATTTATTTATTTATTTATTTATTTATTTATTTATTTATTTATTTATTTATTTATTTATTTATTTATTTATTTATTTATTTATTTATTTATTTATTTATTTATTTATTTATTTATTTATTTATTTATTTATTTATTTATTTATTTATTTATTTATTTATTTATTTATTTATTTATTTATTTATTTATTTATTTATTTATTTATTTATTTATTTATTTATTTATTTATTTATTTATTTATTTATTTATTTATTTATTTATTTATTTATTTATTTATTTATTTATTTATTTATTTATTTATTTATTTATTTATTTATTTATTTATTTATTTATTTATTTATTTATTTATTTATTTATTTATTTATTTATTTATTTATTTATTTATTTATTTATTTATTTATTTATTTATTTATTTATTTATTTATTTATTTATTTATTTATTTATTTATTTATTTATTTATTTATTTATTTATTTATTTATTTATTTATTTATTTATTTATTTATTTATTTATTTATTTATTTATTTATTTATTTATTTATTTATTTATTTATTTATTTATTTATTTATTTATTTATTTATTTATTTATTTATTTATTTATTTATTTATTTATTTATTTGTTTATTTATTTATTTATTTATTTATTTATTTATTTATTTATTTATTTATTTATTTATTTATTTATTTATTTATTTATTTATTTATTTATTTATTTATTTATTTATTTATTTATTTATTTATTTAACATAATTCATTGTACAAATAAGTGAATCTTTTAAAAATGTACAAACATAACTTAATAGTGACTACATAATCAGATAAAATGTGATAAGCAATGTATTGAACGTTATTTTAAAAACAGAAAAGAAATTGGCTCCAGGCCGCAAATATAAAAAATTATAAAATAAATTTTAATATAAACTAGAGTCAAGGAAGAAGTAAGATAAAGTGAATAGCAAAGAAATCGTAGTGAGAAGAGGAAACGACAAGAAGAATATTTTATTAAGTTTCAATAAGATATCGAAATAGATTGCGTTTAAAAGCGTTTGTGCTTGATGAGTGTTTTATAACAGTTGGAAGCGCATTCCAAAGATTAATCGCGTACACAAAGAAATGTCGTCAGGTAGGGAGATATTTAAACCGAGGCAAAATCAGTTGCTTTGTTCTGAGTCCTTGCGAAACTTAAAATATCAAAGAGATAATCCGGTTTCTTAGTTTGTATTATTTTGTGTAAAGATACTTTTGTACGGTAGTGTAGTAAGTTTTTTAAGGAAACGCCAGCTATTTGGTTAGAGAAGGCGGAAATGTAGATTTATTCTAAATATAAATCGGGCGCAACTATTGTAGGCTACATTAAGTTTTCTGCAAGACCTGATCCAGGTTGGAAAAGACTTCACAGCTATAGGTTATGATGGGTAAAATAAAGGATCGGACAAGTTTAAGCTTTACTGCATTTGATAAAAAATTAGAGGCTGGATTAAGTCCACGTAGGGCACCATATATCTTAAAGACAATTCGGTTGATATGAATGTTTCATGTAAAGGTACTGCTCATATATAATCCGAGATTTTTATAGCACTCTACATGTTCTATTGGAGAATTATTAAGAAAAAATGAGGGTTTATCGTTGTTTTTGCGTCTGTCAATTAGCATTGCTTTGGCTTTTATGGGATTAAGGCTAAGTTTATTATTTACTGACCATTGGAAGACTTTGTTAAATTCGGCGTTGACTTCGTTTGAAGCGATATTTAAGTCCGGTTTAGAGAAAAGCTTATCAATTTGTATATCATCGGCGTATATATGGTGCTGACAGGTGGAGAAACAACCGATAATGTCGTTTATTAATGTTGTAAATAACAGGGCCTAATACCGAGCCCTGCGGGACACCAGACAACACTTTAAGTCTGGACGAGCATTTGTTGTGCAGGTGAACATATTGTGAACGATCATCAAGGTAAGATTTGATGAGTTTACAAAGCGAAAGTTGGAATGAAAATTGTATACCAAGTTTTTGTATCAAGATGCTGTGATTTATACTGTCAAATGCTTTTGAAAAGTCAAGAAAAACCATTAAAGCCATATTTTCATTGTCTAAGCCCGATCTTATGTCTTCGCAGACTTTTAGTAATGCAGTTGTACAACTGTGATTTGCTCGAAACCAGGATTGATGCCTTATTATGAGGTTGTTATTATTTAAATATGCTTTTATTTGATTGCTTACAATCAATTCAAAAGCTTTGCTTAAAAATGGTAGTATCGAAATTGGGCGAAATTCTAAATTTGTTTGTGAAGACGATTTAGGCAAAGGTAGTATTTTGGCAACTTCCTATATGCCCTTATTTGTTTGATGTTTGCACGGAGCGGAAATGTCGGGTCATTTTCTCATAGATTTTTGCAATATTTGTGGTCTGAATGTGGCGAATTTTTGCAAAATTTTTGCAATATTTGTGGCGAATTTTTTTCCTCAGTATATGTACATTCTACTCTTCATAGGCCTCAAATAATGGCACTAGGCGAAACCCATATGGCCAAGAATGCAGATCCACTGGATTTTCATATACCTGGGTATCGCTTACTACCATTGTTTTATTTGCATAGGGGCATCGCTCTTTTTATAAGAATGGATGCAGCGTAGAAGTGTGAGAGGAGTCTGAGCGTGACCGATGCAGAGTTTAGCTGTGGGTTAGCTTCAAGCTTCGCTCGAACTTGCTACATTTTTGTTTTATTTCTAGAAGTCAGAATCTGGGGACGGTTCCAACTGGACTCTCTCCGATTCGATTACGCACATTTTGGGGTTGTTTCCTGACAGTGAGATCGTTTCCTGACAGCAGGCGATTTCAATGTCCACAACCCGGCTTAGTTAGACTTAGACATCGAGGCAAGGAATCGCTGTAATGCAATTTTAAAACGCGAAAAGTTTCTGTACGAAGCTCGGTTTCGAGAACAGGTTCTTCTCTGCCCCAAACGGAGCAAACATTTTTGATCATTTGTTAAAATAGTAAATAATCAGACGTCGTAATCGATCCCAACTCTTTTAAAATATAACCAAATCTTCACTAACTCGGCTGATAAAGCGAACCTATAGGCTAGATTGCTTGCACAAAATTCCACTTTCTCGGATAGCACTTAGCCAATGACCTTTAATGAGGGTGGATCTTCTGCAAAAAGGGTCTTTTCAAATCTCAACGTAAACAAAGTCTCTGGTGATTACGAGAACAAAGAATCTGGATTAATGATTAATTAATTGTTCTTACCTGACCTAAAGCTCAATTAACTATTTTAAACTTGAAAACTATAGAGGAATGGCCATATTAACAGCTATTTCAAAATTGTTCGAAAAAATGAATTATATGCTCAAAACTAAGATCTATTATAAATCCTTTACTCAATGAACAGCAACATGGTTTCCGTAAAGGTAGATCAACCACAACAAATCTAATGACTATGATCTCTGATGTTTAAAGTAAAATGGAAAAAGGACATCAAATGGAGGCAATATACACTGACTTTAGCAAAGCTTTTGATCGAGTCGATCATGATATCTTGGCTTCCAAATTGGAAAAGATTGGTATCTCAGGGTCTTTGCTCAGTTGGCTGAAGTCCTATCTCCACGACAGGTCCCAATTCGAAAAATTTCAAGGTACCTTCTTATCCAAACAGATTTTAGTTACATCCGGCGTACCACAAGGTAGTCTCCTTGGTCCACTTCTCTTTAATATTTTTATCTCAGACCTATCTGATATTCTTTGCGATATCCCACATCTAATGTATGCAGACGACCTAAAAATTCACCATGTTATTAAATCGGAAACAGATGTAATTTACTTACAGTCGAAACTGTCATCTCTTGAGCACTGGTGCAATCAAAATAAACTTTATCTTAATGTTAAGAAATGCTGCGTAATAACCTTCTCCCGTAAAAATTTAGTAACAAATGGCAGTTACTTCCTCAATAGCATTAGATTTGAAAGAGTAAACCATATTGTTGATATTGGTGTAGTCTTGGACAACAATTTGCGATTCAACTTACATTATGATAAAATTGTATCTAGGGCCAGCAAACTACTTGGTTTTATAAAACGACGTGCAAAAGACCTCAAAAATGTTTGGGTCACAAGGGCATTATACTGTGCGTTAGTGCGCCCTATACTTGAATATGGATGCATTATTTGGAATCCTGCTTTCGAATCACACAGTGAAAGACTTGAATCTATTCAAAAGCAATTTTTGCTTTTTGCGCTTAGGGACACGTACAACCCCCGTGAGTGCAATATATTGCCACCTTATGATTTTAGGCGTAGCCTTCTGAATTTAATGCCCCTTTCAACAAGAAGAACTTTACTTAGTTCATGTTTTACCTTCGATATCATTAACGGTGTTGTTGATAGCGAGTATATATCAAACAAGATACGATTTAATGACCCGATCAGACGTACACGGCAAACACTACTATTAAATGAATATCAACAGCACCCTGTCTACGCAAGAAATGAGCCGATAAATAGGTGCTGTAGAGAATTCAATAATATCAGCAAGTACTATTCTCCCCTATGTCTAAATTAACTTTTAAGAAAAATCTTTCCAAGTCCCTATTTCCGTCATAATACCTTCCTCCTGCAAGCAACTAGGTTTGAAATCTTTTTCTCCATATCCTTTTTCCCTACTAAAAGCCCAATAATGCTGCGCTCTTCATTTATTGTCCTTTTAGTCATTAAGAATTAAATGCTAAGATAGTAAATAGCCAGTTTGTTAGGCGTATTCTTTCCAATTCCCTATTCCCTTCTCAGATCCCCCCTATTCTTATCAAATAAAATTCTTAGCTATACTATTTACTCTGTATAAAATATGTTAGTATGTAAGTTTTTTCTTTTTTCTTTTCTTCTCTCCTTTTCTTTTTGACGTGTTCTTGAATTCAAGTCGATCAGGTGGGCGGACTATGCCCACATCTATTTGCATATCTTCGAACACCAAAACAAGGAAATTGGAGAAAAAAACCTGTTAGAATAAGTAAATTGCCTTGCTTGGCCAATAAATAAATAAATTAATAAATAAACTATTTAAATTTGTATTTAAAATCAAGAATGATTTAAACTATCAAACAATTATAATTTGTATTTAAATCATAGAAAATCAACATAATAAATAACAAGGTCATATAGAAAACTTTAAATTGTATATTTATTTTATTTGTTGTTAAACAATTGTTACCTTTTCTTAAAATAGTTTTTATTAAGTTGCAACAATAAACTAAAGAATAAACGGCAAATCAACTGATTCAATGCATATTTCAGTTTTTTGGCGAACGGGTGAAAAAAAGAGACGCATCAAGCGAATATGACATAAATTTCAATTCGATTCTTGATAAAAATAAAAAAGGACTTTAGAATTATATAGAGAACGGTTTAAAGGTACAAAAAACATGTCGTTTTCATACCAGCAAATCAGACGCTACCGTTTTAAGTACCGTTTAGCTGGAACAGTGACATTCATGGCTTGTTGGGTTGTAATACAATAGAGCATACAGATGCATAAAGCTACAGAGCCAGTATGTGGCTTCAAAAAAATGTACTACTACTAGCCAAGGTTGCCAGTTAAAATTTAAAACAATTCCGACAAAAAATTACTTTTTTCACAATAACATAAATTAAATACAACAAAAATTACCATGGTAGAGATAAAAAAAAAAGTTTCTACCGAAATAAAAAAATCCCCCGATCATTAAAATTTACCACAAAAATACCACCAAAAATTCCATGTGCATTTAAAATTGCCACAAAAATCTCATTCGCATTAAAAAATACCACAATAAGTCCCATATGCACAAACAATTTAAAAAAACATTTAGAAATGCCATAAAGAAATTTTGCTGACTAAAAAAGAAAAAAAAATTTTAAGAAGAATATTACCAAACTCCAACGGAAATTCAAAAAATACCCCACTGAACTTCCACGCCAATTAAAAAATACCACGCTGAATTAAAAAACTTAATAGGAATTCCCAAAAACAAAAATTCATAATGGCAATTAAAAATTACCACGAATGAAATTTTTCCAACATAACTGGCAACGTTGCTACTAGCTGCTGATATTGTTGTTTTGGTTCTGCATGCGCTGCAAAGGGCAGTTTTTCACTCGAAAATTCTATGAGCAATAATTGCTTTCGCCTCAAGTAGTTTGTTAACTACTCGAGTTTAAAGGGGACTTTCGTAACATGTGGGCAAATAATCGACAAACTGCTTTCGGCAAAGGCAATTATTGCCGAGTGAAAAGCGGGACAAAAAGATCTTGCTACCAGAGCTCTAGGAGCAGTAATTGCTTTCGCCGCAAGCTCGAGAGTTTTCGTGTGTGACGAGTGAAAAGCGGGACATAGTAAGCAAAGTTCTGTTTATTTTCTGTGGACGATATGGTTCATCCCTCTAACGCTGCTCAAACGCGGTGATCTTGCTCTTCTCTGTGCGTCGTTGTTTTATATTTGCTTGGTAATTGTTGTTGGTTCAGTTAGCTGAAATTTTTTTGATGTTCTTAATTTTTACTCGACCTGAACAGCTGATTTTGACAACTAGCTCGCTTTTCTCTGCTTTCTACGTCATTCCTCTCCGAGTCAGCCCTACCTGGTTATTCAGCCATAAGTTGGAGTACGAATAAAACGAATATTTATTTTCAGCAAGATAATTACAATAGAGAATACAGATGCGTGTAGCTACAGAGGCAGTATGTATGGATACTACTACGCAGGATTGAGCATGCGTTACATGCGTTGTGCTTTAAAAACTCTATTTATTTTTTAAATACCATAATTGGCGGTCTTTGTAGTCTAGTGGAGAGTGCGCTAGACTAACAACCCAGAGGTCCCTGGTTCGAATCCGGGCTCGGTCATGGCTCTTTTCACTTTCTTTGTTCTTTCCTACATTTAAGAATTATGGAAAAACTAAAAATCCACAACTAAATTATGGAAAATGTGAAATTAGAGGACAGGAACAACTATGGGCTAGAAATCCCTACCCCTACTCCGAGTAACAATCTTGACGCGATGTAGGGGCTTAAGTTGCAATGACACAATACTGCCGGTTGGAGTAGTTCCTCCCTGTAGGGCATAACCCTACAGCTCAGCAGAGCCTGCATCTTTTGTGAAGCGACAACTAAAAGTTACTCCCCCCTAATCCAGGGTGTCATGCGCACCGTGCCCATTGGATGGTTTGCAGTCAGGGGGTATACCGACTGTATTGGAACGGAGCCTTCATGATAACAGGCCGCCTCATGAAGTAACTGTGGCCTTACCATGGTATGCGGGCTCTGGCATGGTTGACCACCCTTTCCCAGCCATAACACACAGACTGCGACGCTTTTGTCCTCGGACACGAGCTACCGGTCGAACCATAAATATGAGTACAAACAAAAAAGCAAAACATAACAAACAGGAAGACTTGCGGGGAGTCACCGCAAGCAGAGCAGCAGACCTCATGGAACAGAGATTCCAAGAAGAAGGTCAACGGCAAGGCACCAAACCTAGGAGAAATTCTCCTCCGCCAGCCAGAACACAAGTCAATAGGACTGTACGCAGCAATGATCAGGTGGAGCATAGAATCCATAAGGATCACAGACACTGCAGCACACAGATTAGGAGGCACCCGTACGGCAAAGATCGAGTGGAGCATACCATCCACAGCGGTCAAAGGCCTAGTACCAGCCACCTAAGAAAAACTGCGAGCCCCAGGAGATCACATCCTGTCAAATTGCCCCCGGAAGAACACCGGGATGATACGACGTCGGCTCCAAAAAGTATCCCAATCACGGAAACTGCGTCAACATCCAAGGATGCGGCACAGAAAAGGGAATCAGAAGAAGGGCAAAAACACAAGCCCTTCCACAGTAGACGTCGCCGTGTCCACCTCCCTCAGCGCGGGGAGCCAGGAGGGCTAGACGACCCACTAAGAGTCGGCCTTAGTGGAGCAGGCGTAAGATGGTATCTGCGCTATCTGGACCAGGGCATGGCACCCGAAGTAGCTCATCAAAAAGCGGTAGAGCATCGGGGTAAAGCTGGCGAAGCACCGGTACCAGAGGCAACGAAGAGGAGCTGCAGCGAGTTAACGCCTCCTCAACGTCCAGAGAGCAAGAAGGTCAGAATAGCTCCTGGAAGCAACAGTAGGTCAGTGCCAGGGGCTAAGGTACCCGAGCCATAACCGCAGAAAAATAGAAAAAGCTATGCAAGCATAACTAAGGGCATCCAAATAGCGGTTCTGCCCAAAGAATACCCCCGGCAAATGCTAAGTCCGGATGAGCTCTCGGAGCTAGAAGAAGCCATACTGAGCGAAGTAGTGAAGGGCTGGTCCACCAAGCTACAGTTTGAGGGCATTCACTTTCGTCCGGGCATGTTACTGGTCGACTGTTCGAATCCCTCAACAGCAGAATGGCTGCGAGCAGCAGCACCAAAGCTCGAGCAATGGAAAGGGCTAGAACTTATGGCTTGCCTAGGGGAGGAGGTCCCAAAAGGGCATACTGTTAGGATGTTCTTGCCTAGAAGTTCAAGCACGGAGATCAATAGATCGATGGGACTAATTGCCGCCCAGAACGATGGTCTCAATACAAAGTATTGGAAGATATTAAGCTCCAAGGATGAGGGAAGTGGGCATATGCTCACGTTCTCAATAGATAGGGAGTCACTTAAAACTATCAAGTCAAGGGGCTCCACTATCAGCTTCCGCTTTGGAACCATTCCGGTGTTGGGCACCAAATCGCCACCAACGACCAAACCGGTCAAAGCAGCAACATCCACAGCTGCAGCGCCCACAGCTGTAACGTCAACAGTCGCAACGTCCACAGTAGCCACATCTGCGACTCCCAATGAAGGGAAAGACGCAACGCCACCAATACAACTAACTGGTGAAGTTGTTACGGAGAAGTTCGCCTCCGTCTCGGTCATCACCGCAACACCTTCAATCGGAGATCAGGCAGAGGGCATGAACCTCGCCGCTCTCTCGATTGATGGTAATAAAAGCGAACCTTCAACTGAGGTAGTAGCAACGCTGCCTGAAGAAGATCGGGGCAGCAGCCCCGATGCTATGACGATCGGCACAGTAACCAGCACGAAATTTGCCCAGGTAAACCTCCACCATGCAAAAGCTGCTTCGGCAGTCATTGCTCGGAGGTTTACCACAGAACAACTGGGCTTCGTGCTGATCCAAGAACCCTGGTGCTACAGGGGAAAAGTCAGTGGCCTCTATTGCAAAGAGGGTCAGGTAACTTGGGACCAGAGAACAATCAATCCCAGAGCATGTATTCTAATGCAGAAAAATATTAATTATATTTGTCTTTCAGAATTTATGACGCGGGACCTTTCAGTTATCGAGACTCGCATCGAAACTGATGGAAAGCACCGCGCCATAGTGATCGCATCCGCTTACTTTCCTGGGGACGATCTCAACATTCCCCCAGCGGAGATAAAAAGACTCGTGGAGCATTGCAGGAAAGAGCACCTTCCACTAATCATCGGCTCTGACGCCAACGCGCACCACACAATTTGAGGAAGCACCGACGTCAACACCAGAGGTAAGTACCTTTTAGAATTTCTTTTAAGAAGTAATCTAGACTTTTTCAATGTGGGGGTAACACCTACCTTTGTAACTAGGGCTAGAGAAGAGGTCCTAGATCTCACCATAGGAAACCCAGATGTGGGGGATATGATTAGGGAATGGATGGTATCAATGGAACCTTCAATGTCTGACCATAGAATAATAGAGTTTAGATTTGGGGCGAAATGTCAAGTGATAGAACCCAAAAGAAACCCAAGAAATACCAGTTGGGACACATACACCAACAACCTGAAAGAAAACCTACAGAACGTAAAAGCTAGGAGTAGAATTAGTAACATCCTAGAACTTGAATGCTATGTAGAGCAAGTAAACAATGCAATATATAATGCCTACGAATCTAGCTGTCCAACAGGGCACAAGGCAAGAACAAAACATACTCCTTGGTGGAGCGCTGAGCTGACCAGACTCCGGAAGAAGGTGCGATGCAGCTTTAATGCCGCAAAGCGCAACGGAGAATGGCACAACTACACGGCGACTCTGACAGAGTATAATAAAGAAGTCAGGAAAGCCAAAAGACAGAGCTTTAGAACCTTCTGTGAAGACATTTCTTCCACGCCAGCAGCAGCCAGGATACACAAAGCAATGGCTAAAGGCAGAGTGGAGACAAGAATGTCACTTCTATTGCCAGACGGAAGCTATACGCTTAGAGAAGAGCAACGAGCCAGTCACCTTCTAGAAACTCATTTCCCGGGCAGTACACCGGTAACTGAGTATGAGACAGCAGACAGGCAGATTATTCCAAATCAAGAAGAATGGAAACTTGCAACGAGCATTTGTACTAAGGCTCGTCTAGATTGGGCACTCAGAACCTTTCAACCATTCAAATCAGCAGGTGTAGACGGCATCTTTGCTGCACTTCTACAAAAAGGTGCAGAAACTATATTGCCTCACCTAGTCAAAATAACTAGAAGTAGCCTTGCGCTGGGCTATATCCCAAGGAAATGGAGAAGGGCGATAGTCACCTTCATACCAAAAGTAGGGAAAATAGACTACACGCTACCAAAGTCGTTTAGACCCATTAACCTTACCTCATTTGTACTTAAAACAATGGAAAAGGTAATAGATAACTATATAAGAACTGAGATTCTGGAGAAAGCACCAATGCACCCCTGTCAACACGCGTATAGGGCGGGCAGGTCTACAGAATCTGCTCTATACCAGTTGGCTAGCAGCATCCAGTCAGCTTTCAAAAACAAAGAAACCGTACTCTGTGCCTTTCTAGACATAGAGGGAGCCTTTGATAATACTTCTCACGAGGCTGTGAAGTAGTCTTTACACAAAAAAGGAGTAAATGATATGCTCAGCAGATGGATATGCCAAATGCTTAGCACTAGAACTGCAGAAACAAAAGTGGGCAACACCACTATAAGAATCAAAACAACAAAAGGCTGCCCACAAGGCGGAGTCCTTTCTCCACTGCTGTGGAGTCTTGTTGTGGACGAATTATTAACGATGCTAACCGAGAATGGCATAAAATGTCAAGGTTACGCAGACGACATCGCCTTAATAGCGAGAGGAAAGTTCGAGGATACACTCTGTAACCTGATACAGAGAGGACTGTCAGTAACAAAGGAGTGGTGCAACACAGTGGGATTAAGTATCAACCCAGCGAAAACCACCATAGTACCTTTTACTAACAAAAGAAGCCTGCCAAACCTCCGAACAATGAGAATGGATGGCACTGAAATTCCCTTCAAAGGAGAAGCAAAGTATCTGGGACTTACACTAGATTCAAAGCATATCTGGAGAAGACATGCAGAGATAACTATAAACAAAGCAACGCGCGCACTTATGGTATGTAGGAGCCTGGCGGGGAAAAGCTGGGGTTGTAACCCAACAATTCTCCGTTGGATGTATACCATGATGGTGAGACCCATCCTTACCTATGGTGCAATAGCATGGGCTGAGAGAACCAAGCTAACCACAATGAGGAATATGCTAACAAAGGTGCAGAGAATGGCCTGTGTATGCATCACAGGGGCCATGAGGACATGCCCTACAGCAGCACTAGAAGTAATTCTGGACCTAACACCCTTACACCTTGTCATAGAGGGAGTAGCCAAGCGAACTCTGTTGTGCATTGCAAAAGAGGGGACAGGGTTAGGTAAAACTATCAGCAGTAGAGAGAAGGAGGATATTGCAAAGCACACTCCCTACATCGATCTACCAAGAGACGATATAGTAAAAAGGTACAACTTCGAAAAACACTTCGGAATTAAGCTTAGTACCAAGAAAGAGTGGGACAGCGAGATGATATCGCAAGTCAAGAAACCACACAGTATAGCATGGTATACAGATGGGTCCAAGACATTGGAAGGTATAGGCGCAGGGGTGTACGGGCCAAGAACCAAGCACTTTGAACCTATGGGGACAACACCCAGTATCTTCCAAGCGGAAATCCTAGCAATACAGCTGTGTGCACAATTCAATCTGGACCGTAAATACAAAGGTCAGGATATAATTGTGATGTCAGACAGCCAAGCAGCAATCAAAGCATTAGTTTCCTGCGAGATATCATCGAGAATAACATGGGAATGCCTAACAAAACTCAACGAACTAGGCAAGAATAACACTGTTACTATACTTTGGGTCCCAGGACACAAAGGAATACAGGGTAACGAAGAAGCCGATGGTCTAGCGCGACAGGGTGCAGCCACAAAATTTATAGGACCAGAACCATTCTGCGGATTGGGCACACACTCTATAAAAGAAGAACTAAGAAGGGAGGAGAGGCATAAACGTTCAAACCTTTGGAAAAGCCTCCCAAAGCTAAGACAATCCAAATTGCTCCTCAGAGATTTTAACACTCGGAGAGCAAAATTGTGCATAAGCTTAGGCAAACCGAATCTTAGGATTCTAACGGGGTTCCTTACAGGACACTGTAAACTCAAATACCACCTGATGAAATTGGGCATAGAGACCGATAGTAACTGCCGTTTCTGTGAAGAAGCAGAGGAGACTCCAATACACCTACTTACAAACTGCGACGCCGTGGCTCGCAGACGTAAACTAGCACTGGGGAATTATGAGCTGAGTCTAGAGCAGGTTTCATCCCTTGAATCTAAGAATATTCTCAAATTCATTAGAGAAATTGGGCTGGATGAAATTCTGTAATCCGCAAACCAAGCGGAGCTTTGAGAAGGAGGTACAATAGATCTCATTTAGGTCGCAGTACGCATCTCCACCACACAACATTAAACATTAAACATGGGCTAGAAATGCTTGCCGCATAACACTAGCCTCGGTTAAAAGCAATTCAAATTATCTTTCATGGTTGTTTCGCCTAATTAGCAATTCACATATGGTTCCATCAATTCCTCTAAATAAATCTATCCTTTTCCTTTCAGGTCAAAGACCAATTTTTATTTGTATAAGGCGCATGCCTTGGTTCTTTGAGCTTTTAAAAAATAAAAAATAAATAAATTCGAATTATTTATATTATGCAATATATTTTTTCCATATTAAAAATTTATTTTACTAACTAAAATTTTAATTTTAAATTACTTTTAAAATATACATATATGTATATGCTCTTTACTACAGGAAAAATAAATAATTAAAATTTACCCATATTTATTTCCATTAATTAGACATAACTTTGAATTACATTTAGTTTAAACCAACAAAACAAATTAACAAGAACAACAAATTCATCACCAAAAATATCAAACGAAAACTTTTTATAAAACAAAACAACTTTTTACATGAATTTAATTGTAAGCTTTTTAGATTAGATAAGTTCGAAGAAGGACAACAACAAATTTGTTTTTGAATAATTTTTTCAAAAGAAAGATTTGACCATTTGCATTTAGAAGATGAAATGCTTTAAAATAGTTTTGAAAAATATAAATAAAAAAAAACAGAATTTTTTTCTCTTGCTGTATAAAAAGAAATTATACGTCTATACTTACGATACTATCGAAACTGTGTCTTTTAACATTTCATTTTAATATATAAAATTAAAATAAACAAAATTAATAAAACATAAAATATAAGAGATATATGACCACTGAAGTTATGAAAACTGATATTTTTCAGGTGGATCTTCTTCGTCTTCAGCTTATTGACCATGCTCTTTAAGATCGTAAGATCCTTGCTGCTGTTCACTAACGTTGAATAGAAAAGTTTGACCTGTACATCAGAAATCTGATCTATATCTCTTACCCAAGTTGATGACTGCATATTCATTTCACGCTGCGACTGAATCTGTTTTTATGTAATTTTTCCACATTCCAAGTACATTTTTGGTGTTTCGGAGATCTTATATAACCATTTGTTGGCGCCGCTTCGCTGCACGCAAAAGTTTTCCCATGGCATCACACTCATAATGACAATCGGAGCGGTTTAATTGTTTTAAAACTGACATTTCGCGGGACCCATCAGTCCCTAAAATCCACAGCCAGCTTCAAAAACATAGAAAGCGTTCGTTAAGAATTTTTTTACACAGGTTTTATTCAGATTGCGTCATACACGGGGAGCTCAATTGTAGACAGTGGAAGACTTATCGAATAAGAGTGTGATTTCTATCTTAATAACCAAACGAGACTCAACTAACAATACCTTTGCCGGCATCAAATTGTACACTTCCTTCAATTGATCATTAGCATCCTTTTCTTTAATCATCGAATTAACAGGAAATTTTCCTTTTATAAATGAAATCTCCTTTTGTAACTATGTCGGGTGTAACACTCTCGGATTAACTCGGCCATGATTGGCATCAATCAAAAGGTTAATCTCTGACTCTTGAATACTTTCACATTCATCAATCATCATACTTTACTGCGTCACCATCACTTGAAACAGGGAAGTCATACGTTCTCCTCGATGCTTCGTTACTTCTGAATAAACGGTATCCAAATGATCATTCATCTGCTCAAAGCTTTTATTTATGTCTTCCGTAGTTTTTCTCGAAATGCTCTAAATTTTGCTGATTCTCAAATATGTTGGTCATATCCAATCTTAGCTCTGCACGACCATCCGCATTCATTGTTCCAAATAAAATATGGTACAATGACCTCACAAATTTGAATGTAACTTCTTTTATCCTCGTCTTTTTTATTGTAAACAGCTCGTTGGTAGACCTCAAAGACTTGTAGCGACCATTCAATGTGCTTGTCATTAGCTTGCAGGATTCTTTAAATGTCTTCAAAGCACCGCATTGTGTCAGAATTCGATCTATAAATTTCCGGATACAATCCATTTCGTCAAGGTATGAAGTCAAATTGTAGGAAACCACCATAATCCTGTTTGACGTTACAATATCTACTTTGCCAACAATATCTAAATTAATCGCTGTACTGTTTTTCAATTACATGACGCTTCCTCCTAAAATTTTTACTGATTCTAACGGTGCTGCTGATCGTTGATGAACCGTTGTCAAGACTAATAAAATAATCATTCCAAAGATTGAAATTAAGAGCCGATCGAATTTCATCTTATAATTTTAAGGTCACCACTCAAACCTTTTCGTCTGCTCCAGGATGAACATCTACAACTCTCCCCATTGGCCACTTAGCTTGTGACGTATTTTCATTCTTCACCAAAACTACTTGCCCTTCTTTTATATTCGGGTTCAATAATTTCCATCTATTCCGTTTCTGTAGGGAAGCAAATATTCTTCAAATATTCAAACTAACATCGCCAATTATTCGTCTTAAATGATGTTTCACTGACTTAACACCAGCCTCCCAGATTCCTCCAAAAAAAGGGCTTGCTGGAGGCAAAAAATGTGAACTAACGCCTTCCGCTTCCAAAATTGGAGCTCCAACAAAATTTGCTCCGATATCAGAATATTGATCTTGACATTTATCCCTTTTTGCGAAGAATATTTTCAATGCAGCAAAAAAAGCATCTGTCGATAAATCACTAACTGCTTCCAAATGAATCGCTTTTGTTGCCAAACAAACATACACAGCAATATATCCTTTATCAGTTTTCTGTCCTCGATCTCTTGACACTCGAATCTGAACCGGTCCAGCGTAGACAACTCCAGTATGAGCAAATGGATAGCTTACCCGGTTAAATTTCCCATTAGCTGTTCTGCAGCTTTTTTTACGATCTCTGGTACATATAACACATGAACGTATCTTTTTAATAACTTTTTCAAACCAATGATGAGTTCTAATACCCAATCTCATTATGTTGACTCCTCCGTGCAATGTTGCTGCGTGTATTTGTATTTTTAGTATTTATTTGAGGATAAATTAGTACTGTAAAATAAAAAAATATCTTTAAGGAGATCGTTTAAGAAATATAACAAAACAGAAAGCTTGAATTTGTTCGTACTAGCGATTGATTTAATATTAACTGGTAGTGAATTCCATAGTTTTAAGGCATTGATGAAGAAAAGTCGTTTAGATTGTAAACACTTAAATTTCGGTATGACAAGATTACCGGTTCGATTGGAAACAGAGAAGCGCAATTTTTGAAAAAGATATGAATTAGTCCTGTAGATAATGAGCTTATGCAGAAAAATACAATTTCTTACGCACATATTCTTACTGAATGTTTAGATACGGTCAAACTGGTTCAATTCGTAAACATATCTGGTCGCATCATTAAAGGCAACAAGTATTATGTGCGCTGAATGTGAATCTAAATTACTATATATTAGTTCTGATTATGTAATATAAGGAACAATTGGTTGTTTAACGAGTCTCTTTTTAGTTTCAATTGGTGTAAACCCAGCAGATAGCTGTAGGCAACGCAGCGTGTAATAGATTCTTTTGACAGTATTATTGATGTGATCAGAACATGACAGTTTTGAATTCATAAAGAACCCTAGATTTTTAACTTTTTTCACCATTCCCAAACTGCTGGTATTTAAAAATATAGCCGGGATCTCTAGGTCGTCAAGTTTTTCCTTGGAGATATGCAGAACATATGACTTATTTACATTAAGGCATAGATCATTGTCAGATGCCCACCTACAAATTGCACTCAGATCATCATTAAACCTGCACCACAAGTCGTCGAGTAGTCCGACTCGGTTTGACAGATAGAACTGAATGTCGTCAGCATAAGCGTGCATCATCACATCATTGCACACAGTGCTAAACCACACCACTGAAAACACGAAGTGTTCCAATAAAAAAAAGTGTCCAGTGCATCACAGCACCAACGGCTTATAACCAAAAAGCATATCGCAGGAAAAAATAACTTGGAAACGAGGCCCCCGAGTAGTGAAAGCAAAAAGGAGCAGGAAAACCAACTGCAGCCGCTAAGGAATTTTTCTAAGGAAACTCAAGCATCCCCATAATAAAAAAATAAAATAAGAAAGTTTCTTTTTCTTGTTCAACGAATTAAAATGATTGTATTGATACTAATGTAAGTTTATTTTGAAAATTATATAAAAATTAAGTGAAACTTTATATGATTTAAATACAAATTCTAAATGTTTGATAGTTTAAATCATACTTGATTTTAAATACAAATTCTAGTTGTTTGATAGTTTAAAATCGTTTATCGTTGTTTCTTTGGAAAAATTCGTTAGAACAATTAATTGTTCTAACTTTGACCTTAAGCTCAATAAACGATTTTAAACTATCAAACAACTAGAATTTGTATTTAAAATCAAGTATGATTTAAACTATCAAACATTTAGAATTTGTATTTAAATCATATAAAGTCAACATAATTAATATAGAGGTCATTTAGAAAAAACTTTAATTAAGTGAAACATTGTATAAAAAATAAGTGAATAAATTTTATATTGAAAATTAATTGAAAGTGAGGAATATGCAAACAAAATAAATTAAAAATTTAATTTCAAACTAAAAATTGAATTCGAATTTAGTAAATTTAAAAGAATCAAATTTGAAAAAAAAATTAAGCGATATCTTAAGAAAATAATATTCGAAATACAATTTAAAATTAAGACACTTGACAAGAATAAGCAATTGTTTTAACAAGAATTTATCCTTCCTTTAACACAAATTATTAAGCTAGAAAGAAAGAAACGAAGGGCAATTTTTTCCTGATCCTTCAATTAAAACCGTGACCGAAACAAATTTAGACGAAACATGCCAACAGACAATAATATACTTAGGCCTTCGGCCCTCGGACCGGTTGGTGAGTTGAGCGGTTGGTGAGCAACCCAAACTCCGGCACTTTCCGAGCTAGTAACCAGATTGGTAACTGAAGCTCTTAGAAAAGAGGGCAGGGATATTATTAACTCCTTGCTTAATCCAACGAGCGATCATTCTCTTCCACTGATGTTGACGACAGCATCAACCCTACTAGCTCAAACAATTTAGCCGAAATGGACAAAATTCCTGATGTGGTGAAAAGCCTTCGTGAGTTCTCTGGTCAAGTTGGAGAATTCAATTCATGGCGAAAAAGTGTCGAACGAATTCTGAACATTTATTCTGGCCTCAGAGGCACCACTAAATACTATAGGATATTGAATGTGATTCGCAACAAAATTGTCGGACATCGGACTCGAATCATATAACACGCCTTTAAATTGGGCTAGAATTGTGAAGTATTTAACGATGCACTATGCGGACAAGAGGGACCTGGGTACTCTTGAATATGAGATGAATTCTCTTATTCAAGGAAATAACACCATCCCAGAATATTACCAGATAGTCTACCATCATTTATCATTTATCCTAAACAAACTTTCCTCAATGGAAATGGGTGCAGAAAGTCTTCATAATTTTACTAAAACGTATCGAGACAAAGCCCTCGATACATTCATTAGAGGTTTAAATGGCGACCTGCCTCGCCTTCTAAGTATGAGAGAACCCGCTGACTTGCCCGAAGACCTTCATCTGTGTACAAAATTACAAAATGGTGAATAATATCATAATGCGCGAACACAACCCACCTCCAGTTCCTTCAAGACATTTTCCTTCCCAGGCACCACCTCTACCAGCCCCAAGACGAACATTTTATCCATAATTATTTAATACAAGACAGTTAGCAAATCAAAACTTCAATAGACCTCCACCACAGTTTCAAAGACAGTTCCAACCTCAACAGTTTCTACCACGTACTAATTATTATCAATCCCAACCGAATCCGCTCCAGAATAGATCAAACTTACCACCTAAGCCCCTTTCTAGGCCTGAGCCGATGGATGTAGATCAATCAATCCAATCGAGGGCCATAAACTATCAGAACCGCCCAAGACAAGATAATAATTTCCATAAAAGACCGCCAAACCAAATGTCGCAACAAGCTGTCCCGAATAAATATCAAAGAATTTTTAATACACAACAATCAAATAACAACGATACTACTAATCAAGACGAAAAATCAGAAGAAAACTTTACCGAAGACCATGCAAACTACACTGACGAAATGCAAAATAGCGATCTTCAATATGACCAAACCCTTATCGACTACATCGATAATCAAAATACCACAAATCTAGATCAACCCGAAACACTAAATGACGTCTATTTTTTTGATTAACGAGCTCTTCGTTACCATTTATCGAAAAGGTCATGAAGAGTGGTGAAGTCCTCAAATTTTTGATAGATACACGGTCTAACAAAAATTATATCCAACCTCGCTTAATAAGGCGTCCCATCCCTAATAAGAAACCATTTTATGCTAACTCCGTAGGTGGAAACATTAAAGTGACACACCACACCGAAATCGATATGTTCGACTCATTAACACCCAAACTTAAATTCTTCCGACCCTCAGCTCATTTAACGGTATCATAGGAAATGACACACTGAAAGATCTGAATGCAATAATTCATACCCAAGATAATTTCATGACATTTGATCCAGGAATAAGAATACCATTGAAACAGGATTTATCTGAAACAGTGAACTTGATTGACATACGAACGGACCATTTGACCAAAGAACAAACAAAACAACTTCATAGTATAATTGGAAAATGCCCAAATTTTTTTTCAGAGCCAAACGAAAAGCTGACCTATACGACAACGGTCAAGGGTGAAATTCCCACTACCTCCGATAGTCCAGTTTATTCGAAATCATACCCTTATCCCATCGCATTAAAAAGAGAAGTAGAAACTCAAGCAAGGCTTTTGCTCGAAGACGGAATTATCCGTCCATCCAAGTCCCCCTATAATGCGCCTGTATGGATCGTTCCAAAAAAACCTGATTCATCGGGAGAAAGGAAATATCGAATGGTCGTGTATTACCGAAAATTAAATCTGGTCACAATTCCCGACGGTACCCCATTCCGGAAATTAGTGAGGTCTTGTCAAACTTAGGCAGAAATAAATACTTTACGATAGCGGATCTAAAGAGCGGGTTCCACCAGATACCTCTAAAGGAAAAAGATATCGAAAAAACTGCATTTTCGGGTAATCACGGTATATGAGTTCACTCGACTACCGTTTGGATTAAAAAATGCACCTTCAATCTTTCAGAGGGCACTCGATGACATCTTAAGGGAGCATATCGGTACTCGTTGCTACATCTACATAGACGACATCGTAATTTTCGGACGTGACGAAGACGAACATTTTCAAAATTTAGAGATTGTTTTCAAAACATTGGAAAAGGCAAACATGAAAATTCAAATAGATAAATGCCGTTTTTTGCAAAGCGAAAGAGTTTTTAGGATTTATAGTTTCACCAGACGGAATTAAAACCAATCCCAATAAGGTGAAAGTCATTGTAAACCTACCACCTCCTACGACACTCAAAGAATTAAGATCTTTCCTCGGTATGTCAGGATACTACCATAAATTCGTTAAGGACTACGCTGAGCTTGCGAAACCCCTGACATCCCTTTTAAGAGGGGAAGATGGACGAGTGTCCAAAATTCAATCTAAACATAAAGTTATTTCACTCAACCAAGAAGCTTTAGATGCATTTAAAAAATTGAAAAGCGCCCTCGTTTCTGAAGAAGTTCTTCTCGTGCACCCCAACTTCAACAAACCATTCGAGCTTACAACTGACGCATCTCATCACGCAATCGGTGCTTTCTCAAGACCAGAAACCAATAACCTTCCTCTCAAGAACACTAAGTCAAACCGAGGAAAATTACGCTACTAATGAGAAGGAGATGCTCACAATCATTTGGGCACTCAACTCACTGCGTAACTTCCTTTACGGCTCCAGAAGAGTAGTTATTTACACAGACCACCAACCACTGACACATGCTCTCAGCAACAAGAACTCAAACAAAAATGAAAAGTTGGAAGGCCATACTCGAGGAGTATAACCACGAACTTCGATATAAGCCTGGCCGAACAAAAGTGGTTGCTGACACGCTTTCTAGACCACCCAAAACAGTTCAAATCAATTCTATGACCGCAACGCAACATAGTCACGATAGTTCCGCTGAAGATTTAATATGCGGTGTAGAAACCCCAATAAACGTATTTCGAAACCAGATTATATTAAAATTAGGCGATGACAATTCATACCAAATTAAGAACCCATTCGATAACTACAATAGACACATTTTTATTAAGCCACACTACACACATACCGATATCATTAATATATTTAAAAGGTATTTAAATTCAAAAACCGTCAATAGACTATACGCCGAAGAAAGGATAATGGAAATGATTCAAGAGGTATACTCGATACATTTCCGTAATTACAAAATAAGGCAAACCCAAGTCTTAGTAGAAGACATTGCGAAAGAAACAGAACAAGGGGAAAAAATACTGATTATCCACCGACGAGCTCACAGAAATCCAGAAGAAAACAGATTGCAATTATTAGAAAATTTTTATTTCCCGCGAATGTCATCAAAAATCAAATCCCTTACCAAGAATTGTTCACTTTGTAAACTGCAAAAATATGGCCGACACCCCAACAAACCCATATTAAAACCAACACCTCTTCCTAAATACCCAGGCCACATAGTCCACATTGATATTTTCTCTACTGAAAAAAATCTAGTCCTAACAGCCATAGATAAACTTACTAAATATGCAAAAACCATTCCTATTAAAACACGTTCTATCGAAGACATAAGAACACCGTTAAGGGATGTACTATTCTTCTTCTCTGTGCCAGAAATCGACGTAATCGACAATGAGAAATTAAACATCCAAATTCACAAAACTCCATCACAAAAGCGAAGTAAATGGTCAGCTAGAGAGGTTTCATTCCACTCTCGCTGAAATAATGAGATGTCTAAAAGCCGTAAATAATTCTCGAACATTCAACGAACTTTTGTTTAGAGCCACTCACGAGTATAATTGTACTATCCATTCCGTCACTGGAAAATAACCTGTGGAACTTCTCCTAGGGCGATCATCCAGAGTAAGTCCCGATGACTTCGAAAGAATAAGACAGAATAACATTGAAAAACTCAAAAGAAAACAGGAAAAAGATGAAAAGAATCACAATAAAAACATAAACCACTAAAGAATTATGAAATAGGCGATACAGTTTTTGTCAGACACAATAAAAGATTAGGATCCAAACTTACTGAACGCTATAATCAAGAAATAGTTACGGAAAATAAAAACACCACCATTACAACCGAATCGGGCAAAGTTATACATAAAAGTAATATACGAAATTAATTTATACTTCCAGGTCATCTTTAATCCTTGTAGGATGCGAAATACAAATTCTTGACTATACCAATTCACAAGTAGTAGCTGTCCACCATGGATGGGTGAAAATTAAAACAGGAAATCTAAGATTATCCACGACATTAACATGAAACAGTACGACGACATTGTACAGGAACTAATTGCAGCATTTGAAAAAGACATTCCAAGAGACCAGCCCCTATATCCTTACCTCCGCCATGAATTATCACAAATCGAGGAAATGCTAGCACATCTTAAGCCAAGAGTTATTAAAAGATCGCTAGACTTCTTAGGATCTGCTTGGAAGTGGGTTGCAGGGACACCCGACCACGAAGACTTCGTTACAATTCAAGAAAAATAAACAACGTTCTCACTAACAATAACAACCAGATCATAATAAACAAACTTATAAGCGACAGACTTAATAACATAACTCACGCTACAAACGCCATAGAAAAATTCATGAAAACTGACACTAAATATAGACACGAATTAATATCTAGTTTACGATATAAAATGAAGCTAATAAAAGAAGAACTAACTAATATTAAATATGCTATCAATTTTGTAAAATCCGGTACTGTAAATACACTAATGCTTTCAAACACTGAAATAGAAATAGCTACCACGTTGTTAGACAGAGAAAAACTGCCCTACGCAACTCCACAGGAAGCTCTCGAGTTTACAAATGTTAAAACTATTACGAACAATTTGTCACTTCTGTATATTGAAAATATTCCCACTGCAACAATAGACACTTTCGAGAAAATTTTAATTAAACCTGTAAAAAGGAATAATACAATAAACAATTTTAAAAAACAATGATGTTATCTATTCAATTTACTATTGAATATTGCAAACTCACTTACATTTTGCAAACTTTTTAATGATTTAACAATCTGTAATCAAATGAATTTACTAGACATAAGCAACACTTCATGTATACCCAACATTCTAAGAAGCTCCCAATCAACATGTAACAAATCCAGCGGGCAACAAATTATAACCCTAGAAGAAATAACAACCGGCGTTCTACTTTTAAACGACTTCAAGGGAATAGCTAACATAAACGACATTCCGCATGCACTGAATGGAACATTCCTGATTAACTTCAACAACGCAACAATAACAATAGACGATCGAACGTTTACATCCAACGACATCCCTAGCTTCAAACCTCTACCACCTGTATTGCAACCTACACCACACGAAAAACAATACAGAGAACTCTTATCCCTCGAGATGATGAAGGACTTAAACATTAAAAACACAAACCAAATCCAACTACTGAAAACGGAAAATAGAATCGAACGATGGACTAATTTGGGACTCTCTACATTTCTGCTTATTCTTTTAGCTGCAATCCTAATATTCAAAATTCTGCTAAGAGGGAACACAAAACTTGTAATTAAACAAAATATCAAACAACAAGAACCACCCTCGCAACCAGAAAAATTCTCGGAAAAGGATAACCGTTCGGTTGCATCATTCTTTTAAAGGACCTCGACACCAAATCCACCTAACCACCAGATCTTCTCCTTTTTGCAGATGTGGACATCAGCATTTAAGAGGGGAAGAGTTAACAACAATAAAATGCGACGCTGCAGTTCTCACGATAAACGGACAACGAACCCGATACCTGTGTAAAAACAACAACCTTTTGACAACGTGAGGAAATGTGCTGACGCAATTTCAGACTGCAGCAATTTGGAGCTCTTTTTGTTTTCATTATTATGTTATGAAAATTGTTAAGTTTAGTTTAAGTGGTCATGAAATAAAACGGACATTAGTCCAAAAAAATATTTTTTTATTAGAATAAAATAAAAATTCGTTAACTTATATTCATAATCGATGTTAATTTTGAAACCAGCTTTGCCAAAAGACGAGTCGCACATAACTCCAGTTTAGTCATCGTTTTTCTATTTTTAATCGGATTGACTTTTGTCTTAGCTGCAACTTACATTATTTCCGATACTATATTTGCATACACTACTGCCGCATAGGCTTTATTCGAAGCATCTGCAAAATGCATGTCCATGCATTTTAATCTGGACGTTCTCTGAATATCGAACTAACCGCGGAACATTCCCCATTAGTCATGGTAATTGGTCTGCAAACTGCTTCTAGTTTTTTGCTTACTCATCCTTAAGCTTTTCGTCCCACATTTTATTGGATAGCCATAGCGTTTGCATAAATAGTTTCCCCAATATTGTGACTGGCGCGAGCCATCCTAAGGGGTTGAAAGTCTTTGCCAGATTTGATAACACCACTCTCTTCGTCGTTTCTCTTCCAGTTGGCATATTAACAATAAACTTTGACTCATCTTTTTTTGGATACCAATGTAGTCCTAAAGTTTTTACAGACTCGTTATCCTTTATTTTAATAACCTCATTGAATCTGTCACTGCTAATATTCTTAATAATTACTGTGTTATTTGACAGCCATTTGCGTTAATGAAATCTAGCTTTCTTCATTACTTCCTAATGAAGTTAGCTTAAGCTGTCTTGCATTCTGATTTTGTATGATCTCCTGTCATCAAATCATCTATATAAAAATCCTCTTTCATGACACGGTGTGACCGATTCGACCTTGAAAAAAGTTTAAGCCAAAAATCTTAAAAATTCCGAGAGAAGCACATCTTGTGATTATATCGCGACTGAACTTTCAATTCCATCACATATTTTTTTAAAAACATTTAAAAGTTAAGAAGTAGGAATTCTGGTATTCCGACTTTAAACTATTTTTTAAATATGCTTACGTTGTGAGAATTTAATAACAAAATGGACTTTTGTTGAATGAAATTAAACGTAAAATGTTACTGTGCCGACAGATTTTTGAAAAAAATATACAAAGTGTGTTTATCGAAATGGAGAATTCAATTTTTCATAAATTTTGATCAAATGTCAGCTTTTCTAAATTTTTTAAAATTAGTAACCAACAAAAATCCTTGATTGTTTTTGCAGGAATCGTTAATTCTATAAAGTACCTTTCTAAAAAAACTAAGACAACTGAAATCAGTGGAAAATTGGAAAAATTTCAGCAGTTTTAGGGTGTTTTTTAAATTGGCCGATTTTTCTTATATGCGTTCGCAGCATACAAACTGCTGCCATTTAACCAAGTGATAACGGATTTTGGTGATCTATGGCTTGTTAGAATGCTAGAATGTTAGAACTAGATGTCACATTTCACGATTTTAATTTTTGTAGAAAATAAAAAAGGCGATAAATAATGACTGCAAATAATAAAAGTTTTATTTATTTTTTATGATAAATGTTCAAATTTGGTTTGAATATATGTACGTGTGTGTGTTGTGAATTGTGTTTATGTTGGCGCTTTTCACAAACGGGATAGAAATAAAGACAAGTTGTCTTTTATATCGCTTGTTCACACAGTTGAAGAATAGTGAATTTTAACAGATTCGTAAAAAATAATCGTAAAAAAATAAAGAAAAGCTGATGTTTATTCAAAAATTGAGTTCTCCATTTCCATAAACACACTTTTTATATTTTTTCAAAAATCTGTTTAAAACAGTAAAATTTTACGCTTAATTTCATTTAACAAAAGTGCATTATGATTTTAAATTCTCACAACCAAAGCATATGTAAAAAAAGGTTAAGATTTGAAATATCAGAATTCCTTCTTCTTAACTTTAAAATGTTTTTTTAAAAAAAATGTGATAGAATTGCGAGGTCGAACTAGTCGCGATATATTTCTAAGAACTCTCTCGGAATTTTTTAGAACTTTGGCTGAAACTATTTGGCGGTCATAACGTGTAATTTTACTTATTTTTTTTTTAATTTTTACTGCAACTTTTTGCAATCCCGAGGAGCGTGCGTACCGCCAAAAATGGTGTAGATGCTCGCATCTTCCTTATCTTATCTCCAAACAATACATTGGTACTCCTGGTCTTCCGCCGCTAATTTCACTTATCGATACATCTTTTCTACGTCTGCTGTCATCACATATCTCCAAAGCCTCCACTTTATGATAATGTCAAATATATCTTTTTGTAGCTTTGACCCAACCAACATGATGTCGTTAAGACTTCGACCATTTGTCGATTTGCCGACGCATTAAACACCACTCTAAGCTGAGTAGTTGCACTGCATTCTCGTACCACCGCCTAGTGCGGAAGATAATATTTCTCATTTTTTATTTTTCGACTAGCCTCATGTGTTCCAATTTCATTAGTCGCGCATAGATGCTACATACTGCAATTTCAGTTGCTTATCAAGGTCCAGCCGTTTCTTTAGATTAAGAAATCGTGCTACTGCTTGTTTTCATGAGTCGCAGAGCTCCACATCTTCTTTGAAAGGTATTTTAACTATACAGTGGCCGTTGTTGTATTATTTTACTGATTTTGCAAATTTTTACATGCACAAATCGTCTTCAAAGACCATCTTTGTATTACTTATCTCTTCCATCTCCCAATATTGTTCCAGATTTTTTGTCATCGTCGCTAACATTTTCTTATTTCGTGATTGAATTTGAAGAACTCTTGACGACGTCTAGCCCAATCTTCCCGACCTCTCTGATACCAGGCTTCATTATCTCGCTATACACATCTGCTCCGATCACGATGACGATTCGTTCATCTTTATTAAAATTGGGATCAGCTAACATATAATTATTCCATTGGATGACATCATATTCAAACGCTTGATTTGAATGCTAATAGCTGAGCCGCTTCTTCAGAAATGGTCACTTTTTGAGCTCCTTAGTAGAAGGGCTATGGGCCTTTTGGACCAAAAACGCGTGTATTTTCTTATGGGCCTCCAAATTCACAAAATTGTGGCAAACTGCACAGTCGGCGTCGCGGACGATCGGTCAAGTTAGCCGATAGTAGGGTGGCTGAAGCGTGTTGTTGTTATAAATTGGAGATAAGCATCAGAGATTTGCATGAGACCATTCGTCAGTTTTTGCCACTCGAGTAACAATCGTCGTCAGCCGTAATCGCACCCAAGAAAAAAATGCATATATACCGCTCCAGTTCGTAAACAACGATTGCTGCAAAGCACACTTTGTCACGATTGCGAATTGATGCAAAGGCAGCACCAGACCACGAGATCATTCGGATGCTTCGCTTAAAGCTCGAGTGTCAGCTGCTGCATTAATTTTTGTTGTTTCCATACTTCTCTGACCTTCTCTAGCAGCGCGTTTTTCTTTGTGCTGTTTGTTCCTTTTAGTTTATTGTTTTCTTTTCTCTGCTGTGGAGCAATCAGTATTGCCAGTAGCAAGTTTTGACAGTAAATTTTTTAAAGTAACCTGATCTAAAATTTGCATGAAAGTTGATCTTGAAAGCGACCTAAATTAGTAAACAAACTATTATTGAAAGTTTGTCGGTAAAATAACAACAATATTTTGCTTTCAATGAACATTCTTTATCCCTTCAACACAAGCGTTACCAAAGCTCCACCCCAATTAAAAAATGTTTGATGAAAACCAACACAAACTTGTCATTAATTTGTTTTTTTTTTATGAATGTGAGAAAGTGCAGGTTTAGCAAATGTCACGAGCTGAGCTAAGTTGTATAAGTTAGAAAGAGATCCTTCTGACAACTGTTGTAAAGAAGCGATGAGTGCTGCAAAGTTTTACTAAACAATTTTATAGAAAAGCCCATAAAAATGAGTATTCAACCCAAATGTATGGAGTTTTTTAAAACGAGCAGGTATTTATTAATAACACAAATTTTGTACAACTGTTAACTTGCCAAAGAATGGCTAAAATTTTAGGTTATGTGGTGTAGTCAAACTGATAAAAACACTTTAGTCTTTAATTTTGATTCATTTAATTAAATACCTCTAATTTCAGGTTTAAGAACTGCGAAATTTCTACAAGAACTTGGTGCCAGAATATGTTTAGAAAAGTCCAAAAAAAGGCGTAGAATGTGATTTGATCAAAATTATAGATGTCTGTGATATTTATGAAAAGCGGCGAATATGGACAATTTAAAATTATGTTACATTTAAATTAAAATCGGTTATGTTTAGTAGATACAGTAAAACTAAAAACAAAAATTAGTTTAATATATACAAAAGTTTGCTTAACCCTTGATTAGTTTTTTATTAATTTCATTCACTAATTCTATGCTGAGAATAATTTTGAATGTAGTGCTACTAGGTGTAATCCACACTACTTGTGGAATCACACGTACCCGTTAGTTTAGTCAGATTTTTCACATCACCGTCCTAAAACTAATAGAAACTTTATTCTGCAAACTTACTTAAGTTTCTTACAGCAAAACAATGTTTAGTAATGTTTTATTTTAAGGCTTTTTTTTCTTAATTTTTTTTATGTAATTGTTTGCGTTTTTATGTCACTTATGTCAGTTTTTAGGTTATCAAAGTACGAGCCCTGGTTATTAATATATTTATTATATTTTTTCTATGATAAGCAACTGTTTTATTGTTTCTATAATAAAAATATTTTTTAGTACATAATAAGAAATAATAAAACAACATTTTAGATACAATATAAATATCTTGTAAAAAAAATTATATTAAATATTTTATAAGAATATATAATAAAATATTCGTTTCATTCGCCACATAACTCATTATATTTTATTATATATTTTATCTTTGTGCGATGAATATTAAAGGCTGAAAGTTAAGTTGTTTGTGTCAGTTCCTCAAAATAATCTTTGGTTGCAGTAGCATTTATGAAGATTACTCAAATATTTCGATTCTAGTGATAGCCATTCGTGTGATGGAATGGTTTGAAACAGCTTCTAAAAATAACGTTTTTGTCCAAAAATTAGTTGGTGTAATAGTTTTAAGAAATAAACTGCCAAAAATTATATGGCGGAAAAAACTCTACCTATCTGCATCGACAATTGAAATATATGCAATCGGATAAAAGATAATGCTTTTTTTCATTCATATTTTTGATATATTTTATTTCAAAATATTAATACAAAACTTACTTGATCTAAAGCTCGCAATTTAATTCATGTGATTTATACAAAACTTTTAAAATTAAAATATCTTCATAAGTTGTATTTTGTTTTTTAATTTCTTACAATATTTTTCAGTATGTGCTTATTTTATAATTAATATTTTAGTTTTAATATATATCAATATACGGAATTCTGACCAGGAATCAATCAATCAATTGCAGCCACTCAAAACCTTCCCAACGATATCTTGAAAGTGAAAATAGCATTTGAAATAATTACGGCTTTTTGTATGTAATTAAAAATAATTAATAAGTAATTAAATAATTAATAAATACACGGAAAACAACATTTTCATTAATCTGAATGCAAAAATAGAATGTTTGTTGATGCTGATTGGAAGAACTTTTTCATAACTATTATTTCTGACCGTTTTTTTTAAACTACCACACCAGCCAATATTATTACAAAAAACTTGATTTTTAGAGGTGATTTTAAACCATTCCAGCACAGGGATGGCTATCGAAGCCGAAATATTTGGGGAATCATCTGTACTATTATGTAAAATTCCTGACTACCTTTTATATGACATAGCATTCTTTTGCAAAAAATCGTCCAGTTTTGGCAAAAATTGTTAAACTGTTTTTGTCTTTTTTTTTGCCCCTATGATTTTTTTGGGCAAAATTTATTCATACAAAAATGTTGTTTTTATATTTAATTCCTCAAAAATAATTTACATGAAAAAATAACCCCAATATCTCTTTCCAATCAAATGTTATGGCTTCAAACAAATTTTTTTATACCATTGGTTATATTAATAAAAGTAATTTTCATATTATTCGTATTCGATTCTTGCTATCCACCTCGCAGTCGAATTAGCACAGAAGTTGATTGTTGACATCTTTTTTCGCCAACTTGTGCAATAATAACTCTAATTAAAATCTTATTTTATAATATTGCAATTTTTTGTGTCTGGTAACAACATTCGCAGAATAAAAACAATGCAACACTGCAACTAATATTTTTCCTTTGTGCGAATGAGCATAAAAGCATGGATTTTCCTTGCTTTTGGCGATTGTTCCTTAATTAATTTAAATGCAGGAAGCACATTCGGTGCTCGTTTATTGACGAAACAATCGAAACGCCATTTGAATGCACTCAAGCTGTTCTCTGATAGGCATGCAAGATGGGTGAATGGATGGACGGACGGACGGATAGCTAGATGGACTATGATTGGTCAAGCTGGCTGATATAGGATGGTTGAAGCGTGCTGTTGTTGTTATAAATTGGAGATAAGCATGCAAGATGGGCAAATGGACGGACGGACGGATAGCTAGATGGGATATGATTGGTCAAGCTGGCTGAAGTGTGTTGTTGATGCTATAAATCAAAATTTCAAGTTTAAGGCGATAAGCCAAAGCTTCATAGCAAGCATAGTGTTTATGTATTTAAGTCGCTACAAAAATTTCAAGTTTAAGGTGATAAGCCTTCAGCTTCATAGTAAGCATAATAAGCGGACCCAAAACCGCAAGTTTAAGATAAGGAAACAGTGAAGAAGTAAAATAGTTTTCCCATGCTTGTTTTGTATGTTTATGAATTTAAGTCGCTACAAATTTCAAGTTAAAGATGATAAGCCCAAGCTTCATAGTAAGCACAATAAGCGGGCCCAAAACCACAAGTTTAAGATAGGAGTGAAGTGCCATGTGGTTGTCGAAATTAGAAATAAGCCTGAAACATATTAACTCATAAAAGACTGAGTTGAGAGGATATATACTATATAAAGGCTAGTAGTTCAGAACTGGTGAAATGTGGTTAGGTGGTTGAAGTGCTATGTTCCTGTTGAAATTGAAGATAAGGATTTAAGAAAAATTTATTTTTTGAGACTGTATGTAAATGATTGAGTCGAGAGTATTTCATTCATTCAGTATTTGATCCGCAACATAAATCATTTTAACCTATTTCTTGAAGACTATATTGAATAATTTAAAAATGAGTGCACGATTCAATTAAATTTTAGAAAACGCAAAAGCATTGTGCAAAAATAATCATAAAAATCGGGGGCTAGTTATGCAGAGCATAAAAGAGTGCTCCTCGCTCCTCTTTATCCTTCGAGATATTTTACGGAGGGCAACAAGTGTTAGAACAAAACAGAGTGCTACATGTGGAATAGGACTGATACACTGCTATCGCACGCAGTTGAAGAAGCTCAACGCTTTTACTGGTGCAGGTCTTTCTCGAACGGGTAACAGATTGGGCTTCTATTCGAATGCAATGGGAAGAAATCGAATCAACATTTGGTGGACGGTAAGTTAAAAAAAAATAATTTTGATTATATTTCAAATATTTTAATACAAGTTATTTATTTAATCCTTGTTTAATTTTCAGAGTACGTACCGGCGTTATAATTAATTTAATACATAAAGATCCCCAGATTTTCTTGGCAGATTGTGTAGATCTCTTTCAGCGCACCGATAAAAAATCCTTAGCGAAATTTACGTCCCTTAAGGTAAATACAATATTTTGTGGCGAATTTCGATTTACTAGAGCTAATGAAGAAATTAGTGACTTGAAATTCATGAACACGAAAAATGTCTCTATTTACCGGGAAACGAATATTAGAGCTTGGTTTTTTGAACATGCTCAAAATGCAATTTTGAAAAAAATGGAAGAGTTCCAAGAACGGGATAGTGGATGGGCGTTGGCTGCATTCGTTGACTTGACAGTGAACATCAATAAATTCACGACACAGCTAGGATCATCATATATCCCGCTACCACCACAGATCCAAAGCAAGAAAACGTGCATTAATGTGAAAAATGATGACAACGCATGTTTTGCTTAGGGGATCATATCTGCTCTGCATCCAGCGAATGCACATACGGATCGAATATCAGTGTATCCAAATTATCGTGATATATTAAATTTGACAAATATTGTATTCCCAATGACGATGAGGCAGATCCCGAGATTTGAGATGCAAAATAATATCTCAATTAATGTATACTCATAATACTCATAAATAATACTCATTAATACTCATTAATGTATATTCATAAAAAAGAAGCAAATTTATAATGTTACCGTCATATTTGACGAAAACTAAAATGGAATGTCACATAAATCTCCTTATGGTGCAGAGCAGATAACAGAATGAAGATGATGACGATGATAACAATAATGCCGTTGATAATGGAGATGGTAGCAGCAATGATGATGTGCCAGTCACATACCATTATGTGTGGATAAAAAGCCTTTCACGACTTTTATCCAGGCAAGTATCAGCACATCGTGAAGCAAAATATTTTTGTGATAGATGTTTGCACTACTACCACTCAGCACTCAAGTTGGAGTAGCACACCGAGGACTGCAGCAGACTAAACAATTGCAAAATAAGGACGCCGACAGAAGCTGAGAAGGAGGTTTGCTTCAAAAATTTTAAAAATAAGATTATGACCCCATATGTGGTATATGACGATTTGGAATGCATTTTAGCAAAGTCAAAAAGTCAATTGTTGGTAATGCATACCAGAAGCATATACCATATAATGTGGGTTTTTATGTTAAGTGTGCGTATGACCCCACGTTATCGTTTTATAAAAGCTATCGCGGGGCAGATTGTATTGAGTGGTTCGTTTGTTGAAACTGTTTTTCTTTGCCCTCTCTCTACCCATGGACGAAATGACTGTTAAGCAAGTTCAAAGTTTTGCGATCGCCAACACATGCCACATATGTGAGAAAGCCTTCACCAATGATGATGTCAAGGCACGTGATCATTGTTATCTTACCGGTGTTTATCGTGGCCCAGCGCATGAGGGGTGCAATATCAACTTCAAAGACTCACACACAATACCCATAATTTTAACTAATCTCTCCGGCTATGACTCACATTTCATTTTTAAAAATTTAGCTACATTTTTAACGGGGCGCATTGACCTTCTAGCAATAAACAAGGAACGTTAAATTTCATTTACAAAACGAGTGGACGAATATGTAATAAAATATCGGTTTATCGACTCATTCAGATTCATGTCGAGTAGCTTAGATACTTTAGTCTCACATCTACCAAATTTCAATATTGTAAAATCAGAGTTTAAAAATTTAAATGATGAGCAATTAAATTTGTTGGCACGTAAGGGTGTTTTTCCGTATGACTACTACGATGATGCAGCTAAGTTTTCAGAAATATCATTACCTGATATTACCCATTTTCACAATAAACTTAATGATACAAACCTCAGCCCTGAGGATTATGCTCATGCACAAAAAGTCTGGGTTGAATTATATATTAATAATTTGGGTGAATATTCAGATAGGAACTTGAAATCTAAATACTATAAAAAATATCAAAAAAACACATAAAATATGCGATTTTGGATGCTATACCTCGATTAAATACAGTTACCAACAGTTATGCAAACAATCCTCTTATATCTACTTAACAAAAGTAAAATTAAATATCAAATCCGATGCTAAATCCTTCTGAAACTTTGTTAACACAAAACGTAAGATTGATTCCTATCCTTCTTTTATGAAGTATAATTCTGTTGAGTCTGATAATGATAATAGTATTTGCAATCTTTTTGCTGACTTTTTCAAGACGACTTATTCATCATCGTCCTATGATTATTTAAGTTATCCTTTCAATATTCAATCTGGGGATATTTATTTCCCAATAATTGACACAAACACAGTCTTATCATTTTTAAAAAATATTAAATCATCATATAAAAGTGGTCCTGATAACATACCTTCATGTATATTAAAATACTGCTGTGAAGAATTAGTAACTCCAATCTCTTTACTATTTACTTCATCATTAAAATCCTGCTATTTTCCTGCAGCCTGGAAGCATTCATTTATCATTCCGCTGCATAAATCCGGAAATAGGTCTTTAATTGATAACTACCGTGGCAGATATTTTAATATTCCTCTTCGTCCTAGAAGATCTTTTGAGTGACTCCATATGAACTTTTGTAGAACTAATTATTTGCAAAATGAACCTCTTAGAAGCGCTTGCGGTGATTTTAATTTTGTATCTGATGTTATATCCTTAAGTGAATCCATGGACTCAATCAAACATGAAATTATAGATTACCTGCAGTACCGTCGTTGATTATGATTAAGTTCTCTCAAACATATATCTGATGGTTCTGGTGATATTTGTAAACACATTAATATAACAATCTAAATGGATAAATGGGCCTAAGCCTAAAATGGATAATTTTGGTGTATGAACATCTAAATAATCTGAATGGACCTAAATCTGGGATCTTGAATTGCCTTTGTAGTATACCTATACATATTATTTAAATTACATCAATGTATTTCATTATAAAACAAGCTATAAATACTTTTCTTAAAATAAGTAATAATATAAAAACCTCTACTGTAAGAATTGTCGAGAACATGCACAATAATATTCAAACAATAAGATGTTCATTCTAAGCACTACTTTCTATCTCATTCGCACACATGTACCCATATGGCTGAATACAAAACATATGATATTATATTATACTTTTTACTCCTACACAAATATGTTAACATATGATTGTTTACGTTTTCTACTCACTCACACATATTAAACTATTAATACTAAATTACAAATATGCATTACAATATTCTACTATTACTTTTACACTAATTAAAGAACATATGATTCTATTTACATTCTAAACTACACAAACAATTGTTAACTAGTTTTAAGACAAAATATCGTTATGCTTATTATAAAAGGATGAACATATTTGAAAATAAATCAATTAGTTTTTGAGCTCCAAAGCTGCCAACTAGTTCCAATTTCTTTTAAAGTCTTTGAGCTTTTTATAAGCTGCCAACTTTTAAAATATAAAGCCTTTGCACTTTATAGTGAACGGCTAAAAGCAAAATATAAAAAAACAAATTTAGAGCCAGTGGCGAATATACGCCGGCACAACACTTAGGCAGGACCTACAAATTTTTATTAATTTACGCGAGTTATATATTTCTTTAAAATCGTTTACGCGTAAAATTACATGGCGATCCTGCCAAAATACGCAAAAATAAATTTGCCGACGGCAAACACGGTACCGGAGTACGTACCTGTAGGTGGAAATATCAACGCTCCAAAATACGTCCCAACACAAGTTTCAACAAAAACAAGCCAAGGCCCCAAAGCAATCACTATTGAAGAATATAAAAAGCGTCAGGAACGCTACAAAGAAAAAGTTAGCACGGCAATTCCGAAAATTGGAAAACCAAAGCTACGACGCGCAGGACGACGAGTGCAGAATAGACGACGGCTAGCTAGTCTCAGAAGAATAGTTCATAGCGACCCTGCACCAGAATGGAACGTTGCCAGCTAAATATGGCAAAAAAATTTATGAACTCGAGAGAGAGATGGAAGGCCGCTGCAGAAACAAATCCAACCAATAATCTTTTTTCAACACAATTATTTTGTACACACTTTTTCACAATGAAATTTTACATTTGTTTATTTCTCTATAATTCTTTTCACTTTGTTAAAACAATGAATTCATTATATTAAAAGAGATTATTTATATCATAATTTTTCACATTTTTTTATATGCATCCTTTTTATACTCACAATTGCCTAGCATAAATTGCTTTCTCTTTTTTTCTTTCTCGACAATCCATTAATACATCTTGATACACATTTTGATCTTTCCAATATTTTTCATTCACACACTAAATACAATTAAAATACACTATAACACTAAAATACACTGAATATACATAATTTAATTTAACACAATCATCAATTTTTTCACAAACCATTTAGAAACCCAACGTAAACAACCGATCGACATTTTACTTTAGCTATGTATATTGTTTTCTTTTTTTGACATTTCTTCTTTCGTTAAAACTTGACGAACACTTGTTGCGCCACCTGCACGTTCAACTTGTAACGAAAAGCTGAATGTAGCACAGGGTGTTCAGAGATATTAAAAATTTTAGTTATAAAGTACTAAACAATACGGGTATTCAAGATTAAATGGAAAATCTCCAAGAAAACATAAAATTTTTAGAAAAATTAAAACTAAATATAAACAAAAGTAAAAATAGAGAATATACTGAACAGTATATTGAAGATAAATTAAATACTTTAGACTGTCTAAAAAACAAAGTAAATATTGAACAATCGATAGATGAAAATCATGAGATTTTAAAAGAAAGATTTAATAACCTCTATCAAGATTTAAATACAATTTTGAAAAATTTACCAATTAAACAAAAACCAGAAATAAAAGAAGAAAACAATATGGCTAGTTTTGATATCAATGTTGTGGGAAAAAACCTACAAATTTTCAAAGGACAATTTATCAATTTGGAAGATTTTATATCGCAAGCAGAATTGCTTCACGATATTTTAAAAGATGAAGATAAAGCTCTTTTCATTAAATATGTATATAATTTCAAACTTACTGCTCAAGTGCGTAGTATAATAGGTAGAACTAATAGACCTTCGACATTTACTGATTTAAAAAAATTCATTGGAGGATGCTTACCCCAATCCAAAAACGTTACAACAAGTTTTAAGTGAAATCGGTACAATTAAACAAAACAATAAAAGTATTTCTGAATTCAGAGAAAAAATTTCAGAACTTTCTGAACAGTTAATAACCTTCGAAATTAAATCTTTAACTAATCCGACGCAAGACGCAATAGATGTAATTTACAAGGTTAACGAAAGCATGGCATTGAATGTTTTCATGAAAGGTGTTAATTTGGAATACCAAACTATTTTGTTAGCAAATGCACCTAAAACATACAATGAAGCGGTAGAACGATGCATCACTGCAGAACAAAGTTTAAAGACAAATAAATCTAATATTTTCCAAGTTAGAAACAGAAATACTTACAGAGAAAATTACAATAGATTCAACGACGTTAGAAATAGCTACATTCCACAAAACAATAATAGAAATAATAACAATTTTATGAATACAAGATACAATACAAACTATACAAATAATACAAATAGAAACTTTAACAGAAACAATTTTGCAAACAGTAATAATAATAGAAATTTAAATGGAAATCATAACTTCATAATAACAATAGTAAATAACAATAGTAATTTCAACCGAAATTTTAATAGAAATTCCAATCATAACAATAGAAATTTTAAAAATAATAATTTCAGAAGCAACAACTCGCAGGGAAACCGCTATGGCCGGGTAGCAGAGATTGTTACCCGCAGGGGCCAAAATTAATTTGCAAACTTAATAAAAATCTTTCATTTTACATCACATTAGAATGCGAAAATACGAACGACGATTTAAAATTTCTCATTAACACTGGAGCGGATATCTCCATATGTAAAATTATAAATATAGATCACATAAACACACAGAATATTTCGACAATAACGGGTATTACAAATGAAGAAATTGAATGAATTGGTACAAAAAATTTAAATTTAATAGTGGACGATGAAGATATCCAACATAATTTTTATTTCGTAGAAAACAATTTTCCAATTGCCACGGATGGCATTATAGGACGCGATTTTTTAGAGAAGTATATGGCAAAAAATGACTTTGAAACATATACTTTAACATTAATCATAAATGATAAAGAAATAATTTTACCAATAATTTTAAATAGTTGTAGTAGAACAAATATCGTGATTCTCGCTCGTTCAGAATCTATAGTTCCAATAAATATTAAAGTCAATGAAGATAGTATTATTTTAAATAAAGAGATAGAAAACGGAGTATTTTTAGGTAATAGCTTGATACCAGCAAATGGCAATGCTCACGTTAAGATTCTAAATGCGAATAGTAACAATGTAATATTGAAAAATCTTGATTTTGAAACTCAACCACTAAAAAACTACAATATATTTGCCTGTAAAATAAATAATAAGACTGACAAAAATAGACTAGATAAGTTACTAAAAACTTTAGACATTGGTTGTAACGACCCACATGCCAAGACATCAATAATAAACATTATACAAAAATACAGTGACATTTTTCATCTCCCTGGAGAACACTTAAGTACAAATAATTTTTACACGCAGACAATACAAACAACAGATTCGACCCCGGTATACATTAAAAATTACAGACTTCCACAAACACAGTTAACAGAGATAAATGAACAGGTTGACAACATAATCAGACAACATAATCGAACATTCAGTAAGCCCCTACAACTCACCATTACTAGTAGTTCCCAAAAAGTCAACAGATGACAGCAAAAAATGGCGACGTGTAGTAGACTTTCGCAAATTAAATGAAAAAATTGTAAACGATAAATTCCCACTTACGAAAATAGAAGATGTTCTCGACCGACTGGGAAGAGCTAAATACTTTTCGACCTTGGACATGACCAGCTCTTTCCACCAAATTAACTTAGACAAAGACTTAAGACCGTTAACTTCTTTTTCAACTGGAAATGGACATTTCCAATTTAAACGTTTACTATTTGGATTGAAGATATCATCCAACAGCTTCCAAAGAATGCTGAATATCGCATTAAGTGGTTTAGATACAGAAGCTTTTATTTATGTAGACAATATAATTGTTTTCGGTTGTAGTTTAGGACATCATAACGACAATTTAATAAAAGTCTTTGATAGATTAAGAAAATATAATATAAAATTAAATTCACATAAATGTTGTTTTTTAAAGCCAGAAGTCATTTACCTTGGGCATCTTATAACGGCCAATGGTATAAAAACTGACCCGTCTAAAAATAAGATTATAAAAGAATATCCAATACCAAAAAACGCGGACGAAGTACGAAGATTTGTTGCTTTCTGCAACTACTACCGTCGATTTATTCCAAGATTTGCAGATATTGCTAAAAATTTAAACTCATTATTAAAGAAGAACACAAAATTTGACTGGAATGAAAATTGCCAGAACTCTTTTGAAGAACTAAAAACAAAACTTTTAAACCCACCGATACTGCAATATCCCGATTTCAATAAACCCTTTATACTCACCACAGATGCTTCTAATTAAGCTCTTGGTCTATACATTGGGCAATCAATTTATCAAGGCCACCACCCGCTAGTGTCTCTTTTCTCTCATAAAAATCCTTCTTCTAAAATGACACGCATAAGATTAGATCTTAGCGATTATGATTTCAATATTATTTATAAAAAGGGTAAAATGAATACCAATGCAGACGCATTGTCAAGAATAATTTTAAATAGTGATTCCCTAAAAGCTATGATTCCAACCGGAATGGAAGATAGCAAACAAAATATACTAGCAATTACAAGAAGTATGAACACAGATAAACATACAAAAAACACTGATTTAAACAAAAGAGAATGTCCTGCCAGCGAAAAGCCCGCAAAACTTTTTGTTTGGGATTGTACATCCATAACAGATATAAAAAAAAATAAAAAATTAAGGTTCATTACAGAAAGAAAGTTTAAGGATACCAAAATTGAAATACATGATGAGGAAGTAATTATACGATGTAGTGATAATCCACTGTTCACACCGCTGACTTTGGAGAAGCTTTCATCAAAAATGTATAATGTAGGAATAGAAGAATTAGCGCTAAAGAGAAATGATGAAATATTTAAAACCATTGAAATGGATATGTTCAAAGATATTTGTAATAACATAAAAAGAACAAACGAAAACTTAAAAATTTTAATTTATAATGAACCACAAAGAATAGTCAACAAAATAAAACAAAACAAAATAATCGAAGAATACCACAATTCGACACACGGAGGTCATCTCGGTATAAGAAAAACAATAATGAAACTAAAACAAAAATACATATAGAAAAATATGAGCAAAATTATAAAAAATTTTATTCTCAATTGTAACAATTGCAAAATTTATAAACAAACTAAAGATACAAAAGAAAATTTAACAATGACAGACACACCAAGTACCAGCTTTGAAGTAGTTTCCATCGACACAGTAGGTCCCCTACGCTTATCCAACAATTACAGATACATACTAACGATGCAGTGCGACTTAACAAAGTATGTAATAGCAAGTCCAATGGAGACAAAAGACGCGAAAACTGTTGCTAAAACACTTGTTGAAAACGTAATTTTAATATACGGTCACTCTAAAATTTTAAAATCGGATAGAGGTACAGAATTCCTCAATGAATTAATGTCAGAAATATGCAATTTATTAGATATTAAACAAATTTTTAGCACTCCATATCACCATGAGGTGATATTGCTAGTGACTAGGCTCGATTGAAAGAAACCATCGAGTATTAAATGAATATTTGTTAAACTTTTTAAAAATGAAGAATGGGACCAATGGATCCCATACTTCACTTTTTCATATAACACAACACCTCATGTTGATACAAATTATACACCGTTTGAGCTAATTTTTGGAAAACTTGCAAATCTTCCAAATGATAATCGTTTCGAATCAATAGTATATAATACAGACAATTACGCACAAGAACTGAAACATAGATTAAATTATTCTTTACAAAAAGCAAATGAATTAATAAATATTGCAAAAATGAATAGAATAAAAAAAGATAAATATATAAATCCGTTAAATTTAAATATTGGAGATAAAGTTTTGATAAAAAGGATGAATAGAAGAAAAAATCAATCTCCTTATATTGGTCCATACATAATTGTAAATAAAAAAGGAGTAAATTCAATAGTAAATTTAAATGGAACACTGAAAGAATATCATAACAATATGTTAATGAAATATTTGTAAAAATTATATCTTTTTATTTAAAAATTTAAATCTTGTAAATATATGAATTATATTAAAATATTGTATAAGTTAAAATACAAAAAATTTTAATTTTTCATAAATTTCAAAATAAAAATTTTTTTTCTTAAGGGTAAGGGTGTAGTATACCTATACATATTATTTAAATTGCATCAATGTATTTCATTATAAAACAAGCTTTAAATACTTTTCTTAAAATAAGTAATAATATAAAAACCTCTACTGTAAGAATTGTCGAGAACATGCACAATAATATTCAAACAATAAGAACATATGTTCATTCTAAGCACTACTATCTATCTCATTCGCACACACGTACCCATATGGCTGAATACAAAACATATGATATTATATTATACTTTTTACTCCTACACAAATATGTTAACATATGATTATGTTTACGTTTTCTACTCACTCACACATATTAAACTATTAATACTAAATTACAAATATGCATTGCAATATTCTACTATTACTTTTACACTAATTAAAGAACATATGATTCTATTTACTTTCTAAACTACACAAACAATTGTTAACTAGTTTTAAGACAAAATACCGTTATGCTTATTATAAAAGGATGAACATATTTGAAAATAAATCAATTAGTTTTTGAGCTCCAATGCTGCCAACTAGTTCCAATTTATTTTAAAGTCTTTGAGCTTTTCATAAGCTGCAGACTTTTAAAATATAAAGCCTTTGCACTTTATAGTGAACGGCTAAAAGAAAAATATAAAAAAACAAATTTAAAGCCAGTGGCGAATATACGCCGGCACAACACTTAGGCAGGACCTAAAAATTTTTATTAATTTACGCGAGTTATATATTTCTTTAAAATCGTTTACGCGTAACATTACACCTTATATCTTCATTATGAATATGACTACATTGGTCGACGGTACCGTGGTGTCTTGGTTTTTGCCTCCTAAAACACTACGTCAGATCGATTTGTAATATATTAATATGGCCGATAAGACCTAGTTTGTCTTGATGCCTGCGTTCGAAACTGGTTTTCTTTGTTTTATGAAAGTTGGTTTGGTGAAGTTGACCTAGTTTGTCGAGTAACCACCCTGTCAAGCCAGGATCCCTCCGGCTTCAGGAAGACAGAACAGTATATATTATATATATTATAACGACGAAATTCGCGGGTGTTCGAATTTCGCCATACAACATAGAGTTTCATATTTTTATTATAGAATGTAATTTAATTTTAATTTTTCATTGTTAAATTATACTTTTTACCCACTATGCTAGGCTTTACACGCACACATTTACCAATACACACATATATAGAGCAGCACAAGCAGTGGAAGCAAGATAGCATACACGCATAGCAACAGGAAAAAGTAGCATGATCACATCGCATACAGCAACTACCGAGCCGATACGCACATAGCAACAGAAGACAAAACAAAACCAGTTTTAGCGTCATCACGCCACAGTCAGCTGATACCGAGATAACTCTGGCTAGCAACACAAAAAGGTTTAAACATCACGCCACTATCGAGCTGATACGCACATAGCAACAGCAGACAAAACAAAACCAGTTTTAGCGTCATCACGCCATAGGCAGCTGGTACCGAGATCTTTCTGGCATAGCAACACAAACTAGTCACAGCCAAACAAGTTTTAGTATCACGCCACATACATACACAACCACACGACACAGTAAGAGGGAGAACCGGTTTCAACATCATAGTGCGGCAAGCAGCTACGAGCAAAGCAATAAAAGGCGAGTCGTGGCATTAACTCAGTCTCTTATTCAGCGTGAAGTTGAAGGCATCGGACGTATTCAGTGTGCAGCCAAAGTGAACGGACGTAGAGAATTCGCAACATCGGAATAGTCATCGTGCAATTAAAGTGGTCGGACGTCGATTAGTGATCATTCAACAGCTCGTGCCTAGGAAGTGGTGAGTGTTACCTGGCATAGTTAGAACACCCTTAAATTTATAGTAGACATATTTTCGTTGGTTAAGGTCTCATTCCAACGTTAATATTTTGTACCAAGCCCAACCTAGTAGATACCATAGTAGACATATTTTCGTTGGTTAAGGTCTCATTCCAACGTTAATATTTTGTACCAAGCCCAACCTAGTAGATACCATAGTAGACATATTTTCGTTGGTTTCATTCCAACGTTAATATTTTGTACCAAGCCCAACCTAGTAGATACCATAGTAGACATATTTTCGTTGGTTAAGGTCTCATTCCAACGTTAATATTTTGCACCACGCCCAACGTAATAAATACCATATTAGACATATTTTTGTTGGTCAAGGTCTCATTCCAACATTAATATTTTGCACCACACCCAACCTAGTAAATACACTAGTAGACATATTTTCGTTGGTTAAGGTCTCATTCCAACGTTAATATTTTGCACCACGTAAACACCCCAGTAGACATATTTCTGTTGGTCAAGGTCTCATTCCAACATTAATATTTTGCACCACGCCCAACCTCGTAAGCACCCCAGTAGACATATTGTAAGCCAAGGTAACACCACTCAGCGGACAATAGCCCAGTCTCAACGCAAGATACACGTTACACATTCCGATTGTAACACACGTCCTACTTGTGACCACTCGCTGCTCAACAGTGACTAGAAGCCCCAGGGAGCGCGCTAACGTCGTCTATCTCTACCACGCCACAGCCCCAGGAAACACGCTAGCGTCGCTCGTCTTCATCGCATCACTTTCTCCGGAACCACGTACATCGTCACAAGGACAAGTCTCCGTCACGCCATCTTCTCAAGGGCATCAGACATCGAAATAAGATTCAGGTCAAAACATCGGCGCATAGGTGTGTGTGTAAGGTCCTATACCATTAAGCCATTAGAGTAACGCCAATTTTGAATTGTGAATAAACTAAGGAAATATTAAAGAAAACAAAGCGAAAAGGGTCTTTATTTACAAGTTTCTGCAACGAACGCTGGACACCGGCGAGTATACCCCAGCTGTAAAAATCCGGAAAACGGAAGTTCGTTACAATATACTTATTGGAGTGGTGTTTTATTGGGTATGAGACCTTTTTTGTCACACGACTCCGCCGATGTCCGAATACAACTTGTTGCTAACTTGACCTTGTTTGTCTTGAGAACGCAACCCTGCTATGCTGTCTGATATTATTAATTTTTTTACTTTAATAAAATTATATACTTCAAGCTTATTAACACTTATTAACACTTTTTAGTTTGTTAATAATACATGATTTCAATCAAAATAATACTTTATATTTTTGAATTATATTAAATATCTTGTTTTATAATTTTAAATTTGCTATAAAACCTGTTAAGGTTTAGCAATCGAATAAATAAATAAATAAATAATATTTACTTGAAAACTGACGTGTTACTATTGACTGATATTTTCGAACAATTTCGCACAAGTTGTCATAAAACTTATGGTCTAGATCCCACACATTATTTCACTATACCTGGTAATACATGGGATGCAATGCTTAAGCATACTGATATAACCCTTGAGTTATTAACTGATATTGATATGCTCATGTTTGTGGAGTGCTGTATTCGTGGGGGTCTTAGTCAGTGTACTAAGCGTTATTCGAAAGCCAACAATAAATACACGAATGATTACAATGAGGCTCAACCATCCAAATTCTTAATGTATTATGATATTAATAATCAGTATGGTTGGGCCATGTCTCAATTTCTCACCCACAGTGAGTTTCATTGGCTGTCAGATTCTCAAAATTTTAATGTTGAGACTATAGCTGACGATTTAGATGTAGGATTTATTCTCAAGGTAGATAAGAGTATCCAATTAATCTCCACGATTACCATAAAAATCTCCCCTTTTGCCCAGATCACATTACACCTCCAGGATCAAAACAGAAAAAACTGTTGGCAACTTTGGGTGGTAACGTGAGATATATTATTCATTACAGAAATCTAAAGCAGGCTTTGAAATATGGATTAAGGCTATCTAAAATTCACAAAATTTTTAAATTTAGACAATCTGCATAGTTGAAGCCATATATCGATCTAAACACGATTCTTCGAACAGCGGCTAAAAATAAGTTTGAGATGAACCTTTTCAAACTCATAAATAATACTGTGTTCGGAAAAACTATGGAAAACATAAGTAAACACATTAGCTGCGTTCCTTTCGCCTTCATATAATCGCGATAGCAAATTTTCTCAAAGGAACGGCAAGAAAAACGACTCGCAGAGGGCACTACCGTTGCAGTCAAAATTAAATTCAAACAAGCAATCATGATACAATAGCTATTAGGTGCCATGAGAACGTGTGTCGTTCAAAACTGTTGTGAACTGTTATGGTAGCGATACCTTAGTGAACGATGTTTTTCTCTGAATAAGTTTTACTCTAAACGTCAGAAAAATTGTAAATTATTTAATGTAATAATTTTAGTAATGTAATAATATTATGCAATTATATAAATAATTTAAGCGCAATTGTTGGCTGCGCTGAATGCGTTCAATGTGTTTGACACACGCGGTTTGTTTTGTTTTCTTTTGATTAACATTCGATGGTGGCAGCTCGTGAGAAAATAGCTAGCTGTCATGGCTACCTAATAGTCGTTGTATCAAACAAACAAATAATTCAAAAAATGAAATGACAGCTCATAAAAATATACAGGTGCGGCACCTGTGTTTCAAATTTTTTAAAGGCTATATCACAATTTTATATGGATAGCAAAAATAATCCTATTTGTTATAGGATTATTATTTTTGTTTTTGCTTTGCATGTAAAAATAAATAATTTGGATTATTTTGAAGCGAATGGAACGCAGCTATTGTTGTTAAATTGGTAACGAGTTGGTTAGGTCGATTTGGTGCCAAAGCCTGAGTTTAAAGCATCAACATATTTGGTGAAAATTTGATGGCAATTGAACTCAATAAAACTGAAATATACTTCAATAAACCCATTTATGTTGTGCATCCTTGGTTTAGCTAAAACAACCATTTATGATTTTAATTATGGTTACATGGCTCCTCACTTTGGTTCCGATTGTGGCATTTGCTATACCGATTCGATAATATATGAGGTGGCTTGTAAGGACTTGTATGAGGTTATCAAACGCGATTGCTTTATACACTTTGATACAAGCGACTATCCTATTGAAAACGTGTGGGGTATTCCTCAAGACAATAAAAAAGTTTTGGGTCTCATGAAAGATATTATTCTCATCATGACTGAATTTATAGGGCTCCGCGCAAAAATGTATGCGATACGGGTAGAGGGTGAAGATTCAATGAAAAAATCTAAAGGTGTGAAAAGAAACATAGTCAAGACCAAAATAACGTTTCGGGACTATGTTGATTGCCTTTAAAACAACGTTGAAAAGACAGTTCAACAAAATTTGATTCAGTCGCGGAAACATGAAGTAAGTTCAATCGTACAATCAAAAATCGCATTAAGCCCCCACGATAATAAGCGGTTTTTGATAGCAACTAGTAATGAGACATTACTGTGGGGTCTTTTCAGCATTATGGATTTAGAATAATATTACTTTAAGAGTAAATGTTTATTTTTTTAAGATTTTAAATTGTTAAAGATATATGATTAAGACGAAAAAAATAAAATTTTTATAATGTTATACAAAATATATTTATTTTATTTTTTTAAAACTTTACTCTGCTGTTGGAATTTTATAATAATCTCTAGTATGGGTAAGTAGCTGATGTCGATGATGATTGTGATGACTTACGATGAAACAAAATGGATTTTGAGTGTTGTATTTTTTTCTTTATTCTTTCAGACTATTTTTGAAAACAAAAATTTCAAACATAAATGCACGCAATTTATTGTGTTAAAATTTTGATATCTATTATAATTATAGTTTATGTCTTTCCCTAAATATTTTATTATTTCCTTTGGCGGTTGTAAATTTCCAAAGCTGTCAAAATATTCCATTTAATTGTCGTTTTTCCAGTATGCTACCCAATGTGTGACGGGGCTCTTTGATGCATCGAGATATATTAATCCGCATTCATTTTTAAATGGTTTACTTGGAAGAGTATTACACATAAATACTCCTCTGAAATTTGGAATATCTTTGGCATATTTTCTCAAATCTATATCGGTAAGGGCTATTTTAGGTAGCTGCATTAAAAATTTTGTTCATAAGGCTTTAAATATAATCCAAATACCTTTTTATATGGTTTTAGGAATATAGGTGTAAGCGGAAGAAAACCTCCAGATTTAGGTAGTGGAATTACTCGAGGAGTCTTAATCAGAGATTTTTCCACTTGAAAATATTGTTTACAACTTTTCTTGAAATTTTAACCGCATCATCCAAGTTTTAAGGTTTCTTAATTCTCATTTTAGCATTTTTTAAGGCGTGTCTAAATAGCCGATGTGCATTTACTTGACGAGATCTCGCCCTTTTACTTGTAACGGTTGCCCAGACCAAATTTTGTTTTTGCTTTCATTGCGTTAGCAACAAGCCAAGCGTTTGATTTTTACTATCACTTGCGGTAACTCTTTGCCAAGCTTTTTCAGACAAGATTCTATCAGCAATATGCCTTTTTTCCAAATCTTTATTGTTTGAGTATGATATATCGTGTTGTCTGCAAGTATGATATATATATCGTGTTGTCCAAAAGATTGATTCCTTGATCGCCTCTAGCTATTCGCTTCTTTAATTTAGTACCGGGTCCACTAAACTGATATCCATGTAAAAGAAGTTCAATAAGAAGTTTGTCGATTAAATTATTGATGAAACCTTTCCCAATGAAGGATGGACTAATACTGATTGTCTTTTTATAAATAATTGTCATTATTATTTATTCTTTTCCAAGTAAAGGTTGAAAGAAAAGTGAATTAAAATTAATAAAAGGACCCGATTATATATGAAAACAATTAGTAGTTTACAATATGCGATTCTTAAAACAACATAAATCAATTAACGTAAAGAATATAGATTCAAAGTTGAATTCATCAAATAGAACACGGCACAGCTCATTACTGCCGAACTTTATTCGCGGTCTTATTGTTGGACCTTCAAATTGTGGAAAAGCAAATGTGATGATTAGTCTTATTGAAAGTCCTGATGGACTGAAATTTCAAAGTATTTACCTATACCTAAAGTCGGCACAGCAACTGAAAAATCAATACTTGGAGCGTCTAATTAAACCTATTAAGGGGATACATTTTTCATCATTTTCTAATAATGATGACGTCATATCTCCAGACGAAGTGCAGCCCAACTCAATATTTATATTTGATGATGTAGCTTGTCAGAAACAAAATCACATACGATCCTACTTCTGTATGGGACGCCAAAAGGATGTTGATAGCTTTTACTTATGTCAAACTTATACACGTATACCAAAACACCTAATTCCCAATAATGCTAATATGATTATAATATTTAAACAGGATGAAATGAATATAAAACACATTTATAGCGATCATGTTGGTTCTGATATGTCTTTTAAGATATTTCATGAGTTACGCTTCAGCAGAGCGTTCATTTTCAAAGCTTAAATTGATAAAATCGTACCTACGCAGTACAATGTCCCAATCCCGTTTAAGCGGACTTGCTATTTTGATCATAGACCACGATTTGGCGAGTAAACTCGATTCAGACAAAGTTGTTAAAGAATTTGCTAATGCTAAAAACTGCAGCATTTTGCGCAGTTGGTCAAGTTTGTGGCGTTAGCAAATTCTTTAGGTAACAGGTAATGCCAAATACAAAATATTTAAACCTTACATTTTAAACTTATCATTTTATCGATAAGAAAATAATTGATCTTATTTTTTCAAACTAAAAGCTTGTTTAACTTTTTTAAAATATTAATATGTGATGTTTTATATTTAACTTATTTAAGATAAAATCTTAAAAAATTCATTATAAATTTCATTATAATTGCTATTGTAAAAAGTTAATTTTACGTTATTCCCCTTTTCAAATTTTATTTAAAAAAAATATAAATGTATTTATGAAATAATATATATTAAAAATATTACTTTTGCAATAAATCATAACAGTTAAATTAAAAAAGCCCTTTCTTGTTCTCTTTTTGTTTCAATTTTGCTTTGTCCTACGCTTCTAGTAACTCCAGTAATATGATAGTTTTACGCTAAAAGGTAATAGCAGGGTGCTTTTAGCAATCTGCTGGCAGGCGCACAAAATATAGTTACGCTTCTGGATGAGGACACCGAATTCACAAGTACATTTGCAAAAAAATTTAAAAATAATGAAAACGAAGACATAAGCATTGACAACAAAATGGAGAATTGCATTTTGGAGTTTTATACAGTTTTCTCGGCGATTGCAAATCTGGTGATGTGTGCCGAATGTGAAGGAAAAATCGAGTTTAAAACATCATCGCCGTATGGAATTGGCTTCAAAATTGGTGGGCACTGCGCTTGTCCGACCACTACAAACATTTAGGTTGGCATACTACATTTGGTTGGCAAATCATATTTGATTAACCGGCGCTTGATTTTTACCATGAGGCTTTTAGGCATTGGGCTAAAAGGCATTAACACGTTTTGTGGCCTCATGGATATGGGTTACCCAGAGGTGTGGGTAACTCGTTATACTACACTGCCCTGGAGAACTTTCATACAGCTGCAAGGGCGATCTATAGATACAGTCTTTCAAAAGCCGCGAAAGAAGAGAAAGATGCCATGGTCACAGCCGATCCACAGTGCGACCCAACAATGTTTACCGTATCGGGTGATGGCACTTGGAAAAAACGTGGCTTTTCTTCACTATACGGCGCTACAACGTTGATCGGCAAATACAGTAAAAATATAGTCGACTCTGTTGTAAAGTCCATCGTATGGAACAGTTGCAAGTATTGGGAAGCTAAGAAAGAAGAAGACCCACTGGCATATGAAATTTGGATTGAAGACCACGAAGAAGAATGCCGTGCCAACCATCAAAGAAGCTCTGGGAAGATGGAGGTGGATGCGATAAAGGAAATGTTCGCCATATCAGTCCAAAAGAATGGCGTAAGATACTGCAAGTATATCGGCGATGCCGACTCAAAAACATCCAAAGCTATTATAGACGACGATCCGTACGATGGCGACCCAATCGTCGAAAAAAAAAGAATGTATATCGCACGTGCAAAGAAGAATGGGCACCAGACTCCCTAAGGCCAAAAAAGAGAACAGAAGCATTGGCGGCAAGGGTGCAGGCAAACTCACAGACAAAGTCATCTCTGAACTAGCAACATATTATGGCCTCGCTATTCGTCGTCATCCGGAGTCGGTTGCTGACATGAAGAAGGCTGTTTGGGCAACGTTTTTGCACAAAATCTCGATTGATGAAGCTCCACAGCACCAAAACTGTCAGACATGTGCGTCGAGCTGGTGCGCCTGGCAAAAAGCGGTGGCAGAAGGGACAATCGACAGCTTCAAGGATACGTATACACCACTAAATCAGAGAGTCCAGGAAGCAATTAAACGTATTTACGAAGCACAGTCAGCCGATGATTTGTTGAACAGATGCCTTGGCTCCGAAACTCAAAACAGCATCGAATCTTTCAACGCAGTGCTGTGGACATTCGCACCGAAGCATATGCACACCGGCGCACGCAATATTGAGATTGCCAATTATATTGATACTGTCATATTTAACGAAGGTTTTTTGCCAATACTTCAAATAATGAACCTAATGGGCATCCCGATTGGCAACGTCACATATGATTTCGCCATGTCTCGGAACGAAGAACGTTTGAAAAGATCCGAAGCCAGAGCTCTGGCCGCATCAAAAGAAGGTAGAACCGCCCGAAGAGCACAAAGAGCCGCTGAGTCCTCATTTTTTGAAGAAGAGGGAGGAGTACTTTATGGGGCTGGCACTGCAGATTGATATATGTAAGTATTTCACAAAAAAAATGTTTATTTCCTAAAATTTTCTTTGAGTTTCTTTTCAAAATCACGTTTTTGAACTTCGAAGTCACTTTTCTTCGGTTCTACAGAACCGATTTTAATGAAACCAAGTGCAATCGACGCAGAACTTTTAAAACTGCATGCTCAAATTTTTCAATTCAATTTTTTGATGTAAAAAAATAATATTTCAATCACAATTTTAAACAATTTTTTATTGTCTTTTTTTACACTAAACTACAAAAAAAGACCCAAAATAGGTTTTGTTGTGACTCACAACGAGGTATTCCCCAAAATATTGTCTTTCTACCAGTGGCCAAGTGCTGGCAATGAAAGTTGATCCACCGCAACAACTAAGCGCAACAATCAACATTCATTGCATTGCGGCATTTAAATAAAAGTAAGACAATAAAATGAACACTGATCTACCGCAACAACAACTGGGCGATCAGTTTTCATTTTATTTTAGACAATAAAATAAAGCCAACAATTTACTACTGTGCGGCCAGCGTCAAATGCTGACCATGCAAAAACCAGAGGTAAATTAATTTTTATATTTTATTGTTGTATTTAACGTACACACAGTTTGGCTAAGCGAATAACGCAAAACAAAATAATTTAAATATGAATTTATCGTTGGGCAATATGACCCAATTGCACATGTTATACATGTCTGTATGTTTGTTCGGCCCAAGTTGGTATCATTAAATAAGTATGAATGAATATGTTTTATAATAAGAATTAATACAAAACTATACTTAGAACTTAATAATGAAGTTAATTTAAGCCAAAGGCGGAAGATAGAATTACGCAACCGCTGATTAATCAATAAGTAGAATTAAGTATGTAATAAGTTTGTAAAAATGAAGAAGAAGCGCGGCCAGCAATGTTATAAATATCTGGTCCCCGCTAAAATAAAGGATTGATGTGAATAAATTCAAAACGATTGCAGTCAATTTCTTTTTACGGAAGCAGACCAGACCTTCAATTCGGAGGATACCTACAAGTAAGTATAAATAAAAACCTCCACGCCTGAATGCACCTTAGGGTGACGGCGAAAGAGGTATTTTTTTTTTTAATAGATGCCAGTGGCGCTCTTAAGCGCCGGCAACAAACCGTAGGTAGGACGTCGCTCGGCGACTGTATTACCCACGCGTATCCTTTCAGATAGGATACAACAAAATGGCGCAGCCAGTAGGATCCTTCTGTTCGCAAGGACAACAAGGATTTTAGGATCCTTGTTGTTACAGGAACAATAAGGATAATTTTTTTTAGCTTTGTAAAATCTTTTAAAGAATGGAAATTTTTCGATAGGATATTTATAAAAAAAAAAATAATAATGGACATAAAAAGTAATAGCTAGGATCCTTCTGTTATAGGAACAGTAAGGACATTGGCTCTTTTGTAGGGATTCAAAGTGATCAGTGGGAATTTGTTGTTACAGGAACAACAAGGATATATTTTTTTTTAAGTTTTTGTAACACTTTAAACGAATGAAATTTTTTTTTGAATGGACATTTTCTTTTGGGATAGGACATTTATTTAAAAAAACAGATAATATACAACAGATATTTCTCCCGTTGTGAAAAATTTAATAGGACATGGCGGTATTCTTGTTGTTACAGGAACAACAAGGATATTTTGAAACTAACATTTTTTTTTTTGGGAATTTTAATATCTGAAGGAAAATTTTTGGTGGGCTTTTTGTACACGGGAACATTGAGGATAATAGATCCTATTTAATTTTATATACTGGATTAAGTTTCGGTTAAACCTTATTTTTGATATTTACCTGTTTCAACAGAAGTTTTCGAAAAAAAAAAATATATATATATATATAAAAAATAAAAAGAAAATTTTTTTGATTATTTAAGTGTCACATAACAAGACAGACACGCCAGCGGACGTTCCCTTAAAGGTTGGACCCAAGCCAATTTCCTTGGAGGAGTACCGACAACGGCAAGCAGCCAATAAGGAGGAAAAGCTGACGGCTATACCGGCGACGGAAAAACCTAAACACCGGCGTGGAGGTAAGCTGGTTAAGCTCAGGAAGAGGCTAGCCACGTTAAAGGCAGTCGTAAACGCGGAGAATCCACCAGATTTCCACACCGCTGGGTGCGTTTGGATGGAGATAGCCGAGCTGGAGGAGCAGCTTAAGGAAAGGAAGAAGCAGACACAACGATAAATTTATTTGTTGTTCGTATCTCTATGTATAAAAATTTCTGTTTATCTGATTCTATATAAAAAAAAATAATAATAATATTGTATATATATTTTTGTGAAAGCTAATAACTAAAAAGAAGAAGAATAAAGATATATATTAATAAAACAAACTAAATGGCATGTCTTTTATTAAATTCGATATTTTCACATGGCGCAAGCAGAATTTGACGTTTCATAGAACAATTGTGGAGCGAAATAGAACATTTTTGTAATTCAAGAAAAGATTTTGAAGCAGTAAAAAAAGGGGTGTATGATTCAAAAGAATTAGGTAAAGCCGAGGAGGCAGAGGTTGTCCTGCAAATTTTTACGCAGCTGGTACATAGTGAGTCGAGGGCATCTGTTGAGGAAAAAGAGGACCTGAACGAGCAATTCAGGGATATCGAAAAGAAATATCACGCAATAAGGATGCAACTCGAAGAGACAGAAGAAGGGATAAGGGAAATTGAGGACGAAAACTTAAAATTGAGAAAAATAGTGGGGAATAAGAATATCTCCGAGGAGTTAGTAAAACAACTAGTCGAGAACGAGCACGGAGTGTGAAAAGAAATTGCAGGAAGCCCAACGAAAAATAGAAAGTTTAAAGTTGGTAAGAAGAGACCGGGAAACAATAGTAGTACCAACAACCGTTAAAATAAATATAAGTGAAATAGCCACAACGGTGAGTAACTTAGTACCGCTATTTTCAGGTACTGAGTCACCGGCAGAAGTTTAAGGCTTATAGAAGGATGCGAGTTGGCATTCAAAGCGGTGAAACCAGTAGAGGCACAGGACTTCACAGATTGTGTGAAATTAAGGTTACATGGGGAAGCATTTGAGTTTTGCAGGAGTAAGAAATTTGGCAAGGTTGAGGAACTATATGGGGCAATCAAAGCGAAGTACCTTAAGGAGACAACGTATAATACGTTGATAATGGAACTATCGCATTGCGTCCAAAGGCCGGGAGAGAGGTTAAGTTCGTTCGCAAACAGAATAAGCGACATGGAGTCTCGGGGTAGAGATCTAGTAGGTGATGACGGTATCCTGTGGGAACAGCTAAGTAGTTTAGTCGTTAGTGCGTTTAAGGTGGGCGGCTCCGACCCGAACCTACGAACGATTTTATTTACGACAACCGGTTTGGGTCTCGCAGCGTTAGAAAAAAAGGCGTTAGAAATGGAGATAATGTTAAAAGGAGGTGAGCTGGGGAGAACCGCACAAGGCCATAATAACTATGGGCAAGAGTACTAGGGCAAACAGGGAATTAGGTTTCCCCGGGAAAGAAATCAGGAACAAAGAGGGCAGTATAGCATACAGGAAGAGGATGCAAAACAATTGACAAATAGCAGATTAGCTATAAGGTGCTCATTTTGCCAGGAGAGAGGGCATACCAGGGACGTGTGTAGAACAAGGAGAAACACACCATATTGCGAAAAATGCCAGGAATATGGGCACGAAAAGGGGTGGAGCTGTGCCCAAGAATTTAAAACCAGAAGTGATAAAATGGAGGGAAAAAGATATGAGGGAAATTTTAACTCAAAAAATCCATTCAGAAATAATGAGGAAAAAAGAAAAAAACAGGGACCAAATAAAGCGATTGAATGTAGGTGGTGTAACAAGTTAGGCCACGTAGAAAAAGACTGCTACGCCAAGAGAAATTGGGAGAATAGGCAGGGAAACTTTCAGGGGCCCCGCAAAGGCCAATAAGCTGGGAACCGCGAAATAAAAGAACACTTAGGCCGACCAAGGTAGTAACAGATCATTCGACATCTGAAAAGATTGTGAATATCTGTACATCTAAGTCAATAGAAAGGATAGTAACAGATAATTCTACGTCTGAAGAGATTGTGAATATCTGTACATCCAAGCCAGGAGAGAGTTCAGTAACAGATCATTCGACATCTGAAAAGATTGTGAATATCTGTACATCCAAGCCAGGAGAGAGTTCAGTAACAGATCATTCGACACCTGAAAAGATTGTGAATGTCTGTTCGTCCCAATCAGAAGAAAATGTAGCGAATGTAGGTCCGAATTCAGAAGAAGTAATTAAGTTGCTACGGGCAACATAAAAAAAAAATTTTTTATAACAGTTTAATAATAATACAAATAATTATATATGGGGTGAATACGGCCATGAGTGACATGAGAAGAGCTCGGAGGAACATAAAAGAATTAATAAAAGAAGGAAAAATACAATTGGAAAATATTATGAGAGCACTAGGAGGAATAAGAGGAAAATTCAATGTGATAGTAGGAAAATTAAATGGAAAGGTAACAAAAGGAATATTCGATGTTGTATTCGAAAGATTAAATGAAAATATGATAGAAGAAAAATTTGAGTTAGTAACAGAGTTTTAATGACAATGAACCAATGGGTTCGAGACCCAGAAAATTTGATAAAGCAAACTATAAATTCTATGCTTTCGAAATTTTGTGTTTTATAGTTAGAAGTGAAGGCAGTAGGTAAGCAAAAGTTTTGGGTAAAACATCCTTCGCAACGGATGCCAAAATTTTTTTTAGACCAGTCGTGCTTCATTTAGAGGCGACACTGGCAATAGCTAAATTACTATGCGCACATGCTAGAACCAGAAGTGAGCAAGATTGGCTACGATGTGCGAACTTAGCGTATAGATATGAGATAAAACCGAAGGCGCGTTCGGATATTTGCAAAGAGAATTATGGGTTCGTAGGAGTTCCTTGCGAAGAAACAAAAAACGGAAAACTCATTCTACTTGTAGATTCCGAAGCGGCCGTTATTTTCAGTAAAAAAGTGAAGATAAATGAAACAGAAATTCCCACAGTAGTGATTCATAAGCAAGAGATTGCACCAGGTGGTTATTTGGAGGAACCTCTAGTAGACATTAGAGAAAGCTACAAGTATATCAAGTAAGACGAAAAAAAAAAGGTAATAACTACCTAAATAATAATAGTAACACGAATAAATGGCGCTGAATATTTTTAGGAAAAATCTAATGACATAAAATAAAAAATGTACGGGAGAGGAAAAAATAGAATACATACATATTATACATATTAGGAGTAAAATTACAAAAAAAAAAAATATATAAAGAAAATTTAGTAAAGTTGTAAAGCAAAAGGTTACTATAGAACAGAATTTTAAAAAAAAGAGTTAAATATAAAGAAAATTAGGAAAGAAGTGAATGTGAAAGCATATTTGTGGGCAGAATACTGCGATGTAAAATAAATGAAGTAGAGGAAAATACTTACTGGAAGAAGCAGTTAAGAGAAAGATGAGAAAAAGACAGTAGAAATGAATAAATGTCAGCCAATGGAAGATATTCGTGAGTTTATAATAAAAAGAAAATATAGATAGAATGATTATAAAAGAAGAAAAGAAAAATAATGAATAAATCAAATGAAACAGTTGAAAGCTAAGATATGGCAGAAGAAAAAAAAAATAAGAAATGGAGAAAATCTAAAGTAAAAGGCAATTGTGTTGGCATCTTCAAAGTGCATGACGTTGTTACAGAAATCTCTCGCAAGGATTAAATTCTAGTACAACGCATTCTACTTGTAGATCCCAAAATAGTGCCACTTTATTTAAATTCTGTAAGTTTTGTTTTGGATTGAAATATAAAAAATATGAAAAGATTTGATTGAAATGAAAAAAAAAATTAATTGAAAATAAAGAAATTTGATAATGTCAAATGAAGACATAGTAAAACATAATAAATAATATGATACAGACAGGAAAGGGGAAAATAATGAAAAAAGTATCATTTTTACATAAAGAAAAATATTATTTTACAGATTAAAAGAAAATTGAAAATCACGAAGTTGAAAATTGAAGAAATTTAAATCTATATATTGAAAAAAAAAGTTGAAAGTTAAGTTTAAGTTATTGATTAAAGATATTGAATTAGAGAAATTGAAGAAAAGTAAAAAATTATTGTTTTAAAGAACAAAGCATACGAAAAGCATATATATAAAATTTTTTAAATAAATAAAATGTACTTATTTATAAGGAAATTTTTTTTTAAAAAAAAGTCAGACAAAAGAAAATATTAACAATTGTGTAAATTAAAAGAAAAGTAAACATAAATTTTAAAATAATTAACGAAGTAGGAAAAATTAAAGTAGTATAAATATGAATACAAGTTGTTTAAAATAGATAAGGGAACATCGTATATGATGATGAGGAACCATAGATGACGCCGATGAACCCGAAATAAGCGTTATCAGAGAAAGAAGCAGTGAGCAGAAACAACATTTAAAAGGAATAGAGCAAGTCAGGAAATAAACTTCAACCACGAGAAGTGTGTGCAGGAAAGCCAACAACAGAAAAAAAAATAATAAATATTAGAGCAGAACAAAATTAAAAAGTAAAACAACAAAAGGTGAAAACACCTTCGTAAAAAGCTGACAAAGCTGCGAATACAAAAAAATTTTTTATAAAAACAACAAAAATTAAAAATTTAAAACAACAAAAGGTATAACACCCTTAATAAACCAAAAAAAATTTGAAAATTAATAATAAAATAGGTATAAATAGCCTTCCTAACACAACGAAAACAAACAATTAATCCAGATTTGGCAAAATAATGCTATAAAACAACATAAGGTACAAAAACCGTCATAAACAACACTTTTGGCAACATAATATTCTAAAACAACATAAGGTATGAAAACCTTCGTAAAACAACATTTCTAAAATTAGAGAAATAATACAACAAAAGGTATAAAACCTTTCTAAATTTTTCTAAACTCAGAAAAGTAATACAACAAAAGGTATAAAAACCTTTATAAAGCAACAAAAAGCAAGAATTTAATTTTAAAAGACATAAAAACCATTTTAATAGCAATAAAAAATAATTAAGAAGTTAAAACAACAAAAGGTATAAAAACCTTTCTACAGCAGAAAAATATAACACCAAAATGCATATAAGGTTACAGTCCGAAAAATTGATATAATAAAAAATAAACCAGTTTAACCAGCAAGGACGGGAAGTCCATCTTTAAACGAAGACCAGGTTAACCAGCTATAGGGCTTAAAGCCTCCTGGCAAACAAAAACAATATTACCAGCAAACACACTTCAACAGTATCTGCATCAAAAACTTTAACGAAACATAAATTGAACGCCGTGACAGTTTTTCCGGCGCACCGATGGACAACACTGAAAAATAAACACAAGAGAACAACAATCACCCCCAACAAGTGCCAGGAAGTTAGGGATTTATAAATTTATAATAAATAGATAAGTAAAAATGTAGAAACAATAAATGAAAACTAAATACAGAAACAATGTAAGCATAATTCAAATACGAAAGATGAACACGAAATGTAAGTCATATGTAAAACCAAAAATTTATTAACAATCAACTTGTCGACACAATATTAAAACAGCAATTTTTGAGTAGAAATAAAGTAAGGAAAACTACTATAGCTTTAATGAACAAGCATACAAATAAAATTAACAAATAATTAATTGATGAAAATTTTAACCTCTTCAAGGAGAAAATTTTCTTTGTGTAAGGGGGAGGAATGTTGTGACTCACAACGAGGTATTCCCCAAAATATTGTCTTTCTGCTAGTGGCCAAGTGCTGGCAATGAAAGTTGATCCACCGCAACAACTAAGCGAGCGATCAACATTCATTGCATTGCGGCACTTTTATATGAATTCAATGACAAGGCCAGTCAATTAAAACAAAAATAAGAACAAGCATATGAACACTGATCTACTGCAACAACAACTGGGCGATCAGTTTTCATTTTATTTAAAGACAATAAAATTAAGCCAACAATTTACTTCTGTGCGGCCAGCGTCAAATGCTGACAAAGCAAAAACCAGAGGTAAATTAATTTTAATATTTTATTGTTGTATTTAGCATACACACAGTTTGGCTAAGCGAATAACGCAAAACAAGAATAATTTAAATAATAATTTATCGTTGGGCAATATGACCCAATTACACATGTTTATGACCCAATTACACATAATATGACCCAATTACACATGGGCAATATGACCCAATTACACATGAAAGTTGATCCACCGCAACAACTAAGCGAGCGATCAACATTCATTGCATTGCGGCACTTTTATATGAATTCAATGCCAAGGCCAGTCAATTAAAACAAAAATAAGACAATAAAATGAACACTGATCTACTGCAACAACAACTGGGCGATCAGTTTTCATTTTATTTAAAAACAATAAAATTAAGCCAACAATTTACTTCTGTGCAGCCAGCGTCAAATGCTGACAAAGCAAAAACCAGAGGTAAATTAATTTTAATATTTTATTGTTGTATTTAGCATACACACAGTTTGGCTAAGCGAATAACGCAAAACAAGAATAATTTAAATAATAATTTATCGTTGGGCAATATGACCCAATTACACATGTTATACATGTTTGTATGTCTGTTCGGCCCAAGTTGGCATCATTAAATAAGTATGTATGATTATGTTTTAAAATAAGAATTAATTGTAAGCAAACAATACAAAACTAGATTAAGAATTTAATAATGAAGTTAATTTAAGGTAAATTATTGTGCAAGAAGCGGAAGGCAAAATTATGCAATCGCTGAGTTATCAATAAATCGAATTAAGTATGTAATAAGTATGTAAAACTGAAGAAGAAGAAGCGCGGCCAGATATGTTATAAATATCTGGTCCCCGCTAAAATAAAGAGGTCTTGAGTGAATGAATTTTGAAGATATGCAAGTGTTCTTTTTGTTTCAAGCAGAAGTCAACAGTGGATCCTGAGGTTAGCAAATTGGATACCAGCAACCAGTAAGTATATCAAAATCTCAACGCCTGAATGCACCTAAGGGTGACGGCGAAAGAGATATTTTTTTTGAATAGATGCCAGTGGCGCTCTTAAGCGCCGGCAGCAAACCTTAGGTAGGACGTCGCTCGGCGACTGTAGGACCCACGCGTATCCTCTCAGAGGGGATACAACAAGTATTTGCTAGATACATCGATTGCTAATTTAGATATCAAAACCAACAATTCCATTGATAAATTTCCATAATAATAATTCAACACATTTACAAAAATAATTAAAATTTCTGTAACATGTAATTACATAAAATATTAATGTAATGTAATAAAATGTACTGGTGTGAATATTAACGTGTATTTTTTTAGTTAACATTTTGATATTTAAAATTTTTTAATTTAAAAATTATTTTATTAAAAAACCATTAAATTATCAAATCTATTAAAAGGCGAAAAAGCTTCGCTTCACTCGTCTGTCCAACGACGCATATACTTTTTTTCATTTCAATTTTTTTTTATGCAGAAAAATGACTTCAAACTTAAACGCGTTTATCTCGAAACCACGTTTTTCGAGCTTGCGCTTCCCAGATTGCGCCCGTAGTTCTAAACCGATTTTGATGAAACAAAGTGCAATCGACGCAGATTTGTCACCATTCTGGTCTTTACCTCAATCAGAATTTTAATCAATTTGTACTATTTTTTACACTAAAATGTAACTACAAAAAAGACCCAAATAGGTTTTTCATTTTTCAATGACCGCCATTTTGTAAAAAATAATCGCAAAATTATGATTGCGCTAGGGACCAGAATTACATCTGTACTGAATCTAATGCCGTTAACATTTTCCATTTCAGATGATCCGAAGTAGAGTTATCTGGGCCGCAAGCAGCATACCTTTTTTTTCGACGCCCTACTTTGAAGGCCGACAACTTTTTAAACAGCCCTCGTAGAGAAGAAATAAAATTTTTATTGAAGCGAAGCTTTTTACGCCTCGTTTTGTGATTGCTTGAGTGAAATCTGAAAAACGACACTTTTTCCATACACCTTTTTCTTAGAATTGTTGTTTTTTTTACTTGCGTCAATTACAACAAGAGGATATAAAATTGAAAATATTTCTTTGCAAGCGTGAGGATCAAACTCGCGCCTTCCGATCGAGAACTCTACACACTAACCACTACTCCAAACAAACCATTTCTGACATGATGTGATTTATTCAATATTAACTGAAGCTATGTTGCAGTAGATGACAATAATTTATTAAAGGGATTGTTCATTAGCTATCCTACATATTCTATTGTGAATGCGTGAAGCTATAATGCAGCAGATCACAATTATCGTTCAAATACTAAGTTTCCATAGGGAGTTAAATCGAGATTAACGCTCGAAAATTTAAGGTATTTTTAGGATTTTTTAAAAAAGTTAAAAATTGAACAACGATATTTAAACTTTTAAGGTGTATTGTGACTCTCATTTATCATAAAAAAATTTTTTAATTTAAAAATTGTTGATCTTGTTCAAAATGGCGGTCAATGAGACGCTCTCATGGAAAAAGGGCATGGACGGTGTTGTAGATTTTGACTGTTCTATTTATCTGAAAAATAAAAACCTAGAATATTATTAATCACTATGAGTGCAGCTATGGCTGGCACTAAAAAAAAATATATGAAAAATTGACAGAATGACACGCTTTTGAAAATTAAGTTCTTAAAACAGCTTGTTTTCTACCGGTTATTAAGTGTAAAATATACGATATTTTTTAATTACAACTTTGATTCTAGTTCCAGCGATAACCACCGTTGTTATGAATAGCAATTTTAAATTTCAGATGATTCGGCTAAATAGTTTTTGTTTTTTCTACAACACCATGCTGAAAAAAGTAGTTTCGAGATAAATGCGTATAAAGAGAATGAATGTAGACGAAACACTGTGGCTCGACACCTACTAAAACGGCTGCAGAAGCGAAAATACAATTTTCAGTTGCTTTTTGACAAGACGCAGGCCCGTAGTCAGAAATTAAGAGCCGGGCAGGCTGAGCCTCCAGTTAAAAATAAACAAATTTTTTTCATACATTTGTACATAAATATATATATATGCATATTAACATATTTTCAAATGAATTTTTTATATATTTACATGTTATTGAATGAGTTCATTGTTCAAATGTATATTTTATTAGTAAAAAAAAAAGTTAAGTATATTAACATTTTAAATACAACATAAATGAGTTCAATGTTTGAAAGCTAATTTCTAATGTACTATATTGATTTCCACTACAGTCACAGCTCTGCTGTTTAATACAAAGGCAATCATCTTAGTTTCTCATTAAATTTGCGAAGAATGGTTTCGGGACAAATTTTTCCCAAATAATGGCCTTCAAAAGCGATCAATGAAAGTTCTCGCAGACGTATTGTAGTCATCGATAATCTTTGAACTCAGTTGATTCGGTTTACACGGGAATCAACCCTTCGCATACCGCCGTACTGTTGCCGAATGTTTCGATTGCACAAAACAAATTATAAGTATCAGGAAACGCATCGCGCATTAGATACAATTCATTCAACGTATCAAAACTGATTGAATTTGGTGATGTTTTCTGATGCTCATCCCTTTTTTTGTCCAGATATTTCTTCGCGACAGACATCTCGGCATCAGAGGGTATTTTTAAGCCTATAGAACATAATATTTTTAAGCTAGCCGGCTTCTTTCCGTAAGCTGATGACAATGCCAACAATATACGATCATTTTTGGTGAAACGCTTTTTTAATTTGAATATAATATTATCAACGATATTAAAGTAAGCCGGCTTAATTTCAATAGAATATTCACTTCTCTCACCAAATGATTGTTCTACTACTGAGTTTCCTAATAGATTCGATCGACGGTGCACTCTGCGTGATATAAAACCTTGTTATTTTAATTGTTTTTGATCAAAAGTACCTCATTCAATCGCAAGCTATGTCTGCAACATCCATTATTTTCCTTTCAGCCTTTCCAAATTTGTGTGCTCCCAATTAGTAGTTCTAGTTAGACTAATTAGACTAATTATTATTAGTAGATTGAGGAAAGTATGTATAACTATTTGAGAATGGATGCAAAGTATTTAGATTACAGGAATAGGCGAAGACTGCTGACCTGGTACAGCCGCTTAAAGTTGAAAAATCCGAAATGCAGTCAGCTGGCCCTTGAATCATGATATAATTTCGAAATCCTTCCCATTCATCCTCAAGTAGTTGCAAGTGTTTTTCTAATCAGAACAGCAAACTGGGAGACACAAAAAGTGAAGAAATTGCTGGAAAAACGACTGCACCAACTGCAATTTCTTTTTTGTGTATATTTAGTTTAAGACACTTAAAATAATAAATTATCTGAAAAACTCGCTCAAAAAATGAAACAATTGAAAACAATTAAAATAACAACATTCTATCAATTTTCACCAAAAATTAACTTTCTTTACAATTTTTTGCCAGCTATTATTGGCAATAACTTGGGAAATTTTGTTTTTTAATTTTCAGCTGTCAAATGAAAGTGCTGCCATATTTTTGGCGTATGCTTACGTTTATAATGCAAAGGTCTAATTACACTGTGATCAACTGCGAAATAAACGAGGGCAGTTGTAAAAGCATACGGAAATTTGGCTAGGGCAGGCTCGACGGATTCAAGGGCAGGCTAAGCCTGCCCTAGCACCATACTAGCTACGGGCCTGACAAGACGTAATTAAAGTAACGTAGAAATCTAAAATCCACGGATTTATACGTCCCATCACGTTACGTTACGTTACGTTTATTAAAACCACTTGTATAAGAAAGCATTGTTTCAAACAATAAGTGAAAGAACGCACTGCTCAACTGACATTAGATCACATTACATTACTTTTATTATAATTGGACATTAACGTCAGAAAGACTATACTTTTGAAATATAAAAAAAATCAGTTTCATAAAAATTATAAGCCTTAAACAATGCTGTTTTGATAAATATAATTTGCGAATGACAAGCGATCCAAGTATTTGCACAACAAGATTAGGACAACTGTTGATGTAATATTTGCTAGAAAAATCGATGACATTACATCTATATTACATATTACATACGTGTGATATTTTAGATATTAAAACCCAATAAATTCATTAACATTTACAAAAATAATTCGAAATTAATGTAAAATAATAATGTTAGGTAATAAAATTTACTGGTGGGAAATTATTTTTAGTTAACATTAGGTATTTAAAATTTTTCAATTTAAAATTTTTTTATTAAAATAACCATTAAATTATGAAACGTATAAAACTGCGAAAAAGCTTCGCTTCTCTCGTGTGTCCAGCGATGCATATGTTTTTTTAATTTAATATGTTCTTAATACAATAAAAAAACAGAATTTAAATAACTCCTTGCGTTTTCAAATGAGAAGTTTTTCAAAAAAGGTCCAAAAACAGCCTTCTAACAACGAATACTCCCTTAAGGAAACGACAACGTCCAAGATTTCCGAAAATACTCTGTGTGCACTGCTTTTAGAAAGGTCAAATCTATCACCAGCAGCTAAAGAACTCTCGTGTTTTGCCAAAATCCACAAAGTAAACATTACTTTCTTTCTGAAATCCGCTATTTTGTTTTTGTGTCCACGCATTGAAGTTCCGAGTAAGGTTATTAATTCCTAAAATTTTATAAAATTTAATTCTGAAATCAGCACAAATTTATATTATAAAACCTCAAATGTGGTCGGAGACATTCTGAAGGGCTCCTTGAACAAATAACTACTGTATTGGGGAACAGTTTCTTCCTAATAGTTCTCATTTCTGGCTTTAACCTTTCGCTGAGAAACTTTAAATAAATTTAAATCGTTTGTGTCCACTAAAGTGTGTAACAACCACCAACAGCACAAACAACGCTTTCTGTATCTTCTGTAACACAAATACTAATTTTTTCGTCCAAATTCATATTTTTAATATTTATTTAATTTTTTGCTCGAAAATGTGTCAATTTCTGTAACTGTGTTGACAGAAAATGCAAATCACCGTTCACATGACACACAAAGTTGCGAAAAGTGATACAACATGTTGGCATTATGTTTATTTCTGTAAACGCAACCAATGGTATCATTCACATGAAACGGAAAACCAAAAACTCGTATCCTGGATTTTATGATTTTTATGCTTTATGATTCTTATTCTTTATGATTCTATTCGAAGCCTACTTATCTTTTCCAAACCACTGCTGATTCTATTTTAAAAGTTGGTAAGCATGTTTTTAAAATTGTAATCAATTTTCTTATGGGCATTTTCCCCCGCAAATATATGCAAAAATTAATTATTAAATTAGATTTTTTCGTCTTACCTTTAGCATTAAGAAGCGTGTAGATAATATGATCCGGTGAAGTATTTGCCCTCCATCGTAAAACTCCGGTTATAATTTGATGCTTTTTCATAAAAAAAATAAAATTTATTAGTTTATTAATAGAAGGAAAATGAAAAACCATAGGTTATTAACATATATAAAATAAGAATAATTACAAGTTTACGCATAACGAAGGTTACGCATTCAATGATAATAGCTCATAATACGTGTCTAAATAGCTCACAAAAAAAAATCATGTAAAAATTCAAGGAATATATCACAAAAAATTATCAATTTAACTTTCTATGGTAAAGCCAGACCAAATAAAGAGCCTTGAGTTATTATGAAATTAATTAAATAATCGGAAATAATTGATCGTTTTCGGTCAAGGTCATAAATGATTGAACATCTGGTTGTGCCAATAGCCAGCTTTCAGTTAAACATTAGCTTCCAGCAAAGCAAAAATTAGGTTCTATGATGTACTTCGGCAAACTCGTCGAACTCTATCGAACAGTGAAAAAATAAGAAGTAACTACAACAGACGGCAATCCTTGGTAAAGTTACAGCAAAGATTATATAGTATAAAGATGTACCACGTAGAACATTAAAATGTAACAAATATTTTTCAGATCAATACGTAAGCTTTTGTGAGCGCGATGAAAAAGCTTTCTTGAGAGAAAAGTTTCCAATCCTTGCGTGCACATTCTCTCTGCAATGCTCTTTTACTCTTCACTTCACAATGCTTCACAGCATAGATCACCACTGCATGGTTTCTCATAGCTAGCGAGAGTCGTGAAATTTAATGTTGTAATGGTTTTTCCGTTGTTGTTGTTGGAACCAAGCAGTTGTGATCTCTGCTTGACAGCAACAAATGTTTTTGTTTGTTTGCATTATTTTCATGATGATATCCTTATTTTGTGCGAAGCAGATTTTTCTTTTTCACTGCTTGCTATATTGACTATTTTTGATTGACTATCAGCCAGAGCAGTAAAATCTGCATATATATTCAGAATCTTAAGGAAAACTGAATAATGACATACAAATCCATCCAGTGAATTCAAAATTGTTTATAAATAAAATTTTTAATTCACAATGAATTTTAGAAAATTGATTAGTAATTAATTTCAATTATTTTTTTTTTCGATATTCAGAATAATTAATTATTTTTTTATTCATATAAATGCTATTTACAAAGAATGCAATTCAAAAAGAATGTCAAATTTTTCAATAATAAATTTTTTGTACATTATTATTTTTTGATTCATTGCCTATTCATGAGTTATTCATTATTAATTTTATAGTCATTATTAATTTTTTATTTGTTATTAATTTGGTTCATTATTCAAAAGTGAATAACAAGATTTTTTTTAATTTTATTTATTATTCAAAAGTGAATGAAAAATTAGAAATTAATACGAAATTTATAATGAATAAAAAATTAATAATGAATAAAAAATTAATAAAAAATTAACAGCGAACATCATAAAATAGTAGTGAATAACAACATTTTTTATTCATAGTATTTTTTATTTAAAAGTGAATAATAAATTAATAACAGTGGCAAACAATTTGTGGCAACAAAGTTTGCTCGACGAAAACGACGTTGCTAGTTCGATTGGGTATTTTTTCTAGATAATGAAGAAGATGATAAGTAGAATTTTTCGACTTTTTTGAGTTTTGAAAAATATTTCCCCAGTTATGATCCTATAACTCCAAATGTATTAATTTATTTTACAAGTTTTATAAATGCTTACAAATGAGATTTATACCTTTTATTTAAGCTTTTATTTATACGATTTTTGTAGATATTTTCTGAATACTACATTTGTGAAAGAGTTTAAAATATACCGTTTATTTAACATTTCCCCAAATTAAATTGCGAAAAAATATGACTTTGATATATAATTTGATTTTATTTTTACTTTGTTGTTTAAAAAATATTTCAACGAAAATATTTAGGTAAAAAGTATGATTATAGCAGGTTGGATATTTACGTATTTCGGTTTTAGTAAAAATACTCAAAATTACCTGCATCAAAGTCGACGTGGTGAGTTCGTACTAAACAAATGCTTCAGACTTTAAAAACCCAATTATCATATACCTAACTAAAGATTTTGTTTACAAACAATGTTCTTAGCGTTTTTAGCTATATTTAAAAATCCCTAAACCGCAATTTTACGTTATAATAGGATTTGCAACACTGTTAACTCTTTGAAATGAGTAAAATAACAGAAATAACGTAAACAAAGATACGTCAAAAATAATTCAAAACAAAACAACGAAATCTTCGCGCTGGTATAAATAGCTAGCTGAAACACTGTGTGTTGCTGTCACGGCCCCGATACCAAACGCCCATAACATGCTATCAGTGAAGCGGCACGAGTAAATTGTGATCGAGTACCGAATTCCGAGGCCACCTATAACTCCAAAGCTATTCAATATCAAAAATTTCAGTTGTGTGGGAGGGGGGATAACCCATAAAATGTTATGAGTGAAATGTGTAAATTGTAGTCGAATATCGAATCCTGAAGCTATGCGGATTATAACTCCAAAGCAATTATCGCATATAGCGATTGGCCTGTATAGGAGGTAATTTTGAGTATTAACCATATTTTTTTAACTCTTTCACAAATGTAGTATTTAAAAAATTTATACAAAAATCGTTAGATCAATACAAATGATAGCTCAAATGAAAGATATAAACGTCTTATTTGCAAACATGTACAAATTTTGTAATATGAAAAAATACTTTTTAAGTTATAGGATCATAACTGGGGACATATTTTTCAAAACTTAAAAAAATGGAAAAAATCTTTGAAAATTCTTCAAATCTTTTCGAATTCTCATACAATTTAACACAAAGTCTATATTAATAAAACTTATTTTCTGGTTTGTTTGCTTAATTGACATTTATACAAATCTATATGGCTTAACGGACTTCGCACAATTTAAGTACACATATTGTGTGCATCCTAGATTAGATTGTAACATACTTAGTTTTGATCACGCTCATTCCACCCATTTTCACTTACGTAAATTTTGATATTGAAAATCTTTCATTAAAAATATTTTTCGCAAATTAAATTTAAAAAATTTCAGTAATTTTAATGCTTTATCTTTAGAATTTCAGAAATTTTTGGTACAACTACTTTTTCATAAAACATCGTTCCCCAAGAATGAGAAAAAACGACATGAAAATCAAAACTTTGACTTTCGATGCAAATATATCCGCTATTTTTAAATATATTTAATTCAAATTTTCTTGATCAAAGTTTTAATAAAAGCACCTAACAAAAATAGTTTCAACTGTAGCGTTAGGTCAGTGAATATATTCTTTAATTTTTGTTTTCAAAAACGGTCCAAAAATTGAATTTTTATTCAAAAAATTATTAAAAAATGTTTTTGTTGTATAAATAAGAACTATTGAAAATTGCATTTCTGAGTACTTTTCATATAATAAAGCATGTATTTGCAATAATATAATAAAAATATATAAAAGTAGTTAAATAAAAAAATTTTCCGCAAAAAAACAACTTAAACAATATTGCTTACAACTGTAATGTTTTTGTTTTAATTTTTATGTTGTTAAGTGAAAGGACCTGCCTCGAGTTTTTGCCGGCGCTTAAAAACGCCACTGGCTCTAAGTAAATTATTTTTTTTAGCCGGCATAAGAATGCACTTAGGCTTGAAATATTAATTTTATTCAGCCGGCATAAAAATGAGCTTAGGCTTGAAATAAATAGAAGCAGCTGATTTAAAGCTTGTAGAATTAATGATCTTTATTTTCAAATTTTTGGTGCTTATAAAGCCAAACAACGGTATTTTGAAAAAGTGCATAATTTTTAACATAAAAAGTGCGTGAGTGAAAAATAAATATAAACTTAATGCGTAAATGCGTAATGCAAAATATATATAACAAAATATATAAACATTGAAAGTGCGCGAGTGAAATAAATAGAACATTAGCTTAGTGCGAAAGTGTGTCATGTAAATCTAATATATAACCACGGGTCATTGTGCGTGGTGAATAATAACAAACATAAATACAGTGCAACCAAATAGTTTGTGTACGTTTGGTTGCTTAACTCGGTGCGCACTACACAACATTATTCGCGGCAAAGCTTCAACTGATGGAATCGCCCTTACAATAATATAACACTAAAAATAGCATGTGGCAAAACGGCAAAAAAAAACCAGGTCAACACACAAAATATACAGAGATTATGTCATATTTATGATATTATATTCTTGAAATTATATGACAAAAAGATAAGAGATAATGCAACAAATATAATAATTTTAAATTATATAATGTTCGTAGCTACCCTACTTAGTAAAAAAATTGTCTACATTTTTTAAGTAAAACCTAATAAAATTCTGCTACATTTTGTTGGCAGCTACATCTTTTATTCAAATGTTTCGTGCATCAAATTTTAAATATCATTTATATTGCTTTTCAATATTATGCTCACATTGTCGCTTACTTATTCTCTCGCTCTCAAAAGCTTTAAATCGTTCGCTCGCTGACTCTCATAAAGCTTTTATATGGATTTATGATAAATCCACATTCAAATTTTACTGTGCCACTTGCTTGTATGGCGGTGGCACATCTTTCTATAGGGTCCGCCATCTAACTTTTTTTTTTCAACTAGTGCTTACTTCGTGAATGGTAACTTAGCTCATGTCTGATTTGACAGATAATTAATTTTATCCTTCCGCTAAACGAATATGGTTGTGTATACGCTTGAACAACGCTGGGAAATATTGCGACATTACTTTGAAAATCATGGTAATTTTGCAGAATGTGTGCGAAAATTGCCTACGGATTTTGGAAGAAGAGAAGCACCGTCAGCTCCGTATGTTCGTTATCTTGTGAAAAAAGTGAAAGAAACTGGCATCCTCATCGATAAATCAAAGCGTGAAAAGCCAAAAGCTGTGCGTACACCCGAGAATATTGCTGCTGTGGCAGAAAGTGTGGGTGAAGCGCCATCAACATCAATTCACTGTCGTTCTCAAAAATTGAACATTTCATTGGGACGAATTTTGCATAAAGACCTTGGTAGGGCCTGCGATCGACTTGCAGAAGATGCCGATTTTGCCAAAAAAATCATCTTTTCAGATGAAGCTCATTTTGATCTTGGCGAGTATGTAAACAAGCAAAATTGTCACATTTGAGGCACAGAAAAGCCGCACGCATACATTGAAAAGCCGCTGCACCCAAAACGAGTCACTGTTTGGTGCGGATTTTGGTCCAGAGGCATAATTGGGCCATTTTTCTTCGAAAATGAGCAAGGAGTGGCCGTTACAGTCAATGGCGATCGTTATCGGGCCATGTTGAACGAATTTTTGTTCACAAAAATTGAAGAGGAGGATATTGGCAACATTTGGTTTCAACAGGATGGCACTACGTGCCACACAGCCGAAGCTACACTGGATGTTTGGCGCCCTGTTTTTGAAGATCGCATTATCAGCCGCAGAGCTGATGTCGTTTGGCCACCTCGGAGCTGCGATTTGACACCGTTGGACTATTATTTGTGGGGTGCCCTCAAAGATAAGTGTTAGCCGACAAGCCAGAGACAATTGACTTTTTAAAGGACAATATTCGTGAAGCCATTGGTGAAATACAGCTGCACACAATCGATAATGTGCTTAAAAATTGGACCGATCGTGTAGGCTACTGTATGACCAGCCGAGGCAGCCATTTGAATGAAATTATTTTCATTATTAACCGGAAGGATTGTACTTTCAAATAAAAAAAGAAATTTGAGAAAATATTCAGTAGTTTTTTTTTCATAGCATTTTAAAAAAAAAAAAGAAAGTTATTTGGCGGACCCTGTATTATATTATCTGTAATTATAGGCTTGATCCTAAAATACTGCTTTAATGTCGTATGATAAAATGGAAGATGAGAAATTCTTGTGAATTTGTTCAAACAAGTTTAAAATAATATAAGACTTAAACACTGGGTTGGTCACATCTTAATCACTCAAGACTACTAAAGAGTGGAGTTTAGCATCTCCCGAAACAGTTCTGTCTTGTCTACTGTGTGATTGACTCTATACAGAGTTGTTGTTGTTGCCTTCTTCAAACTTTTTGATCTTAATAGGTCACAATTAAAATCATGTACAAATTCACAGAATAGATCACAATTAATTATCAATTTAAAAGTTGTTTTTGTTGAAAGCTTCTTCTACAAGTTCCGATATGGTTATTACTATGCTTTTCTTTTAACTTACTGCAAGTATTGTGCTTTTAGAACATTTTTAAAATAGTGAACAAATAAATTTTAAAACTTGATTTAAAAAGATTTGGCTTAGAAATGACTTTAAATGCTTTTATATTTATTTGCAATTTCAAAAGAAGTGCAAGAAGTTGGTTCTTGTCAAAAGCTGTAGAAGGAAGTTCGTGTTAACTTGATGGGTTCTACACCGCATAAGGTATTACCATACTTGAACTATAACATTGACTTAGGACTAGTTTACACCATACGATTACACAATAAACAAAAACTCTAAAAAATCAATAATTATTAAGATTTTATGAAATACTTGTATTTCCCTGCAGACGTTGTTCTGCCATAGACCGGCTTGCTGCGAATTTTCACGCTAATCGGGAAAAATTTTATATTTTCACCATTTTTAGTATAGTTGCCAAAAGTAACCATTTGAACTCAATTACCAAATTTTAGTCTAATCCGTCCGAAATATATAGCACTTTTGCTAATTCAGGAGCGGTAAAAGGGGGTTTGGCCACATTTTTTCCTTAAACCATATCGTACTCGAAACAAATCGACTGTTAAAATTTCAGCTTAATTTAGTTTATACCTGGCGCACTTTGATTGACTCCATGCTAATCACCTGAAAAAAGGGCGTAAAAATTGTGAGACAGTTGCCGAAAGTAGCCATACATACGAACAAAATACCAGATTTTAGTCTTACACGATTAAAACCGTACAAACCATACAAACTAAATTATCAAATTTTAGTTTTATACGGCCTGAACCGACTGAAATAAAGTATTTTTATTAATTTGGGGGCGGTAAAAGGTGCATCAAATTTTTATTTTTCCTAAAACATCTCATTAATAAAACAAATCGACTGCCAAAATTTCAATCGGTCAATCGGTCCAGTAGTTTTGGGGTTTGTAGCCATCAGCAGGCTAGAGATGTGCAAGTGCCAGCAAAAGTCGACTTCGACTTGAAAATGTAAAAGTCGACTCATCGACTTTTTAAACCTTTAGAAGTCGACTTTTCTACTTTTTTCGACTTTTTTTAAGTTATTTTTGTACCGCTTTTGTAGGGCAGTTAAGAAGCAAATGATTCAATATAAAAATTGTGTTTTATTGTTAAAAACTTTTTAACAAAAAAAAAAAACAACTTCAAAACCACTACAAAGTAAAAAATAATTTTAAATTACTTTTCGCATTTATTCTTGGTCAAATTTGATAATTTATTTATACATATATTATTAAATTGGAAATCTTATTATTATAATTTTTTTTTTCTATTTTGTATTATCATCATAAATATATTAATTACTTTACGAATATAAAAGCTTTAAAGCCGGAGCGTTAATTTCATAAAATTAATTTTATATTCATCAAGAAATTAATATATTTATGATGATAATACAACATAGATAAAAAAAAAATATAAAAATAAAATTTCCAATTTAATAATAGATATAAATAAATTATCAAATTTGGCCAAGAATTAATGTGAAAAGTAATTTAAAATTATTTTTTACTTTGTAGTGGTTTTGAAGTTGTTTTTTTAAAAGTTTTTATTTCTTCCTTTTTAGAGATTATTACAACATTTTTGTCCATTCTTGTAACGAATTTTGGTACCCTAGTGTCAATATTCGAGATACAGTGTTTTTCTTATAGTGCCACGTCCTTTGAAAAATTCCACCTACTTTCTTGGTTGTATTTTGTTATAATTCTACGTATTCTTGTACCGAATTTCCGTACACTAGTGTCAATATTATTGGAGTTACAGTGTTTTTCTAAGATTTTTGTCGAATAACGCCCACTTTTTTTACCATAATTTGTAATTATTTTGCCTACCCCCGTACTAAATTTCAGTACCCTGTTGTCAATATTAACTGAGATACAGTGTTTTTCTAAAAGTGACACGACCTTTGTCTATTACCGCCCACTTTCTTCATAGTGTTTTGTAATAGTTCTACACATTCTTGTAACGAATTATATTATCCTAATATCCATAATATTCGAAATAGAGTGTCTTTCTAATATTTCCACGCCCTTTTGTCCAATAACGTCCACTTTCTTGACCGTAATTTGTAATAACGTTCCTACCCCTGTAGCGATTTCCAGTACCCTGTTGTCAATATTAACTGAGATACAGTATTTTTTTTATATTGCCACGCTCATCTGTCCAATAACGCCCACTTTATTGACCGTAAATTTTCATAACTATGCCTACCTCTGTACCTAATTTCAGTGTCCTAGTATCAATATTATTTTGATTACAGCTTTTTTCTAATATTGCCACGCCCTTTATCACACAACGCCCACTTTCTTTACAATATTTTGTAATAATTGTTCCTACCCCTGTACCTCATTTCAGTCAATATTATGTCAATATTATTCAAGTTACAGCTTTTCTATTATTGCCACTCCCCTTTGTCGATTACCACCCACTTTTTTAGACAGGAACCTCCGCGTCTAATGTTTCTATCTGTTGACAAAAAATTGCTGCAATCGGGCTAGTACTTTAGGAGTTATCGATGTACATACATTAAAAAAAAAACAAACAAACAAACAAAGAAACGAACCAACTTGAGAACCTCCTCTGATTCGGTTAAAAAATAAACAAAAACATAGTACTTCAGTTAATAAAACTAAAAACAAAATATTGCAATTTTAGATCTTATATAGGTAATCAGACTTCTTATGAATAATTTTTGCCGGGTAATCGAAAGAGGGATAGTTAATTTTCAAGATAAAGTTTAAGAACATTTTGGAAAATTTTAATGCAAATTTCTTCATCAATCGTCAATATTTATGAAAGTAAAAAATATGTGATGTCTCCATCTGCTATCTTAAAAATGAAAATTTCCTTTTCCGATTCTCCAGGAAAAATTATTCATAGTTGGGCTGAATATCAAGCCCTCACCACCGAATTAACGTATGCGTTATAAACTAAATTTTACAAGAGAATTTTTTTTTACATAAGCGGTACATGCAAATTTTATTTTTGTGTTAGATATAACTTTAGAACAGTTTAACGTAGAGATGTGAAATTTTTTGGGGTTGACGACTTTGTTGTTTGCCATTTAAAAATCAATTTCGAAAAAGAGGCGCTTACGTTAATTCGGCGGTTAAGGCTCGATATATTTGTGCATAAGTGAACGAACAATTAAGGGAATCACATTTCTTCACCAATTGAACGTAGAAAAACCAACATGTTAAGATGTTCTGGCGAAAGCCTGTTTCGCAATTGTTTCGCTATGAGACCAGCATGAGAAAATAACCTTTCGGATGGCATCGAAGTTGCAACAATTGATAAATATTTGTTTGCAACGGCCCAAACAAAAGGGAATTCAGTTTTCATGCATTTCCAGACAACAAGCGGATTTTTATTAAGTTTTCGATCAACAGCTGCGCGAGCCAGATAAAGACGCAGCTGAGTGGGCATCCCTTCAATTTCATCAGTTGTAGAGTCCATGTTTGTTTTAATCACCTCATCCAAAAACATAATATAACACTGTTATCGGATTCTTGATTATTAGATGTCGATACCGCTTTCACAACTTCTTCTTTGAAATTCTTACTTGTCTCATCTCGGCATTCACAAGATCACCTAAATGGAGGGGGGTAATATTTGCAGTAATTATTTATATAATGCTGCTTACCAAGGTGAAAGATTGCTTGAGAAAACTCATGAATATTTTGAAATGCGTGCAATTAAATATTGTAAATTTTTTTTGTAATTTCAATGGCAAGCAGTCGTTTTAAATTCTTGCCAATTTGACTTAAAGCGGAACATTCCTCTGTTTTCTATAATAAAAAATTAATCGATTTGAGCGTAGTTTGAATATTGTGAATATAAATTTGTATTAACAGCCCTATTCTGGTAAAGTAACAATTGTTACCCAGTATTCTTGATATTTCCATGTGTTTGTTGTAATGTTTATTTTTCAAAACAAAATTTTAAAAGCTCAAAAATAATAACTTTTGATTAAAATTGTCACCTGCTTTTCAAATAGTGACAATTCCATTAAAACATTTTGTTACGCGTGTAACGTAATCAGATGATACCGACTTCCACTTACAGTCTCTTTTTCACTTTTCCGACCACTTTTTTACATTTATCGACTCAAGAGTAGCTAACGTAGCCTTATTTGTTGTAAAACAGCTATTTCGTTTATTAGTTTAGAGAAGACAGTTCTCAGATAAGCGGCAAGGTTTTTGTTTCGCATAAAATGAAAAAGTCGAAAGTAAAATTCGACTTTTTTCAATATCAGAAAGTCGATTGCCAAAAGTCGAAAATTATCAAGCAAAAGTCGTTTTTCGACTCATTTCGACTTCAGCTTGCACATCCCTACACCAGGCCCGTAGAGAGCCAAGTTCTCTGAGATCTGATAATACAATCCCGGAATACCGGGATCGTCCTGACATGCAAGAAGTTTTTATTTCGTTATTTTTTTTTTTGCTAAAAAGTGCAACACATTCACTTCTATTATAGTATATATTCTGTATCAAACTGATGTAACAAAGAAGTACAATTTGTACCAATTCAACAAAAAAAAACCAAACATAAAATTTGACAATCATTTATCCTCAGTAATTTTTAACATAGTTTTAATAATACATGTACAAATACATATATTTGGTTTAGCAGTAACTGCCTCCATAAAATTATTTTAAATCACTATTTAAACAATAATTTTTTGAAAATATCTTTTTTTTTATTGATTATTGTTTAAATTATCCTTCAATAAATCTATTCCGCTTGTAATACAGATTCTACAGCGCTTAAAACGTGGTGCGCCAGATTAAATTTAACGTAGCAGAGAAACTTTAAACACGTTTTTCTCAAAACATACTTTTTCAAAACTGGCTACACTACTGCAAACAAACAAACTAATCGACCAATTAACATTTTTTTTAAAATCTGTTTGTATAGTAATTCTACACATATTTTTATTGCAAATATGGTCAAAAATAATGTCAATTTTTTCCACTTTTTTTAACGCTTCGTAATTTTCTTAATTTTCCATTTTGATAAAAAATGTGCATTCAAGAGTCTTTTTTCGAAAGCAAATTATTTTCAGGCGGTCTGGAGACACTGATGTTGTAAAACTAATATGCAAATAAAATTTTTTGTAATGTAATAAAATTTTTACGAAAACATCTTCTAAAATATGCTTTAATTTTAACCGCTTTGGCCTAAGACCTCCCTTTAATTATATGCTATAGTACATTTAAATTAAAATAAAAAAGTCAATACATTTAAGTAACAAATAAATACAACACCCTTTCTATTTAGAACTCAGAAAAATCATTCCTTCTTTTAATCAAAATACGATCTTTGAGAAATCTTCCCTGCACCAATCTTCCCTAACTTAGACCTTAATTTATTGCATATAAGACATGCAGATTAGAAGCACCGCTCCGCCTCAACGCTTATACAGTGGCTCACAACGAAAGTCGGGCAGGCATTTCTTAACAATTCCGCATTGGTTTCAGAAATGAAAACGTAAGAAGAAACTTGGAGTAAATATTTTTTTCAAAACGTTATTTTTTGGTGAGCAAAATTAAACAGAAATGGAGTTGAAAAATTAGAACATAACGGTAAAACAAAATTAAATCAAACCGAAGCTTTAAAAACGAGCTCACATTGAAAGTCGGGCAGATAGGGAAATGAATGCTAAAACTAAGAATTTAATATTTTGTTGCCAATCCTTTTTTTTTATGATTGCTTGCAGCCTTTTTGGCATGGGTGCAACCAAATTTTTACAAACACCAGCTCCAATCTGATTCCACTCTTCACTTAGGATACTTTTTAATTGATCTTTAGTTACCCATCTCTGATACTGCATTCTGGGTTCAAGTTTATCCCATAGATGTTCTACAACATTTTAATCTGTGCTTTGTGAGATTGTTTTTATGACATTTGGACATATCTCAAGTATACAATTCTTTACCAAGAGCATCGTATGTTTCAGGTCATTGTCTTGGTAAAACTCAAAATTGTCTGCAACTCCTTATTTACCCGAACTTTCTTTTACGTACGCCATGAGAATGTCAAGGAACATATATATTTTAGTCATTATACCTTCAATAAAATGAATCCTTCCGACATCAGACTCAGCCCCAAACCATGACTGATCCTCTACCATGCTAAACCGTATGTTTAAAATTTTTATTGCATAATTCTTCATTAGGTTTTCGCTTTCCATCTCAACCATATAAATTAAATAAATACTCATCGGTAAACAAAACCTGTAATAAAAGTTTATTGTTTAAAAGTGCTAAAGATCCTAATGTATTCTATTTTATTAACCTTGATTAAAAAGTCTTTGGTCATTTGCTCATGCACGAAATTGGGGCGTTCTTTTATATTTTTCTAGCTAATACAGTACTTTTTTCGTGCTACTCCTCCATTTAAACAATTTTTCTTTCGAATTATTCTTTTTCAAATTGAGTTTTAACATAACCTCTAGTTTTGGTGCAGATAAAAGTGGGTCTTTTATTATTTATCTTAAAACATACCTTTCATCTTTGGAGCTAAGTTTATTTTTAGCTACTGTGCGCTCTTTATTTTTTGTTCAATCATTGCATATTCTCTTATCTTATATATAACGCTTGATTATATCGTGCACAGTTGAATTACTTTTTAAGACAATTTGTGAAATTTGTAGCTCGGATTTTTCTTTCAAATAATGATCTATCATGAGCTGCCTTTCTGCCAGTGTTAATTGATTAACTTTTCGATAAATGTTTATTTTTTTAAGTTTTGCGTTTGACTGAAGTTATTCCAACAGTAGTAAAAAGTTTTAAGCAGTAATAACGGTTTAAGTAAAACGAATTACATTTTTTCTTTACTTGCCCGACTTTAAATGTGAGCTGCTTTTTATAAGTTTGTTTGTATTTAAATTGGTTTCACTGTTATGTTTTAATTTTTTAATTATGCTTTTGCTTAATTTTGTTTTCCAAAAAATAACGTTTTGAAAAAATTTGTACTGCAATTTTCTTCATACTAATTAGAAATGCACTTTCCTTGTGAGACACTGTAGTTCGATCGTTGATTGTTGAAAAGGGGATATATTTGTGATGGTAGTTTGAAAATTTTTATTAGCTACTAAAAAAATTGTTTTCAACAATCCCGGGATTCGAATCGAATAATCCCGGGATATTCGGATCTTGAAAAAGATCCCGGGATTGACATCCCTAGTTACAACATACGGGCCCCCCTGAAACACAAAAAAATGCATTAAGAAAAGTACAAACCAGGGCAAGCTATTGCGAGGTCAATGCGAAAATTATTATTTAGTCCTTAGTTATTATACAATGTGATCTTTAAGTCATGTACCATGACAAGTTAAACATATCCTATTGCCATTCTTGTTCATACCCTTAACAATTTTTGTGTGGCATTCCGAATAATTAATATGTACTGATAATTCGCATTATTGTGATATCCTTTTTATTCTTATTTTTTAATTATGTTTATTCATTGTAAGAATACGAATTTTTAGAGTTTTAAGAAACAATTGATGCATAACACTTTGCACAAAATTTAAATTTTTTATATATTAGGTAAAATTGTCGATGAAATCTTTAAAGTGAAAGGGTCATTTTGGCACATAAGCACTAGGGTGGTTTATCTCATAGTTTAAAAAAAATGTCAGAATTTTTTTGGGGGCACCCCCCCTTAAATGTTTCTTTTTGTCAGACTTTAGGATTGCAAAGTTTGAGCACGATTGAAGGATGTTAACACGTGCCATTGGGGCCTCAAAGTTTTGAAAATCTCGATTTTTTAGCAGTTTGGTGACTTTGCCGACCCATATCTCTAAAACGGTTTAATATATTTGCCCGTGTCATACATCAAATTGAAAACGATACTGTTAACAATATTTAATATGCAATAAAACAATACGAAAGTAGTACTGAATTCGAGATAATGAAGCCAATGTCCCTAAAAACGTGACTAGGTACCCTTTAGAGCGAAGATGGAACCTATCGTGAAAAAATCCATTTTCCTTCCTATATTATCAATTTTTGGAATGAAAACAATTATGTATTTAAAAAGTCAAGTATAATAAATGTCTTTTTCATTTTATTTTTATTTAAATTTATTCAAGGGACTGACATAATGTGGTTTTGGAGCTATCTGGATACAGCTGACGGCATCTGCTGACTGCTTGGAAAACGTATTGTTTTTGTTGCTCGTCCTTTATAAGTAATTGGTTGTAATCTGTGATGAGCTTGACTCCTCGCTCTTCCATGTCGTTCACAACTTTCAAGTTGTTTACCATCCTTTGCCCCTCTAGGTAGTTGATGTTCTGCGGCCAAGTTGCAGGATCTTTTTCCAGAAATTCGGTGTTAATGTTTAATCTCTTGAACAACAGGTAAGTCTCACTTGTAATTAGAGCTGGGAGACCTTTTTCTAGGAATTTCGGCAGTTGTTATTTTTTTAGTTTGGGTCGCATATTTTTGGAGCACTTCTCATTTTCTTCTGCTTGATTTGTTAAGATTTTTGTCACCATTTAGCTCTTTACGGTGTTTTGCACTGTCGGGTCAAACAATGCCAGGGCAACAAGTTCAGGACTAAGATACCACAGGTGATTTATCATTTTGTTAATACCTTTTTCTGATATTTTTTTGTCAATGCTTTCGTATTTCAATAGATTTTCAATGAGGTCTACGTCTTGTTTTGGTGCTAAATACGCTCTGGGGGCGTTAAACCAGGCTTTACAGTAGACTCGAACGATGAAAACACAAACTGCTTCTAGGGCCTCTTGTTCGTGGGAAGTCAGCTTAAACTGGTCACGAAAGAGTTGTATTTTCAGACAGTAAATAGCTTTTTCCATCCACCGGGCATCCACTGGACCTGGAGCGCACATATCTTCCGTCAATATGGCCAAGATATATCAATGCCAACTGTAACAGCTCTTTGTAGTCGTCTCTTGGCTGGCATTCCATTAGTTTTCTTTGCAGTTCTTCTTTGATATTCTCTACGTCTTCTTTGGGCAGTATTTTCAAAACATTCTCGCCTACATCGAACTTGGATTTATCAATCGCCGACCATTCTTTTTGAAATCTCTTGAATATGTCTGGTTGAGGTCCCGATGTTCTTCCTAACTTGCAGTCAAAAACCCCTCTCAACAAGACTTCTAAAACGTTGTGTCGGCACGCTAGGTACAGGAGCTCTCGACCTAACAGCTGCTCCAGGAGATTGCACGCTGCATTGAGTCTCCCAGTATTTGATGCTGTTGTATCGAAGCACATAGACACGACCGAGCTAGCGAGACCCCATTCCTCTAGACATTCGTTTACTGCTAGGGCTTGTTCCTCCCCTGAGGTACTGTCAGTTTCAGGAACGCCCAGGAGTTGTTCTTTAGTCCCATGTGATACCAGAACAGCAGCACGTTCTTTCTGCTCTGTTTTGAGGATACCTGGTAGTAGCTTTCCATCCCAGTGCACATAAACAGCCTCGTTTTGGGGTATCTTAAGTCTGTCTTGAATTTGTTCCGTGTATTTTCACGGTTTATTCTCCACTGTTCACGGATAACGCTTCTGGAGATCTTATATTCTTTGGGATCCTCTCCGAGAGCTTCTACTGTTGCCAAAATGTTACGAGTAGCGTTCCTATCGGACACCTTACAGCGGTCTAGCAACAATGACAATTTCATGGTTAGGACCTCTTTGAAGCCACGCTTGATTCTCTTGGGACAGATGGTCCTTCAGATTCTACGTTCATCTCGAGCTCTTCATACGGCCACCGTCACCGTCCACCGTCTCTGTGAACAATGAGATGAGACAATAAGTATGAAGTTAATGATGATGGAAATTTCAGCTAGTGATCTAGATCTTATAAAGTTTCGCTACAAGGAAAATATTACTTTTTTTTTAATGCTTACCGAAATTTCCCGCTTCAAGTTGTTTGTCCAAGACCTTCCGTTGTTTCTGTAGTAGTCTTTCTTCAGCTTGATCTAACTTCAGGTCAACTCCGAGCATGGAGCCTGGTCTTCTTTTCTGTCTTTGTTTCAACAGAAACTCCTTATCTTCTTCTGAAGTCATCATCGTCAGGGCATCTTGGTGGGCAATATCAAAGAGATCATCCAACTTTAGGGTAAACTGTTTTACAGCATATCTTGCACTTTCCGTTTTTCTATCCTTGTACTTTTGCATTTTTCTCCAATCATCGTACAGTTTTTCCAGCTTTACTATGACATTTTTCTTTTGTTTTGTAGGAATTCGAGCTTTTGTCCCTAAAACTAAAACCTCGTCAACAGTAGTTGTGGCAGAGTCTCTCACATTTAACTTCACAGTACGCAAATTGTAGAACATAGTAGCAATAACTTGTCGATTGGAGGGCAGCTTACATTCAGTTATCTGATGAGCTGAATAGTCAATTAGAAAAATGTTGTCTCTACCTCTACTTCTCATGCCAGAAGTAGAAGCCATCACTTTTAAGAGAAATAAAAATGTTCACTAGAAGAAAGAATAAATGACACAGAATGACACTAACTAAAACAAAGAGTACGTGTTAGTAGGTACCGACCTAATTAAAATAAAAATGTCTTTTTTAGTTAATATTTAGTGTGTTTTTTTAAACTCGATCACACGAACGTAGAACAAAATACGACATTCACTGTTCAGCGAATACTTTTCAACTGACAAAGAAACAAAATCATAAAAGCAAGAACCACCTAGCTATCCTTTTCTTTTTTTAATAACAGACTCTGAACCCCTGGACTTCTACTTAAAATATAACAATAGGTAGTAGGGTAACCCAATACATTTTTAAACTAGTTTGGCTTACCTGCTTGGGGTCGACAGTGATACAGTATGAGGAAAAAATAGATACATACCTGACATAAAAAAACATTTTTGTGGGTCTAAAAATAACGGTATACCACAGCAAACATATTTAAATGAAATGGGATTCCAAAGTACAAATATTTGTCCATAATAAGCAATAATAATACAAATAACGCATCTTTGCTCTCAGGAGTACCTACCCAGTAGCGGATGGAATATATTCCGAATATATGAAGCATCAATTACCTTGTAATGACCACTACTTCCGACTATATTACCATACTATGCATAAAAGGCCTTACATTTCACATTGAATGAGACAGGAGGTAAGTGATCGCCTCCATTCAGCATTACCTAGAAGTTATGGAGTAACATACTACTTGTATTAAGTTATAAAAATCACTGCATTACTTTTCCTTGTATGCTACATTACAGGTAATGAGGTATGAGTTAATTACTTCTGCTATATGCTATATGCTGGTAATTTATTCTGTATTAGTTCTATGGTAGCCACTGGCAAATCCGCTGCTGGGTAGTCACGTTTTTAGGGAAATTGGTTTCCTATTTTTTTGGTTTCAGTACTAGTTGCGTATTTATTGTGTAGAATGCAAAATGTTAAAAACAGTATGGCCTTTAATTTGATGTATGACACGGGCAAATAGCTTTAGCCGTCCCAGAGATATGGGTCGCCGAAGTCGCCAAACTGCCAAAAAATCGATATTTTCAAAACTTTGAGGCCCCAATGGCACGTGTTAACATCTTCCAATTGTGCTCAAACTTTGGCAATCTTAAAATCTAAAAAATGGAACATTTAAGGGGAGTGCACCCAAAAAAAATCCGACATCGATTTTTTAAAACCACCCTAATAAGCACCCTTTGAGGTAAGTTCGAAATATTTAACATTTATTGGAATGTTTTTTTCAATTCAATATCAACAAAAAAAATCTAATCTTAACTTTTACACTGAAGAGAATTTAAACAGATATAAAAACAATATAAAGAATTTTTTTTATAAATAGTGTCAAATTCCAAGGAATTGGAATTGAGGTGGAATTAAAGTAAAAAGGAGTCATTAAAACCCAGCTCTGTGGACATCTTCAATAATAATTTCCAGTTGATCTCGTATATTAGTTGGTGTCGGTTGTGTTTTATCGTGTTATGTGAAAGCCTTTGTTATATTCGTGAGTGTATTAAAACAGTTTCAATATCGTAATAACTTAAATATTATATTGTACTTACTAATATCATTAATATACAACTATTCTATTAAATAATAATAGTGCATTTAAGTTGTGTAAGTTTAATTCTAGCATATTAACTTTGTTTAACTTGTTTAGTTAATGCAGTGTTGTTGTTTTTGCATTTGCATGCTTACTGTGTTTTAGTTTCTTCTTTGTGCGGTGATTTGTTTATCTTCAGCTCAGTGAGTGTTGTTTTTGTTTTTTAGTTTCTACTAAACTGTGCACAAACTGCCTGAATATAATAACCCTAAAAGCACATTTTGCATCTGCTCATTTTTTAAAAATTAAACATGGATTATTTTTCTGCAGAAAATATCGTTGCTTGTTCTTTAGACGAACTTTGCAAAAGCCAAAACATTCTGAACCCCATGTTCAGCTGTTCTGGTCCATGTGAGCAAATGTTTCATGCATCTTGTGCCGGTATTTCCAAGTCATGCCTTGACGACTTAAAATCTCTGCGATCAGGTCTTCGCTGGTACTGTGCTTCGTGTAGGGCACTTTCCCCAGATGAACTTTATTCAAAAATTAAGCTTTTTGGGGAAAGTCTTAACTCGTTAAACAACAATTTTCGAGAAATTGTAACATTTTTTAGTGAAGTTAGGGCCGCACCCAGTACCAGCGTCTATGATGAAAATGCCATTTCGGAAAATATCCCGCTTGCTTTGTCACAGACTGTTTCTTCCGGGACACAAACAATCCTTTCATCAGAAGACCATATTATCTCAAACAGAAAGAGAAAAATAAAAAAACTAATAAGAAGCGAAAATCATCTGGATCTACTTCTCAGGCCAAGCAGCTCTCAGCACCGCTTTTGAACAGGAACACTCCAGTTACTTCCTCGTCACCTTCTAACATTCCTTCTTTGACTAATAGTTCAGTTTTGACTCCTATTGAGCCTAGAAATCTATCAAGCTTAAGGGCAGTGTCGAGGAAAAAAAATTTATTTATTTCACGTCTTCAGCCCGACACAACTGTTGAAAATGTATTGACTTTTATCAAACATAATAACTTGTTGAGTCAAAATGCATTTTGTTCATGCAAAAAAATAGGTAATAAACCTTCCCATGCTTCCTTCATTCTCACAGTTCCAGCTGAAGAGTTTGCAACTGTTCGAAACTCTAATTTGTGGACTGATAATATACTCGTTACAGAGTTTCAGCCTAAGAATAAGCTTAGAGGGACGACTCAAGCCGCTCGTCAATCCCAAAAAAATTGAATAGGTTATCCCTTTACTATCAAAATGTAAGGGGATTACGTTCTAAGACGCGAGACGTATTTTTAATGTCTCAGAATTTCTCTGAGGATATTATCCCACTGACTGAAACTTGGTTAAACGGAAGCATTACTGACTTAGAATTGTTTGATAACAGTTTTGAAATTTATAGAAGAGATAGACATGCTGACAATACTTCTGCTATCGGTGGAGGTGTCTTATTAGCTGTAAGGAACTCCTTCGTTAGTTCCATTATTGTTATTCCCTGCTCTGCTAACATCGAACTTATATGCGTCAAGGTTGTACATTGCAATTCTAATGTATATCTTATTAATGCATACGTTCCTCCTAAGAGCTGTGTAGAAGTTTATGCAAGCCTTGCGGATTGCATAGAATATGTCATAAGCATAATTGACGTTAATGACGACATTTTATTGTTAGGTGATTTTAATCTGCCTGATTAGAAATGGGAATCTTCTGACGATGATACATATTTTTGTGCATCTAATTCGAAGACTCGCCAAGAGCATATATTTGTTGATAATATATGTTCTGACTTACAACAAGTGAGTTGTATTTATAATAGTCGTGAAAGACTTCTTGTTCTACAGTCTTAACTACAGATAGTAACAATGTGATTGTTGAGAGGGCCCCTCATGTTTTGACTGCTGTTGATGAATACCATCTACCATTGAGCATATGGTACTAATCAGACAGGGATAATATAGTAAAGTCTAACTCAATAGATAAAGTTTATGAATTCAATTTAAAAAAGCTGACTTTTTGAAGTTGAATCATTTACTTCAAAGTAAACTTCATGTTATTTTAGAATATGTTAATAATAACACTTTTGATGATTCAATTAATTTTTTTTATATGGAAATCTTTGCTATGTTTTCTCTGTCCGTGCCATATAGCCTCAAATTTACGAAAAATTGTGCTTACCCCTGGTACACAAAGGAGTTAAAGATTCTTCGCAACAGCAGGAATAGGGCATGGAAAAAATATGTCTGTAGCTTAGACTTGAATGACCTAGAAATCTACAAGCGTTTGTTTCTGGATTTTAAAAATTGCTCAGCTACCTTATATCAAAATTATTTAGACAGTACTAAGCTGGGAATATTGTCTGATCCGAAGAAATTCTGGGGTTTCATAAACACCAAAAAAAAAATCTGATGGATTCCCTTCATCATTTAAAACCTCTGACGGATTTACTGACGATCCTGTCGTAATTTGTGGTCTATTTGCCAATCTCTTTAAAGAGTCCTTTTGTTCAGACTCTTTCAATCCTGATGAAGAGTACTTTGAATATATGAACTCTACACCCAGGGTTTCGTTGAATTCTATATCCTTTACTTCAGAGGATATTTTAAAGTATATTGGATTGATCGATGAGGATTTTAATGCTGGACCTGACGGAATTCCTGCAGCAGTGTTAACACGATGTAGTTCCGTTCTAAGTCAACCACTGTCCATGTTATTCAATAAATCAATTAGCGAAAGTGTTTTTCCACTTTTTTTATTAAAAATCTTTTATAAGTCCTATTTATAAAAAAGGTTGTAAGAACGATATAAACAACTACAGGCCTATCGCGAAACTCTCGTCGATTCCAAAACTTTTTGAGCGGCTCGTGTATGATCGTGTGAAAATTCACTGTGGGAAGGTCATGACAACTCGTCAGCATGGATTTGTTACTGGCAGATCCACTGTGTCTAATCTCCTCGATTTTACAACATTTTGCTTAAATTCATTTTATTCAGGTAACCAGGTCGACTGTATTTACACTGATTTTAGTAAAGCATTTGATAAACTGCCACACAACTTAATTCTATTTAAACTAAAGTTAATGGGTTTTCCACAATTTTTTGTAAGCTGGATTCAATCGTATCTGACAGAGCGATCTTATCGAATACGTTTTCGAGGCGTATTGTCAGCTGAATTCATTGCTGAATCAGGTGTTCCTCAAGGTAACCACCTTGGTCCGCTTCTGTTTATTTTAGCCATTAATGATTTAACCCACATCATCAAACACTCTCATCTACTTATCTATGCAGATGACATGAAAATATACAGAACAATAAATGCTAAAGACAATTCAGATCTGCTCCAGTCTGATTTGAAATCCTTTTAAATTTGGTGTTCTAAAAGCAATATGTTTCTAAATCCAGATAAATGCCAAACTATGACCTTTTCGTGAAAAAGGAATAATTTAATTTTTGATTATAAGATAAAAGATACTGCATTAAGTCGTGTAGATGCTGTCAAAGATCTGGGTATATGCATGGATTCTAAGCTATCGTTTAACGTTCATATTGATTACATTTGTAAAAAAGCATCTTCTATGCTCGGGTTTATAAAACGCTGGGCCAAAGAATTTAATAGTATGATCACAACTACAACGCTGTATTATGCAATTGTGCGTCCTCACTTAGAGTATGCAAGTCAAGTTTGGTCCCCAAGTTACAATGTACATGTTGAACGTATAGAGAGAATCCAAAAACGTTTTGTTCGGTTTGCTCTAAGGGGCTTAAGTGCAACTGACACTTTAAACCTTCCTCCTTATGAGGATCGTTTAAAACTATTAAAAATGCAATCTTTGAATGAGAGAAGGAAGTCTGCAGATATCGTCTATTTACACCAACTCATAACTGTTGTATTCGATTCACCAGAACTTCTAACTCTTATAAATTTTAACACTAATCGTAGAAGCAGTAGAAATGCTAACAATTTAATTTACTTACCTTTTAGTAGAACAAATTATATGGCTACTGCTCCTTTACATCGCATGAGTACCTTTGTTAACAACTGTAGCTTTTTTGATGTTAACTTATCGAAAGGTCAACTCAAAAGTAGATTGAAAACTAATGTATGATTAGATCTATGTAAACGCATGGTTAGTTGTTATGTCTTGTGTTGTCCCTGAGCCCAACCCATATTATGATGGGTAAATTTTTCTCACTTTGGATTGTTTTGGACCGCTCTTAGCGATATCATTAAGGCAATTCACGGTTTGAGCGTACTTTTAACAAATCGAATTTATAGCATTTGTTACTGTTCAAACTGTGAGCACCTCGCCATGTGACTGTCGTATAAAAAGATTGTGCAACCCTGTGATGTATGTGATTATGCGGCTGTAGACAGAGCATAAAAATACGAGGTACAAAAAACACGTCCAAGGGCTGCTTTTATTTACGCGTGCCTGCGTTTTTGCATTTGTATGCAAAACAACAGCAAAGCAAAATGCGCTTTCGTATATTGGCGTACAAATAGCAAGTCGAACAAATGGCAGACCAGCGTATTCGAACTGTGAATGGCCTTATTGAGATGTTTTAATGCTATTTGGGCTGGTTCTTAAGATGATCTAATGCGGAGAAAGTGCGAAAAAGCTGTAGTAGCTGAACTCTATTGTTATTGCATGTAAAAAAAAAAATATTCTGGAACAAAAAATAATGTTCTTGTGTTTACAGTGTTTAAATATTCCTTTATCCCCTGAATAAGAAGAATATACACCTTTGAAACGTCGGGAAAATTAAATATTATTAATAAATATTTAAATAAACCAAATTAACTAAAAAAGTCCAAGGAAAATAAAATAACACAATCTTCAAAGAAGTTAATAAAAAATTACATCTGTATAACCGAAAAGTGGTTTTGTAACGAATTTGTTTGATTTTTCGAGAATTTCCTTGTCCGCACAGAACATGTATTCAATTTTCGATTCGAATAACTCAATTTTTCAAGTATCTCAAATTAACGATTAACTGGGTTCTTTTTCTCGAACATTTCCGATTTTTTTTACCTAAAGTATGAGCTGTTTTTCATGCATTTTTTCATATTCACTCGCAATATTACATACCCAGCAGAAATTAAGACCTTAAAAATCTTTAAGCTGACGTCAATACTGAAAAATTCAAAACTTTTGTTTTCAACCCAAAACTAAAACATTTATATTGGATAAGGTAGATAAGATCAACAAGAAATAAGAGAGAAATTTTGGAATTAAGAGTTTGCTAATTTCAAAAAAATTGATGCACCTGTAGCAGACTTACAATTTTTTTAAGGGATGTTTTAGGCAAACCATTTTATTGAAATCTAATTTATTTTAATTGATTACTGTTCGCGTCACAATCAGATAAAATCATAATTTTCATTTTCTTAATTGTTTGCATTGCTTGTGCGGAAAAACGTACGCACGGAATTGCAGTTCTCTGCTTACCACCTTGCTGCCTCGTCGTTTTTACACCACGTTTTACACTTACTGCAATGGCTCCACACGAGCTCCATTAACTCTCTGATTTCCTTCTCTTTTTGGTACAACCTACGAATGGCAAGGTCTTAAGCGGAGAACTGCAATCCAAAAAAAAATCAATTGAATTTTTCATAAGTTTGTCATATTTTTTAAATTACCACTAAATGCATTAAATTCTGCATAAAATCTTAATTTCATATTAAATAATATCACAATTGTTTTTCATACGATTTAAAACTTAACCGTGTTCATCAAACCCGTAACAACCTACTACTTTTATAAGCATCGAAGCAAAATCCCCAATAAAGTTGGAAAAAATCCAAATTGAAGTAATAATCCACAAGGTTTTGCTTGTCTTTCGTTGGAATCCAGCCTTGTAAGTTCTTTCCCGCATATTCCCCATTGGCAGGAGTTCAACCGGAAGGTAATTGCAAAAAATACATTGATCCTTCGAGTTACAGGAATCGCGCTATCCAAACAGCCCACCTACATTCAAAGCTCCGATCGAGTTAAGGAAAACTCAAAATCCACATCGAAGTCCGATCGAGTTAAGGAAAACATACAATCCTCATAAGCGAACGCACCATAGAGCTACGTCGCACAATGACACCGAGAAAACCCACCACAAGGTAAATTTTTTAAGAATGTTCAGTGGTAACCGCCATTTTTTTTTATTCTATGCAAATTATCTGTGCAAATGAATGTAAGGAAGTTTAATTAAAACAAAGAATTTAAAATATTTATATAAAGAAAGTAAAAGACTAAAAGTGAATAAAAAGAATTAAAAGGAACATCAAAAGTGTGTGAAAAGTGGAGAAAACGATAAAATTAAAACTAAAATCGAAAGTGGTACAAGTGAACGCCATAGACAGCCTGCTTAGCGCAGCACCAAGAAACGGCAAAGAGGCTTTATCTGCTGCACCAAAAGCAGCTTACGTGGGAACGGATTCCACAGCTCCAGAGAAGAAACCTTGTTGTAGAAAGACCTTGTTGGGAAACCCAAGGTCAAAGGTACTAGTGAAAATTTGTTTTTTAAGTACACACACACACACACTTACACGGTCGAATTCACTTACTCAAGCACACGAAATTCTTTGGTAAATTTCATATATTTTAGTACATATTTTTTAACATAAAACATAACAATTCTAACATCACACATAATGCTTTAACACATCAAACATATTTCATTATATATTTACATATTCTTCAATATATATATAACTGAATAAACCACAGGATTTTTTGACAGATCACACATATTTTATTATATATTACATATCCTCGTACATTACAACATAAAAATAACACAATCATACAGGCAAAACAAGAAAGCAAAAGTTTGTTTTGTTCGTTCATTCAATACAGAAAGGTTTCAAACAGTGCAAGAATTTATAACATTCACCAGAAAGTTTCGTCAAGGAAAAATACGACATCATTCGACATGTTTCGTCAATGATGAAGAGGAGTCGTGCATAATTTATTGAGAATTTGGGTAAGACCTGGACAGATTGTGTTTAAATTTACAAAAAAGTAAATTTAAATATTATTTAAAGTAATTTAAAAGTAAATTTACAAAAAAGCTTACAAATTAAAAAAAAAATAGAAAAAAGTGTTCACACTATTCAAGCGGTCCATCATATATATATATATAATATATATGTATATATTGGTGGATGCAATACAAGAAACGTGCAAAGATTTGCAAAAAAGTATTGCCAGCTCTCTCATCTCGCTCTTTTTTCGTCTCAGTCGAAATAGCAAATTGTTTGATTTTTAACTACTTTACTCCCATATTAAGGATTTTGTATCAAGACTCGGTGATACTACTCTCAGGTACCTGATATACCTGATATACTTTTTGTTAAAAAATTCGTGCTCGCGTATTCAGAGTTACCATCCCGCGCAACACCTGAATATTATCGCTTTTGGAAACATTGTTATCAACTTGCTATTTGCTAAACATTTTTTTTAAGTTCAGAGTTGCCAATCTCGCGCAACTCTGAATTATCTAAATATTTTCATTCTTTTCGCAAAAAATCTCGCTTAAGTTCAAAGTTGCCAAACTCGTGCAACTCTGAGCATTTCAAATATTCTCGTACTTGTTTTTGGGATACTTAAAGAGTTGCCATTCTCGTGCAACTCTTAGTGTTGTTTTTACTTGTTCTTTGTGCAAAATTTTTGCTATATTTGCACATTGTTATAGTTCAAAACCTTTACGAAATTTTGCAATTCTCGTGTTATCAAATACAACCTCAATACAACCAAGTGCTGCTGGAATATTTTACTCTAAACCACATGCAAGAAGTTTGCTCTAATGAAATTGTATGTGATGGAAAATATTTTTCATTCTATCTCCCGCATCATGCGGTAATCAAACCAGCCAGTACCACCACGAAAGTGAGAGTAGTTTTTAATGCCTCAAAGGCTTCACAAAGCGGGCGCTCTCTCAATGACGTACTTTGTACTGGTCCTACTCTTCAAGCTGACATCATGACCATTATCCTCAATTGGCGATTATATCGCTTTGTCTTTAATGGCGACATTGAAAAAATGTATCGTCAAATAATGGAGCATGAAGACGATCAAGATTTTCAACGGATACTCTTCCGTCCCGACCCTTCTCAATCTATAAAAGATTATTGTCTCAAAACAATAACCTTTGGAGTTAATTGCGCCCCGTACTTGGCTATTCGAACTTTGCATCAACTAGCTGAAGATTGCAAAGACGACTTTCCATTAGTTTACCCCATACTCAAACGTGAAACCTACGTAGACGACATCTTGTCCGGCGGTCACGACATGCATTCTGCTCTGAATGCCCAAACCCAAATCATAAGTGCGTTAAAGTCGGCTGGCTTACCACTTAGAAAAATCATCGGAAATCATGCTGATCTCTTACAGCATCTTCCTACTCAAGATTTACTTGATGACAATTTTTTAAAATTTTACGACACAAGCTCAACAAAAACTCTCGGCATAAAATGGAATGCGATAAGTGACTCCTTTTGCTACTCCATTAAACCCGCTACTCTAACGGGATCTGCTACAAAGCGACAAATTCTGTCGGCTGTAGCATCCCTTTTTGACCCCGCTGGATGGTTAGCCCCAATCATCGTTCAAGCGAAAATGCTTATTCAACAACTCTGGATTGAAGGCGTAGACTGGGACGAATGCGTTAAGCCCATGTCATTAGTCAAATGGAATGAATTTCTCGAAAATTTGCCTTCCATTGAGCAAATAAGAATTCCAAGATGGACTGGTTTTGTTCCACAACACAAAATTCAAATCCATGGCTTCTGTGACTCCTCAGAGAAGGCGTACTGTGCGACTCTGTATTTGCGCACTTGCGATTCTAAAAACTTACACAGTTCTCATTTGTTGGTCGCAAAAAGCAAAGTCGCTCCTTTTAAGACTATAAGTTTACCTCGTCTCGAATTATGTGCGGCAGTACTTTTGTCAAAACTAGTTAAACATATACTTTCCGAACTCCAATTTCCATCCCATGAACTTTTTCTGTGGTCTGACTCATCAATTGTGTTAGCCTGGCTTGAAAAACCCCCATACACTTGGAAAACGTATGTAGCCAACCGAGTGTCGGAGATCTTAAATAATGTCAAGAATGCAACATGGAGGCACGTCTCTTCAGGAGAAAACCCAGCAGATCTCGGTACACGAGGCTGTTCACCGCATCAACTCATTGACAACTCTCTTTGGTGGCATGGCCCTGGTTGGTTACTCGAAGAATCCAACAAATGGCCTAGTTACAAACCACCTGCTCTGGTGGTACCTGAAACTAAAAAGGTGGAAGTTCTCCATACTTTCACTCCCGACGATGATCTACTCAATAGATTTTCCTCATACCCGAGAGCTGTGCGCGTCATCGCCTATATTTTCAGGTTCATTCATCGCTGCTCACCCACATACCGAGCGAATCGCATAAAAAACTCGGGAGAATTATCTCAAAATGAAATAAATTTCGTTAAAATCCGATTGATAGTACAATCTGAATAAATATATTACCCTGAAGAATGTAAAATTCTCAACACCTCTTCACCTATATCTAATAAAAGTTCTCTACTGACACTAAATCCATATCTGGACCCAAATTCAGTACTGCGAGTAAATGGTCGTTTAGCCAATGCCGCACTCACTTTTAATGAAAGACACCCCATTATTTTACCAGAAAAATCTCGCCTCTGTAGTCTGATACTCGATTTTACTCACAAAACGCTTCTCCATGCAGAACAGCAACTCATGCTGAGAGCGGTACGCCAGGAATATTATATTCCAAAACTAAAAAACAAAATCAAGCACTGTGTCTTTCAATGCAAAGTGTGCACGATTTTCAAGAAAAAGTTGCAATCTCAAATAATGGCTGCTCTTCGCCCTGAGCGATTCAATTTCTCACTTCCCTTTACGACTACTGGAGTTGATTTTGCTGGCCCCTTTGAGCTAAAGAGCTCAATGTTTCGTAAAGCGCCTTACCTCAAAGGATACGTAAGTGTTTTTGTTTGCTTCTCCACCAAAGCTATTCACTTAGAAGCTGTCTCTGATCTCTCATCGGAAGCCTTTTGTGCGGCTTTCGCACGCTTTGTTGGTCGACGTGGCCTCCCAAAAAAGTTGTTCTCAGACAACGGCCGTAATTTCGTTGGAGCCGATCGAACTCTGCGAAAGGAGTATGACCATTTTGTGAAAAAATCTGCTGAAGAGCTATCCAAACAGTTCAGCGTACACGGATTTGAATGGTCTTTCATCCCCCTAGCTGCTCCTCATATGGGTGGCCTCTGGGAGGCAGCGGTAAAAAGTTTTAAAACCCACTTAAGAAAAGTCGCGCAACTACAGAAGTTTACATTTGAGGAGTTCTCAACTCTTCTCATTAGAATTGAAGCAGTTCTAAATTCCTGACCCCTTTCGCCACTAAGCGAAGACCCGTCCGAACTTTTACCCTTAACGCCAGGCCATTTTCTCCGAGGTGCGCCATTAGTTGCTCTGCCCGAGCCCCCTAAGGAAAATCTCTCGTTAATTAATCGATGGGAAAAATTCAAAATCCTACATCATCAGTTTAGTCGCCGATGGAAAGAGGAATACCTCTGTGAGTTGCACAAAAGACATAAATGGAAACACCCCAAACGTGGTCTTAGCATTGACGATTATGTCGTTATTAAAGACGAACTACTTCCACCAACTGAGTGGCGCCTAGGTCGCATCATTAAAAATTATCGCGGTACCGATGCTCGAGTTAGAGTAGCGGATATAAAAACTCAGAATGGGATCATAACTCGCCCCATAGTAAAATTATGTATACTACCTTCTGAGTAATTAGGATCTCATTTTATTCTCACCAACTCATTAACCATCTGCTGGACAAGCATCCCCGGATCGTGTTTGATTTGCCATCATCAACAGCAAGGCGTGTCGTCTACAAAATGACAGCAGCGAAGCGCGCACCGCCATCAAAACGCTCATCGAACAAAGAAGCCAAGGCTAAGGGGCACCAAAACACCAAGGATGATCCGCAGAATTGCTTAGCTTAAGTAATTAAGGCGCTGGAGAGACTGCAGAACCTACTGTAAATTATTGCACAAGTGCAAGGCGCGCGCGATGTTCGCGTCACAATCAGATAAAATCATAATTTTCATTTTCTTAATTGTTTGCATTGCTTGTGCGGAAAAACGTACGCACGGAATTGCAGTTCTCTGCTTACCACCTTGCTGCCTCGTCGTTTTTACACCACGTTTTACACTTACTGCAATGGCTCCACACGAGCTCCATTAACTCTCTGATTTCCTTCTCTTTTTGGTACAACCTACGAATGGCAAGGTCTTAAGCGGAGAACTGCAATCCAAAAAAAAATCAATTGAATTTTTCATAAGTTTGTCATATTTTTTAAATTACCACCAAATGCATTAAATTCTGCATAAAATCTTAAATATATTAAATAATATCACAATTGTTTTTCATACGATTTAAAACTTAACCGTGTTCATCAAACCCGTAACAACCTACTACTTTTATAAGCATCGAAGCAAAATCCCCAATAAAGTTGGAAAAAATCCAAATTGAAGTAATAATCCACAAGGTTTTGTTTGTCTTTCGTTGGAATCCAGCCTTGTAAGTTTTTTCCCGCATATTCCCCATTGGCAGGAGTTCAACCGGAAGGTAATTGCAAAAAATACAATTACTGTTGTACAACTATTCAAAATTGGGCAAAAATTTCAAATCAATCCCGTTTAAAATACAGATTCTATAGCATTTTAAAACCGATGAGCCAGAGTAACTGCTATGCGTTTTTCTCGAAACACACATTTTCAAAACGGGCCACTAATCCATTACCAAACTGTTTTCTGCAAACAAACTAATGGACCAATTTGTACATTTTTTTAATCTGTTTGTATTGTAACTTGTAAAATTTTCTTAATTTTCAATATTTCTTTTCCCGATTGAATGTTGCATTTTTTTCCGATTTCAAATTTGAACGAAATCAATCGGTCAAAAACGAAATCACAGCACCGTGAAAACTAGCACAGTGGATTAGTTAGAAAAAATAAATTTTTTTTTATACTTCTTCACCTCAATAATATTCACAGTGCTGTAACTTCGTTTCAAATTTTGCAAAATAGGGTTTAATCAGCCGAAGAAATTTTTTTTGGCATGAATTTTTTTTTTAAAAAAAATGCAATAACAATTGTTAACAAAGGTACTCATGCGATTTAATGGAGCAATCAACATATAATTTGTTCTACTAAATGGTAAATAAATCAAGTTGTTAGAAGCTACTGCTTCTACGGTTAGTGTTAAAATTTAAAAGAGAAAGAAGTTCTGGAGAATCGAATACACCAGTTATAAGTTGGTGTAAGTACACGATATCAGCAGATTTCCTTCTCTCATTTAAAGATTGCATCTTTAATAATTTTAAACGATCCTCATATGGAGGAAAATAAAATGTGTCAGTTCCACTCGAGCCTCTCTGAGCAAACCGAACAAAACGTTTTTGAATTCTTTCGACACGATCAACATGCACATTCTAATGTGAGGACCATACTTGACTTGCGTACTCCAGGTGAGGACGCACGATTGAGTAATACAGAGTTGTAGTTGTTATTAAGCTATCAAACTCTTTGGCCCATCGTTTTATAAAACCAAGCATAGAAGACGCTGTTTTACAAATTCTATCAATATGCATGTTAAACGATAACTTAGAATCCATGCATATACCAAGGTCTTTGACGATAGTTACACGACTTAAAGCAGTATCTTTAATTTTGTAATAAAAAAAAGATTGTTCCTTTTACGCGAAAAGGTCATAGTTTGATATTTATCTGGATTTAAAAACATATTATTTTTAGAACACCAAACCTCAAGGGAGTTCAAGTCTGACTGGAGCAGGTCTGAATTGTCATTAGAATCAATTGTTCTGTATATTTTCATATCATCAGCATAAATAAGCAAATGAGTGTTTGATGATGTGGGTAACATCATTAATTGCAAAAATGAACAGAAGTGGACCCAGGTGGCTTCCTTGAGGAACACCCGATTCTGCAACAAATTCAGAAGACAACACACCTCGGAACCGTATTTGATAAGATCGCTCCATCAAATACGATTTGATCCAGTTTACAAAATATTGTGGAAATCCCATTAATTTAAGTTTAAATAAAATTAGATTATGTGTCAGTGTAAATACAATCAACCTGGCTACCAGAATCAATAGATTTTAAGCAGAATATAGTGAAATCAAGGAGATTAGACACAGTGGACCTGCCAGTAACAAAACCATGCTGACGAGTTGTCATGACTTGCCCACATTGAATTTTCACTCGATCGTACACGATTCGCTCAAAAAGTTTAGGAATTGAAGACAATTTAGCGTTAGGCCTATAATTAGTGACGTCATTCCTGCAACCTTTTTTGTAAATAGGACTGATATAAGATTTTTTCCAGAAAAGAGGAAAATTACTTTCATTAATTGACTTATTAAAAAGTAACGAGAGTGGTTGACACAAAATGGAGCCGCATTGTTTTCACACTGCGGCAGGAATCCCATCTGGTCCTGCGCTAAAATATTCATCGATTGATACAATATACTTAAAAATATCCTCTGAGGTAAAAGATATATTTTCCAAAGAAACCTTGGGTGCACTGTTCATATAATCAAAATACGCTAAATCAGGATTACAAGAATCTGAAGAAAATGATTCTTTAAAAAGATTAGCAAATAGGCTACAAATAATGGTGGAGTCGTCAGTAAATCCATCCTGAAATTTGAAAGAAGAATTAAATCCATCAGTCTTCTTCTTAACATTAATAAATCCCCAAAATTTTCTTGGATCAGACAAAATACTCAGCTTCATATTATCCAAATACTCATTATAAACTACTCAAAACAAAATAGGGCCCACCCAAGATATATTTTGTATTTTGCCTTAAAAATATTTAATTGGTAGCATTATCGAAACGAAACATTTTATTGTAGAGTTTGTATGTGTATGAGTTATTATCAATGCTTTGAACAACAATTTTACCGTTGCCTTCAAGTGAATAGGCAGAAAAAGCACATGGCTCGAAAAACGATCAGTGCAAAAATTATTGCACTTGTTTTTCAGTCCGATTCTAGCGTTGTTGCAAGTTTTACTTTTCCTAATTTTTTTTCTCTATTTATTCGTGATTAAATGTGATTTCCATGCCCCGTTATAGACGTCATTTGGATACAGAAAATGCAATAAGAGCGTTAAATATGCTGGCGCAAGGAGAGTCTCAAAGGGCTGTGGCAAATCGTATCGGTGTGTCGAGGCGAGCTATTCGAAACGTGTGGCAACGCTTCCAGGAGACCGGCAGTGTAGCAAGGAGACCTGGATCAGGAAGAATTAGAGCCACAACTCACCAAGAAGACCGGTACATTAGAATAACTGCACGTCGGGAGCGTACCATAACCGCCCGAGCATTACAAAGTCAACTGCGGCAGTCAACTGGCACTCAAGTCAGTGATCAAACAATTCGCAATCGACTCCATGAAGATGGTCAGCGTTCCAGAGTGCGTGCTATTCGGCCGAATCTTACAGCGGCCCATCGGGCAGCGCGCTTAAGGTACGCGCGTGAACATTCAAATTGGACTATGGACAACTGGAGGTCTGTACTCTTTACAGACGAATGCAAGATAAAATTTTTGAGTGATGATAAACGAGTTCGCGTGTGGAGAAGACAAGGTGAACGTTTTACCGACCCATGCATTCATGGAAGTGACCAATTTGGGGGCCCCAGTGTAATGGTATGGGCTGGCATAAGTTTGTTAGGCACAACAGAGCTTGTCATCTTGGATGAGGGCACCGTTAACGCCGCCAGTTACGTTGAAAAGGTAATACGACCTGTTGTGATTCCATTTTCACAGAGAGTTGGCGATGGGTTTGTTCTTATGCAAGATAATGCTCGCCCACATACGGCCTGTGTTACCCAAGCAGCTCTTTCTGATGCCAATATTTCAATTTTGCCATGGCCAGCAAAGAGCCCAGACCTCAATCCCATTGAGCATATATGGGACCAATTGAAAAGAAGCCTCAAAGAAAACCACAGCAATGTTAACACTAAACAGGAGCTGATAAACGCATTAAAAGTCTGTTGGGAGCGCATTCCTGAACAAAATGTAACTCATCTGATCGAAAGCGTACCTGATAGGCTAATACAGTGCATAAGGAGTAGAGGAGGCCATACACGCTATTAAACAGCACAAATCAACAACAAATCATAACAAAAAAAATTGTGAAATGTACATTTTTATTTTTCTTTAATTTTCGTAAATTTTACCATAAGATATTTTTTGTGTGTAATTTGAATGAATAAAAAAAATTCCGTATTCTTTATGTGTTCTCCATTTCTTAATACTAATCTAAATCATAATAACAAATAAAAAAAATTTTAACCCAAATTTGTTTAAATGAAAGCCAAAAAACTTAGTGGGCCCTATTTTGTTTTGAGTAGTTTATAATGCAGCTGACCGATTCGCAAATTCCAGAAACAAACGTTTGTATATTTCTAGGTCCTATGAGCCATAACTACAAACATATTTCTTCCATGCCCTATTCATATTGTTGCGAAGAGTCTTTAAATCCTTTGTGTACCAAGGTTACGCAGAATTTTTCGCAAATTTGAGACTATATGGTACAGACTGAGAAAACATAGCAAAGAGCTCCGTATAAAAAAAATTTATTGAACTATTAAGACTATTATTATTTATGTATTCTGTAATTATATATAATTTACTATAAAGTAAATGATTCAACCTCAAAAACTCAGCTTTTTTTTAAATTGAATTCATAAACTGTGTCAACAGAGCTTGAATTAACCATATTCTCCCACTTAGATTTATACCAAATACTCAAAGGTGCCTTCTGAACAATGACATTGTTACTGTCTGTAGTTAAGACTAGCAGCCCTATTCTGGCAAATTAACAAATTGTTAACCAGTATTTTTAATATTTCTATGTGTTTGTTGTTATTTTTTGATTTCAAAACAAAATTTGAAGCTCAAAAATAAAAAAAGATTGATAAAAATTGTCAACTGCTTTTCAGTTATTGACAATTTCATTAACAAATTTTGATTTTTGAACTTTAAATTTTGTTTTGAAAACAACAAACACATAGAAATATTCAAAATACTGGTTAACAATTTGTTAATTTGCCAGAATAGGGCTGTAGGTCAAGCAGCCTTTCCAGACTATTATAAATACAACTAACTTGTTGTAAGTCAGAACATATATTATCAACAAATATATGCTCTTGGCGTGTCTTCGAATCAGATGCACAAAAATATGTATCATCGTCTGAAGATTCCCATTTTAAGTCAGGCAGATTAAAATCGCCCAACAATAAAATGTCGTCATTAACGTCAAGTAAATTTAAGATAAATTCTATGCAATCCGCAAGGCTTGCATAGACCTCTACACTGCTCTTTGGAGGAACGTATGCATTAATAACAAATACATTAGAATTGCAATGTACAACCTTAACGCATATAAGTTCGATATTAGCAGAGCAGGGAATATCAATAAAGGAACTAACACAGGAGTTCCTTACAGCTAATAGGACACCACCACCAACTGCAGAATTATTGTCAGCGTGTCTGTCCTTCCTATATACTTGAAAACTATTGTCAAACAGTTCTAAGTCAGTAATTGCTCCGTTCAACTAAGTTTCAGTTAACGCGATAATGTCTTCAGAAAAATTCTGAGTTGACAAAAAAATGTCACGCGTCTTTGATCCCCTTACATTTTGATAGTAAAAGGAAAGCCTATTTAGTTTTTTTGGGTCTGACTGGCGATATTATTCGTCCTTCTAGACCTGTGTTTAGGCTTAAACTCAGAAACAAAGATATTATCAGCCCACAGATTAGAGCTCAGAACAGTTGCAAACTCTTCAGCAGCCACTGTAAAAAAATTTTCCCAAAATTTTTGAAAAATTACAAAAAAATTAAAATTAGGGCGAGTACGGTTTTTTTCGCGGAGAAAAAAAATACCCTAGTATCCTTTTTTTTGTCCTCTAACAGGAAAAAATTTCATTTGTTAATTAATTTATTTATTTATTTATTTATTCATTCCTTTATTCATTCATTTATTCATTCATTTATTTATTCACTCATTTATTCATTCATTAATTCATTCATTTATTCATTCATTCATTCATTCATTCATTTATTCATTTATTTATTCATTCATTTATTCATTCATTCATTTATTTATTCGTTTGTTCATTTATTTATTGATTTATAGATTTATTTATTTATTTATTTATTTATTTATTTATTTATTTATTAATTTATTTATTAATTTATTAATTTATTAATTTATTAATTTATTAATTTATTAATTTATTAATTTATTAATTTATTAATTTATTAATTTATTAATTTATTAATTTATTAATTTATTAATTTATTAATTTATTAATTTATTAATTTATTAATTTATTAATTTATTAATTTATTAATTTATTAATTTATTAATTTATTAATTTATTAATTTATTAATTTATTAATTTATTAATTTATTAATTTATTAATTTATTAATTTATTAATTTATTAATTTATTAATTTATTAATTTATTAATTTATTAATTTATTAATTTATTAATTTATTAATTTATTAATTTATTAATTTATTAATTTATTAATTTATTAATTTATTAATTTATTAATTTATTAATTTATTAATTTATTAATTTATTAATTTATTAATTTATTAATTTATTAATTTATTAATTTATTAATTTATTAATTTATTAATTTATTAATTTATTAATTTATTAATTTATTAATTTATTAATTTATTAATTTATTAATTTATTAATTTATTAATTTATTAATTTATTAATTTATTAATTTATTAATTTATTAATTTATTAATTTATTAATTTATTAATTTATTAATTTATTAATTTATTAATTTATTAGTTTATTAGTTTATTAATTTATTAATTTATTAATTTATTAATTTATTAATTTATTAATTTATTAATTTATTAATTTATTAATTTATTAATTTATTAATTTATTAATTTATTAATTTATTAATTTATTAATTTATTAATTTATTAATTTATTAATTTATTAATTTATTAATTTATTAATTTATTAATTTATTAATTTATTAATTTATTAATTTATTAATTTATTAATTTATTAATTTATTAATTTATTAATTTATTAATTTATTAATTTATTAATTTATTAATTTATTAATTTATTAATTTATTAATTTATTAATTTATTAATTTATTAATTTATTAATTTATTAATTTATTAATTTATTAATTTATTAATTTATTAATTTATTAATTTATTAATTTATTAATTTATTAATTTATTAATTTATTAATTTATTAATTTATTAATTTATTAATTTATTAATTTATTAATTTATTAATTTATTAATTTATTAATTTATTAATTTATTAATTTATTAATTTATTAATTTATTAATTTATTAATTTATTAATTTATTAATTTATTAATTTATT